>OX419597.1:5839431-6545509 GCA_948473455.1 Teleiodes luculella
CACCTGATTATCCGAAAAGAAAGAAGATTCTGTGCTTAGGGAGCTACGTAAAGCTGTTGGTCTCGACTACTATCAACGAATGTAGTAACTACACGGACGAAACATGCCAGAAGCTCAACACATACGAAAATAAGACATTCATGTCCTGTTTGTTAAGTTATTACGCTGCGCCTGAATGCATGGTAGGTAGTCTAATAAACTTGCTACTACCAGCGGCTGTCAGCTCTCCAAGCATACACGAACTACGAATATTATAGCGTCAAAAGCGACGAAATTTGTGAAAACTAAGCCTCCACTGCGAACGCAGAATTCCATCCATCGTCTATCTATCTCTATCATCATCATTTCAGCCAGTAGACGTCCACTGCTGGACAAAGGCCCAAATCTCTATTCTTCAATAAAATTAAAGAATCGGCGTGCCTGTACATTGATTTGTTTTACAAAAAAAAAAACTGATTGTAGGTGATAAAGGTGTAGCTGAACACAAAAATACAAGTTTTGGAAAAATGTCCGTCGTCTGTCTGTTTGTTCACGCTAATCTCTGGAACCGTTGGACCGATTTAAATTAAATTTTGCATGGTGGTATCTTATATCCCCGGCCAACATCTTAGATACTTTTTATCACGGGAAATAGGGTTCGATAGGGCTCGAGTAGCAATCCCACCCATACGCAAAAAAGGCGCATTAGACGTCGTCGAGTTGCGGAAATACCATTACCATTACCACGGGAAATACAGTTAGTTCAAGCAATAAAAAGCAATGCACTCACGGTCAAGCCCCCCGATGTACTTCATAGTGATCTCGGCGTGTCCCCAGACGGCGGACACGATGGGGTAGAGCGTCTTGCCGCGCAGCCCGCGCGCCGCCACGCCCAGGTAGCGGCCGTCCGCGCAGAAGGCCAGCGTGCCTTCGTCCATGTCCAATACCACTAACAAACGGTCCGGGACAAGAAACTGCTCGTCCGGCCGGAGTAGGGCCGGGTACGTCGTCCCGCTGCCGCCCGTGCCTTTCGCGTTGTGGTATACCTGGAATTGCAATTTTCTTATTGTCATTTTCTGTGTTGTGATGTCCTACAAATAAATGATTCTGATTCTGATTCAATATTATCATCATTAAAAGGGGAAGACCAAGACGAACGTTCCAAAATCGAATCGGGGACGTTCTGACAAATGGTCGGGTCAGGAGTATTTTAAACCGACGAGCATGCATGAGGAGATAATGAATGTGGATGAAGCGAAAGAAGTGTGTCGCGATCGTAGCAAATGGAACGAAGTGTCTACCCCTAAGTTATCTCTGCCTACTCCTCCGGGAAAGAGGCGTCACTGTATGTATCATCATTAATTGGGTACAAAATGAATGGCAATGCTTCCTTCGCATCATCATTATTAACAACCTGCGATAGTGGACTGAAAATAAGTCACTCCCAATGCGCGCCACTTAGCCCGATCTTCGGCCGCACGCATCCAGCTACTGCCAGGCTGGCGTCCTACCTACACATCATTTGCCCTCCTCACATCGAAACAATTCTGCCCATTCAGCATCGAACTCTGCCAATATTGCCCGGGCAGTGGTTGCTGGTTATAAGCACGCAGAGAGCTGCGAGGTTGCTTTTATATGTGTTTAAAGAGTTCAAACGCATACAAAAGTGTGACCCTATCAGGATTGATTTAATTTCAAACAGAAAATCAACAAAAGTGTGACCCTATCAGGATTGATTTAATTTCAAACAGAAAATCAAAATTCAAAATGTGTTTATTCGAAGTAAGATTTTACAAATCACTTTCGACGTCGAGGCGAGTTCTCGATTTGGCTGTCTTCTGTGGTAACGTAAAACGTACCTTATTTCTGCCTAAATCCCATCCCCAGCTCTGGTCGGTGGCTCCGACTAGGCTCTGGTAGCCGACGGAGTGTAGCGGCGCGTGGGCAGTGGCCACCCCCACCACGGCGTGTGTGCCGCGCTGCCGGGCCGGCCACACCACCTCCCAACAGTGCAGGCCTCGGGAGTAGCCCACGCGGCCGCGGATGCAGTCCGTACTCTGCGCTACCGGGTGCCGGTGGAACGTTAACGCGTCCTCCTCTTTCACGAATATGTTTAGTGATCTGGAATTTATAAACATAGAATTCAACAACTTTGTTTTCGTGAAACGTTCATTATTGGACAACAATTTTACTAAAGATCTCATCTCATCTCATCTCCTCGTGAATGAAGAATTTAAAGATTGCTTTCGAAACAACGTTTCTTAACATTTATATTGCGGTCTAGATCTGGAATTTCGCAAAGATATCTAGATTTGCGCCAAAAATAGCATCAAAGGGCAAACGAGCTTAAGAAAAAGGAAATAATAGTCAATCTGGGTTGTCACTTAGGCAAACACAAATAGCCAGTCAATCCTATTTGTGTTTCAGAACATTTCAGCAAATATTCTATCTACAAGTAATAATAAATACACTTCCGGAAAAACACAACTAATAACAATACCTATAAGGGAGAAGGACTTCTGTCAAAGTTTTCTTGAAGATTCTTGGTGATTTTGCAGATCGAGAGGTTGAACTTTGGAACTTCCAAAGTTTAACCAACTATTGAACAAGTGGTTAGCCGCACATTTCAGCCAAATATAGAGTTTCTGATTGAATCTCTCATTAGTTTTCATATTGATAGTGAACAGGCGCTAATTTACAGGAATTTATAAAATCTGATAACTATTTTCTGTATTAAAAGCCTGACCAAAGAAATAAGAAGCCTGCTCTGGGGGCGCCACGTGTATATTTCGATGGCAACAATTTCCCTTATAAAATTAGTTCCATCGAAATTCCGCAATATGGCGAGGCTTCTTATTTCTTTGGTCAGGCTTTACATGTCCTTAAGTAGGCAGTTTTTTCTATTTTCGGTCTAACCATTAGCCGTGTATTATAAGAATAAGAATAAGAATAAGAAAAATTTATTTGCGGGACATCACAACACAACAGAGAATACAAAAATTAACAAATATGACTAAAAATTACATGACACGATACGAATACAATTTATACAATATGGATTATTACAATGTAAGTTAACATAATCCGTATGTGCTGCGACACCACACAAAAAGGGCCTCCCTCAGCGAAAGCCGCAGCCTCGTTAGGCTCCAGCGCTGGTCTTCCGGGAGTCCTTTCGAAATTACGTCACGGACGGCTATAGCGACATTGACTTAATGAAAATAAAAAACAGCATTATAAATTATGTACAAAAAGGATACACTAAGGCAATAAATATAAATATATACACACAAGTACTTACTTGAATATATCAATAAATAAATAATATAAACATAAATCATACAGGGGAAACAAAGAATAAAAACGTATGTAATGTGTGTACCTACCTATACCACCTTATACTAAACTAAACAGCAACTTGGTTGGCGTTTGGCAAACAATGCATTCGCTCGCACCTTCCCATCCACAGCACTCCCCGATCGGCCGCCACGCCAGACGGACGTCATAGTGCTTATCGCTCGACCCAAAACGGGAACGCTTACCGCCAATTACGTCCCATTATATAAAAGAATACGTCGGCAGTCTGGCCTTGCACCCGATGCAAGCCGGAAAAAATATAGGTACATAAAGAGTCTCGGATGTGATAGACATTATAACCTAGGATAAAGGGAAATAATCATAAAAAGAACTACTACGAACTTCTGTGACCCGCAGGTAACCCACCCATTACTTAATGCTAATATTATTATTATTATATTATTATTATTTTACATGCCTAAATATTCCTACTAAATTACTGATACTTTACAAAGTAGCCTTTAACGGTTACGCAGAATTTAAGATAGGTACCTAATAATTTTATTAAGCAAATTTTACCATTTAAGGTGTGACAGGCGATATTACGATTCGACTCGTCCTGTTTCTATTAAATAGACGAAAATACAGAAACGACTGCCGTCGCTCAGAGCCTGTAATCCATAACCCTGGGGTAAGTAGGAACCAAGTTACCAGATCATTATTATTATGAATTGTTTTTCTGTATTTTTAGCATGTGAACTTTGAAAGTCTTTTTAAACGTGCTTGTTGTTTTTAGATTCCTAATGGGTGGCGGCAGATCATTCCAACACTTGGTTGCAACAAACCTAAAACTACCCCTGAAGGCGACGGTGCGGTGGCGTGGCAGATCAAGAGAATACGCGGACGAACGAGTGGGATATGACTGCACATCACGTGACCAAACAAGTTTTTTGAACAGATAGTTCGGTAACTGATATTTAACCAAGTTAAATAGTAAGGTGGCGACATGTATATATCTTCTGTGTTTCATGTACAGTACGTTTGCGTCATTCAGGTACGGAGTGCAATGCGCGCGGGGAGGGATTTCAAAACAATAACGTGCACAAGCGTTTTGTACTCGTTGTATAAGTTTGGCCGTGCTCGCGAGCAGGCGCGGTCCATATACCACGTCCATATAATTAAATTTGCTCAAGACTAGTGAGTCACAAAGCTTGATACGTGAACTAGTGTTTAATGACTCTCGGATTTGATAGAGTACTTTGAGACGGTAGAAGCAATTGCTGGCTGTATTTATAATATGCTTTTCGAACCTCAGTTCTTCATCCATCAATAGCCCCAAATTTCGTGCTTCGTGTACTCGTTCGATTGCTTCCCCATTTATTAAGACACTACTCCCACAAGCCGCTATCTTCTTAATCTGATTTTTTGATCCTAAAATCATGTATTTAGATTTAGTCCCATTTAGTACCAGAGCGTTATTTTCCGCCCAAGCCGCAATTCTGTCTAAGTCTTCGTTTAACAATGTTACTGCCATATTGGTCTCATTTGGTTTACAAGGAATATACAGTTGGATATCATCAGCGTAAATGTGATAATTACAATTATGAATATGATCAACGACGTCCGCACTGTATATTATAAATAATAGCGGCCCCAATATCGAGCCTTGCGGGACGCCCCTCATTATTTGTTTTTGACATGATCTTGTCGTGTCCCCTTCCTCGCTACACAACTCTACATATTGACTGCGATGTTTAAAATAGCTATCGAACCACTTGATCGAAGATGATCCGAAACCGTAGTACTGGAGCTTAGCTAACAATAAGGGAACATGAATGCAGTCAAACGCCCTGGAAAAGTCCAATAAAGTCAGCAATGTGCCCTCACCAGCGTCCAATGCGGTCAAAATATCATCTACTACATGGAGCATAGCAGTCGATGTACTATGGAACTTACGAAAACCAGACTGTTTGTGCGGAAGTATATTGTTAGCCTCTATAAAACGCTTCAATTGGTCTGCCACCACTTTTTCCAGGACTTGTGAAGCCGGAGGTAAAATGCTAACTGGACGTAAATCTTTGAGTGTCGTAGGATTCGAGTTCTTAGGTATGGGCCGTACAGAAGCAGTCTGCCATTCCTTGGGAAATGTTTGTGTTTCTATAGATTTATTTACGATTGCTGTAATTACCGGAAGAGTGGTTGGCATTGTACATAATAGCATTTCTAATGAAATTCCATCACTACCAACAGCTTTCGATTTAAGTGATCGTATTACCTTAAATACCTCGCTTTCACTGACACTTTTTAGCTCAAACGTATTGCTTATTTTCCTGTTAAATTCAAAATAGGTTAACTGAGAAATTGCGACTTTACTATTCCCCGGTACGTCCATAAAATGCTCGTTAATTACATTAGGGTCCCTAAAAATATGTATTGGTATTTCCGGTTTGTCTTTAATCCTAACATTCATTTTGATGTGTTTCCACATTAATTTTGGGTTATTTGTGTTCGCATTTATATATCGATCAAAATATGCCCGTTTTTCCCTTGCAACGGCGCCATCGACAGCGTATTTCATATCCTTATAAAAAGTTTTATGCTCTTGTCTACCGCTTGATTTAGCTCTAGAGTACGCTTCCTCCCTTCGCTTTATTAGTTCCCTAATATTGTAAGTTATCCACGGGTACTGATGATATCTGATACAAATAGTTTTTATAGGAGCGTGTAAATCAAAAATAAAGGTGGTCATACTATTAAAACAACGAACCATCTCGTCTACGCTGGTGAAAGCAGTTGAAATATAGTTCCAATCCATGGAGTTAAGATCTTTTTCAAACTGGTCTCTGTCAATATCCTGAATGGCTCGGCGTGTCATTTTAAACGGTTTAGGCTTAAACTTTGGCACATTTAACTGGCATACCAGGAAAGCGTGACCGCCTAACGCTTTAATATAGTCCACGGATACAGTGCTACCCCTCACGTCAGTACAGACAAGATCGATTAGGGTCTCACTATGAGATGTAAAATGGGTGGGTTCTTTAACCAATTGCGAAAGCCGAAAGCATTGAAGAAAGTCTGTTATTTTTTTTGAACTGTAGTCTACGTTGCCAAGCAAATCCACATTAAAATCACCCAGCAAAACGATATTGTCTGCCCAGGCGTGCGCAACCAATGATGATGACAATGCCTCCACAAATATGCCTACATCCAACCAGGGGGGCCTATAGCCAGTACCAATTAGAAGCCTCCGTCCACCAATCGTAAATTTAATCCACATCTGCTCCACTTGCGGGGTAGGTGGATGCGACAAGACGCGAGTGGTGATCCCCCGTCGAATGTAGAAGCCGACGCCCCCACCGCGCGAGCGAAGTTCTGGCGGGCGCGGGATGTGCCTCAACCGGTACCCAGGCACGGCGGGAGCGCGCCCCTCCTCTCCCTGTCTTAACCACGTCTCATTTATGGCCATAATATCCACATTGTGACGATGCATGGCTACTAAAAATTCATCATGACGTGTACCTAACGAACCCGCATTAAAAAAACCAACTCGCAGCTTACGTTTGTTATCCATTGCCAATTTTTATAAAAACATAGTATTTTACAATGTTTTTTTCTAAACACTCCAAGCGGGCTCGGTAACTACATTGTATGATGTGTTGTATTTGCATTTGAAATCTAAACGGTTTCAATTTATTTAGCTGGAGAATTAATTTGGGGGGGCACGTGTAAAATATAAAAGTGTTTATGTTATAATAATATGATAAACATTTAAGCAGCTTTTCAACAATTGAATTATTTAAGCAATATCGTGTGTCACAGCAACATACAGAAATGTCAACACAATAGTAAAATAAGCAGTACAATGTCAAAAATAGCACAACTTTGCAAATAAATAGACAATTTTTAAGTAAGCTAGTTAAAAAAAAACAGCAGTTAATCGCAAAAAATATGATACATGCTCGATATAGCTTTACTAATTGCTGATTCCGGCATCCAAATCCCGAACTAAATCCATACCAAAAACCCGCTCAAGGTCAGCCTCGGAGCGTATGCGGTGTAGAGGGGCTCCGTAATTTCGTCGAACGTATATTTTGCCCTCCCGCGTCCATGCATACTTCCAGTCTGCAAGTTTGCGGGCCCTACGCGTACGATTAAACAGAGATCGGTTATGGCGGGTGAGCCTCTCGTTCACGTAGAACGGCCGCGGCTCGCCCGGCACTCCCACGCCCTCCGTAGTGGCGCTCCGGCGCACGCGCGCAGCCTTCAATATCTCGTCTCGCATCGCACGCCTCGCGAGCCGCACGGCGATGGGGCGCGGGCGCGGCGGGGCTCCCTCCTTGCTAGCTTGCACGCCGCCGACGCGCGCACAGCTGACTAGGTCTTGCTCCGCGAGGGACACTCCCAACTTGGACAGGCATGTGATAACAACATGAGTTGTATTTTCTCCTCCGCTTTCAGCTATCCCTGTGAGGTCAAGGTCGTTCAATAGAAGCTCCTGATCGCGGTCGTGTATGTCCAGTTTCAACTGCGCCAACGTAGACTGCAACGCTTGTATGGTCTTGTTGCCTTCCGGGTGTTCGTCCGCCTTTTTGTCCTGCACATCCATCCTCTCCTCTAATGAACTCAAACGCTCCTCGCACGCTTCCACTTTCTTCTTTACTATTAAGACATCCTGTTTAAACGCCTTTATTTCGTCTCTAACTTTGTCTATTTTTTCCTTGAAACTATCCTTTATTTCGTCACAAATGCGTTGCATTTGTTCAAAAATTTCAGCTTTCCAGGAGTCACGTGATGGAGAGTCTAGGGTTTCAGGTGTAGGTTTAATTACATCCTTATTCAGTTCATCCGATTCCAACTCACAAACTCCTCCTGTCATCTCAGGGGGTTTCAGCGGCGTATTCTGATTATTACCCTTAGGGAGCTTAGCAATACACTCTGTGCATGCCCAGTTTTTGTGTACTTGAAATTCCTTAGATACACCGATACAAGCTCTGTGGCTACATTTCTTGCATTTTGGACAAGTTACGCCCTCTGGCGAGCTCGGCGATAAGTACTTGCCGCACGCATTGCACTTAGAAACCATGATGGTGATTGCGGACGGCGACTGCGCAGTTACCCAACCGTTGATGTTATGTTTTCACTGTTTATCGGTAGATGGCGCTTCGTTAAATTTATTGTAGCGAACTCAATGTTTGTGTTGTTTTTCAAAATACTGTGGGTAAGCAGATTGATAATAAAATCCACGTACCTATTTTATTTGTCCAAAAGAACCCTTGTTTCAATCTTATTATTCCTCCTTCTCGAGATATTTTGTTTTAAATGTAATGCCCACACTGCACTCTAGTCATAAAAACCTTAGGTTCAAACGCACACTACTTAAGCACTAGATGGAGCTCCGTAAGTATTTTATTTCACACCGAAAAGCGACAGCAGGTTAGTAACGATAGGCGTCCGTGACGTCACTCCTATTAGAGGCACCGTCTGAGTCTGAAACGGTCTTACAGGGCCTTCGGTTCCATTACCGCTTTAAACCTTGGGGCTAAAACCCTATGGTAGGGATCATCTGTCGTCAGGGACGCTAAGCCTCAGCTGCGTCACAATATTGCTCGCTGAATGAATGGGCAAGGTCAATACACAAGTATTGTTAAGGAACGCTTAGGAAAGCTTGGGACTTTGGGACTCAAGTCTGCTGGTATGGTTCAACAGCTCAGGATTTCACGCCTGCTTAAGCTGCGAGCCTTATGCATCTCTAAGATCAAATCCGGCTTTTGACGGCCTCCTCGTAGCCTAGTTGGTAGTACGTCTGCCTCCGAAGCACAAGGTCGCAGGTTCGAATCCCGCCCAGGGCAAACATTCGTGTGATGAGCACTTGTGTTTGCCTTGTGTCTGGATGTTGTATATCAGCTGTCTGATACCTGTAGTACAGGCTTTGCCTAGTTTGGGGTAAGATGGCCGTGTGTGAGATGTCCCACATGTTTACCTGTCGTCAGGGTTCCACGCATGCTTGAGCTGCGTCTCCGGGTGCGCGGGCGGCGCGTCGAGCAACGCGTCGAGGCGCGCAGGCCGCGGCGGCTCGGGCGCCAGCTCGCGCGCAACTACCGCTTTGAACGGCGCCGTGCACTCGCGCGACACCGACTTCACACCGCCGGACAGCTTTTGCCCCATGTTCATAACCCTGCAAATGGAACGGAAAAACAACTATTATAACCTTTTTCATAGACCATACTTTTGTGATCGTGATCCCGGATTTGAAATTATTTAAGAGCGATATAAGAGGAAGCAAGTAATACGGAGTGACGACTGAACGTTTTGTTGAATTTCTAACTATTAAATTTTTAGTCAAAAACTAAAACACTATCTTGCACTGTCCCGAATTCTGTTTCTAGTGTGTTAGCTTTCTAAGAATCGGTATGTTAGTCTGCGTATCCGATCCCATTTGCCGTATCTATATTTATGTGACCGCAAAAGCGATAAGTTAAGGGATTGCAATGCAAACAGTTAGCAACGTTGTACGTTATCAATAGTTATCATTTCACAGGACAGACAGCATTACTAACCGAGCACAAGGCTTGCAAGTGAATGAACGTCAATGTAGCTAGGGGTAAAAGGGGTTCAGGGTTGGCATTGTTGGTTGTTACCTGCAGTGCGTTACGGACTGTAGTGCGTCAATGTAGGAGGCCTTTCATACAACCGATTTCATTGGAGATTGCTCAAAGAAGCGAGATTACGTACGGTAGTTTTAAAATTTATCCCTGTGTTTAAGTCTCTGTTAATACAGCCAACTTTAAAAATATTATTTTTTAAAAAAAATCTACTAGTTTACTGGAAGTTGGGAACTAGTTAATGTTATTAAGGAACTTGTTAGCTAGCTGTCAGTTTGGAAATTTACCCTTATTTTGTGGTATTTATGTATAACTTTTTCGACTTGGGAATTTAAGCAAGCTGCTGGACAGAAATTATTACTGACATTTTGCAAGCCCATCCAAGCCGCGGGGTAGCAAGAGGTCTCTCATACTACTTGAGAAATTTCATATTATGTTAAGTTTTTTACAGCTTTTCGACAGTTAGATGTGAGATAGGTAATCTTGTCACAGTGCTTCATGCCGCCGCCGCCGCCCCGGTGCTGTTTAGCTAGGTTTCCGGGTAGCCTATGAGGTTTAGAGATACCTAAAACCCTTTTCTTAGTGCCAGGTGTTAGTTGTTTCTCTAGCTAAGCTAGCTAGCGGATTCTACCCAAGTCTACTACACCTGGCTTTAGAATGTTGAGGGTTGTGTTCTTAGCGTGTTGGTTTCACCCTGATTTCAGAGTAGGTTCGAGCCTCTCGGTGGGGACGTGTATGAGCTGTTACCGAAGTGGTTGGTTATACCTGCAGCGAGTGCGGGCGCGCTTCGGCAGCGCCTTGAGGCCGCCGCGCCGCGCCTCTTCCGCGCCGCCGCCGCCCCCGCCCGCGCCCCTCACTCCGCGCACCCCGCTCTTGTACCTGGAACAACACAACATTTTTTTGATTTTGACTGCAGTAGTCATTTCAAAGATCTAAAATAAATGATACATACATACTTAAATCAAGTAAATATTGTCGTTTGCAAATGATAGTTTCACGGACGCCTAACTTAGTAGTGTTCGGCTCTCCAAACGATGTCGTATTCGAAAAGCTATTCGTAAAAGCTATCCGACTTTTCCAAGATCTGCAATTTGTCGTTGCCATCGTCTAAGTTTCCTATTTATTTACTGGGTTTATGAGGTATGGAAAAGAAAGACGAGATAAAACAAACTCAGCTGCAAGGCCTGCAAGTAAGCAAGACTATTTATTTATTACATAACCAGGAAAATAATTATACATAAATAATAGTAGCGCAGCTTGGTTGCACTTGCACTAAGTTAAAAGTATTAATTACTTAAATTACATAATCACAACAAATATTGTCAGAACATTGAAGCGAAGGAGGTTTCGTTTTATTTGCAGGAGTAATTACGACAGTTACACAATTCTATTGTCATGGAACTGGTTAGGTAGGCGAGCGGGCGTGTCGTCACAGCAGATGCCGGCCCGCAGCGCATCTTATGTAAGCCGGTCTAACCGTGAAAGTTGCCGCTCAAAAGCCAAGGTTAGCGTGGCCGTCAGGCTAAGCTTGAGCACACATGCGAATGTTCTACGACTCTATGACCAGCTCATTTGTTTTTTCCTCGTGTGATGTCATGTAATTGCATGTTAAATCCTTAATTACTGTAAGCGTGTTGTCGGTAGGAACTCCCAAATAATAGGCGTCGATGTTCGTGCATGGTGGTCATGGTAATTGATTCGTCTAGACGAGGGCGTGATGTCATCGATGTAAGATCGTTTTGGTGATGTTTCGGATGGGAAGGGACGCCGAGAAGGCACGCAAGCAGCCACAAGGCCGTTTGCATTTTCGTCGCTGAGAGCGGCGCATGGCGCATGACAAAAGCGGGAAGTGAAAGGCAGTGAATGCGTCCCCTTTGAGTACGACATCGCCGTTCGATGAATTGTTCCTAAAATGGAGTTGTGTGCCGGAACCGTATGAATTCTACAACTATGACTCCCGGCAGTAGTAAACGTAGTTTGAAGTGTAAATTGCTGAAGGTGAATTAATTCCAGATCCTCCGGTTTACTTGAGCCTCTGGCTATGGCTACGCACTGACAACCAACTCATATTATAATAATGGCTACTGCAAGACTTCGATGGTCGGGTTTACTTACCAAAATGCTGCTGATAAGGCGCACACGTTAAGATATTTTAATCGGAGGTGACCGGTCATTTTGGTGCGATAGTGCGGTGGAAACGTGGTCACGTGTCGGGGGACGGTAAACAAACCGGACGACACGTGACGAACGCCGTGACTACAACACACCCTATTTTCTTCCTCTGTGTGTACACTACCCAGCTGATCGCTTGTTTCCTCTACGTGACAAATTGCTGGGTTTTCCAAATATTGGCACGCTTACTTACGAACGCATGACTAACGGAAGGTTTATACGTTTACTGGAAATGAATTGAGAACAACGGATGGAAACTTGTAACTAACTACACGTATAAACTTAAACAATGAACCTAACGAATTTAAGTTTATTGTATGCTTCAACTCAGTATTTAGAATTCTATCTGCTCAGTTTTGCTAGAAGCGCAGGTGGAATTAGTATTCAGCTGAAATAACAGTGATATCATAGCAGTACAACGGCACCGTGGGAAAAACAGCAGCCGCTTACCGCCTCCGCCCGGTTCAGTTTGCATTATGCCAACTCATAGCCGTAATCACATTTTCAAAACGAGCGTACAGCATACCTTTTGGTATACCCAAGGGCAGCTATGAATAGTCACGAAACCGCTAATTTGCTTAAGTTTGTTTGGTGAATGCTCGCTTCTCTTTGTGCAACTGGAGTAGAAAGGCTGGTTCATGGTAGAACAATAGTAACCATGGACACAGTTTAGAACGTCTAATTTTGACAGATATAACGGTGTCAGTGACTGTACAGCCGTTCACCCTCGGTGAGAGGTGAATGGGACCGGCAACGCTTGCGCTAGGCCGACTACATTAGCGTTTGCCAACGTGCCCGAACAATCAACTAGTCGGGTGACGTCACGTCACCAAATCAAATATTCTTCTCTCCCATCCTCTAAATGTTCACGTCCGAATCTTCTCTCAAAGCGGATCGTAACTTAAGAGCTTTGTTCACTGCAATCCGATCACAGTAAATTTATTTCAGCGATGTACGTTCCAGAAATTCAATGTGCACCGATAAGTATTCATTCATCTAGATTTCCGCAGTGTTTTGGATGCTGTAACTTCGATAGCAACGTCAGCAAAATCAGAAAAGTTTTACATCAGCATAAAATCTTATGACGAAGCTGTTTCTAATTAAGGGAAAACATGCGTGATAGACAAGAGTAATAAACTTGATAAACAAAGAACACGACACGAGGCACGAGTAAGTATCGTAGCAGGAATAGGAGGGGTCGATTGCGGAAACACCCTCTGTAGTGAGTTGCCAACTGAGCTCATTGCGTAGTTCAAACATGAAACTTCTTACCCCGTCTTTGACTTTCCTAAGACTTCTTTCTTGCGATACAACTTGAACTTGGTTGATCATCTTCTCTCTTGGCTTGCAGAATTTCTAAAAGGCGTCATTAGGAGCGGTTGCAAAATTTGCAATGTAGCAATGTAAGTACCTATATAATACATTGAACGCTTTAATTAAAATGACTTGCTGATTGAGTTGTCAAATTCGATTATAAGTGGATACACTATCATGTTTTAGCAAGCAACTGTGTGTTGCTAAGCACGAGTCCAGCACAGACAGATGGATAACCGATACAGATCTCTTTACATGGTCAAGGTCGGTATTTAAATACGTCTTGATTGGGCAGGTTAATTTGTACCTACAAATAAAACGACTTCTACAAGCGGAATTGAAACATTTATATAGCAACTGGATTTTGGAGGCCGAAAAGCCCGCTGAGGGAGGGTTAATTGTTAATTGGATTACATCGCGTACATTTATTATTTAACAGAATTTTAAACGCAGTGCCAAACAGTGCTTAATTGGAGAAATGAGTATTTCGCAAATGAGATATTTTCGTTCATTAGTAAAAATATTTTACATTCGAAAAGGTTGCTCATGTTAATGGTTCTCTGGGAAAAAGGAAAAGTATATTTCGGTTGTTGGGGTTAGCTTTAGGTTGCGTGGCCCAATTTAGTTCGTGTATACCTTTTTTACAGCTCGCAAAATTTTGTGGTTTCTAAACGAAGTCGCGTTGCTGTATGTCGGTTCCAGTCCGCTTTTTGACCTCGCGTGACTGCGTGTAATATTTTATGCATCCAGCCAAACGTAATCGGCTCTCTCCCGGGGGTAATTTCAGGGTAATCTTGGTTTGTGATTGGTCTATTAATTTTACCAAACTGTTCAAAAACTATCAATATTTTAACTGGAAAATGTACTGCTTTTTTAATCTTCACTAAAAAGGTGTTCGACTTCTTTTTGTTTTTTATTATTTAGTCTAGCGTCTAGACCCACTCACGTTTTTATGTAAAAAGGAGTAAGCAACTGAATAATACTAAATGATGATTTTGTAAGTTTGTGTTGCATAACAATAAGGAAACTAGTCAGTGTGGCCGTAACATTTAACTTAACGCAAAAGCGTCTTTATTCAATGATAATACATTTGATAAGTCTAAACGATTAGAAGAATGCTTAAGGAAGGACAAACAATTTGCAACTGATTGTGGTAAATAAATCTACCGCGTGCAAGAAGGATTGTCACAACCGTGGCTTAAACCTTTTAAAAGCCCGAGAAGCTCGCTCACAAAAGTTTGTCAAATTGATAGTCCAAGTTGTAATCTCTTTTGCGGAGATAAGCTTCGTGGGTAAGGCTCGCTTATCGCGTCTCTAATAATATTAAATATTTATCCGTTCAAGACACATCCAGTACTAGTTACGAGCCAAGTTAGATTAGACTCAGCACATGGTGAAATTCAATAGTAGTTTTACTGTAAGAGAGGCGAGAGAAACTGAATGCAACTTGGCAAAAAACAAGAACGAGGTTAGAGTTAATCAAGATTCAAGTCTAGTCGAAGAGGCGACACTGCCGAGAAATGCTGTGTGAATCTTCGGTGCAGAAATTCCAGCAGTATTTATCTTTCGCGATTGGCAATGTGAAGTTGTTAAAACAAAAGGGGAAAGCAGCGTACTATCGCGAGTATAAATATTGACGATACATTACCAGGGTACGCATTTCCACACACTCAGACTGATGTCATATCACCAACAATGTATAATATAAGTAAGTATAAATGGTGCATTATTTACTAACAGAAGACACCGCACTGGTTGCATCTAAAGTGGGCTAGAGACGTTCAGTTTTAACAGTAGGTTCAGTTTTATCTAATGAAATTTCGATTAAATAAAACTGTTTAGTAAAACCTTTCAGTTAAAACTTAACATCGTCTATAGCTCGCTTAGGGTGTGAAAATGCCTATCTCACAAATTGATAAATTTATCAAATCTTTAGCCAATATTTTTCTGATTGTTCTTCTTGGATTAGCCTTGATTGAAATTTTCTACTCGGTTTAGTTTTCTTGTCCGCAGGCCTCGACACTTTGATGAATTAACCGTCTTTGGTTTAAATAACAATTAAATAATCGCTAGGGCGTGTCGCTGCAACCTTGTATCGGTTGCAACGTTGCAACAGGGCCGCGTGTCAAGGAAAAACCCACTTTACAGTTTCCCCGCTAGCGCAGCGCATACAAACGCGAATTTGGTACAAACTCAACCAGAATACCCCACCCACCCTTATTACGTACTTCCTCTGCTAGAAATCTGATTCATTGAATCCGAGAAAAATATTTATATGCAAACTTGGACCTTAGCTTATTTAACATTCTTTTCAGCATCCGTTCTGTTTGACCAAACATGGCATACGTATTCAAATTTCGCAACGCAGCGAGCGAGTAATAAAAGTTTATAACTTCAGCCATGACCTGAACTAATCCGTATAGACCAAATTAGTCAAAATGTGTGTTTAGATCCTTGGATACAGAATAAACGTATTACAATTGAATAGAAGTGCCGTATCACGACAAAACCATTGACGTTCAGAATCGTAAAACACAAGAAATATAATAATTATTGCTATTATGCAAAGCAAACTAAATAACACATAAATTGCAATTATAAAGTAGGTATAGTATAAAAGTGTCCCTATGCATTAAAACGGTGTGAGATGACGTATCACTTGTTATATGCAAAAGCATAATCGACGCGTTTGTTTTGAATCGTATGTCGGCGGTTGCGGTTGACAGGTGTAATGATATAAGAGGTGTTGAATAAATGACACTAGGTACTGGTGGGTGATGATTACATAACGCGTGCCGTGCACGGCTGCGTTCGAGTGCAAGTAGCTGCGGGTATTCAACTATTAAAATTATATTAACTGGGGTCAGAAGTTTTGATTCTATGTGGTTGTCAGAGAAAGAGGACATAGGTAAGAATATTTTTTTAAGAATAGGTAATTCGAAAAATCTATGGCGGAGTTGGCTCAAAGATAGAATAAACCTTGCGAAAGGACATAGGCTAACTTATACTGCGGGAAAAAATCCTCATTTCCACGACAAAAACTATTAAAGCGGGCGGACCCGCGGCGTGAAGCCAGTATATTATAATGGGTGGAACATGATGCTCTTACCTCTTACTCATTAATTACAAAGCCTAGCTTTATTTAAGTTATTATATTTTACCGAGGAATTTTAGTATTTCAGTAATTCTGAATCCGCCTATAAATCCTTTCTCACAATGCCAACTATCGCCCCAGTAATTTCTATTGCTATTCGTTACACAGACAGAAAGACACTCAGTTATTTCTGCTTATGGTTAAGCAAGTAAATAAATTATTTATAATATCAGTTTGGATATCACCGATGAAACAATGGATTTTATACAAGAAACAATCCTTTTATACCATTGTGGAATGGAAATAAAATATTGAGTATACACTGACACTGAAGGATTAGTTTTCTATAGAAAAACGCTGACAGTAGAAGTTACATGCGTGCGTCAAATACACTGCGCGAGCGCACGTCCGCGACGTTTTAATGAAGGCATAGTGTCACGGCCACACTAAATAGTTTCCTTATTTTTAAACACGAACCCATGCAGATTTAAAGTCTTTATTTCCCTAAAACTTTTGACTTCTGCAAACTCAATAGGCGGGAAACCCATGAACAAATTAATAACTGCAACACCGTATTATTTATGAGTAATAAGGATTATGATAATATTATGAGTAATAAAATTACTTTAGCAGAAAGGATAATTTAGTTGGATGACCGTCATAATTTGTTTCCTGTACATACAAATGACGACAGCTGAAGTAGATATTAAAATTATAACTAATACATAACAAAGTATTGACGAAGTTGAACGGACAACGTGGAAAATTGTACGTAAATGAACAACTAACGGAAATCAATAAACTTACTATTAGGGAATGATAAGGACGACGTCCTCTGACGCAGTGACCAATATTCATATTACGAACTCAAAGAGACAAATAACCGCTTTGACTGTAAAAAATACAACTGCTGTAAATTTTTCTTTTTATATAACCTCTAATAATATTATTAATCCCCACCATATTTGTCCAGCAGCGTGGCTATAATCAAATTTTACTATTACTATAAGATGTAGTAGTTTTTTAATACAATCGAGGTGGTTATTTAAATCGATTATCGGAAACTATTTTACAAAGCTTAGTGCACCACGGGGTAAACTATAAATCGATACAAATACCAGGCGGCGAGATCAAATGTTCCGATAGTGGTTAAATATGACTAATGATCTAGTGTTGTTTGTTCATTAGCGCCGGCTGGCGTGAGGCTCGTGGAGCCTATAATCCAGTCGATAACGTTTTCCAATTGTACCTAAATAATGGCTGCACCAATAGCCAGGTGCCAGAGTTGTCTGCACGTACAGGGGTTTTATGAAACACACCATACATAATACCAAGATTCATAGCAACCGCATCTGCCGTACCGTAATTGATTTAGTCACTATAGATTACTAAAAAAAAACAGTGTTATTCATGTCTAAAACGATTTTTTAAGCGTGGTTCAAATTAAAGACGACGACGTACATTATGAAATTTTGTACCTTTTTGTAATTTAAATCATAAATAAATGCAACAAAAACTTCCCTAAAAGAATTAAATTTCCTTAAAAAGTTAATATGTAAGTTTATTCTCATTTGACCCGGCTCGCGGCGCCTGGTCGCCGGCGCAGACGCAGGCCTTGACAGCAATGCGCGCGCGGCGTAGCGTGTCAAGGGAGCTGCTTTCGCTGCCACGCCTGCCCTGCCCTGCAAGTTATGACAGAGAAAAATATCTGCCAGTGATGCCCTTTTCGTATAATATCAATAACTTTCAGTAAGACGAATATCGCCAAGAAAGTTTAAGATGACAAATAATGAGACAACCACGCAAGAACTTTCACCGGCCGCCTCCGCTGCCACGCTGGTTTTTGCGAACCATCAAGCACCGACGTTATGAAAATATGAAATAGGTTTTATGAAAGTATAAAATAAATGTTTAAGGCCCTTCATTAAAATACAGAACTATCAACTAGGTTTTTATCTGAATTAAGAGTCTGAGTTTCTTGACAAATGACTCGTAATTAACAACAACCTAAAACATTTTATGATTGTTTTTGTAAAACGCAAGTGAGTGACACAGTTTCCGGCAAACTTACTGAAAAATAGGTAGGTAACCAGCGGCTTGTTACAGTGGTTACCAGCCAAGCCTATTTGCAACCGATCATGAAAATTGTACAACAAGCGTCAATAACGGAAGAAAAACTTCAACAAGTGAAGGATAAATCTAGGTCATTGAATGTTAGCTTAGCATTGGCACACAATAGCTTATAACGACAATCTGAAGGCAAAAACAATTTAAGCACGGCCTTCGTGCCAGGAGTTGTGTAGGCCTTAAACGTGTCATATGAATTACCTATACGGTTGTGCATCGCTATTACAAAGCATCGCGCCGTCATTACATGCAAAAACGATTTGCCTTGTGCCGTTTCAATTAAGTTTAATCAGCAACTAAAACACGACAAGCGAATAAATTTCAACGATGTTTACGAAGCGAAAACTTCAATCAGACAAATTTGAGACGCGTGTAAATCTAAAACCCAAATTGGAGGCGAGACCTGAAGTACAAAGAATGTAGCGTGAAGACAAAGCCGAGCAATCTTCTAAGTGGTCGGAGAGGCCGGCGGGGAACAAAGCACCCCGCTCTGAAGTCCCTGCCCGCACCTCTCCCGCCCCCGCCGACGTCCACAGATAAGCACACCCCCAGCCTCTAAATGCCTTTAGCGACGCTGAATGAGCTTGCCTCTGTAGAGCCAAATGGGAAACTTAGCAATATCTTCTTTGGGAAACATCTCTAATGTATATCTAATGAGGAATGAATAACTTAATGTTGAGTTGAAATTTATTCATGTTCGAGAAACAATCTAAGTAATTTCAACACCCCTCAAGGTGGAATAAAAGATATCAGAGAGAAGCGGGAGCGACGTTGATTGATCCCACTCGGTGCTTTCGTGTCATCTCAAATATTTATGATCACAAAACGTTTCAGGTTGCGTGAAATTTCTAGAATCTGTTGATGGCGTGCCGGAAAAATCGTTTGTTGCTTTGCAGTAAAAGGCACGTGAGGTTAAGGATGACACGTGCCAGTAATTCGGCAGTAGCGTGCGGTAGGCAGACAACAAATTGTTTTAGGATCCAAAAGGAATAAAACATTCAGTAAATTATTTTGTTTGATATAGGTAGTTGTTTTAAAACAAAACGTATAACTTTTAAAAACTACGTCGAATGTTCTCGTTTTAGTAACACCACCTTTTCCACGATGCAGTTTTAAAAAGAGGCCCTAATCGATTTCGCGCTGTGTGGCCAGGGCGTTCGCTTTAGTTTAGGCACGTTTAGGTGGGTGAGGTTAGTGTCCTTCGAGTCGGGTCGGGATTATAATACGTCTGAAGATGGTTCTACGAAATTAGTCGCGCGGCGCACCCAAATGGAGCCAGGGCGAATCGAGACCCGTCTACGATCCGTCTTAACGGCTATCATGGCAAATATTAAACCACATATTGCTCTTCTATTTACAGTACTACCGAATATTCAACTTTGATTTCTGACAATTTTATTTCTTTACTATTTGACAACACTTAATATACAACATACCTAGAATACCTACACATTTATTGCAAAGCAACGACATAGTGTGATATACCTACATAGTAAATAGTATATTTGCCTATCTGTAGTCGAGGCGCAAGCTTTGCAATACTGACAGGTCGTATTTCTTCAATCCTTTTAAATCTTTAGGAGAGGTTTCCCACGGTACTCGGGAGTCTCGTGTATTAGCACTAAAACTTTTAAAACGTTTTTGGCACACACATAAAACGTAGTACAAGTACAGAGAAGCTTTTCAGCGAAGAACGCAAGCATTCGACGAAGCGTTTGAGCTAGCTACACGTAATACCAAATTTATGTTTTAAAAAGTTATAGTAGGTATGTATCCATCGGTCGCTCTCTAAAATTAGTGTTATTGAGGAACATACTTATTTTTTACGTAACGTTACAAATTCCAGTAGAAAAACGCAAATAACAAATAAAAGTGTCAGGCTAAGGCACGGTCAAGTTGAACCGCTGACATAGATTTTGCCATAAGGAAAACAACAAGTGACGTAGAAGTTGACACATCCCGTGAATTCTATAATGCAAAGCTGTCTTTGGTTTCTTTCTTAGCAAACTTGCTTGTAAAGAGTCACTGGGACTGACTTTAAAATATTATTGTTTTTGTGTGGCTGTGTGCCGTATGAATAAGTGATGAACAATCTCCTTTCGAAAACATTACACTGATAAATGGTTGATGTTGTGCTGAAGTAATCAATTGTGCAAGAGAAAGACTAAACGACAAACATTATTCATTTTATTAGATTTTTGAAATCCCCGCAGTGATTCAAACTTGCGCTAGCTTAAACGATCTGACATTCCAATTCTAAGACATTTTAGAAAAGCTAACAAAGGAGACAAATTGAGAGAGAGAAGTGGTTTCTACACAATCTGTTCCCTTTTAAGCTCAAAAACCTGAACAGAACAAACATGTGTAATGTCGTGTACACATTGAGAGTAAGTAAAAAGGTAGGAATAGACTGAGACAATTTGGCGGATGTCCTGAAATTGGCGGCTGTAGGCTGAGAGGGTGCCGGGGAAGGGTGCCACGCCACCGACCTGAATTATTCATGTGCCCGTACCTGGCCGTCAGCTCGTCGTTATGTGCCTCGACACAACCTCCATCAGCTTGCTTAGGTCATACTTTGTCCGGAAATGTTTTGACAATTATAAAACTCAAACTTTAAGAAGTTATTTCCATCTTCATAAGCACCTACACAAGCCAAAAGCTGACTTGTGTTACTAAACAATATTAGTGAATTACAAAAGATAACTTTTTATTTACTTTGAACATGAAATTTCTATTAGTGGTCACTGAAATGTAATTAGAGCGAAGAAAATTAAACGAACATACAACGGGCAAAGTAATGTAGCCTCAGAAGTACACAGAAGAGGAAAAATTTATTATGAGGACGTAGAAACAAAGTTTATTAACCTTTTAAAATCTTGTAACTGCACCTGTCCTCTATTAAAAATATAAAATAAATAAAATCCCTTCGCAGGAATTCTACTCTATTTATATTTTATCTAATTGGCCTTTGTAATCGTCTAGGGTAGGATCCGTTCTACGCCTTGTGAGTAATATCCCATTTTCTTTTAGATATCACAGTGTTTCCGTTCTCAATGCCTCTATTGTAAACAGCGGGCTGAATTCTGTCTGATACCTGAACATCGTTATCCTAATAAGAACTACCAACGTCAGTTGTGAATAATATATGAAAGTTTATAAAATGGGTTGGGCAGGACTATCAACAAGAAAAGCCATTCATCAGTCGCTAGACTGCAAACCGCTCCCTCATCTTCTAATCCTTTAATTCGATAAGCGTGTGCCAATACACTTACTATATGTCTCTAAATGGACAAAATTCCCAGTAAGCGTGTGCCAATACACTTACCAGTCGCAACATCATCAACAATTGTAACTCAAACGCCTCTAGAATACTGTCGTATAGTCTCTCTAATGATACTGCTATTCATACAATATTCCTTTCACCGCACCGGGAATATCAGGTCTCGGAGGCTCAAATCCACTAAAACATACATAGATATATATTTTTTCAAGTGAAAGAAAAGGGCAGGCCGTAGCCCGCCCTTACGAAGATCTCTATCCCAAAGGACAATGCCATCTGATCTCCCGGTGCGACCGAGGTCGATTGGTGCGGATTGTGAGTCCGATTGTTGCAGGGCTTACATGGCGAACCAATACCTGTTCGTTGCGACCGTAGTCGACAAGCTACCGAGGTAGGCGCTCGCAAAATGGTTTGGAACCATACGTATCAGGGCTTACAATGGAGTACAAAGCCTGAACGTTATAAGATGACCGTAGTCTACGAGCTCCCACCACGGCAAACGCTTGTTACCTGTATAGGGAATATGATATAATTTGGGTATGTTTAAAGACCACACACGTCTAGCAATTATGGAAGCCAATCCAAGCTTTCCACCAAGGTGGGCCGCTAAGCGTTCGAGTAGGAGTTCATATAGAAATACAACCTCCTAGCTTCTTGAACGTCAGTCCATAAAGAGACGATAGCTGAATAAGCCGGCCTCTCTACCATACTGTAACGGCAACTGTATACGGGAACATCGTATAATAGATTCCGAAGAACCTAATGTTACTGCATGTCAAGATTAGCTACGCTATTCCAACATCGCGTTATCTCTCCACAGCCATTCATTCTCAAAGCCTCTCCACAGACAATATGCCTTGGAGGAAGACTGGTGTACGTCTCCAATCCAGTATATAGGAATAACATGGAAGTTGTACATCGTCTAAGCTTCATCTCAAACTAATGAATCAGCCAACTTCACTTTCTCCATGCAGACCTAAATACTTTGATTAATTGGAAACCTACGATAGTCCAGAAACATCTCGTCTTCAAGCGTCAGACAAGATGAAGTCTCTATTCGGCTTCGGCGTGATTTACTAAAGTTTAGGGAAGTCTAAGCTTCCACCGCGGGCGACGATGTGTAAGAAGTTTTTCCTAGAAATATTATATTTTGATGCGAGTCTATCTTTCGACCGACTTATACTCATCATGGTTGTAAGATAGGAATGACTTGCAAACACCCAAACTCTAGCAATCGTGCACTTTCTATAATTATATACTAATGTCTGCCAACACCTGGGTCAAGCTCCTAACACCCATAGAAACTTATCTACCACCTTCTAAGCGTTTAGGACGTCGACAATCGTACTGAGACCGTAATCCCGACGAAAGACGCAAATTTCGCAAACAACGCCTAGCACTCTGAAAATAGCAAATTTTCACATATTTTTGAGAGTTGAACTATTTCTAGCCCAATCCCAGAGCGTTTTCATACTTATCTTTTACTAAGTATTTTTCATGCTTTTCGACATCGGCCCTCGCTATGTGCTACTGACCGACGCTCTCACCACCATATATACGGACGACACGAAACGAAGGTGCGCGGCCAAAAATATAAAAACTTGCTCAAACTCATAATTTAGATAGTGTCGCTTATCCTGATTCCAAATCAGTAATCAGAATTGCGCTATCTATTTTAGTTTAGAAGTTATTAAGGAATCGGCTGATTTCATTACAAGAACGTATAAAGTACTTAGGAAATTTCAATTCAATACAGGAACGTATAAAGTAAAAAGGTAAATTTCCAAAAGGTTTTCTATTTGTTACATTCGACCTGTATTGAACATATTTGATTATAATAAGCCCTTTACAACTTAGTTCTATGTATTTGAGATTAATTATTCGATTTTAGAGATTTTTAGGAAAATTTTATTATTGTGCTTTCTACGCTAAGGCAAGACCTCCAAAACATTTCATTGTCTTTTTAGGCTAGGGGCGGGTCGGTACAATCTTTTCGGTATGAATTGAAGTGTGTTTATAATATTGTGCGTAAGTTGTAAATGGTATTATTCTTATTATTACTGATGAAGGCATTTATGTATGAACGCGGTACGAACGAAGGCAGGAAATGGAGTTATTTGCTAAGCAAATCGCGTCAGCCAGGCGTGACCCCACAGATGATGGTTCTGACGCTTCCGTGAGCACCGATGTCAATGATACATGCACGTTCTTGAAATCCCACTTAGTAGTTTCAATGAAAAAAAGACAAATTAAGATTTAAAGAATGTATCAACTTTGAACAGATTAAAAAATAAACAAATACTGCTAAGAATTAGATACTAACGGCGACGATCAGGGATAAATGAATCACTATAAAGCTATTTCTCTAAATCCTGTTTGATATTGAAACGAAACTTTTAAAACGCCTATAACCTGGCCCCGGTACGGCGTAGTTCTCTGCCTTGAGAGCAAAAAAAGAGATTGTTTCACTTGTTTTGTGGAAGGATCAACAATGCTCGTCTTAAAACCGGTACAGAGTCAGACGCGGCCAGACGCTCGCGGGTATCGACTTCGAAATACTCCAATGTCATTCTTTAAAGCGTACCACGAAGCACAAATTTTTAAACAGATCGAATAAATATTGAAGTATTGTTAGTATGTACTAGCTGTAACAAATTATATGGCATGGGGATTTAGGTAATTTACAATAAATGTAAAGTAAAAGCCAGAAATAAAAGTATGATTTCTAAAACCAAAATACTGCGAGATTCTACTTAAAAATACACTGACATTGTAAAAAACCAAAAAACAGAGGCTGGGTGTAAATCCACATAGTGGAAAGTTGATTACATATTTGACTAGTTCGGAGCAGCGCAGCGCCTTAACTTGCAATTAAACTTTTTTCCAACTCGGGTAGTGCATTCAACCCTAAAGGAATGTATTGCCCTTCACAAGGAAAACTTTATAAATAGCCGGTGAATAAACTGATTATGATTGTGCGTACCGGTACCTACAACATTCGAAAGTTAATCATTTTTATTTGCAACACTAACCGATTTATTGAACGTCAAATTTAATACCCGGCTGAGTCGTTCTTATGCCAAATGAATTCTGTTGAACATAAATTCATGGAGCTTGCAGGACGTGAATAGAATAGAAGCAGTCAGCGAATACCATATTCCAGTTGAACAGTGACAAAAATGACGTTCACTTGTCCGTGCAGAATGGATAATCCGGAGCGTGCAGACGTAAAAAGCACAGGGTTGTATTGTAAGAGAGTATTCGCTATAAATAATAGAGAGTACAAAGGGCAATGGGTAAATTGTATGGCGTGTGTGCTGCATGGGGCTGCGAGTGGGGTCATTGACACGCACCCCGCACTGGGTATAGTGGGGCAGACAGGACGTGACTCACTGGTGGGGCTGCCAGCTGCTGCCGGCAAAAACTACCCCCAAACAGGCAAGCCACGCGTGTGCTTGCATGCTCCACTCTTTATTCTAATTAACTAAACATTTTGTAAGCAGCCATGACGTTGATAACAAAAATTAAAGGCAACACATTTAAAGTCAAGATGATGAAATAGCAATGGAAAATTGTAAATTTGATAACTTGGAAATTGGTTCATGAAAATACGCAAGTACCTGTATTGATAAATTTGCTTATGTATACGGATATAAAAGTTAATATACTTCAGTGAAAGATTTATGTACAAGAAGCACGCACGGTAATTTGCTGTTGCTAAGTAAAAATTTAATGTATGTACTTACCTCGGCCTCGTAAAGGTTAAATGATTTCAAAAGTTTATCGCGGTAATGAACAAGATTTCGATTTTGTCACAATTCGCATACGTTGTACGCGTAACCGATTGTGATACAGGGAGTGAAAGCGACGACATATGCCGACCTCATTCGGCTTATGAAGTGTGGATCTCGGCGCCATATGCTCACGGACAGCTGATTCAACTCCTTATGCTTACAAGAACAAACGACTATAACGAACGCCTTTTAAAAAGATTTTTGCCTTATAAATCAGGCCACCGGCCTTTAAAACAAAACAAATATGTATATTATCTTTCTCATTACGAATCAATGAGAATTTTCTTTGAGGAGATCTTTGGGGGCACGTCTACTGGCTGAAATGATGAGAATCTTCAAGAAATTTAATCATCAGAACATTACTTTCATTCCAACATAATATGAATGTTCCTACATGATAAACCTTGACAAAATGTGAACAGGTTCATCATGGCAATTATAAATAAAGATGTAGCTATATTTCCCCGTTAAGTCGGGTAGTGAACGAACACATTCGCGGAGGAATAGCTCTGAGAACAATCGTCCTTCACCTAGGGCTAGCTGGCCATCGATCCTGCCAGTTCTCGCTTGACGGGTATATTTATAGATACGACTGGCGAATGTGAAAAGCAACTCACGCCAAGCACTCCGTGGTGTCTCTCAACTCCTGGACATTGCACTCCCCAAGGGCTTTTGATCTGTCTGCGCACATTGTATAATTGTTAATTTTTTAACGAAGCATGTTCGTTGCGTGACTCACATCATTAACTACCAAACTTTGAAGGCGGAAACTCGCTGTACAATGACGTAATAAGTATTGTAGTTGTTCATTATAACGAGATCGACGTGAGAACAATCGCGTCAAGGAGACGGCGAGCATTAGAGGCAGCGGTTAGGTCGCTGTTCCCATGAAGAGAATGGTTGTCAGTGAGGGTGAGGCGTCAATAACCTCGACTGTACGGATTGTGGAGTTTGCAATAAATACGACATCGACGTCGCTGGCCTGGTCAAGAGCCTTTCAAGGCCGGGAGGCGAGGCGGGGAGCGCCCGCGCCCCACATCTGGGCCCGTCGAGCCACTCTTGCCCTACCGCCTGCATTCCACCACAAAGAAGGCGTCCGAGCCGCGACCCACTGCGACATTCCTACCACTGCCCGTGCAGATGGTGCAATCGTCCACCGACGATTAACAAATCAGGCATTGTTGTTACAAAACGTACAACACCAATGTCCACAATCCAGATGTAAGTTAAGTGCCGCAATTTGCGTAAAGCAGCATCTGATAACTAATTTTAGCGGCTTAGAACCTCATAAAGGTCCGAAGAGAAAATCGTGACCGCCAATTTCGACGAGATTACGTGTGTTTGGGTCGCTGGTTTCGTAACTTAGTCTGTCAAGGTCGCTAGTCGCTACACTAATGACTTTGTACTTGAGTCTTGAAACGATAACTTTACTGACTAGAAGTATTGCAAAATTACTTCTTCCACTTGAAAATCCTTGCAAACGTCCGTAAAATAGCACTATTATTTAAGATCTCACTTCCAACATCTGCGAGAATAATAGCAACCATTCTTATTGGATAGTTTAAGATCGAAGACACAACACAAGCACTGAGAGCATCTGTTTCGTCGGCAGGTAGAGCGTGTTGAAAAGAGACGGCCGCACGTCACTCGCAGTGAGGATTCAACAAAGGATCGGTCTTGACAGGAAGCATGGTGCGGCGACGAGAACTCACCGCAGGTCCAGAAGCCGTGCGCTCTTCGTTCTCCTATCACAGGACATGTCGTAAATTTTAGCAGTGCACTGAAAATCCACTTCACCACTTAGGTACTGGCACCATGCTCACGATCCACTACGCGCGTGCGACCGCGCACCACAGACACTACCACTGGCGGCGAGAGAGCGCGCGCACTGAGCCGCGATCGGCGGAGCGCGAGCTACCTGCTGTTTCCGCGCGCGGCCAAGCGGAGGTGCGCATCGCGGCGCACGCGCAGGTACGCGCAGCTCGGGGGGGCGGCCGTTCTCCTCACTGTGCCGCCGGCGAGCGGAGCGCCCTGCCGTCCCGGACCCCGTCACAACAATCCGCTCCATACTGCCCGCGCACCACATCACAAACAGTTCAATGCCACGCCACGCCACTATTATTGGGAAATCCTGGCCGGTGAGAGTAATTTCAAGTGAAAGTAAAAAAGAGTTAGACATGTTAAGGTGGTACTATTATAGCATTTTATCAATTTATGTATTTTGTGGCTTATACGGGAAGAGCCTCGTGCCGTAGAACACTTAAGACATAATTAAGACGTTACATGATATATTAACAACGCTTCAGGTGAAGTACGAGCAAAATTAATTCTAATTAACGCCCAACTCTACCACGGTGAACTCGTACAAGAAAATTCTAATTTCCACTAACTTACAAAATTACAGTGTAATAGGATGATAGGACTGTCGAGTTACTTTCAGATGATTAATTATCATCTGTTTCATAAGAAACTCCAATTAAGATTAATTAGAACGCGTTTCAAAATCCAGAAGAGAAACTTAAAGCCTGAGTCTTCGTCCTAATTTACATGTGAATATTGTTTGTTCAAATATGAGTCATTTCCGAAGGCTTGGCCAGCTTTCTCCGTTGTTGCTCGTGTTCCAGCAATTAACCTGGTGCAATATGACCCTTTGTCGGAGAAACCAGTCCAGCCAGAGATGTAACTTGTGTAAAGTCAGATAAAATATATTTTCAAAATCAATGAAATAGCCATCAATACTTTTATATTTTAGGAGTACGGTGAAAAGATGGCGAGTTTGTATGCGGAAGAGAATATGCAAATAGCTATTCAGTTAAAGTGTGGACAAAAGAACAGTTCGCCAACTCGCATTACTGCTGGCGGAGCGCTGGATCCCATTAGGGAGGTTTTAATTTATATGCTCTACATAAAACAGCGTCCTAAAATGGAGCCGGTATTACCGGGACAAAGTATCCTTCTTTACTTGATGTACCTTTGTCATGATCATAATAGTCCGAAAACGCCTAGTTTTCGTGAGTATTCCATAACATTACAATTTTTTTTTAATTAGGACTAAAATTGGGAAAGTAGAAGATACTTACAAAAAAACAGAAATTTCGAATTATTGGCAAAACAACAACGTTGATTATTCCATTTGCCAAGAACAATTACGTACGTAATTAAATAGCAGAGCTTTACGATTACGACGACAACGTTAAGGTTATAGTAATTTTTTTCAACCTTTTATGTTGCACAACTAGGGGAGCAATGCCTACCTGAGTTACCTGAGCCATGTGGGTCGGACACACCTGCTATGTTGTGACGTCACGAGGTTCCTTCACCTGCCAGATGGCCGGCCATTTGTCTTGATCCATGTCGCCCTAGTAGCTACTCAGGCTAAGTGAGAATCGATGCCGATGACCGGATCGTTTGTCTCGAGTGATTTGGCATTTTTCTTGCCCGTTACCTGATAACAGCTAATGGAGCCGAAGAAAATGCCAATGGAAAATGGTTTTTGTAGCTGATTGGACGTTTCCGTTTTTGTGAATACTACTGAGACGGTAATTTTCTTGAAGGGAATTATTATGACGTTTTAATGATAATAAAAAACATGGTGATTGTATGCTGGTATTGTTCTAAGGAAAATTTCTACATCTGAACATATTTTGGAATGCAGCAGAAACATTAAAAAGCATTCGAGCCGATTTAACCGTCTAAAATTTGAGAGGAATTATGCATGAATAAAAAACATCCAAACAGCGGAGAGAGCGGACGCGGTGATGCAAATAGCATATAATAGTAGTATCCTGTAGACTACTTAGCCCGTTTCCCGGCGCGGCGGGATGAGCGTTCCCGCCGGATCCCAGAACAACCCTCTTGTTTTTTCCCAGTTTCCAGCTACCGAAATATCATTGTTGCCTCTCTCTCCCCTTGTTCTCCGAGTAATTTAGTTTATTGTGCACAAGTCACAACTGAGCGGGCGGGTATAACGACTGCTCCTCGTTTTAAATGAGAAAATCTCTTCCAAACTGTTCATTATCGAGATAAAAATGTTATTCGGCATTACGTTTCGTATTTCGACGCCTTGGGCTCGACATCGTCGAGAGATATTACGAATTCCGGGGATTTGTATTTCTTTTCAACGTTTTATTAGTGTTCTGTTGAACTAAATTCGAGCCTTTGAGACAATTTAAATAGACGTCTTTGAGAAAACATCAAACAATAAATGTGAGAATAAGACTCGTATCTTCTGGACTTACAATAAATATTTTTCAACGATATATCTATTAGCGTAGTTATTGTGCGGCCTAAACTTGACAGAAGACATAATCGATGTCGTCGTTAAGATCGATAAAACATTATGTAAATAAGGTTTCCTAGCGAAGCGCGACTCATGGGGAATTAATATCAAGAGCAATCGCGGCCGATGACGCGGTGGAAAGCCAACACAAGATAAATACAGCTCGCTGATGCGGTAAGACAAAAAATCGTTTAAAATGTTCCAACTATACAAAGTTTTCCTTTACAATATTTTAAGCTTTCGTATAAAGAACACTTTAAATTAAAAGAAGAAGTCATCAGCGCAAAAAAAATATATATCAGTTTTTTAAGAAGTACATAACATACTGCTAGTGCATAATTATCTGTATAATATTCTAAGTCACAAATTTTGTCCATAGAGTAAATAATTATCATCTATATGTAAATACTACAACAGGAAGTTATTTAATTATTCAACAAAGACGCAGGCAGATATAGTAGAGTCACCAATCAATAAATTATTACACTTATCAACTGGTATAATGTAATAATAACGACTGGCATCCATTTAAAATTATTATAAATAACAGTGACGCCAGAATTAAATAACAGTCAGAGTCAGACAACAATTAATTTTGTGACCTTAAATGCTTTCCAGAATGAAAATTATTTTTCTTGCTTTATTAAAATGTATCCATTTTCTTATTCTGAAAAGCATTTGTATTTCTAAAAGATTTTTGGTAGATTGTTTTCACAATTGTTGGGATCGTGGCCTTGTAAGGTTTTCTGGACTGTAGATATGGTGCTGGTTTTATAAGGTAAAACAACGGCAGCTTGAGGGGCACTGAGTTTATTATTAATACGCACAGAAACACAAAAGCACATGGAAAGTGTACAGATTGAGTTCGTAGAGAAATTCAGAATAATACTAAGATGGCGTCGAGCCGTCAATAATGACAACATAATAATACAAAAACTTGTGTTGCCATAAACATACTGGGGGCCCAGAAGAACACAGAAGATACAAACTAAAGGTATATAAACCAATGATCGATTATGCAAGAAAAACCTCTCAAACATTAATGAACATTACATAAACTTATTATTCAGTTACTGTACCAAATGGGCCTTATTTAAATACACCTCTAAAATATAAGCATATAATGTATTTTACTTAATAACAGCAACAGACATGAAAGCAATATATTCAACTTAAAGTGAAATCAGTATTTACTTTAAATGACCTGTGTAGTAAGAAAGAACCTTAAGTTTTAAATGTAAAGATTTTCAATCAAAAATGAGTATGAAAACATGTCATTTAAAGTTTTTACAAAACAGTAAGTAAGATAAAACTTATCTTAATACTAATTTAAAACTAGATAAATCATTCAATTAAAGTTAATTATTATAGTTTCATAAGTAAGCATGAAGATCGATATTTTCAGGTAAGTTACGAAACTACAATAAAAAATTGTTTTTAGCATTAAAAATGAATTTTTAACAACTAGTTTCTTTTATTATAATATCTTTTTTAGTAACTAGAAAATTACTTTTACAAATTAGAAAAAGTACACTTTATAATGCAAGTAAAAGGAATACACATCCTTGTAAAAATAACAAAGTTCACAAATAATATAAAAATGGTAAATTAATTAACTATTTAATTCGAACTGTAAGAGTAACAAAGTTCACAAATAGTATAAAAATAGTTAATTAATTTATAAATCAATTATCCATAGGTAGAACACATATGCCCTGCAAAGACCTATCATACATTTTACCATCAGCTGTTCTCAATTGAAAGGCTCTGACCTTACCATCATTTCCAGGAAATGTTTTCACTACACGTGCCATGGGCCACACCAAAGGTGAAGCATTAGGGTCCTTCATAAGGACGAGAGAACCTACAGTTACATTAGGTAGAGAATTACACCATTTATTTCTATTTTGCAGTGTATTAAGGTAATATTTATACCAAGCCTTCCAAAACCTTTGTTTTAGCTGAATACATTTTTGCCAGAATTTAACCCTATTTTCGTTAGTTTCAGAGATATCTGTCTCAGGGTACATAGTTAATGCTGTCCCTACTAGGAAATGTCCCGGAGTGAGGTAACAGTAGTCATTTATATCTTCTGAAAGGGGAAGAATTGGTCGTGAATTTAATATGCCTTCTATTTGACATAATACTGTAGTTAGTTGTTCATAGGTTAAGATAGCATTTAAAACAATTCTTTTTAAATGAAATTTCATACTCTTTACAGCCGCCTCTGCAAGCCCCGCAAAAACTGGTGCATAACTAGGCGTGAAATGGAATCTTATACCATTTTTAGCGGCATAGGCTTGCACATGCGTCTGGTGATCAGAGGAGTTATGAAGCTTGTACAGCTCAGCAAGCTGGTTCCTTGCCCCACGAAAATTACTACCATTATCGCTAAATACATCGCTGGGCAAGCCTCGTCTACTAATAAATCTTTTGAAGCAAGCCAAGAAAGAATCGGTTGATAAATCTGAAGATAATTCTAAGTGAATTGCCTTCGTGACAAAACAGACAAAAATGCAAACATAACCTTTACCAACTAGTGACTTTCTTATCCTTGCATTCTTAACTTGGACTGGCCCAGCGAAGTCCATACCGACTTTTTGAAACGGTCTGCAAGCTGTTACGCGGTGCTGAGGCAAGGACCCCATTAGCTGCTTCGCTGCACCAGCTTTGAACCTGAAACATACCAAGCATTTGTGAGTTACTTTTTTGACTTGTCGCATTCCATTAATTAACCAATATTTTTGGTTTAGATTTGCCAATAACGATTTTGGACCTGAATGAAGTAATCTAATATGTTCACTTTTAATAATGAGTTCTGTTATACGTGATTGTTTCGGCAGTATAATAGGGTGCTTTTGAGCTAGTGGTATATCAGAGTTATCTAATCTCCCGCCTACCCTAAGCAATCCGCTCTTATCTAAGAATGGATGTAGGGATTTAAGAGGTTTTCGCATGTCGTTACCTTTTCGCAATGATTCTAATTCATCGCAGAAATGAATAGCTTGCTCATGTTTAATTATCAAGTGTAACGCATGTTGTAACTCATCAGCCCTAAGGACCTTGTCTTTGATCTTTGTACTGCTTTTTAGATTGTGAGAGAACCGAAGTATATAGGCTACTACTCTTGTCATTTTATGTATATCAGAGTACCTATTTATGATATTTGAAATACCTTCGTGGATCGTCGCAGCAAGCACTACCTTAGCTGGCGCAGGGGCGGGCACCTTCACCTCAGGTAAGTCATCAGGTAAGTCTATGTTTTTATTATTGAAATTGTACTCACCTTGTAAAAACTTTGGGCCCTGCCACCAGAGGGCGCAAGCGGGTAGCTCCTTCGGACTGACACCCCTACTAATTAGATCAGCAGGGTTCTCAGGCGATGATACATAGAGCCAGCTCCATTTGCGTGTCTTTTGCTGTATCACACTCACTCTGTTCGAAACGTAAGCTTGCAGCTTTGTAGGCTCCGTATTTATCCAAGCAAGAGTTATCTTTGAATCCGTAAATAAATAGACATCATCAATTCGCATGCCCTTAAAAAGCTCGTATACCTTCTCAGCTAAAATTGATAAAAGTAGCGCAGCATTTAATTCAAGCCTGGGGATTGTTAATGCATTGACGCGTGGGTTAACTCGCGACTTCGAACAGAGTAAGTGTAACTTAGCCTTACCTTTCTCGTCGACCACACGTAAGTATAGGCAGCAACCGTAGCCAGTAGTACTTGATGCATCCGCAAACCCGATCAGCTGCACTGCTGTTGCATTGTTAGTAGGAATGTGGCGGTTTAGATTAATAGGTGCCATGGCGACTAAGCTGTCAGCAAATTCTAGCCATTCATCCACAAGCTCACTAGATATTCGTTCATCCCAATCAATCTTGAGTGAATAAATTTTTTGCATAAAACTTTTTGCCCTAATAATTATAGGACTTGCGAAACCCATGGGGTCGTAAAACTTGGATATGTAACTGAGAACCTCCCTTTTTGTAATTACCTTGTTGCCGAAAGGTTCAAGTTTATTAATTGTAAAGCAATCCTTTTTTATATCAAGCGTGAGACCTAAAACCTTCATATTATAATCACCCTTTAGCAGATCAAGTTGAGTGACCTGGTGCTTATCATCAGGAATGTCTAATAGAACACTTGGTGTGTTAGACGCCCATTTGTGTAAACTAAAGCTTCCATAGCTTAATATCTCGCACAGTTGCCTTTTTGCTTCAAGCAGTTGGTGCATGTCAGAACAAGAGTACATAACGTCATCTATGTAAGTACAGTGTTTTAAGATGAATGATGCTAAAGGAAGGTCGTGCTCATGCATTTGTGCAAGTTCTGTCAAACACCTTGTTGCCAAATAGCTCGAAGATTTCATACCGTATGTGACTGTATCAAGACGAATACATCTTATAGGTTGATCAGGATTGTCGCGCCATAATATATTCTGGAGTGAAGTATGTTCCGGATTTACTAGAATGTTCCTGAACATCTTTTTAATATCTGTGCTAAGTGTAAACTCTCCAAAGCGAAATAAAAGAATAATGTCAAATAATTCTTTTTGTACTGTTGGCCCATTTAATAATATATCGTTTAATGAAACTTTATTACTCGTTTTCATTGACGCATCAAACACTACCCTTGTAGGCGTGCTTTTGCTGTGCTCATTTTGTACAGCATGATGTGGCATAAAATACAATGGATCTTCATTAAAATTGTAAGAGCTAATATCAAAATAGTGGCCATGTTCAAGATCTACATATTCATTTATGAAATCTTGATATGCAGCTAACAAATTAATATTTTTTTGCAATCTTTTTTCTAGACTGAGAAATCTGTGTAAAGCTAAATCAAATGAATTGCCCAGAGTTTGATTTACATTGCTGGTTTCTAGCTTTAAAGGTAAATCGACAGTAAACTTATTGTTTTCAAATTTTACTGTATTTTTAAAAATATTTTCTGCTATTTGTTGCTCTGAATCCCCCCCTTCTATCAGTAATTCCGGAACACGCTCCACCTCCCAGAATTTCTTGATACTGTCACTAACGTCTGACTCACAAGTAGCACAAACAAGCGATACAACCTGATTTTTTATTATGTTGGATGCCAATCCTCCAGCGATGATGTGACCCAGCCGTGTGTTGAAGATGCATGGTGATGGTGTTGCTAGGTCATTGCTTGCAGGTGAAGACTGAGGCTCCTCAGTCGGTAAGAGCACCTGAAAGAACACATCAGCACCTATTAGCATATTTATTTCAGATGGTTTATCAAAGGTTTCATCGGCTAGGGTTAGACCTGCTGGTATCTTTATATCAGCTCGGTTGATCTGTGCTTGTGGTAATTGACAAGTAATTTTTTCAACTACATGACAGTCGATGAGGGTGTTAAATGGGGATGTCAGTGAATGAACCTGTATAGGAATACAATAGCTGACTTTATTCTGTGTCTCAGTGACACCAATGAGGTTTATATTTGTTCGCTCAGGTTTAAAACCTAAGACCTCCACAGCCTTTGTTGTGATCAGTGACACTTGCGATCCTGAGTCTAAAATGCACTTAATGTGCACTTCTCTTCCATCTTTGGCAAAGACCTTGACACGAGCTGTTGGGACCAAAACATTATTAATAGCAGAGCCCCTAGACACAAGGACTACTGGCTTTGGACCGGTCTCTGCATCGAGATGTAACAGTGAGTGATGTGATTTTTTGCACTGAGAGCATCTAAAATGGAACTTGCATTTTCCTGCATGTGCATTTAAACATGTATTGCAGAGATGCTTCTCTGTTGCAAAGGAAACCCTATCCTTTGAAGGTAATAATTTAAATTTAGGGCAGGAGAATAATTTATGGTCTGAACACTTACAGTATGTGCATTCCATCGCAGACTTTGCTCCTGCTGTCATAACAACCCTACCCTTAGGTGGTGCTGCAGCTGCCGACTGACGCTTCACCAACTCATTGCGCTCGTAGCCTCCATCGCTGTTTTCCAAAGCTAGGGCACGCTTCTCCAGATAAGCTAGCAGATGGTTGACCGTTGGCTCCTGATCTTGGTCTCGTTCAAGTTGGTAAGACCTGGAGCTATATGCATCCAGTTTCCTATTAATGACACCAAGCAGTATGTGGTTCCAGGTGTCCACATTGACTCCTAAATTCCTTAATGCTGCAAGTCTTTGTTGGACCGCTGAAATAAAATTTCTAATCTGATTAGAATTTGGAAACTTTGGCAGTTCAGTCAGGTCTAAAATCGCATTAACCTGCACTCCTATAATTTTATATTTATTATAGTAACGCCTTTCTAAAAGTTGCATTGCCTCGCAGTAGCTCTCGCTGACAAGTGGCAAATTTTTTATTAGATCGTAAGGTTCTCCTATAAGAAAAGACCTTAAATAGTATAGCTTTTGAACATTGTCTAAAGATCTATCATTGTGAATGACTGACTTGAAAATTTCTATGAATGTTACATACTCTGAGTAGTCGCCAGAAAAGCTTGGAATGTTTACACTAGGTAATTTAGCCTTAGAAACATTACTACTGTTACCTTTCCCCTCGTTTCCTTGCCCATTATTGGGGCTTGATTTCTGGTTTATGTGGTCATTTAAAATACTCAAACAATGGTAGTACTTAGATTCTACTTCACAAATATTTTCGGTGTCCGACGAATCTAATGCCAAGATTTGCTTGTTGTAAGCCTCGTACTCATTAAAAGACAATATCAGCTTGTCGCGCTTGGCGATTAGGGCTTCAATGTGACTCTCCTTGACATCATTTTCGTTGGACACAAAATTAAACAATCTAGTGATAGTACCTTTTACATATCCTCTGTTTATGTTTAAAGCCTTTATATCAGCCATATTTGTAAGTAGCTACACACAACAAACACAAAGTCACAAATCCTTTGTTAAATTTCAATTTGCGAATTATAATGACGTTCACAACACAAGGCGATCGATAAAATGGCGTCCAAATGGCGTCAATCGTTCGTCGCAGTCGCAGAATTCCTTCCTCGAAAAGCGTCGCCTACTCGTACGCTGATTGGCTATTGATCGTGCCGCGCTGCAGTGGTACCAACTTGACGGAAGAAAAAAAGGGTTGCGTTTCGTTGTTCCGAAAATCGGACTTGAAAAATCGGGCCGATTTCTCGTCGGGTCGCCGATTGGATATCCGGTTGGGGCCTAAATATGCAACAACACGATGACTCGAGGAATGTGTTTCCGGTTTCGATGCACGTGGTGAAGTGAACCAAAATTTGTATGAAATGATGCACTCGACTTACTGCGAGATGATTTCTTCTTTTTCTTTTGTTCGTAGCTGCTGCTGGTGGTGGAAAATTTTTGCGGGACGGATACTATTTCTTCCGTTCGCCTCGCGCCTCGCCTTTTCAGACTTCTCGTGGCGTTTTCCTCGTAGCCGCAGATGATATAGCACCTCGCTTCTTTTCTTGCTGATCGCTGAATCTCTGTCCTTGCGCTTACCAAACGTGTTTGGTGTCGCGTGTCCTGTTTGCGTTTTCGGTTGGTCTCCCTCCGTTGCCTCGCGCCGCAGTTTTTTCCCGGTTCGTACAGGACCAATGTTGGGATCGTGGCCTTGTAAGGTTTTCTGGACTGTAGATATGGTGCTGGTTTTATAAGGTAAAACAACGGCAGCTTGAGGGGCACTGAGTTTATTATTAATACGCACAGAAACACAAAAGCACATGGAAAGTGTACAGATTGAGTTCGTAGAGAAATTCAGAATAATACTAAGATGGCGTCGAGCCGTCAATAATGACAACATAATAATACAAAAACTTGTGTTGCCATAAACAACAATAACATTCCCACACTTGAAACTTGCTAATAGTGAAACTTAAATTATTCTATACAAAGTGAAGTATTTACATAAAGCAAGCAAGACCCGTCTCTTGCAACATTGAGGCTCAGCTCTTACATTACCAACGACACATGCATTTGCATTCCAAATTACTTTACATGTTACAACTTTGTCAGAAAATGCAACGAAAACATATTTGTAACTTAGTCACAGTAAATCACGTGAGAAGTCTTAGTAAAAATTGCTGAGCGAGAATTCGAACATGACGCTGCAAGCAGCTGTGATATAGTACCTCTAACATTTTATTAAAGCGGAGATATTAAACATAATATTATTTGTTAAGTACAATATAGAAGAACGTAAAAAGATTTTCCAAAGAATCTACACTGTATTGCAAACTATCGGAGTGGCAACGCGACACGATGATGGACAATCTTAGAAGCAATATTTCACAGAGTATACAAATGGGTTCGTAATGTATCAGGCGTTTTTATATGGCAAAAATCGGTTGACAAAGGGATATTTTGGATGGTAGGTAGTAAAGTGAATATACTATAATAATATATTGTACAAGGGAAGAGAAGAATTTGTTCTTTCTTACATAGGTACTGAATTTTGGAATTGCAGGGTGTTTGACCTCTGCAGTTTTATTATATAGACTAGCTCCTTTCGGCTCCGCCTGCGTCAACAGTTTCCCCTTGGGAATAAGTCTTTTTCTAGCGGTAAAAGATATTGTTATTCTAATGTCTAAGCTACATTAATGTAAAGTTTCATTAAAATCCATTCAGTAGTTTTTGCGTGAAAGAGTAACCATCCTTAGAAACTTTCATTAAATGAAACGTTAATGTATTTTGCTTTTGGAGGAGGTTATTTCAGTATATTTTAAGAAGATTAGTCATTTTGTATTTTTCTGTATTAAATTATGAAATGTATTAAAAGGGGTTCGATTAATGTGTTAAAATATTCAATTTGTATTGGGTATCTGATTTCGAAATTTGCACTAGTGAATAAATAAGAAAAAAGTATGAGGTATCAGGCGTTGCTGTTATTTATTCTCATCAAAAAAGCAATTTTTGTTTGACTATGAAAATCCACCTTCACCGCAGACGGCCGAATCGATAGCCAATCGTGGGGCGATATTTTATGGATATTGCAAATGCACTCACAAATATTGTTCACCGTATTTTGTGGCCATTATATTGAACATGGTTGCGGAAATAACGGAACGTTTTTGAGAGCACTGTCTATACAATGTCCCTATGAATTTGAGTAGTGGACAGACTTTGTGCTGTCTTCCGCTTTATTTTCGATTAAGTTTGCAAGATCGCTGAAATCAGGTAAAAAAAAATTACTTATCCATATACAAACTGTCCGATTAAAATTACTATTTTGGATGAGAGTGTCCAATTTTATTTTCGTTTCCTTAAACGTTTCTTTTGGACAGTTGCTTAAAACTATTGACTAATTATGTCTTTTTAGTATTTGCTAAGCATTTGCTTTCTGTATACATTGTAAAAATTAACTTAACTTTAAAAAACATTTAGAGAAAAATCAACTTTTCATCTGAACTTTAGTCACGTGACTTGCCAATTTGTATGACACGTTGAATTTAAATTTTGAGATTGAAACCTATGTTCCTTAGAGAAAGATGTACAGTATCATGAGTACTACCTACCACTATATTGCGGATAAACAACTAGTTAAGTTTTTGGTGTATAGAGATCGACACGAAGAAGATAAGAAGTATAAATGTAAATAAAACCGTTACTTGCTAATATTCTTTCTTCTCTTTTGATAATAAACTTCAATAACGTACAGTACAAGAATATTTCATGATTTTTCTAGAACCAATAGCCTAGACTAATTTGCAGGTTCTTGAGAGTAAAACATGTTAGTATTACAGTTGAAATAACTACTGACTTGCACGATTGCTAGAACAAGTTGGACGAGTGCTTAGTACTTTAGCAAATCTATAGTATAAATATTGCAGTATGTGTGTGGTTTGCATTTCATTGCCTTTGAATGTTAAAATAAAAATATAATAATATTCATATGATCGCAGAGCTGACAGACAGATTAAATACAAGTCATCAGCTGGAATGGAAATGCAATAGGCGGTGTAGGCTAGGTATGTAATAAAAAGGCGAAATGCACGCCAAGCCGCCATTAGGAAATGGGCGCCGCAACGTAGAGACGATAACGATTTCACTAGGCGGCTATAGTGAATGGGGAAAATTGCGCTTTTCAGCAAAATGAAAGCTCGCTGCTACCGTTTCAGAATTCCACCTAGATAAAAAAAAAGGTAAAGAGGGTGTTATTCTGCACATCCCTATCGGCTACCTGCAGAGCAGATGTATCATAATTTATATGGAAGCGTCATCTGAAGTCATACCAAGCTAAGTCTATACAGTATAGCTGCAGTGCAGCTGATAAACAAATTTTGGAAATCATGCCAACGGCGAAAGAGATTTTTTTACGTTAGTTCAATCCAATGATGATTATGCTATACATAAGCAATAAACGCGCAATGATAAACAGAGCGAATTTATTGTCACATCGTGCAAAAAATAGGAATAAGGATAGTTCAGTATCGCAGAATAATTAAAATGCCAAATAAATTTCACATTCCCGTTTCCATTTTCCGAAATATGCATTCAAAAGCTGTAATAAATCCTCCAGTAAATGTTATACGGTTTTATTACTTACGTTATCTTTAGTTACACAACAGACGCAATAAGAATTTGATAAACTACCGAACAGTCGGGTTATTTACACTCCGTATTCTATTTAAAGAACTTGCGTATCAATTTCTCATTAATTTTCACTTATTGATTTAATCTAAAAGTTATTAGAAGCTAACAGCAATTTTAAATAGCTGACAAAACAAAACAAGAAATATATATGAAGCATCGAAAACAATAAAGAGGATATAAAAGAAAATGAACGTAAGACAGAAAGAAAAATGTGACAGTGGCTTAAGTGTACAAGTCAACTATACTGCTTTATGATTTACGATGACACATTTCACAGGGCGAGGGCGAAATTAGACAGAAAAGCATGACAAAATGTAAATGAAAAATGTAGTGAAAAATAGCAACGTACATAAATGCGGCATGTAAAAAGGCTATGCATTTTATACAAGTATATTCGAATGCCAACAAAAATAAAACAAGAAATGTTAAAACGTGTAGTAAAAAATAAAAAGGTTTATCCGTTTAGAAGTATAGTAACCTAACCATATCTCTATCAAACAGAAAAAAACAGTTATCTGAGTGTGTTAATAATTAAGATTGAACCTAGACATCGTCCAGATGTATGTGAAATAAAGTACAAGGAGACAATGACATATAAGAGGAAAGTCTATTGAAAACCAACAAAGGCTGGCCGGGCGGAAGCGGGGTGTCGACATTGTGCTCTAAGAACTAGGAAGAGGAACCGATGTGTTTTACGCAACAAAGGCCACCGGACGACGCAAAAACCGGCTAGTTGACAAAAATTTGCAGCTCGTCCCTCCACAAGGCAATGCAAACGGTACAGATACAAATCTAAACTAGTGTTTACTTAAACGCGAAAGGTTAAGGCTGACGCTAAATGGAAAACAAAATTACTTTTCAGACAAGAAAATTTATATTTTAAAGTGGAAAATTTTAGTCTGCAAATTACAAATTTCAAGGTTTTCTGAGAAAAGTGGGTTGAAGATATTTTTAATAGGTACTTAACTTACGGGATTGATAAAAAACATGGTGAAATAATGGTAGATTCTAGCTAGAGGTAGAACGTTAATTTCAGTTACGGGTGAGACGTTTGCTGCATTCTTATCACTGACCCAATCTGACTGTAAGTAGTCCTAAAGGCTTGGAGCGGCCCGTGATTTATGTTTTTAGTTGGTAGGTTACATTCAACTTAAATTCTCTAAAACACAAGTGGTCTCAGAAGGATAAAGAATAACGAAAGCAAAAAACATTTTATTTGCATAGTACTGATGGTTAGGCTACAAATCAATTCACAGTTCGATAAAGGATTAATTTAAGCCGCTTCTAACGAAGCACAGTTTATTCCAACATTGAATATTCCAATATCAGGGATTTCATCAACCTAAAAACTGAGCGCATTTAAATACGCTAACTAACACGAAATGTAGCGTGTTTTCAGAGCCATAATAACTTTACTAGGCAAAGTTAAGGCTACTAAAATAAAAGGGCGAAAAGAATAGCACGTAAATTGGCTTTATCGGGAAACTTTCAAAAACAAATATGTGTTGCAAAAGCGATGTTGTTGGAGTTATATGTTTCCAATTTCAGGCTTGCTCATCACAGACGAAAACTATATTGAAGAGGGATTTAAATTAAGTAGATGTATTTAGTTATAAAACTTTTCACCAGCTAATCCATGTTAAACTAACCAACTATGATGAGCCAACTTTAAGTGACATGACACTAACTAATCCAGAGATTGTATGAAAACTGGAGCCTTAGAATTCCCTTCAGAGCGTCCTATAAAATGAATAATTTATTATCAATCCTCGGGTAGGCAGAATCAACAAACAGAGGATCTTACATCTAGGTATTGTAAGCAGAAACATCAGCGTTTACATTATTAATAAGCATTCCTGAGGGCGTTGCAGGACGCAAGACTATGATGAGCAACTTTGTTTTATGTCTTCCAGAAAATAGGTGTTTTGTCATGATAATTTAGCTTTTACGAAAAACGAACCTCAATCTTATATATAAAACTAGCGACCCGCCCCGGCTCCGCACGGGAAAATGGTTATTGTGGGTTATCCTTCAGTATATTATGCATGTATTATACATATAAACCTTCCTCTTGAATCACTCTATCTATTAAAAAAAACCGCATCAAAATCCGTTGCGTAGTTTTAAAGATTTAAGCGTACAAAGGGACATAGGGACATAGGGACATAGGGACATAGGGACATAGGGACATAGGGACGGAGAAAGCGACTTTATTTTATACTAGCGACCCGCCCCGGCTCCGCACGGGAAAATGGTTATTGTGGGTTATCCTTCAGTATATTATGCATGTATTATACATATAAACCTTCCTCTTGAATCACTCTATCTATTAAAAAAAACCGCATCAAAATCCGTTGCGTAGTTTTAAAGATTTAAGCGTACAAAGGGACATAGGGACATAGGGACATAGGGACATAGGGACATAGGGACAGAGAAAGCGACTTTATTTTATACTATGTAGTGACTATGTAGTGATTTTCGTGTCACAGTTTTCGTTCCCATACTCCTCCGAAACGGCTAGACCGATTCTCATGAAATTTTGTGAGCGTATTGAGTAGGTCTGAGAATCGGCCAACATCTATTTTTCATACCCTTGAGAGCGGGCGGAGCCGCGGGGTGAACAGCTAGTATTATATAAAGTTAAAATATTAAAGTCTGTTCGAAAAAGAGTCAAATATTGAGAGGTCTGAAATATTGTGCTGAAAATTTTGGTGTTTACTCACAGCTTTAATGCGTCTCTACCAAGGGATTCGACCTAGACCTGAGACGACTAAAAGACAGAAATAGAATTACCTCTTTCCTAAATAAGGATTAATCCCGTTTTGGTCAGGGGAACGAACATAGCCGAGCAGATAGATCAGTCAAAAAAGACGGGCAATTTAGAACATTGTTGAACGTGCGACTTTTTACCGTGGCTCCTGCGAATCGCGGTTCTGGTATTTGTTCCCTGTCAGGGCTCGCTACGTGCCCTCATTACAACAAACGTCTTGTGTGTTGCGCCGACAACTAAGAATTGACGCCTCAATGCAGACGTGGAGAGCTTTTTTACTTTTCCTGTGTTGCTTTTGACGTGGTAATAAAGATATGACCCTCAATTTGGGGTTTATTATTTATTCTCAGCATATTTTTGTAAATTCTAGATATTTATTTAGGAAATTCCTACCATTGGACCTTTATTAAAATTACTTGAGGTATTCTTGGCAGTGGGTAAAAAGGACAGAGACTAAAAAATCTCAATCATGTACTGCCAATTTGCACAATCCCCTTCGACGGCCGTCACTCATAAGCATGGATTGGATATACTTCGTATCAAACCTTTACTTGATAATTCCAAGGCTTTCTACTTTCAGTTAGTAACTATATTTTACGCCTTACAACGTTCACATGAGTGCGCAACTGAACTACGACACATACTTCTGCGAAACACGGAACTGCGACAAAATTTTATCCCGACACTTGATACTGCGACACACTGAAACACGACATTTCGTTACTCCGAGATGTTATTCGATAATTCGGAAAATAAATTCGGTAATTGCAAATTTTTCATTATTTTATTATAAAATAAGTTTATTTATTCGTATTACTTTTTACTTTATCATAGTATTCATTTATTTTTGAGAGAAATTCTGCTAAAATTTGGAAAATAAATTCAGTAATTGCTAATTTTTCATTATTTTATTATAAAAACATATTTCAAAAAAAACATATTTCATTTCAAAGTAAAAAGTAATACGAATAAATAAACTTATTTTATAATAAAAAAAAATAAATTAGCAAGTACTGAATTTATTTTCCGAATTTTAGCAGAATTTCTCTCAAAAATAAATGAATACTATGATAAAGTAAAAAGTAATACGAATAAATAAACTTATTTTATAATAAAATAATGAAAAATTTGCAATTACCGAATTTATTTTCCGAATTATCGAATAACATCTCGGAGTAACGAAATGTCGTGTTTCAGTGTGTCGCAGTATCAAGTGTCGGGATAAAATTTTGTCGCAGTTCCGTGTTTCGCAGAAGTATGTGTCGTAGTTCAGTTGCGCACTCCGTTCACATCGAAACGCAAATTTCAGCTTTAAATATACACTACACATTCAAAATTTGCAACATTTTCGAGCGTGCATGCAAAATAATCAAACACAAACGTTTCGGTTTTGCTTGAATGAATATTTCATTGTACTTATAATCAGATCACTCACTACACTATTTGCGAACACAAGGTCTCGAGTGAGCGGTGGGAAAGGAGTTTATTAAATTAAATGTCAATTATTATTAGGTTTAAAATTTTTAGAATATACCATTAGAGTCCTTTAATTATATAAAACGCGTACGTACTTGCTTTATAACGTGTTGATATAATAAATACGTCAGATCGACCTCAACAAGGGTCAGACCAGTATTACGCCCGTACTGAACTGATAAGGGAAGCATGCGTATTCTGGAAGAGTAACAATATATGGATAGTATTGTAGTGTATGTTAGTAGAATTTATAAGCAGGGGTCACAGATAGCGCGGTGCCTGCCACTATAATATTATATGCACATCCAATTGAAGTCACATACCTCTTTGAGTATGCTTTGGGCGAGCTTTTTATTTCATATGCATTGGTACTCCTAAGTTTTAAAATGACATATTTAATCCCTTGTAATACTTAAGTTGACAGCTAAATATGATACGCGGAGACCTCACAGAACCAGGACAAAGTTCGTGGCGGTAACTTCTAAGTAAGCCTGTCCTAGTTTTGGCAACGTTCCTACCACTAATACTTGTTTATGACATGACATACAAAATTAACTAATGGCTTAACAACTTGATGTTGAAATTGAGCTATTTGGAATTGCAGTAATGAATCTAATGGTCGATAGATACTGATAAGAAAGGGTGCGTATTATGCCTGAATAACGACTGGTGTTTAAGTATATTTATGCCGGGTATATGTTCTTAAATTAAAACAACAGTACTAAGTGCATTTTTTTTGACCAAAACACTTTTTAAACTGATGTGAGATGGTATTAATTTGCTCTATCATTTTGTAACGGAACCTCCATTAGTAGGGTCCAACGATATCGTGTGTATGTATACTTATGTGTCGTGTTGTATAGGACAAAAGTATAAACTCGTTTGACCAAAAAAATATTACGTAAACAAATGTAAATTAAATAGTGTTTATTAATAAATACGGGTCATTTATTCTGTATAATGACACATGTTATTTAGAAACAGGTAGCACGTATATCATAAAAACATCTAGAATATAAATAATCATCGTGTCGTCATTTGCTAACTATTAAGAAAATAACATTCATTATTTCCAACAGCTTATGCATAGAAAATTCCTTTTCCATTCGAGTATGTGCACAGAGTATGTGCGATAACAATATATTCAAAACACAAAATTAAATATCATGTAGCATACGTAGTAAGACAAGTTTCCAAATCTGCATATTAAAAAAAAACAAGTGTTATTATAAGAGTAGCAGTATAAAATAAAAACAGGTACCTTAGTCGAGCCGTAGGTGGATCGAGAGGAGCGCAGAATCCATGGCAAAGCACTGTTATACACAATCCAAATTGAGTGGTGTTTCACTAGCGTTATCAGTATGCACATGTACACAATCGCAGGTGTTTTTGTAGAGTTGAGTGTTGTGTGAAGGCACGTGCTCGGTCGACGCGCCGAATCCAACTGGGACGGATGACGATCTATAATAGCGCGCCGCCCGCGCCGGTGCGACTGCGCGTGCACAAGCTCGCGGTCCATTTCCCCCACGCACAGCTCCGTTAGAATTTTGTCGTATCGGTAATGTGTTCACTTCCTTGCAACCCAGTTTGTAAATCGCGTCCTAAATATAAATTCTCACACCATTTACCAGCAACCTTTAATTGAAAATACGACTATTTTATACGTGGTAACACATGAGACATGACCCAACACTCGCAGCATTACAAAGTAAACTCCAAAGTATCATTTTCTCTAGCAAGCTATTTTACTAAACTATTATAAACAGTATTTGATATGAACTCGAGGGGAAGCTGAGGGCTATTTACATTATTAAACTGGTTATTGCCTAAAAGTATCGCTCAGTAATTAAAACCAAACATATTTTAATCAACGTTGTTTGTATGTGAGGGTTCACGCTTGTGGTGAAACTTGTGGAACAAGTTATATGAAACAGCTGATTGGTTGCTATCAATCTACTGATTGACTGTTGTTTTTAAGTTGACAAGTAACTGGAGGAGACAACAACAGCCATTGAAGCCAGAAAAGTCAGTTTCATAGCACACTTCAAAGAAAATTGGTTTCATTATTAAGTTACGTGAAGATTCAAAAACCAATTAGCTTCAGCACGAACGTCTGAAGCCTGATAGGTAGGTAGATTGAATTATAAAACATATTAAGACTTCGTAGAAACTAGGTTGATATAGGTAATACAGGCATGGGTAAATTACAAAGGAAATAAAATGAAGAAAAGATAATTTTGTTAAGGGGAGAGAGGGAGTATGGATTCACAGATTTTACAGAAATCTGGGATGGAATTCATGTTTCAAGTTTGTAATGAAAATTAAAACAAGCAATAAGAAAGTATAAAATAACAACATGTAGGTAATACCAATAAAAGAAGGAATAAAATCGACATTAAGAAAAACAGGACGAAGATAAACGCGCTCATCGTAAAAAGATGTCAAGAGGCGCGGAAAGATCGAATGTGCCATAAAGCGGATTTCCTATATTCCTTCCCATTCCTATAACACGCCGGCGCGGCGCCGATGAATCGCTGATACAAGGTGCGCTATATTCTTCATTTTCAATAACGTTTTTAAAAGCATAAAACAAAATACACATTTTAAATTAAACAAAAACTTATATACCTACTTACATGCGACTAGCTTTCCGCCTTGCGGCTCCGCCCGCGTTAACAGTTATTCCCGTGGGAATGAGGATTTTTCCGCGGTAAAAGGTTGCCTATACTACTCCCCAAGATCTATCCTGTCCTATCCTATCTTTATACCATCATCATCTCAGCCCAAAGACGTCCATTGCTGGACAAAGGCCTCCCCAAGGATCTCCACAATGATCGTCCTGCGCTGCCCGCATCCAGCGCCTTGCCGCGACTCTCGCTAGATCGTCGGTCCACCTCGTGGGGGGCCTGCCCACACTACGTCTTCCGGCGCGCGGTCGCCATTCAAGAACCTTTCTGCCCTTTCGTCGGTTCTACGCGCAATGTGCCCAGCCCATTGCCACTTAAGTTTAGCGATTCTTCGGGCTATGTCGGTGACTCTGGTTCGCCTGCGGATCTCATCATTCCTAATTCGATCACGCAAGGAAACTCCAAGCATAGCCCTCTCCATCGCCCTTTGGGTGACTTTGAGGCTTCTTCTCTCGTTTTTATACCAAGTTTCATTAAAATCGATTTAGTTGTTTCAGAGCCTATTCAATGCAAACTAACAAACAATCAAATACGACATTCATAATATTAATATTTGCAAAATCAGTTAGCAAAATGCGCTAAACAAAATTAGAGTTTCGGGAAAAGTGCATGAGTGTTATCAATTAGAAAAATTGTAGAACAATGTTTTTATCACTGGTCAAGAAGTAACTAAGCGTGGTATAAATACTGAAATCAAATAAGACGCTCCCAAGATTCGTTCTGTTTTGTTTTGTGTTTGCAGGAAGATACCGCGGACGGAAATAAATTTGATATAGCGTAAATGTACATCATCCATCGACATAAGCTACGAAAACATTAAATGTGCTATAAACCTGCTTTTCCATATCCATCTTAGCTTGGCGCCGGTAAAGTGTGTCGGCGAATCGTAAATCGTATTTGCCGAGGTGCACCGTTACTACAAGCTCAACTTTTTCAATGCATTCGCAATGGTAGCAGTCCTCCATGTAAAACGCGAACTTTATTCATTGAGCATTTCCACTGAAAGTTCTGGGTCATCTATTGGACTTTCGACTCCTAACGGGTCAACTGCTAACAAGTTTTATTGGAAAGTTTCAGAAGTATGAATCACGAAGGTAGTATATGAAATGATTGTTAAATGTTGAGTAGTAAATAATGTTGAATAAGTGTTGTTATATTAGACACCAGAAAAATAAATTGCTTAGGTAATTATGTTTTCATACTATTGCTTTCTGTTCTTTGCTTTAGGGAATGTAATTCTGAATATGAGGTTAAATACAAAGAATCTAATTTGGAAATATCATCTGAACTTTCTGCTTTTGTGCTTGAAAAGACTTTACTTTGTCTCTATGATTTAAGAAATTAATCGACAACCTTATATATTATTTTAAGCATTATAATAAGAAGGAGAACTGGAGAAATCCGTTAAGGTTTTGGCTTTTGAAGGGACCGCTTGTGAAATTTGAAAGTTAGATCAAACGTACGTGTGGACCATTACAACGCAAATTAAGCAGCTGCTTACAAGACTCCCTAAATCACCAGAATATTGTCTTGATAAGAGGCTCTCAACACAACTCTCAAGCTGACGTGGTGTAGAGAGACCCCCGCGAAGGCCGTTACTCAGCGGCGCGAGCGGGACAGGTGTCGCAGTTATCGTCACGTTTTCTCGGGCACCGGCATTACGCTCCAATCTCAGTTTTTCGAGAGCCACTTTCCCATTACCGTTGCTCAACTCTAAACTTACTCAATCCGAAAAATTCTCCTCACCAACTCCAGGTTTCTGACGACCTTTGAATGATTGATGAAACCCGTCATTATGATGGATTTGGAAATCAATGGTTAACTCCATGAAAAAGTGTTCTGAGTTCCGACTGATAATAGCGCAGTAAAGTGATCAGAAAAATAAAGCCGATAAATATCAAACGATAAATAATGCAATACCGCTCGACGTCATCGATTTTAGTTGTAGAGTTCCATTTGTGCAAACTTATTCGTTTTCCTTGTTTTCACGGTTTGCAGCTAGTATTACAAGCCGACTAGCTGCAAGGGCGATTAAGTTCTGATTGGACTTGTTAACAAAGTTCTTAAAGCTGACTGTCGTATTGCCTTATTTCTTTTTTGGCCTTTCATTCAATCGTTTCTCGTAAATTAAATGTCCGTGAAATAACATGTCCAGTTCGCGGTGTAACCAGTTTTGTTAAGATCGAAATTCCTTTGGATATCATTTCGAAATCACTTTTAGTACAAAATATTCACCTGACCGTGTGTTACTCACATGAATTGATGTAACCCATTTTCCACCGTATAAGGGAAGATTTATTACCTGAAAAAGAAATGCACGATAAGTAAGTGAAAATAATGATTATATTTACAGATGTTATTTTGGTATAGAACTCACAAATGAAATAATATGCTTTAGTAATAATAATGACGAATATGTAAAAAAAATAAGCTAAAGCAAAAGTGAGTGAAATGTAAGTGTAGTGTATGTGGAGCAAAAGTACTAACATAGGTATAAATATTTTTTCTATCAATATCGAATATAAATAACAAAATAAGATAGCTTCTTTGTTTCATTGCATTTGATAACTTCACCTCAGAGCTTTATTTATTATATCTAGTCTCTATAGTGATAGAGACTAGATATAATAAATAGAGAGTGCTCTATAATTCAGTATAAAGCACTTTAGGTTAAAAGCCTTAAACCCACTCACATACTTTTCAGAAAATAGAGCAGAATATTTGAGATGGACAAAAAGACACATTCTTCCCTGGCCTTTTTATACGTGACTCAAATGTTAGATACTGAACAGCATTTTATTTTACTGCTATGCATATACTCGTAACTATATACTTCTTTGCAATTTTGTGATATTTATGAATAACATAAAGCAGAATGGAGATTCATAGATTAAAATGTTGGTTTGAAGAGCTAAACACTTCCGCAGGAAATAGAAGCTTAAATATTTTCTTTATTATTATCTGGCCCTCCTTGACCTTCAAGCTTGACCGTGGTAGGCACTATTTTTGTTTCGCAAACATAATGCTGTTGTGTTAATTATGTGATATAACCAAACATGTCCGCGTAAGGAGGTCAAGTTTAGCCAAACCGAGAACGCAGACTGCGGAATAACATAAACGCGTTCAATTGTCAGAAAACCAAGTACTGTAATTGGTCGTAGTGTAGTTGAATGTTGACGCCAATAAAGGCTGGTGTTGCGAAATGTCCAGCAGAGAAGTCGAGCTATGAATTAACAATGTGCCTGCAGCCTGGCTGAGGCCTTGTCCGGTGACTAACGAGTAGATGAGGCAGCAAGTAGCCGAGGTGTCGGAGCAGCGAGCGGGGCAAGGTTAGTAGTCAAGTGTGCGGCTGAGGGCCGTTCCGAGTATTATACATGAGGAATATTTGCGTCAGCGAACTACGATTGCCTCTCACAATTATTGGCCGGATCGGATTCGATTACATCTTGTGCGATATTGACAAGGCTGGATAGATTTTATCCAACTAGCACTGCTCCCGCGGCTAAAGCCTGTGAAGGAAAGGAAGGTACATTTCCCATAAAAATGAATGTTCTCTCGATAAAATAAGTAGCATACCTAAATCCAGTGCCAGATTCTTTCAACTACCGAGGTAAAAGTGGTGAAATTATTATTTGAAAAAATGGGTCTAGTAATGATGAATATGCCCATTCGGAATTTATTCTTTGGATCACCATTCTAAAGAAAACCAAATATTAAAAAAAAAAATCACCAACATAAAACTATAAATTAAAGTATTGTATAAATCTACATTATTTTAATAGAATAAAATAATACAGAGGAACGCCTCAGCTATGATCTGCACTAAACGTACATACATCCCATCTAAGTTTTATCTGCGAAGCTTAGCGAGCACTGACGAAGCATAAACTTAGCCTTCCAACAACCCACGAGTCTAACCAAGTACCTCAGCTGATCAATAAGCAGCAAAACGTAATGCACGCGGCACCGGTACGGCATGCAGCCTCTACGTAATGCATCCGAACGCTCAGAGCCGAACAGGTCCTTACTGCGAGCTCTTTATTGCTATCAACGAGCGATAATAGTGCGCTCATATCGCTGTCGTTACTAACATTATCTCTATCCAACTGAACCATGCACGCACAAGATGAAAAACTGTTTGGAACAATAACAGGCTTACATACTTGACCTTCTGATTGGTTTTAAAGTTCTTATAGGTATTTTCATCGTGATCTTTCTTAATACGCTAATGGTGCGCTCATCGTCTTTACTGATATTATCTCCATGGATGGCAACTTTTTAGACCAAGAACAGCAAACTTGTGATTGGTTTTGGATTTTTAATATTTTCATCTCAATTTGTCCTAACTGATATTTAAAATTCAAGTAACTCTGACTTCCTGTCGTTTTCTCTGTAGTTATGTCTGTTGCGATTTGACATCAGAGATTCATTATAAAGGCTTCTTTTGCGGTAAAATAAACTCAATCCTACGGAAAAAATGAATTAATACCAAAATCGAACCTGTAAGGCGGAAATCCCGCAAGTGCAGTGAAGCTACTACAATTTGAGACAAAGCGTAGGGAAAGCTAATAAGGTAGAGCCAGTTTTTACGAAAACTTGAACAATAAAAACATTATTTTTTTCATGGTGTTGTACAGTTCTTGTACAGTTTCTTATGATCTGTCACAATTACTAGAACAAAATTAATAAACATCTTTAACTCATAAAATAACAGGTATAAAAATAAACAGCAATCCAAACGCGCTGCAGAATTACGAAGCACTAAACGCAAAGTGCTTGTCTAGTATTTGGTGACAGAACAGGTTAAAGCTAAAGTACACTAGATCCTAAAGACTTAAAAGAGTTAAGACGTATTCACAGTTAAAACTTCACGAACTTTAGGATGAAATGTTCGCTGAAAAGCGATTTATATTCAAGGGCTAATAGTAGTAAGTAACGCGGTCAATATCGTGACATTAATTAGCGCGTTCAATTATGGCACAGTCCGCTGGCTGGCTGATCCCAATAGTTACTCAAAATAGAGCGCATCCAAATTAACGGACGATTTTACACCATCTGCTCCTGATGCAATTGAAATACACATAATATGCCAGCATTAAAATTGTAAATTGTATTTACTGTAATTCCGTTGAATATTTTATAGAGTTGCAGTCGCAATTGATGCTTTTCATTTTGAATGACAGGAGCTAAAAGAATAAACATGTTTGTATACTCCGATATGAAATTTTAAGGTATTAAGGATTTTCTAGTAGTATAATTTCATTATTAAGGTATGGCTGGCTACAATTAGTGCGATATAAATATTATTGAAACATGCTAAGACCATCAGGTTTCCGTCTCCAGGCAAGGTAAACAACGTTTATATATAAAAAATATATATGAATACAGGCTTTCAAGAACCTATAGAGCAAAATAATTTAATTTCTTTGCTTTGAAGCGTCCAAGGCAAGATTTGATCTCTGAAAATCCTTGTCTTTAATCAACTTGGACAACCATAGGACTGATTATGAAAGCTCGTCAAATCGAATATAACTGTTTATTTGGGACACTTCATTACGAACCAAAATTATTCGTTCATTTATTTTGCTACTGAAACATTGATAGTGAGAGCAGAATAAATTGAATTATAAATGGCAATAAAATAAATCAAACGGAAATATTCAGATAACCGAAAATGGATTGAATATTCCGTGCAGCATTTTATGTGAACACATGGATTCGTATTGTTGGTAGACAAGTAAAAGATCATAAAGATGAATGCTTGGTGAGACGGGGTCCATCAGTCGGGACTGGGGCGAGGGTTTAAGATTCGGAGGGGTTATTAATCACGCGGGAGGGCGCCAGATAAGCGGGCGCGCGGGGAGGCGACCCACAGCTGATCGAGCGACACTTTTAAAACCGTACCCAGTACTCGCCTGATGCAATACTTTAGCCTTACTAATAACTATCAGATTTCAAACATCATCATAACTTGGAGAGCATTAGGGTCTGACCACAAAAAAGTTAAACACACGTTTTACTTTTTCATGGTAAGACAGTTAAAGTTTAGTATGTTCGTTTGTTGTAAAGTGTTTGAAGCTATGGGATGAACGTGGGATGAACGGTGATTGAAGTGTTTGGGAGTGTCAATGAAGGGCAGGGGCAGAAGTTGTGAGTTGTTCGTGGATGGCCCTTGTGCTCTTGTGGTGGTCGGCCGCCGGTCTCCGGCCGCCGATCGCTCGCCGCTCCGCCGTGGGGCTGCTTGTGTACACTCCAGCAGACGCTGCGCGCGCACTCCGATCAATACACCGGCTGCGCCGAGTTCGCACCACGCGACCTCCTCTAAATTTCGTGCGCCAATTTTTTGCGATGCAACAATTTTTAATCAAATTTTAACTGGAAATTTCATAGGAACACGGAAAACAATTCCGCGTTAGCCCGTTACTCTACGAGGTTACAAAGTTGCAGGCCGATGCGAAGACTAACTTCGTTTACGAGCGTATGGAAAAGTTGGAAGCGTTATGTAGTCTGCGAGTGTGTCCTAGTCTTTACCCTGAGTGCATAGTTCGCTCTGCTTTCGCTTATGGCTTAAGGCGCATTTGGAATCGATAGTTTTGCTTAACCCAACATTAGTACACTTCGTTGCGCTGTCTAAGTTTTAAGTGGATACTTTACACATTCAAGTACGGATAATCACGACTTGAGTCAGGATTTTGGGTATTCTTGCAGTTGCCTCTGCAGTACCTTCTTTAAGTTAATTGTAGGACAAGTTTACTAGAAAAGGTTATCCATACCTTAAGTCCAGTTGATATACTTATGGAAGTATGATTTTGTGTATCAATACATTGTTATAAGCAGGATACAACAGCTTTAGGCCGGTGTCGAATTAATGACGGCCACTCAGTTCCAAGTCTATTCTGAAGTAGCAACTTCGGGCTGCAGAACTTCTCCAGTTTAGTTACCAACTAGCACATAGTACTAACTACACGTATGGAGCAGGGCTCGTGTTGATGTGGGCTCAACTCACTTTGCAATTACAAGGTCTAATCGATTAGTTCTAACAAAAACGACTTAACTACTACACACGTAGTTTTTGTTTTTCGTTAAATGCGTCATGCAAGCGTCGGTTTTATTATACTGTATTTATCTAATATAACATTAGGTAAATATAAAGCGTTGTGCGTTGCCTGCTCTACCAGTTAAGGTTTCTTCCTTCATATTTATACCCACCCTACCATTTTACTAAAGGTTCCTTTGTGTTTAAAAAACGTCGTGAAAGCTTTATTGACATAACAGAAACGATAAACTTCTTTCAACTTCAAATTAAGTAGAATGGCGGCATTCAGAGGGCAATAAAGCGATTTATTTGCGACTAACTCGCTATATATACTCAGTAATTTTGTCTTTGTTGCTATAACAATGGGCGTGGGCTGCACCGATGATATTTTCATTGCTTCGATACGTTTAATGAATTCGTCCCATTAAATATTTTCCGTATTTTGTTTTTATTCTGTTCTATTTCTTTGTATACCAAAACTTACACTAACTTGTGGTTAACAGCTGGATAAGGAACGAAATATTTATCTATGAGCAAAACGGGAAATGGTTTCCATACAAAGTCAAACATTACGTATTCAATCGATAGTAACATTCCAGTTTCGACCGAATCAATTAAAATCGCGTTAGAATGATGCACAGCTATTAAATTCAACAGTAAAGCAAATTGTGCACAGTTTTCCGCTATGTCCACAGTCATCCTTCTATTTCAGCAAATATGTTCTACTTAATAAGAGCAGAATTTCGGTATTCAGTGCGCATTTAGATCGTTCGGTGTTCACTGTTCACTATACTTAGCGATCAATACAAGCATGGCTTGTTTGTGGATCGGTACCAGCACGCGAGATATGCCGAATAGTGGTTGTGAATGACAATGCTTATTCAAATGAAATCGGCTAATCTATTGTCATCCGAACAATGGAACTCAGCGATTATAGGATAAATTTGTTTTGAAACGGAATATCAGTGCAGGAAGCTGAAAATTCAGCTGAAATAACTGGAGAAATGTAATTGTATTATCTAATTTCACATGATAATATAAAACAAATCCTTTTTCCTCACAAGGAGATATACTTAACATGAGTTTGGCAGAGGCTTACATCCACTACCTACATGGTAACTACAAGTAAATATAAATATTATTGTGGCACTCATATAAAAACATTAGATTGATATGTAATATTTTTTATGCTCCTATCATCAAACAATTGCAAATCGCAAGGAAACCTTTCGAATGCGAAAGTCGTCGTCGTGGCTTGTATAACAACACAGGTACTAGACATTCGAAACGCATCGTATGCCTGAGGAAATGACAATAGTTGTGTACGGAGCCACAACGGACTGGGTGGGCGTACCATAGGGTTCATCGAACGCTATTGTCAATCCTCGTGTAAGGAGAATACCTCGCGCTCCACATTGTCCAAGTCATAATGCACTCGAGACCTAAACAACTCTCACAGACGACGACAATGTACTTTTGGCGACTGAAAGCCGCCTTTTGCTATCGGAGAATGTAAATTTTAAAAGAACGTTTCCTGCGCGCGGTTTTAAAAGCCTTTATGGAACTTCCGTGCGCTTTACGACACTGAATGAGTATGTTCATTGAGCTCTCCAAGTTATTCATTTATCCGTTTAAAGTTTACAAGAAAAGCTACGAGAAACTCAAGACCAAGAAAGTAGGATGTTGAATAGAAATGATTTTCTGAAACCAATCTATTTCCCAATTACAATGAAAACTTTTACAATTGAGTTGAGTTGCAAAAAAATCCATCGGATATTTCTTTTTGCTTCCAATTGGATGGGAGATTTTTCAATTTTAGACATGCAGAATTGTTTCGTAAAATTTCGCCGCGGAGTTTTAGGGAAACATCAATGAAAAGCGGGCAGAAACACCGACAGATTTTTTCTAAAGAGATTTATTTTATTATTGGACTAAATTGATGTTTAAATTTTCAGAAACAGCAAGAGAATAGTATTTATTTGTAGATGACCGTAGAGGTGTGTGTGAGCTGTGAATATGAGTATTGACTTGTCTGGCTGGAGCGTCTCGTCTCCAGGCTGGGTAGAGCCGCGTGGGTCGCGGTAGTTGCACACGTGTTGATCAGTTAAATATAACCGGCGGTTCAACGCTCGAGGGGCGCGCCGCGTCCGGCTAACACACTACTCATTTTCATTGATGGCGTATTAGCTAGGCAACTAAACGAAAAATACAAAATCACACATCTACAGAGTAGCAATTTAATTGTAGCTGTCCCCACGGCTACGCCCGCGTTGCTTCTTTTCTTTTTTTATTTCCCGTGGTAAAAAGTACTTAAGATGATGATCGGGGATATAAGGTACCTCCTTGCAAAATTTCATTTAAATCAGTCCAACAACGGTTCCAGAGCTTAGCGTGTAGAAACAGACAGCAAGACGGTTTTTTTTTTTCAAAACTTAGATTGTTGTTTTCAGCTTCACTCCCTTTATCACCTACAGTCAGTTTTTTGAAAAACAAATCGATGTACAGACACGCCGATTTTTCAGTTTTATTATAGTAGGTATAGAATAGAAGAAGAAGAAGATAAAAACTGATTCGCGACAAATATAAACCAGATTTTTCTCGGAGTACAGGACGTTAGGTTGTGCAACAGTTGTGAAGAGATTGCTATGTGCTATTACTGTGCACTGAGCTAATACTAATAACGTTAGTAGTAACAGTAATAGTAAGAGTGGCCTAATGGAGTCCTCAACGCTTCCGTCAGACAAACAAGTGGAGCGAATCGTTCGTAAACACGTCCACATCACATCACCTCGGAAAACTTGAATCTACAATTCAAGCGGTTCAATATAACTGCATCAATCGATTTTGCTTTGAAACTGGGAAGAGGGAATAACTATGGAAAAGCTACGGTCATTAGGTAAAACTAAGAATATTATAACGACAAAAATGTATACAAAAATTATCAAACTGCGTCGTTTTAAAGTTTAAAATCAGTCTATTGAGACTAGATATGTTTTTTAGAAACTATTGCACTTCTTACACGTAGATGTCATTACTTTTAATGATACGGTTACGGTAGCCAATGGTCAGTTTAAGCGAGCATTGGATTGAACGTGGCGCATTATAAGGAACGTCGTCGGTCGATCGTCTCCATTGCATTCAGCCATGATACCTCGATTACGTGTTACTTTACGAACATCGCGATCTACTCGTTTTATAAGAGAACAAAGGTCGGGTAACATTATTATCGAATGTCTGACTGTATCTGTTGTTAAGGAAGGAATGTTCAATACTATTGATGTATAAGGTAATAAGGCTAATTATGTATTAAGAGGAAGTTCGTGTCAACATCTCACAACTCCCAGAGTAGAATCTGAAATTCAGGTTCTGAATATGCAGGAAGCTGTACATCAGTAAAATTAAGCAGAATTAATAAAACATGTCAGTCAACGTTTAAACTACAAGTATTAGAATTTTCTAAGACTATTTAACGGAAATATTTCGTGTACCTGTATGCAAGCAGAGCACCGCGTTTTGTGCATACAGATTATGTGCTATAGACGAAATAGCATTAGTTGCAAACGGTCGAAATTCCACCGAATTTCTGGGCTATAGAACTCCACCCGTTCTCAAATTAGCCTACATTTCCTAAAGACCGAGATCGGACTTTGGAAATAGCACCGATTACTATCGCCCGCCCGTTCGAAACTCTCGTTCTATTAAATTACGCTAGTATTATGTGCAAGAGGTAAAAATTAAATTATTAAGACACATCTTTGTGGTTACAAACGATGAATTACACCTAATTACCTTTTATATCTAGGATCTACGTTCTACCCTGTAATTATGGTGTTTTCCTTTTGCGTCGCTTCGAACAAAGGACGAAGGAAACAAATGGTGCAGTTACTGCAATGGCGAGAAAACAATGTCGTTAACGAAAGATAAGTCAGACCATTATGAAAATATTACAACGAGAGCTAGTACAGTTCCTAATATAGTATAAAAATATGCAGGAATGTCTAAATGCTTTAAAGTTTATGCTCATAGACATTTAATTAGTTTTTTTGTAGACATTCACAACAAAACAAGAAAATATATGATTACTTTCCAATTTGCAAAGGCAAGACTTTTTAAAACGAATAAAAATCCGTAATACTCCACAAACAAATATATTTCAGAGTACGAGCAACTCTTCGAAGAGTTCACTCTTAAACTAGTCATATTGCGAAATGTTTGTACAAAGCCCAACAGCGCCGAACATTTAATGTTTCTTCAGCAAACTACAGTTGGGAAAACTTTGATGTTGCAACAAAATATAGATAAATAGTCACCTTATTCACGGAACAGTGAACAACTGGGAACGTTAATCAAATGAACCGAGTAAACTGATTACCGAGCGCCGCAGGTATTATCGCAGTTGGCTGTATCAAAATATATACTTGCCTACCTATTGATGGTGGATATACACTATGGTGCAGTTAAAAACGCTTCGTAGAGAGCGAGTTCAATTACACTGCCATTTTCGGCGAATCCAATTTCGTTAATTGAAAAACGTTCGTGCAGAGCTGTTAACGAAATATAACTAGATGGATAAATTCTAGGCAACGATAAATGCGAGTTGATGAGATGGATTGGAGACATAACATGCAGATGCGAATAGAGCAATATTATTTTAGGCTAACTAATAGCTTAAAATACCATATCATTTAATTTTAAAAATAATAGTTTAGCAACATTATTTTCCATAAATAGTAGACTGTCTGACACTGTCTGTAGGGTTGAGTATGGAGTGTTTTTATTCATAAGTAGAGACCACTTCATTTTAATACTTACTATTTTTAGTATGTGACTAGAGTAAAAAACAACTTTTATGCAAAGTAGAGCATGCCTGGAACTATTTAAGTCCGGTTTACGGAACTCTAAGTTAATTCTCGAATGGATGCACTTTTAAGTAAATATCTATTTGATATTTCTGAAAAGAATGAATTTTTGGATGACACCCCACCGCAAATGTCTTTGGTGAAGGATACAATGACAAGTATTATATTTCAGGGTTATTCTGGAGATTATCTCTAACCGCCTGATCACACTCGCAAAAACGGCAGGAATGAAACGTGTTCTTGATACACATGGCAACAGCGTTGTGCTCTTAATTCCAATATACATAGATAGACACACGTCAGCATTGGTAATGTTGGTATCAGGGGATCTATTTACGCTGGTTCTCGGTACATCACCGCCCATGCCAGTGATCTAACCGGCATGTCAGCGCGTTTTTTCGACCGACCACGGAGAGACAAAGAGGTTCACACGGCCTTGCCGGCGTGTGCTGAGCGGAGACTGACGAACGCGGAAACTGGTCTACTGCCGCCTTACAAGCCTCTGACTACCTACTTTATACCTTTAAAAATGTTTTAAAAAGTAATTTCTATGAAACTGAAAATGCTGCCAAAGATAATATATAATAATGCAAGAGATAAATATATAATAATAAAAAAAAAAAAAATTATTACTATTATTATTAGATATTATTATTATTTTTATTATTTAATTTTTATGGACGGATTACAAATTATTGCTTTTGAAATTCAATTATTTTCATAGATGTCTGTCTGTCTGTTAAGACTAGTTTCTTCGATATAGCACTATCTTACGATAGAAACTGATAATTATTCAAAACTAGCGACCCGCCCCGGCTCCGCACGGGAAAATGGTTATTGTGGGTTATTCTTGAGTATATTATGCATGTATTATAGATATAAACCTTCCTCTTGAATCCCTCTATCTATTAAAAAAAACCGCATCAAAATCCGTTGCGTAGTTTTAAAGATTTAAGCGTACAAAGGGAGGGACATAGGGACAGAGAAAGCGACTTTGTTGTATACTATGTAGAGATGATGTTACTTCTAATAGCAACGTATTCCTATTTGAACCAATGTTTCTACTAAATCCTAAAGAACGGCTTCCACTTCTAAACAATGGCCTACAATAAGATCTCCACAATGGTTGATTCTGCGCTGCCAGAAGAGTCCAGATAGGTAGTACCTACTATAATAAATCACTACATAGTATAAAATAAAGTCGCTTTCTCCGTCCCTATTAGTCCGGGAGCCGAGGGCCTAAACACCTACCTCATCGAGTACCCCAATAGGCTATCTCTAGGTCGTTAACCGTCACTTAAACACTGAAAAAAAAAATAGTCTGCCAGAGCCGATCCTGCCGGGTCATCGAAATTTTTGACGTATTTTTTTCGTGGAACTTACCTCATAAAGTACCCGAATGAAAGTGGTGGCATCAGTTAACCATTGATTAATAATGTATAAAAAAATTGGTCTGCCACTGCGCAACCTGTCGGAAGTACTTGGCAGACGCCCTGAAATATGCCCATTATTGCCCATCCGACACCCTTCACCTACCTCATCGAGTACCTCGATGGGACCAACGCCGAAAAATAACCAAAATGCCTGTGATAATGGATCACAAGGTCTGCCAGGTCAAAACTTGTCAAAGGGTGTCGGATAGGCACATTTCAGGGCGTCTGCCAAGTAATTCCGGCAGGTTGCGCAGTGGCAGACCAATTTTTTTATACATTATTAATCAATGGTTAACTGATGCCACCACTTTCATTCGGGTACTTTATGAGGTAAGTTCCACGAAAAAAATACGTCAAAAATTTCGATGACTCGGCAGGATCGGCTCTGGCAGACTATTTTTTTTTTCAGTGTTTAAGTGACGGTTAACGACCTAGAGATAGCCTATTGGGGTACTCGATGAGGTAGGTGTTTAGGCCCTCGGCTCCCGGACTATATGTCCCTATGTCCCTCCCTTTGTACGCTTAAATCTTTAAAACTACGCAACGGATTTTGATGCGGTTTTTTTTAATAGATAGAGTGATTCAAGAGGAAGGTTTATATGTATACACTGAGAGAAATCGAGCCAATCAAGTATGGCATTTTACTTGATAGAAAAAAAAATGAATGAAGCAATCATAAACTTGCAAAAAATGATCACTAATTGTTTGTTGTTTCAATAAAGCCGAAATTATCAAAATTTCAAACAAGTTAAATGATTAGTTCTATAATAAAGTTGAATGTTTTTATAATGAAATTATATTATAATAAATCAAGTAAATTTTGTTTGATGGTATAATGCAAGAATATTAAAAACAATTACCCTTTTATTTAAATTGAATGTTGTCGGTTTTTTAATACAAACATTGTCTAGTTGATTAATGTAAACATACCCGAAGCGAAAAAGTCAATCAAGTTAAATGTTTAGTTTTATAATACAGTTGAATGTTTTTATAATGAAATCATATTATAATAGATCAAGTAAATTTTGTTTCATGGTATAACGCAAGAATATTAAAAACAATTACCCTTTTATTTAAATTGAATTTTGTCGGTTTTTTAATACAAACATTGTCTAGTTTGATTGTATACTGCTAGTTGATTAATGTAAACATACTCGAAGCGTCGCGAACCGTTGCATGTCGAAACTTGTCATTTTGTTTGAATCGGCCGGCGAGAGCGCCACGTAAGAAAACTAAGTACGTCACATAAAATAGTTGTGTGATTTTGTCCGGATTTTAAAGTTTATAATGTACTGTGTTTATGTTTATTGTATATATGTCTGTGTCCGAATCCTTGTGGCTTGTGGCCTCCTAGATTTACAAGAAAATTTTATCAGTAAGTACCTACATACCTGTCTCATGCGACCATTATTCTTTACTAGCTATTTATCTACTTACTTTAGGTGTGAGACCTACCTACCTACTCATCTAAGTAGCAAAGACTGGTGCCAGCACACTGTAGGCGGTAGGTACGCATACGGTGCAGTAGAGGAGCGGTAGCAGGAAAAGTTGTATCTTAGGAGTTTGTACCTATATAATATGAATCCTGCCACACGAGGCGGTAAGGCTGGACCGCTACTGCTCCTGTTCTGCGGTAGTGTGCCGGCAGCTGCTGTTGTTGCTGTCAGTTGATTCAACAATTATTTTGCAGAAAATGAAATAAATCTGCAGGCGCTTTCTGCGCTTACCCCGGAAGATATTAAAGAGCTGATTCCACCATTAGGACCTAGAACCTTATTTATACGGAACTGGAAAGAATGGAATCCGAACATCAACACCACTATAGACAGTAATATGAGTCTACCTGGAGGAGACTTCAGTAATTTAGATATTATAAGTCTGAGTGTAAGTACCTATATGTAAAGGTATTACCTGTACAGGAATTAGGTAGTAAGTAGATAATGTAGGTACTATTGAATAAAGTTAACCCTAGTTACAGTGCCTTGGTTTGGTTTGGTAAGTACCTATACTTATGTAGGTCAGCTTAGAACTTAGTATGCAGTGCAATATAGTCAATAAATCTATAAATAAAAAATGTACCTATATGAATAAAGGGTTCTTAGGTTGCAATGTCTTCTGGGCTGTCCATTTGATACCAGTCTCTGTTCACTAAATAATAATATTAGGTAATACCTACCTACTAGTCAGCATAACACCCACAAGTTATGGTATTACAGGCTAGTTAGTGCTTACAAATGCCATGATAACCATGAGGTCTGTAACTTGACTGCGTAGTAGAATATTTGTAAGTAATTGGTTTTAAGTAATTTAATCTATTTCAGGACATTACAGTTCAAAACTTTAATGCTGAAGAAAAAACAGAAACAGCTGATGTGCATGTGGTAGTGGCAGAGCAATCAAAAACATCCCCCAACCTTGATTTAATAATGTAAGTATTAATTCTTTCATACTTCTTTTTTGTTAGTTGATGATAAGTGGTAGGTAAGGCCGCCTTTTGACACTTCTGTTTTGTTCTGTGTTGTTTTCTGTATGCTGTGTAATTTGTCAATAAAGTATATTGTATTGTATTGTATTGTATTGTAGGTACAGCCAAGCTCATGTTTGGTTAAACACGCAAAGATCCATTGTAACTCTTAAATACCTACATAGATAGATAATCATTTAGCCCATAAAAACAACACACATATACATAAACATAAGTATTAATTTGGTTAATATTGCAAAATATTTTGTGAGACATAAAAAATTATCTTGTAAAATTAGTTTTGTTGTATTGTATATAAAACTAACACAATATTTTACTGCATGTGAAATAAGAACAGTACAAAGTCTACACCCTGTAATTATGTATGATGGTTTTGTTCCTGAAGTCTAGCGTTTAGGTTCATGAAATTGTTGTATGGGACCAAGTTTATAGCTCGACAAAAAAAAATGTGCATCGCCTTTAAAGTCATATGTGACTTTTTATACACACTAGTGGCGATTAAAGGTATGGGAATAAAGGAAATAAAATCCATTTTTATTATTTTCTTGAAGTCTCATGGCCACAACTTCCACCACACCCCGCCCTGACATTGACTCTTTGACCCATTTCCTATACCTACTGTTTATTTAATTTTATTGAATAATGGTTTTATTTTGTTTTTTTTTTACAGAGCTTACTGAAGTTACTCAAGGAAGATTTCGAAGCATCAGGTCTCCTAAAATTTGTCGGAAAATCATTAGATAATGAACAATCCAGAGATCTTTTAGCTAGCGTTATTTGCAAGCAAATACTGAAGAGCCATAAAAATGATAAGATCACCAAAGAAATTTATCATAATTGGAGTAAACAAATAAAATATTTTTTCCCAAATGAGCGGATTACAACTTATTACATTCCAGCATGCATCACTGCGCAAGGTGTGACATACCAAGCCAGAGGAAAACTAATCATTCAATTACTTAACTTGAGAAGGAAGTATCAAAAACATGGAGTACTAGACAAACTAAAGAAATCACCAACTCCTCATAAACCTGTCAAAGTATTACCACGACCTATTCCACTGACTGCTCTGAGTGTTAATACTAGAAACTCCAACAGCGAAGATGATGATATAACGTGGCTCAAAAGCAGCTCAGATCCTTGGACATTAGTCCTAGCCAAATGGAAAGGGACTTTACAAAAACGTGGCAAAGATTTAAGAGAATCTAAATATTCAATTGAACAATATTTTAAAGATTATCCTGCTCTACAAAAACCTCAAGGATATACATTAGTAGGTATCTGGTGTAAATAAGATACTTAATTTTGATTTCATTCGCTTAGCAATCTCCCATCATAAGACCGACGGATTTGGGACTTGATGTTTTAAATTTTTTTGTTTCATTTTCGAGGTGTAGAACGCGCCATTACAAACACTTTTTGACATTATCAATTTTGGGCTTGGACGAGATAAAGCCATAATGAACCAAGGACTCAGATAATTCTAGGCACAATTCAGCCCGGGTCTAACCAAGCCCCAAATTGTATGGGACAACAAGGGCTTACCTGACGCCCTCTACTCGACAAAAATGTAAAAAAAAACCTTTTGTTACAGCTCGAAGAAGACTTCAATGCCTGTTACCCTGAAGAACAAAACAACTTCTATTTGATCTTTCCCGGGACGAAAAAAACATTAATAAGACTTTTGAAAGAAAAGAAGTCTAAAGATGCTAGTTGCAAAGAACTTATCCAATTGGCAGATGGTAAGTGTTTAGTGACCGGTTATTCCTAAATACCCCAGACCAAAACTTCAGTACGCTATATAAAATTTTCGTTTAGATGCAGAATGTCCAAGTTGCAAAATGTCCAGCGGGTGCAAAATGTCCAGGTCGCTAAAGGTCCAGATCGCAAAAGGTCCAAGTTGTAAAATGTCCAGATTGCAAAAGGTCCAGCTTGTAAAATGGTAATAATAATAATATAGATAATTTTTGACATTTTAATAAATAATTTTAGATGCAGGTCTTATTACAAGCTGGACCTTTTGCAACCAGGACATTTTGTAACCTGGACCATTTGCAACCTGCACCTTTTGCGATCTGGACCTTTTGCGACCTGGACATTTTGCACCCGCTGGATATTTTGCAACTTGGACATTCTGCACCTAAACGAAAATATTGCATCCCTTTTAAGGGTTGAACCTGCTCATGAAACTAAACTGTTTTTTGGTGTCTCATGCTGTGTTGCATGTCAATTTGAATGTACCGGTCAAGGAAGAAGAATTCATTATAAACTAGCTTTCCGCCCCGCGGTTTTACCCGCGGCCTAGTTTTTTCCCGTGGGAATAAGATATTTTCCCGCGCTGAAAATATATTATTCCAGTCGCAGTGGTCTTGGGTACTTGGTGCCCTTCCCTCTCTGCTTTAAAATCCGGACAGAATCACAGAAATTTATTTTCTGAGACGTACTTAGGTGGCGCAAAAATATGGTCTCCCTCCCCATATAGTATAGCTACTGTTAAATGTATATTAGTATAAGGTTGTTGATTGTTAACACAAAAATTATGAGACTATTATTATTAAAAAATACAAATAGCATGTTGTGTTAATTAGTATAAGATTGTTTATTATGAACACAAATATTATATTATGTTATGAGTGATATCATATTCGGGATCCCGGGATTGTATTCTCTACAAGAAGGTATCCCACGATCATGCCATTTACAAGGTGCAAATATATTATGATTCTTATTGATTTACAACTTACAAGGTACAACTAAAGGTTATTTTCAATATAAAAGTACGTCTTCCGTGAGCGTCAAAGTGGCTGGTTATCTGTGGCGTGGGTCTATGAGAGTTGATTCAATAATTGCTTATATTAAATTTACTTCATAGAATAAAAAATTGCTACATATGATATATATTTAAAAATAAGACTTTTTTTGACCAGCGATCCTGATGTTTGGTCGGCTGGTCACCTCCTAGTTTAAAGCCAAGCGTGCAGTATTTCCCAAAATTTATTGCGTCAATAATTGCTTCATATTTTAGGTGTAACTTCAATCGTACGTTAAATAAAAGATGTAGCAAACATTTAAATTATCCCAAGGAAAACTGAAGCATATATAAGCAACTATTGAAACAATTCTCATAGACCCACGCCACAAACAACCAGCCATTCTGACGCTCACCTTCTTCCTTTCATGATCGTGGGATACCTCCTATGAGACTATTGTTCAATTTAGATATGTTATACACAACTGTTGATTTCTAAATATACCTATATATTTCATAAATTAGCATAAGGAAACATGTTGATCTCTAAACAGTTATTAATAACCATGAATAAAACTTGACTATTATTATTAAAAAATACAAATAGCATGTTATGTTAATTAGTATAGGGTTGTTTATTATGAACACAAATATTATGTTATGTTATGAGTGATGTCATATTCGGGATCCCGGGATTGTATTCTCTACAAGAAGGTATCCCACGATCATGCCATTTACAAGGTGCAAATATATTATGATTCTTATTGATTTACAATTTACAAGGTATAACTAAAGGTTTTTTTTTAAATTGTTTTTGATATTTTCAATATAAAAATACTTCTTCGGTGAGCGTCAGAATGGCTGGTTGTCTGTGGCGTGGGTCTATGAGAGTTGATTCAATAATTGCTTCATAATTGCTTATATTTGCTTCATAGAACAAAATATTGTTACATGTGATATAATTTAAGACTTTTTTTTTGACCAGCTATCCTGATGTTTGTTGGCTGGTCACCTCCTAGTTTAAAGCCAAGCGTGCAGTATTTCCCAAAATGTATTGCGTCAATAATTGCTTCATATTTACTTCATTTATCTATTTTAAGTGTAACTTCAATCGTACGTTAAATAAAAGATGTAGCAATCATTTAAATAATTATCCCAAGGAAAAGTGTCTACAAGAAAAAGTGTTTGAAGTTACAACTAAAATAGATAAATGAAGTAAATATGAAGCAATTATTGACGCAATAAATTTCGGGAAATACTGCATGCTGGGCTTCAAACTAGGAGGTGACCAGCCAACCAAACATCAGGATCGCTGGTCAAAAAAAGTCTTATTTATAAATATATATCATAATATGTAGCAATTTTTTATTCTATGAAGCAAATATAAGCAATTATTGTATCAACTCTCATAGACCCACGCCACAGACAACCAGCCATTCTGACGCTCACCTTCTTCCTTTAATGATCGTGGGATACCTCCTCTCTATGAGACTATTGTTCAATTTAGATATATTATACACAACTGTTGATTTCTAAACATACCTATATATTTCATAAATTAGCATAAGGAAAAATGTTGATCTCTAAACAGTTATTAATAACCATGAATAAAACTTTTTAATAACATTTCTGACATTATCATTTTATATAAAAAATTGATAAATATGTTTCTTTTGACAAGTGATCTGCTGACACAGGATTTTAGGAAAAGTACTGCGTTCCTTTTAAAGCGTGAGCGCAGTACCTACCCAAACACCTGTAGAGCAGCACCATCACTAGTTATAAGAAACGTAACTATTAAAACGAATTTACGTTTAGGTGCAGAATGTCCAAGTTGCAAAATGTCCAGCGGGTGCAAAATGTCCAGGTCGCAAAAGTTCCAGATCGCAAAAGGTCCAGGATGCAAAATGTCCAGCTTGTAAAATGGTAATAATAAGACCTGCATCTAAAGGAAATATAACTTATGCTATTAATTTTTTTGTTTTATAATAGTAGCATAAGTTATATTTCCTTTAGATGCAGCAGAATGTCTTATTATTACCATTTTACAAGCTGGACCTTTTGCAACCTGGACATTTTGCAACCTGGACCTTTTGCGACCTGGACATTTTGCACCCGCTGGACATTTTGCAACTTGGACATTCTGCATCTAAACGTAAATTTAGACCCTATATAATAAAAAAATAAACACGTTTCTTGATAGTCCCAATAAGAGTACTTTATAGCTTTAAACAAGTTATTTGAATAACTTAACAATTATTAATTTTTACATTCAATCAATTGTGTTGATTACATTGAAAAAAAAAATCTTATTAAATATTAATACTTATCTTCATTCAAATAATAAAGACAGCTTCATAAAGCGAAACAAGTTATATAACAGAAGTAAACATCTAAATATATGATTCTAATGTGGAACATAATCAAATGTATCAAGTTTTCATATTCACAATAATCAGGTCCTTTGATAGCTAGCATAAAGCAATTTTATCTGAAACTACTTAAAATACTTGATAACCTTAATCAAGTTCATTATAACTTCAATCAGCAGAAATCATTGTTATAATAACCAAACTTGATTGGTTATATTTATTTGATCATATTAGGTTCAACAATTTACTTGTTTTATCTCATAAAGACAACTTGATTGTTATTTAATCAACATAGCTTTATCGCCATAATCATATTACTTTATACGCTCGTATTGTAACAAGTTTCTTGTTAGACGCAATCATTTTTTTGATTAATGTAATCAATTTTTTTTTTCAGTGTAATACATGCATAATATACTGAAGGATAACCCACAATAACCATTTTCCCGTGCGGAGCCGGGGCGGGTCGCTAGTATCCTATATTTCACTGAAACACAAAGGCTTATTGTGGGAAACTATACTATAATACGTTCTATTCTACAATAAAAAAAAATCTGAAAAAAATTCCATAACAGATTGGCAAAAGCATAAAGACTCAATTAATTATTATCGTAATGAAATGATGTATCATGACGTCAACGCATGTTTTTGACATGTATTGTGCGCCTTCTTCCTTGATTTTATCTATTTATTTATAGTGCTTAGTAAACTTTAATTGTCATTTCCTGAACTGTTAGATAATTTATACGTTAACTACAAGGAAATAAGCGATTATTGTGTTTAAATAAATCAATAGTGTGTGTTAGTGTTAGCCAGGTGAAATTATTTATAATTAACCAATTTATTAATCGGTAAGTAATTGATCAATATGAGTTCGATAAACTTTTATAAAAGCGAGCCAGATAACGAATATAGTTTACCAGTACGTGATCCATTATTCATGACGGTGGGTTCTGAAAATTAAATGAAGGTCCCAAACGTACAAGTACTATTATATACTCGGCTCGGATGCTATGATGAAAACTTTATAAATTATTAATTTTTCGCGAACAAACATCCGCAGCAACCTTAAACTTCGTGGCCCCGAATAAATCAGATTTCAAACCATATTCGTACACAGGCAACATATTATTATTTTGACAGTTTAAAAAAGTTTTCATTGAATTTATACGCGAGTTAATGCTTCGGTATTTCAGAGTAGGTTCAAACATTTCACCTAAGCACAGAATCACTAAAATAAAATGTATTTTAAGTCGAGTCCTTATTTAAAATTCTAATTGATGTACGTATAACACTAAATTAAAAATTTAATAACCCCCGACACAAAACGGTTACTTGATCCTTTCAACAACTAGAAAAGATCTAATAATCTTCAAATGGCTGAAGATATTTTCTTGGAGCATAGCTAAGAACACTCTCGATTGTGACACCTTGCAAACAAAAAAACTAGATCAAAATCGGCCCATCCGTTTAGGAGCTACGATGCCACAGACAGACAGACAGACACACACGTCAAACTTATAACACCCCTCTTTTTCGTCGGGGGTTAAAAACATCATCTTTTGCCAGTATTTATAATACGATCAAAGGTAAAGCTGGTAAAACGTCACACAAATAAAAAAAGCGTTGTGGCAATGATTTTGTTTAGGAAACTCTCTAGAAAATTGGTTGTACCTTAAAATTGTTTGCAACACCTGGACTCCAGGTGTTTTAAACAGCTTGTACTATACCATGGTGAATGAGTTTGTCCACTTTATTCTTAGCCAACTAAGAACGTGCTTATGAATACGTTAGGCAGGCATTTCAGCACATGTAACGTAACGCTGATAAGATCCTTCCGACATCACTCGCAATCATAACAAATACTTGCACAATGGGCTTCTGTTACTATTTACATAATAATATTATCATTCTTGTCGTACATAGACAGATGCCAGATAAGGTAGGTCTTAAAGTTTCTTCACTATTCACGTATTTCTAATAAAGGTAGATAATAGTCAGATAAAGTATAACAGATATAAACATCATTCTTCATCAATAAATTGCTAATACAGAACTATGCTATATTTATAAACAATGAAGAACAACAGATGACATAACACAGCATGTGTCCTGGTTATCGAACGGCATAATATATCGCCCGACGTTCATTGGCAATGTCTACGTTATGTATTTTTAAAGTTATTGTATTTGAAGTGACAAAGTGTCATAGCGGGCAACTCAACTAAATAAAGTGCGTTGAACTGGAGGCAAACAGCTCGAGCGTCGAACGCTTGCGCCATAAAAGTATAAGTCGGACATAATCGCCGTTACCCATTACCGCTCGCTATGACCACCACAAAATTTTACGAGGGCTCAGTAAAAGTTAAGATCTTTAAGAATATTCATAATTTCCTACGTTTACCATTATGAAGAATCGCTGGAACCATATAATGCGCGGCGCGTGCATTCCGGTTGATGCCTCATAAAGGAAACCATCGTTTTCATCACAGCACTAAAGCTCGCCGAAATTCAGTAAATATGAGTAATACCAGTCATCTCATAACTCAAACCCACCACCCGGGGCGGTTTATATGTTATTATTTGATTGATAGCGCATAAAATATATTCCTATTTAATAGAATATTGTTCCAAAACACAAAATTAAATAATATTATGTGGATTAAATTGGAAGCCTTTGTAGTAAGCGTAATAACTCATTTAATATGATACTAATATTACCTTATGAGTGATTGATAACTGATAATAACAAATAATTTAAAATATTATGTATAATTTTTATGACTTCTAATGAGACTGTTTTGGTTGGGTTCGTAGAATTTTCCAGTGCTAAGCGAGTTCAGCATCAAAATGTGTATGGTACATGTTTACCGGGCGTGGCGTGGCGTCTCGTTCCCGTCACAGCGCGTTGAACACACGTCAGGTACTCTCATCAAACTCAAACGTCAAAGGTAGAGCGTGGAGAAGTGCTCGGACGTGGACATTCACTGGCAAAAGGTTCTTTGGCACTTGCCACAGCCACACACACGCGCCCATATGGGTCATTCGCTTTTAACCTACATTTTCTTTTCAATATTTATCCCAGTGCAACTCGCAAACAGCTCAAAGTAGGCAGAAAAACTTTATTAAATTGCAGTATTATGTAGACTAATGAGAGACATATTTTAAACATCAATTTAGACGTATTTGTGTCGACAAAACTGCGTTAATCTGAGAGCCGGGATCATCTGGATAATTTAAAAGTAGACAGCTGTTTCAAAGGGACGAACCCTAAAGATGGAGGCCATAAATTCGTTTCCGTCGTGTCATCCACCGTAGCGTATCGTCGACGTCGCGTCGACAAAGAGAGCGTGTCGGAGTGCTCCGAATTGGGCATCCACATCAATTCCCTGCAATCACAAGTCGCCGATGTTGGCCAAACGTTGTTTACGTTCTCCAATTGGGTTGTTTGTTGTCTCATCTAAAAGGCAAAATGTCAATGCCATTTAGAATATCTAAATTACAAAATTATCAATTTTACTGCTTCCGTGAATCAGATTTATTTTGGACCATGGCCCTGAATCTGAACTGCTTCAAAAATGGGAATAGTTTCAGCGTTTCATTGTGTACACGATACAGTGAACTCTGCCGGATGAAAATATCGATCGTTCCCGGAACAAATGTCGTAACTCCGAAATGACTACTTTTCAGGAGAGGCCAAAAACGATCGAAAAAATTTTCTTGGCGGCATAACTTTTTTCTTTATAAGTTTATATTATGACCATCAAAGAACAAAATACTCAGATTTTATCACTTTTCAACCTCATTTAATATCAAAGTTATCAGAGCTTTAGTTTAAAAGTTACAATGGACTTACACCCACAAAAAAATTGAAGACTGGCAATTACACCCCTTTCACAAACTGCTATTATATCGTCATATGATAAACTTTGGCAGTAAGAGTAAACTAAGGTCATAAAAGTCTAGTTAAATTGCTGTAAGAGTCTACAAAAATATCATAATTTATGTCAAAGCTGCCTTAATCTATACAAATTCTTAATGATTTCAGACGCATTTTACTTCCATACTTCACGTGATCAAAGTCCAAATCATGTCACGTTTGTGCTGTCATTAATTGACATTTTCTCGTTTTAAGTGCTGCTCTTTACATTAATATCGCGTCAAACTAATCGCCACCTGTCTAAAAACTATTATAATAAACGATTTCACATCTTACTCGAGAAGTTACAACTAGTTTATGGTGCCTTACATGTTTTTCAGTATATATCTTGGAAACGGTATGCTTGTATGTATGCAAACTTTTGTTGTTTAGTTTCACACAGTTCTTTTTCTCAATCGTATCACATAGAACAAGAAATTAAAGAAATTAAAGTATTATTGTATAAAAAACATTAAGTTATTATTATTGAAAATAAAGAATATTACTTTAACGAACACGGAGGATAAAGTATTAAGACAAAGCATTTTAAAAATGATTTTTTACCCTTCAATATTATTAAAGAAAGTTGCAGAAAAGAATATAAATTGTAAACATTTACAGGGTGTAAGTCACAATTAAAACAAATTTTTGGTGAATAAGCTAAATGTCACGTAGATATTAATACATCATGGCTTTTACGTCCATGTTTTTTCTAAGATTTATGTTCAAATTGATAAAAATTTGGGTGGTAACACACACTTTTTTCATCGTATCAAAATGTGACATACAGAGATCGATAGAGCGAAAAAAACTATGTTAGACTGCATTAAAAAGTCATTTTCACTAAAATGGTGGTTACGACATTTGTTCCGGGAACGATCGATATGTAGGCAGTTCGAGGAAACGGGGCGGCGGCGGCTTAGGAGCGACGTCCCCTTGGCTCGTAATGAAGGCGTGAAGCCACGCATTACCATCCGCAAGCCAGTTCACTGACTAAAATGACACTTTGCTGCTAATTATACACGAGAGGCTCATCATTAAACAACAGGAACTTGTGCCACTGATGGAAACTCGGGCAACATAAAAGACATAAACATGCAAGACAAGATGTTAAAAACATAAAATTATTATGAATTTCTTTAAATCGACTCCAGCATTCCTGCAAGTTTTAACCAGACCACATGGCACCTGCTACAAAATTTGATAGCTCACAAAGAAGATATAAAGCCATCAGAATTACGCAATAATCAATTTCCCGCGTGATTGCCCGTTCAAAAACTAAATTGTTTCGGTAAAGTGGTTGCTGGGCTCGAATAGCGTACGCTCTATACTATTTGAAAATTACAAGGTACCGATAAAATAATAGTATATTATATTGAATATTAGATCTCGTTTACGTAAATGATAGATAGCATACATAAAGTAAATATAGATCTAATTGAATGTTTAGTCTACGATAAGAGTTCCGATACAAAAACTAACACAAAATATTGTTTATTTGAAAAACTTGTACAGAAGAAAATTGCAAGCAAAGCTTTCCAGAGCATTCAATAGCAGAACATTCACGGGGTACGCTATAACATTTCTACAGTGTTCGTAGGTAGCACAGATAAGACAGGCAATAACAATAATCTATTCCCAGATAAAGTGTGATGTACGGTAATAAAGTTTCTGGCTTTCTGCAGTAGCTACATTTCTACCGGAGCTCCGGGAAAACGCCATATTTTCGTTACATTGCGAGCGGGTGGTCCGGACTAGACAACTCCTCAGGGAGTAGAGATAGATTGCCTTTGTGGAACACTGGTCCTAGGAGATAAACCACAACTATTTGTCTGGAAACTGCAAGTGACCGTACTGAGGCTCTTAACTCTTCATTTTTGTTCTTAAATGCGTAACAAACTAAAACGTCTCATGGTTCTTTATCTGTGCTACGAGTACCTTAATAATGTTTAAAGATTCTTCATGTAACGAGATTTACAGTAAGAAACAATGTGACTGTTTTATTTCTACCATCCTTTGACGTTGTGATTTGTACGAGTATGGCTTCAGATCCAAACAATATTAGAAATGAGTTGAGGCGATGACGCACTGCAATGCAACTCAGTGACCTTTTTGCACCTCTGGATGTCCTTGTTTTGACATGTAATGATGAAAATTAATTATTTTAAATTTGAAGCTCGACTCTACCTGTTGTTTGCTAAGTGGATATAGTTTAGACTGTTTTAAATACCTACTATCACTTGTTTAATTCTTAATTAACTTTATTATTACGTTCGAAATTAAATGTAAGTATTTTAATAGAAGGATACAAATTAAAAACATTTATTACAAATGCTGTATAGCAAAACATAAAAAAATAAGATTCATATTAAGGGGTATTAGAATAAGTATTGTCTTTAACCATCCTTGTAGGTGGTCTTTCAATGCACAACACACGTCTATTTAAGGATATGGGTCGATTAGATCTAATTGATGTCAGCAAGGTCGCGGCGGCACTCTGAGGAGTATATTCGAGTGGAGAGACAACTTGTTTTAATGTGGCGACGTGATTCTTCGCCACCAACATTGTATCTCCGATTTCGCCGGCGTCGCTCCGGCCACGCGGGTGGTACGCCCCTCTGAATATAAACGTCCCGTAAATATTACATGGCTGCTAGAACGAACGCTATGACTTCATAAGGATCCATTTTAGTGGCCGACGCCGCGTTAGGTAGCGAACATTGCTATAAAGGAATAATATTATTCAAAATTTAAGCACTAAGAGCGCTGAATTTTTATTCCAGCGTTACAGACGTAATAATACTCAAAATAATGTCTTGGACAATGTTAAACGTAATAACAATGTTGAAAACAGTTATGCTTCTGCGTTAAAGACAATGTTAAATAACACTCAACAGCGTTCAAGGGCAAGCAGTAGCTTATTTGTATTGTTATGATGAATGAATAATAAAATGACATCAAAGAAAGTTGTTATGGTATCACACTCAATTATTTAGTCAATATAAACATTGCGATGACAACATAGTTTTGATTGAAAACATATTGCGTGGAGGCCTCTTTGTTTGTAATTAAAACATCATTGAAATGTGAATGGAAAAGACATTTGACGACGGTGTATCTGTATGCCATCCATTCTGCCAATACGTTATCGTCACTGTATCGATTTCATGTCAGGAACAGGGATTGTTATTAGCTTGTTGGATCTAATAATGGTGTATGTTGTACAAGAGGCTTATCGTGTTATCGTGGGTGGAGGGATAGGGAACACGAATCACACGACATTCCGTATACAGAGCAATGGCCTCACGTGATTTGATGATACCCACTTATCGGCCATTATTATCTACAATGCAAATCAATAAACGTTAAACAAATAACCCACCTAATTTGCTGTCGTTGCTCCCATACTTATTTACATACGAAAAGTTCCTTTAATACGTATTTGAATTGCTATAGGTTCTTAGGTACATACATACGTCTTCATAATATTGGAATATTACTTAAAAACAAGTTGTGATTATGATACGTACATTTTGGTGAAGTTCTTTATCGCCGAGTGATAAAATTTAATGTATTTTGGTGTCACTTGCGCAGTCTTCTTAACTGTTATTTACTGTATGAGTACTATAAAGATAACGACTACACAGTCAAGCTACACAGCTGGTATACATATATAAGTATGTGATGTAGGTATATGAGTGTGTGGTATATATATTGTATGTTTTCTTTTTACCTAGTTAGGTCAAGAGCAGCTGGCATTACAGCCGGCACGAACCACCAACGCGGCAGCGGCGTTCTCATCCGCTGCAGTGGTGGCGTTCACGGAGCATGCACCACGCGTCGCCACCTTACAGTCCTGGCTCCAGCTCACACCTCCTTCACTCACACTCACACACGGAACTACGCGCTACGCCAGCGCACTGTCATGGTTCAACGCGTTCTAATTGACCTGAATACAGATAACGGTGACGCAAAATCGTTTGGCAACTTGAGACCCGCACCCGCAACAGCCTCGACGCTCTCAGAGCTTTCCGGTTGGCGAAATAGAGGAAAAAACTAATTGTCGTCACTCCAGTACTTAATCAATCTAGGAAACCGGCAAAGTAGGAAGCGGAGAGTTAATTATGTCGAAACGTCTATTGCTAGATATGAAACAGCAATTCATTTCGGAATAGAGCTATATCAGAGCGGGAGTAATAAAAATATTAAAGCAATAAAAGGGCCAAAATCGAGAGAGACCAAATTTTTCAACAAACTTTAGGGGAGTCAATAATTAGAGGGAGCGACTGAGTGGAGTGAATAAGGGTTGTTATGGCGGCAGCGTTAGGGTCGATAAACTTTTTTTTATATAAAATGTCGAATTTATTTTGGCTTCGAACATACCTAGCTAATAGTCGCCGAGGAGGTGTTTAGGGGGTGGGTAAGTTGTCACGCCGGTGAGCGAGCGTACATGCGAGTAAGTCGCGGGGGCGCGTGGCGCGAGGCGCTCGGACGGTGCGTCGCTCCGTGCTCGACTGCCGACTGGCGGAGTTGCGAGTACCGGAGCGCTCGCAGCCGGCCGCCCGCCCCCGCGCACTCGCTCACACCAAACCACACCGAACTGCGCCAGCCCTATCAACAAGGGACGCTGCACCCCTAATACTCACACTTTACCAAACTCAATTCCCACTTTGCTTTTGTCACAATCCCACAGGTAACGATTGCAGCATGAAAGAAAGACCCAAATCCGTCAATTCCAATAAAACAGTTTCAATTCTAAGCGAAAGTATTATTGAGTTTGCGAGTCATTGATTCCAGCGTCTCCATGGCAAGAGACATATTTTTATGAATGCTGAGTCTGGTTATGCGTAGTTGCTCTTATCGAAATTGCATGCATAATATTCATTGGAATATCACATTGGCAGAGCAGAGCGAAGCGAACCCTATTTTGTATGGGTTGATTTTACCCTATGATAAGATAAGTCACGTTGCTGTCATTCTGCTGCTGCGCACTGTGACGACAAGGGTAATCTTAAAGATTTCATCTCGACACGAAAAGCTCCTTCAAAAATCCTAATCGAATACTCTTTCCTATTCGACAAATGGCATCCGACAACGGAGAGCAAGGCGATAAGTATAATATTGGTTTTACGTCTCTTCGCTGACATGGAAGCTTTTTCTTTTCTAAAAATATCGAAAGAGTTCGGAACGGATTAATAAAGACAACGTATTTCAGATTTGAAATCACATAAGACTATATTTTATTTTATACAATTATGTGTGTGTTGTTTGTGGCAATTAAAAGTGCAAAAAACTCTACAAAAATTAAGAAGTTAACCTTTAAATTTCCTTTCTATATAGACTACAGGCCCGTGTTAAAAAAATGATGGGTCATTTGAACCACCAGATGACCTATGTAGAACGATATAAGAGCATAAAATAATAATATTCAGCATTATGCCGTCACTTGTAAGCTGTCCAACTGAGTGCAGGTGAGAATTCAAAAGTACAGGTAGAGTGAGTACATTTTGGTCATATATTTTTGTACGGCATTCTTACCATCGATAGATCCATGAAAAATAATAAGAAAACGCGTAGTGCCGTAAAAAAATTGTGCGCCAAAAAGTCGGATTTTTTTTTTTTTTTCCGACAATTTCCAGGGTGAATTTGGTCATTTGATTTTGTACGGCATCAGTTTCATACTATTTCAATACTGCTTCTAATCCATTATTCCGCAACGCCGTACAAAAATCATGCGACAAGGGGAAAAAACCGAGGGTTGCAACCCCCTCTCTTTCCGTGGTCCAGGGGGTGATTTGAAAAAGTACGGCTTCGGTTCCAAAACATTATCTAGCACTTAAAAGTACTATTAAAAATAATGCCGTCAAAAAATGATTGTTCATTTGAATGTATATCAATAATTATCTTAATTTCATCGTATTCTTGATTTATAAAGCTGTAAAATCATTTGATCCTGTACGGGAACTTTTTTTTTAACATGATATTGTAAAATGCAATTGTTATATAGTATTGCCGTTCAAAAGAAACTGTTCTGAAAAAAATTATAGAGAAATACAAAAACTGAAATTTTGCAAATTATTGCAGAAATTTAAATATCATAGATTAATGTAATATAGCAGTTTTGTACATTGTATCCCATGTTTTAAATAGTATTAACATAAATAAATTAGGAAAAAATGATGCCGTACATTTTAATGCAGACCATATCTTTTAGGCTGATGAAAATGACGCTACCATTTTAAGGGTACTTTATGGCCATCTGATACAGTACGGCATTAACATATTTTCGAAGAGAACAATTGATAATATGATAAAATCACTATGACGTCTAACTGAAGTGAAACGGTGTGTATATTATATCCAAAAATTGAAACTGTCAATCACAGTATCAACAGTTTTGTATACTTTTTGGTTTACTATATACTTCAAACATTATTGATACATATATATACCTAATTTATTTGTTTCATTGTAATGGTGTGAATAAATAAAACAATATTTTTTTAGAAAAATTCGATATATTCAATGATGATGATAATAAAAAATATGGTTTTTCTTTAAATTATTCAGTATCGGAATCAGCGGCTGAGTTGTTATCAGAATCAACGTCTTCATCGACGTCCGAATTATCTTCTCTATCTAAATTATGAAGTTCTCTATGAAAATTAGTACAAATAAACTATCTAAATGCCGTATAAAAAAATATCGTGATGAATTTCACCTTACTTTTCGTTATATGGATTTTTTCTTTTTCATTTTTTCTTTTTCTTTTTTTTTCCCCTTTGAACCAACGAAAATGTACGGCATATGAAAAAATATTATCTATGCATAAAATACTTTCGAAATAAATTAATTTGATGTTGTGTCAAATCACCCCCTGGACCACGGAAAGAGAGGGGGTTGCAACCCTCGGTTTTTTCCCCTTGTCGCATGATTTTTGTACGGCGTTGCGGAATAATGGATTAGAAGCAGTATTGAAATAGTATGAAACTGATGCCGTACAAAATCAAATGACCAAATTCACCCTAGAAATTGTCGGAAAATAAAAATAAAAACCGACTTTTTGGCGCACCATTTTTTTACGGCACTACGCGTTTTCTTATTATTTTTCATGGATCTATCGATGGTAAGAATGCCGTACAAAAATATATGACCAAAATGTACTCACTCTACCTGTAATTTTGAATTCTCACCTGCACTCAGTTGGACAGCTTACAAGTGACGGCATAATGCTGAATCTTATTATTTTATGCTCTTATATCGTTCTACATAGGTCATCTGGTGGTTCAAATGACCCATCATTTTTTTAACACGGGCCTGTAGTCTAATATGTTACTAGTCTTAAGCCTTGATTGGTTCAGAAATAATTTAAGATAGAGACAGGAAAATGGAGTGGCGCAACTCGGGCTGTATAAGAAATTAGTTATTATTTTCCATCATGATGAATGGAATTAGTTTCGTTTTACTTAATCGTTCTGTACCTGTAAGTTTATTAATCAATCATCCGATGTCTAGGACTTTTGTAGTACAATTTACTAAAACAGGTAATAAGATTCAGTCAGGCTTTCCCGTTACCGTCTGGAATATAATAGACTTTTTTCCCAAATAAAAACATTGTTATTTTTCCTGATAGCCTATTACGTTTTCTACAAAACCCAAATGGATAAGGATAAAAAAATAAAAGTATCATATGGAAAAACAAACTTGATTTTATAAAAAAATATATATTAAGAGATTTATATCAAAACTCACTTTCCGCCCCGCGGCTCCGCCCGCGTTAACAGGTTTTCCCGTGGGAAAGAAATATTTTCCGCGATAAAAAGTAGCCTATGTGTTATTCTGGTGTATAAGCTATTTTATTGTAAAGTTTCATAAAATCCGTCCGTCCAGTAGTTCCAAAGATTAGCGTGTACAAACAGACAGACGACATTTCTTTCATAACTCTAGTTCTTTGAAAAACAAATCAATGTACAGACACGACGATTCTTCAGTTTTATTATAGTATAATAAAGATAAACCACCATAACTAAAAATAAGTTATACACGTATTAAATTTCCGCAATGCTAGCTTTAACCAAAAATTTGAAATAGCAATATATTCGAATATTCGCGTATACTTAGTATATTTTAACAAGTCAATTTAATACTCGTATCATGACGAAAACCGCTCTTAATTAACATGTTAACTGAAAGTTTACGCAACGTGTATTGTGACACGATGTTTCTGATCATGCCACTAATATTTAGAGCACATTTTAACAATATTATTGCAATAGTGTCGGTGGTGTAATGCTCAAGCCTTCGGATGTCGCAGGTTCGAGCTCTGCACGTACAATACAAAGTGTTTAAGCTTCAGGTAAAATAATGCTTGTACGGAATAAAGTTAACTATACATTTTTAACATTTTGATTTCATGTCTCTTTCTAGTATAAATTCTAAATATGTAATAATATAATCAGGGTTCGAGGATATATATCCATGGACACAAAAAGCCATATATATATCGGATATACAAGGTGGACCAAAAGAAGTCATCCGATGTTGTTTGGCTCTCATTTTTTTTCTAAATGAAAATCTTTGATTCTGTTTTTTGATTATATTTATTTGAACCTTTACAATTTTATTGGTTAAGTCAAGAAGATGACATCGGCCAAATGGGCCCCGTCACAATTGATTGCCATACGGGCTCGTTTTATGGTATTTCTCATCACTTCAGCGAGAACTTCGGGCGACAAATTCTCGCACTCGTGTCTAATGTTGTCCTTGAGGGCTTCCAAGGTCTCAGGCTTGTTCATGTAAACACGGGACTTCAAAAAACCCCACAAAAAAAAGTCTGGAACGGTTATATCGGGCGATCTTGCGGGCCAGTGCAAATCGCCAAAACGAGAGATGAGGCGATTATTAACGATTATTATTATTATTATTAACGATTATTCCGCGTTTTTGGGGACTGTATCGCTCCATGGCTTGTTCACTTGTATTCTACATCTGTCTAGTACACAAATGTCAAAACAAATTTGACATTGGCGGCCATTTGCAAAAATGAGAGCATCTTCCAATAGGGTGATTTCTTTTGGCCCACCTTGTATATCATAAACATCCGATATTTTGATATTTATAATAAATATCGGATATTTTCGAATTCTGACAATAATGTTTATTTAATTAAGGTACAAAGGCTTATTGCTGTTAGTCAGAAAACAGTCAACCTATTTGTTAGTAAAGGTCAATAAAATATTATCGTTTAAACTATGAAATAAAACCAATTACACCAATTACTGAAACCGAAAGTACAAACTACGAACTGAAAGTTTAACCGCGCGTTTCATTGAATTTGTTCCTAACATAACAAACACAAACGAATCATTGTTACGAGTATGTTCTCTGCTCTGTTACTGTGACGAAATGATGTGTTTATGTGCAAGATTTATTTAATCAAAATCTAACATTTCTAAGTCAAATCTTTCTTTTTAGATATCTAATATGAAATACAGGCATTACCGTGAATCAGATCGCAAATTATGATTACGCGGCCATATCTCATTACCTGATTTTCTATTATTGGTGAATCGCTCGGAGCATGGACGTGGGTTTTGTAGCAAACGGGCCGTCATTTGCCACCCCTGGCACGTACGTACGACATAGCCCATAAACCATTGCGGCCCGAGCCCCGTCAAATGAGGATCCCTGACTTCAAGCTGCTTACTCAACAATAATATTACAAAAGTCAATTTCTTCATTCAATTTAATAAGTAGTCTCAAGTCGAGGAAAAATCCCGAGAAACTTTATTACAAGATTTAATTGCACTGTCATCTGTTTCAAGTTGAGAATACTTACTTAAAGGTCGCAAAGACTAATTGTAGGTAATATTAATAAGGACTGATTGGCTTGTAATAAAGATTCTACCGTAGACGAGAAAAAAATTTTTTCCGATAATCTATTCATGTTCGGTTTATCGATCTTCCCGTTGAAAATAAAGTATTCTGTTCGAAGAAGCGAATGACAAATTGGTCTATTTCGGGTATGCGACAAAAACTCGGATGTCGGTCGTCCCAAAGGAAGCACTCCGTCTTCCTTCCTGATTACATTTACGACTATTTGTATCTGAAAATATCTGAACTACTGAAAAGTAATAAGACATTGTTCACAACACACATAATATTATACGTGAATATTTCCGCCTTGCAAGATTTTTTCCTGGGTGTCAATAAAGTGTATTTATTTGTATTGTATTGTAATGTTTTGCATAAAGAAAATAAAAACTAGATTCAGTTATCTAGTCGCTTTCGAAAATTATATGGCATAGAGCAATGATAGCATCAAATATCTGTATTGATTTAGTAGCTACAATAATAAACATTTATATAATTTGTCACAAAGAACTTGTCTGTATATTCAAATGACAGAATTTATGATTCGTAATAGTCACGTTCACGAGTTGACAATATTATAAATACTACCAATATTACTAACCAACACCAATGCGATCTAAATGCCTTCACAATACGATTATCGCTAATATTTATTCGTACTATCTACACGACATGACCTAAATGTTCGGTGTAAGTTCAAACATATACTGCCGCTCGATATACACTGTCAATTCAACGTATCGAAGCCATATGTAAACTAACTTTATCAGTATTACAGACATACAGGCTGTTACGTCCAAACTACATGTCGAATAACACTAAATTAAAAAAAATAATAACCCCCGACACAAAACGGTTACTTGATCCTTTCAACAACTAGAAAAGAGCTGATAAGCTTCAAATGGCTGAAGATATTTTCTTGGAGCATAGCTAAGAACACTCTCGATTATGACACCTTGCAAACAAAAAAAACTAGATCAAAATCGGCGCATCCGTTTAGGAGCTACGATGCCACAGACAGACAGACACACACGTTAAACTTATAACACCCCTCTTTTTCGTCGGGGGTTAAAAAACATAAATGACGTTTCAGACTTAAAACTGAATGAACTCAAATAACTAAGTCTATAGAAACGATTACATTTCCATGAAAACCGGCGCTTTCAATTGCTAGATAATATTTATTTAATTACATCATTATCTATCTATACCTACCTACTGTGTGCCACTCAATCAAACATAATTACGTTTATATTTTTCAGGTACTTTTCAAAGTGGTATTAAATTAAGATTTTCACAAGTAAAAATCTCCTAAAATGTTTCTATCGTCGACTTAGTCCCTGTATATAATATGCTTGGCTGGCCTGTCTAAGCGAGACAGAATTAGCGCTATCGACCCGCAGTTTAACTTGTAGCTTTAACTTGCAAATTATTCGTGTAGCCTTTTAAAACTTCAACTCGACACCAGTTAGTAGATTTCGTACTATGCACAAAACCCATACAAGAAAAAATATGCAATATGTATTATTTGTCATTTTAAGCTAACATTGAAGGCTTGCGAGAATTTACAAGTTCTTACTATGTACGAGTAAAAAAGCTTCCTGATCAATAGCTATATAGTAAGAAAGAATATGATGCTCATAAAAGTGCAGAAAGGCCTAGGATAAATGTTCATTTACAAGGTTAGAGTTCCCTGCGCGGCGGTCGAAACAAGAGCGATAAGATTTGCAAGGCAACAAAAGTTACCCAAATAGCCAAACTTGAAGGCCAGAGGGCAGAACAATTTGGACCTAGAACTAGACCTGACGGCCGCTGGGGTTTGAGATTGTGTACTTGAAAACCCAACATAGGCAGATCACCGCAGTCAGCGGAAAGATACTTACTGGATGTAAGACCCATCGTTGAAAAAAGCATGTGTCCATTAGTGGTAACGGTTATTACGAATAACAAGCTTAAACAAATGCAAGCTTAGCGCTTTCTGCTACCATCTATTGGAACATCTGATGTTCCACTAGGCAAATTAAGTTGACAGTATTAGGTATACGAACCAATTGAAATCTAACTATTACTGACAAAATGGCGTGACTCAACAATTTACTAGTAAGTGTAGTGCAAATCTGTCTGACATTACCCGATAACACCGATTTAGAGGCCTATTATGCAAAGCTAGTTTTTAATCGTTCACGCTCCGTACAGCAATTACTTACTAATCTTACTATCACTGGAAACGCCCTGAGTAAGTCAAGGATAAGATGGTAAACAGATGGCTATACTCGTAGCGAGAACTAGTTAACTGTAAAACTGGGTGAACTGGGTACTGTTGGTACCATTATCTGTTGTGACTGGCTAGACTACATGGGTTCTCAAAATGCCTATTTATAAAAAATTGAATACGTCCTAGCACCCTCATTGCTTTTCTTTTCTACCGCCTGCCTAACCTTCCATTTTACAATACAATACAAATAAACCACCTCGAACGTCAATGTGTTGTGTATCTGTGTCGTCTACAAAATTTACTATAAATCTGTGCACTCCAAATGAGTCTCAACTCTTTTTTGTATTCAAATTTATATACTTTTTAAATCAGAATAATATAAGTTTAGAAATGAAATTGCAAATGTTATTTTATTATTCAAACTGTTTTAAATCAACGATACCCTTCTTTATACATCTTCAATTCGGCATTTATTCTTTGAGCTACTTTTTACCGTTGTAGGTACTCCATAACCTTACCATATACAAATCACCTTTTTTAAAATGACTGGTCTAGATAGACATTATTAAGAGGCAGGCAATACAATCACTCCTCCCTTAATATCATTGATTGCTATTACTAATTCCAATTATAACGACAATTTGTCTCTTGGATGCTTCTCATGATTAAATCAATATGATACTAGGCTTAATTGAATATGATTTCAGCACGCTCGATGATGGAATCTATCCAAATATGGTGTGGAGTAGACATCTTCAATAAGGGGCTAGCCAGCATTGTTTGCAAGTCGATATATTTTTTTACTTGACTTCAATGACAGCGATAGAAGCTAGGGTCAATTCAATAGGAATGAATCTTTTTATTATTGAATAGAAATCTACCGATGTTAAAGTATTTAAAGTATCTCAGAACTAAAAATAAATAAATGATTTATGACGTGGAATGGTTGAATCTATTATTGACAAAACGGTACATCGTTAAAGAAACAGAATTGGTCTGCACATCACAAGTGATAATTAGAGTCTCATGCTCCATTTGAAACGTTAGACGAGTTTGAAATAACTGTACATTGCTACAATAGCATCTTGAAGTAGATAAAGCATTAAAAAACAAAAGAGTGTAGAGGCAGACTAACGTCATCGTGTCAAGGATGTGACGTGGTCATATACTACCGTACTATATTAATCCGTGTCTGACAATGTGCATAATGTATCGTATGTGTTTAAGCATAGCACCGGTAGTAGCTTAATTTGTGCAAAAAATAATATGTATGTAGTCCATCAATAGACGACGTAAAGACCGAAAGTGGTTGATCTAAAATAAGAAGAAGTCGGTTTAAATCTGAAACTTTTCAACATTCTTCGATTTCAGACCAGAGGACTTTTTTTTTAATAAACTATTTCGTGTCCCACTGCTGGGCAAAGGCCTCCCCTCTGTTACGCCATGAGTCGCGGTCAAGAGCATCTGTACATCAATCTTTGTTAAACGCGTCCAAGTCGTCACGCCAACGTCTACGAGGTCTGCCTCGTCGTCGACGACCATAATCCGAGGACTATAGAACCAAATTTATATATTAGCTACAGGTTGCAATCTGCAGACTCTACTCTACAAGCAGTGTAAAATAGTAAGAAAAGTATTTTTGACATATATAAATCTTTCAACACTTATTTTCCCCCTCATCGCAATTCCCGAAGAAACGGCGAGAACCTAAACAACACGACTTGACCTACTTTTTTATTTCAATAGTAAATTACTGAATTATAATTCAAAATATGCGTCAGACAGTAAAGTAAGCATGATTGAACTATGAGGTCATTAAACTCTATTTGTTTCATTAATTAGAATTAAGGTCATGATTCGGTTTTACAAGTAATTATGCAAAATCATTCTTGTACTTTTAAATGATAAACAGTTCAAATAAACTGGGTAAATAGGCCGAACTAAATATAGTACACTCGTAAAGAGAATAAAATTTTCGTTAAAACAATTGAAAAGGTGACAAAGTTGAAGGTAAAGGTGCTCCCTCACCGGGAGCATTCGCGTGTAATGTAACGTTACAGATTTGAGCATTACATCAGTGAAGGAGGAGAACCGAGCATTACAATGCGCACCTTGTAATGATACAAAACGGGCATACATCAGTGAAGGAGGAGAACCGAGCATTACAATGCGCACCTTGTAATGATACAATGTGTAATATCTTGATACAACTTGTAACATCAATGCGCTTCACTTCCCCTAGCCCCCCACCGCTATGAAATGCTCAAAGTCGAATCTATAATGTTACATTACACGCGAATGCTCGTCAGTCAGGGAGGTATTATTGTAATGTAATGCTCAAAGTCGAATCTATAATGTTACATTACACGCGAATGCTCGTCAGTCAGGGAGGTATTATTGTAATGTAATGCTCAAAGACGAATCTATAATGTTACATTACACGCGAATGCTCCCGGTGAGGGAGCACCGTAAAGAACCTTACAGTAAAATAGCAGAGGTATGTGTATTCATTGGAAACGACGATAGCATTATGTACACGTTATAAGACAGCTGTCTAAAGTATCATTATTATTAGATAAAACAAAGTACTTACTCATGACCAACAGTTTAAGTTTTTGCGTTTTAGTCAGTTTAGTGTTTAGTGTTTGAATATTCTCATCATCAATCAATGAGATCGCGGCTAATCACATGCAGAGCTAACTGAATGCAGTATCAATGTAAATTATTGAGGTTATCACTGATTAAGATTAGCTATCGTGGGAAAACTTCTACAGCGACTTGCAAATGAAACTAATTAAATTAAGTTTTAATTTGTATTCGTGGAGTTTGAACTAGCTCGGAGAAGATAAAGTTGGTATTCCGATTTTTTTTCTAACAACCCTCCCAGCGGAGAGATCTCGCCGAGAAGGATTCTGAACTTTGGAGCGTCTGACACGCCGCGGAATAGATAAGAGCGCGAAATATTCCCCCAGTTCCTGAGAAAGTTGGAATGGTATTCTCGATAGTTGTGAGCATGCCCTCTCTTGCCAATTCAAATCGAACTCCGATATTCTCCAAGGAGTAATCTTGCAAGGAAAACTATGTCTACGTCAATCATAAACTAGAAATAAGGGAGAAACTGAATTAATCAATATCACTACATAGTATAAAATAAAGTCGCTTTCTCCGTCCCTATGTCCCTATGTCCCTTTGTACGCTTAAATCTTTAAAACTACGCAACGGATTTTGATGCGGTTTTTTTTAATAGATAGAGTGATTCAAGAGGAAGGTTTATATGTATAATACATGCATAATATACTGAAGGATAACCCACAATAACCATTTTCCCGTGCGGAGCCGGGGCGGGTCGCTAGTGAGGGATAATTCGATGAAACCAAATGATATGTGATGAAATATCATCATGCTTAACAGCAAAGAAAAGTATGAGTAGAGCTTCTTTCTACTGTATCCCTAAAACGCAATAAGCCGTTAGTGTCTCACATAAATAAATGTTGAATGTGCACATAAAATGATAATGAAAAGCAACATTTCGATTTTACTCAAGAGCCTTTCATCTAAAGAAAATTAGAATATGTTCGACAGAAATTACAATTTGTAAAATGACAAAATTAAGTACAACTATAAAATAATGAAAACAGGACAAACCGCCGACGACTTTTCGTTAAAATTTTGTTCGGAGACAAATTGTAGCGCTGTCGTATAAGGGAACAAATTTAATCAGGACAGCAGCGTCGCAGAAAGTTTCTTGCTAACAAAGCGACAGGCCAGGAGTACTGTAGGTATGAGCCAAACAGCAAGACTGAGTTTCTTGGACTTGCGCGATATCGCTGTTTTATAGTGCTATTTTGTTAGGAATATAATTCTGCTTAGATAATTTCTTCCTCTTAAAAAACAATTTAGATATGCTGATTCCTTAATCAGCATATCTAAATTGTTTTTTAAGAGGAAGAAATTATACACCACCGTTTAATGAAGAGAAGAACCCTGTTTGAGTTTAACCAGGTGCTTTCAAAGTATGTACTTAAATTGTCTGCCAGAAAAAAAAGGGCAGCACAAGTGCATTACTATACGACCTATACGACTCACATGTCACACGGTAAACCAGCAAGATACATAAAGTAACAAATGTAATTGGTAAAGGCTTGCCTACTTACTGCGAGGCTCGCAAGGTGAAATGCGGCGTGTCACCGAGTGAACGGCTCGCTTGGTAAGGGTGTCAAAGGACACCAGCGGGACCTTGCGGTGTCCTCTTTAGCAAGTTTGGAGTTACCCAATTTCGATACTATACATACACATATGAAGGATATACACAGTTACCTCTTTGATTTCGATACTTTGCGTACTATATGTAGTCTTTGATACTTGTATGTCTTGTGCTAGTATTATTTCAGAAAGGTGGTGATGCTGAAATACTCTTTCGATTTGGAATACACAGTTAACTAGATACAAAGATGTCCAAAAATCTATTTGCATGAAATTTTAATGAAACTTGTTAAGTCGTTGACGGTTTTATTGGAAATGAATATATTATACCTATTACAAATTTATAACACAACAGAATAACACTATCGCAGGAAGTTCAGTGCATCTTGGGAACTATGCAAATATTTGAAAAAGCCCTAAGAATTCTCGGCTTGATTTTGAAAAAGAAAGAACATTTTGTGATGTGAAGGATGATAGCAATGGATGGGTTGTCTTGTCTTGGATCAGTCAAATTCACGCACGACAACTCAAAGCGTGACAACACTGGGAAAGGATGACTGGACTAACGCGATTTAAGCTTCGAGATATTATGGCATTATTACTTTAAACGGGAGAATAATCCTTAAATGTTATGTTGTATATGTCTTGGAAACGGCTCCGATAGTTTCGATTAAATTCAAAATATACTCAAGCCTTGTAATACAAAAATCTAGAGATAACTAGAATCTAAAAATAGGTATGGTGACCAAAAAGATAATCACTTAGCAACGTCTACATAATATAATGGCAACAAATCTGATAAAGGCCAAATACAGATCGAGAGCAGATAAATAAAAAATAAAAAATGTTGGTAAAATAAAACCTGGGTTTTATGAAAAGTGATAAAAAAGTAAGTTTCACTACATATAATACTTAGATAGATAGATACTATTCGTATTGTTCTTATTGTGTAGTAAGAATTTTTTAGATATTTTTCATGTTTTTCACTAGTTAGCCAATAGGATCGATTCATGTATAAATACGGATAAATCAAGCTTGAACGAATGTTAACTAAAAACAAACTAACTGTTGCAAACAAATATCTTTATCTTTCAATTTATCTAATACATCTAGGATCCCGTCATTGCGCAACGTTTTCGACCGACTAACGTAATTAGATCACAAATGTGCATCCTGATTTGCAGATCTATTGCGGATGCTGTATTGAATTATGTATCTGGGTCTTCAAGATGTCATGCGTCCAGTAAACTTATGACGCTATGTTTAGGCAACAGGAAGTTCGATTATCGAGATTTAGATATATCTGGGTTCAGTTAGAAAGAAAGACATGATTGATGACAAAGACATGATTGATACTACAGATTATGAAATCCTGAGTTCAGATTTTCAAGGTAAAGTAATGGTTTTACGGACGTTTTTCGCCTCTCTTAATAATATGTGTTTTGGACAAATGCATTTCTGGAATTTTGCTGCGAAAGGCTCTTGATATTATGTTTTATTTACACACACACGCCACAACAATAGTAAAAGTAGCCAGATAAAATTCTAGCTGACATTTAGAAAGAGTACAGTCTCCAAACCTCGCGTTAGCCTTCGCTCGTTGGAGGCGAAGTTACGAAAGTTGACAAAAGCGACGTGAGCAGACTATAGACGGCTCTTGTTTCACAGACGAATGTCTCACGATATTGTTACTTTGTTTTGATATGATAAGTCTAATGAAGTATGAATTTCGTTTAGAAACATTCAAATACAAATTCGGTTTGCGAAGTTACGTAAAAGACGTGACCGTTTGATATTCGAAAACTACATTGAATTTCGTATCAGTTTGAATATAAGATAATATTAATTATTCGTAAGTGGAATGGAATCATAGAATGTTCTGCGAAATGGTAGATTCACGTTTCAACCAGGAACACAAACTTTTTTATAAATATTCCTTAATCAACAAACCAATGTCAAACATCACAAAAATAATACATATTATATGCAGTCAAAATTCAAAAGCAATTCATCTTCTCACAAGTCACAACATACAAAACAAAACCTTCATTAAATGAAGCTATTCATAACTATTTAAAACCTTACTGGTACCTTTGATAATCACAACAAAAGTAACATATTGAATAACAATAATCACATGCAGTAATCATAAATTGGTTAATACCTATTTTAAATAGGTAATGCCATTTGCATGAACAATGAGACATAACGAGCCACAGCCACACGAACACGTATAGATAGGTAGATGTTGTGTATGTATGAATGTACGCGTTTGTTCGCAAGGTTGCGGTTATTGTATGTCTATGTACGCAGGTCGCAGGTACATTGTGCAGGCCGTGTTCGGCTTACGAAAACATAGACAAATATACTATAAATAATACTGGTTGAAAACAATTAAAAAAAGATATAATTCGATGTTAGCGAGATCGTAGGTAGGAAGGAAAGGAATCTCAATTTTGTCGTGAAACTTGAGAAAGATTGTGAAAATTGTAATCAGAACGATAAGTATTTTAAAAATTTTGGAAGTGTAGATACAAAATAATGGTAAAGATTTTATTCCTTACAGCCTCAACATGTGTGTTTTTGTATTCAGGTCATATGGAACTTGAGATAATACCACGAGAAAGCTTTTAGAATAACGACAACTGGGAATATAATCTTGTGGCACCAGAGTTTTCAGGGTAAAAAGAGACGAGACAGGCCTATGCCCTGCTATTGTGAGACACACGTGCTAGAATTAAAAAATGCAATGGAAAACCTATACCAAAAAATATTACGCTTAAGTAAAAACTACAGATTAAAATGTCATAAAAATAAACGTTTTACAATCTCAATAGTAAAATATTTGAAAAACTAAGTTTATGTTTCATAGTTAAAAATACGCGTTAAAACCAATGAATAACAAAATTTGTACATACACACACACACATACAATTTGTACGTTTGTGCTTTTTTGGCGTATTTGGGTAAAATCTAAAACCGGTTTACGATTTGTTTACGAGACACGATGATTATTTTAAAGCTGGTGTAGGTAAAGTATTTTGAATTATATTATCTATCAAATCCGAGCTAACAGCTCTAACATAAAATTAAAATAACGTGTATTCGTTTAAAAATAAGTGCAAAAGGTAACTTCATGAATATTCACCGAACAAGATCTCAGGCTTCAATGGCGTGACAAAGGATCTTGAAGACTTGAAATGTGGGATACTGTGATGCGCTCCCAAATGTATTTTATAAAGGCCAAAAGGCATGCTAACATTAAAATGAACATGAATAGTAATCGTTGACAACAAACCAGCAGAATTTAGGTTTTATGATTATGTAAACTGCGAGGCGGTGGCGCAAAATTTATTCAAATACACTATAAACGCCTATCTTTACTGTTAAGTCTGCTGACCTTGCCGCTACAGCTCGCTGTTCCAAGAATCAGCGTATAATAACTAAATGAAGTGATGACGTTTACTGCAGCTTGGCTTGTCTCAACGCCACTACCAACTGAATTTACTATCGTTATGAACCAAGTGCTAAACGGTCTTTAAATAAACCGCTCGTCCCAGTCTTTATCTGAAGGGACGTAGTAAGAGCCAGCTGTTTAGTTCAAGTCAAGTCCAGTGGGCCCAGCCAGTACAGTACCATTCACTTCAAGCGCACCCGCTGCCAGTTTGAAAGTTGCAGAACTTGAAAATAATAGTCGTGTCTCCAATAGCTCGCGATTGTTGTTATGATAGTTATAAAATGTCACCGAACCTGTTTTTAGAATATTATTATCAATTACAAAATTTGTTATAATTATGGTAATGAGTCGAAACTGGCTGGCTCCTTCAGCTCGAGCACATACGGAAGCTCGGCTTTTGTTTGAAGACGTCTATTGTTCAGGAAATAATACAAGCTCGGGATAAGACAACACGTTTTCAGTGCCTGTAACAAGCATGAGGCTTAGGTCGCGCCATTTATTCTCTAAAACAATTAATCTTCGTCAAAACGGCAACTTGATAGCGCAGCGCGGTCGGAGTTATGTTGCGGAATCTTATTAAATATCTATGCCTTATTGTTGAGCAGTCATTGTTGTAATTATTTATTAATAAGCTGTCCTGTCGACGTTGGAAGTGATTAACTAGCGAGCTAGATATTAAACCACTGAAATATTTACACAGTAGTAGTGCCTTTTAAAGTCACAGCTGTGTTTCTTGTTAAGACAAGATCGTAAAATGACACAATTATGTTTATTTCCAAGCAACTAGATGTTAATTATAATGCAGTGTTCATTTAGTAACGTACACCACACTGATGAGCACACGGTATGGGTAATAAACACCTTCTGTAATAGCGACAAGTTTTAGATTGTTAGGAAGTGAATGGTATGGGATTAATGACCGTCACATACGCGGGTACGTAAAATAGTGACAGGTCGTTGTCGGCAGCTATATTTAAACGTCTCTGTGGACAATGCTGGGCACTGTGGCTGAGTGGACAGTGTGATCTGGGGGTTTAGGTTGAACGTCCTGAGCGTTCTCAAGGCCTAGAACTTGAGCAGCTGAGGTGTGAACGTTCAAGGGCATCGGGTGAATGCCACCTTTGCCGCGGTTTTTTATCACCGCTCACGTTGGTAGTTAGATACACGAGGCGATTCAAATGTCGAATCTAAAATAACTTCGCAATTTGGATATAACTGATCTATCCGACTGATTTAAGATCAGCATCGTAATTTAAGCAAAAGCTGAATATTATCTTAGACATAAGAAACTTTATGTAATAGTTCTTTTTATCAATAAAAATAAGGAACCTGAACGCAAACTTCCTCATTAAGAAAAGAAGCAAGATATAATAACGCAATTAAAAACACTTTTGTAATAAACCGAGTTAGTTGACGCTTCCTAGCGCTGCTCTGGCGAGAAATTACAACACAAAACGTTTTACGAGTACTTTCACGGCGTCCTCTCAGAAGGGATCATGGCGACGGAAAAATAAAAGAAATTCCGGGGAAAAGATAACAAGTTACACCTGCGGGGAGCCGGAATAACTAGCTATAACTAGGTAAGGCCCTTTGTTCTTCCGTCCGGAGCCCGAGACGGCCGAGTCTGTGCACGAAAAATTATCTTTTTACTTTTTGCTGAGTCGCTCGCCGGCGAGCAGGTAGGCTGGATATAATAACGCTCATACTATGTAGGTACAGTACTACAGTAGCGTGGTATGTCGGCCTGCCTTAGCTACGTGCCTACATAAAATGTTAGGTGAGCGTAATATGTAGTAGGTATTTAGTTTTTGAATGCGGCCTTCGCTAATGGTAGCTGATGGTTTTGCGGTTTGCGCTAATCTAGCGAAATGGAATTTAGCCCGGGCTTATATGAAACAATTTGGAAACTATGTTTACCAGCATTTGAATAATATCAGATATTGCGTAGGTGTGCTTATTGAGGATAATCTCACTGTATTTATTTACATAAAAAACGGTCCACGACTGAACTGAAACGTGTCATCCATCAACTATCTCATCGCGTCATGTCTTCAATGTTCATAAAGGCAAAATGGAACGTAACCAATGTCTTCTATTCTAACAAAACGACAAAGGACACAAAAGCTATCTGAACCCGATCCTAGTCTTATCAAAGCAATGCAAAGTAAAGAATTGTATCTGAAGTCTTTCAGTGAATCTAGCGAATTTATCCACCAGGGGCATCTGAGTGGCACTGGGATGTAGACAGACACATGCCTTAGAAACTGGGACAGGAAAATGCTATTGTTATATAAGGAAAAGGAACCACTGTAGCTAAGATGGAGGCTAGAAGGTTTTTATTTCTAGACTGATTGCCAAAAGTATTGTTTTTGGTTAAAAATTCTTGCAGTTATCGTATTGGGAAAATGGCAATAATGGGAAGTTTATTATTGAAAATAATTGTTTAGTTATCAATTTAGTCATTTCTAATTTCTTTAGGAGGCAGCTACACAATTTTATGATAGTGTAAAAAAGATTAACCTCCTGAGACCCCCTGCACAATAAATAATAAAATATTATTGGGAAATTAGAACTAGTCCGGTGAAGCTTGTTGATCCGTCGTACTTTTTCAACTCAAGCATAGGTCAATTTAAAAAAAAAGGGAAATTAGAAGCTATTCTAAAGATCAAAGATTCGACAAATAACATAAAATCGAGAAAATGTTTAAATTATATTACAACATGCTACCATGAGCACAGCTTAGAACTGTTCATGCACAGCAGAGATAACAATCTTCCTACTTTACTTTACAAATCTATAAATAATCATAGCAAATCTTACCTTGCTGAAGATTGTAGATCTCTGATGAAAGAAAATCAATTTAAAAAAAAAAAGTAAATTACCTGCAAAACAAAAAAAAATAGTTTTAATATAATAATATTGTAAGATTAAGTTCAGATTCAAGGCAGACTTTTACTACATGAAAAATAAAAAATAATACTTATTCCCATAATAAACATGCAGCAGACAAAAGATACACTGCTTAAAGCACTTAAAAGTGTCTAGAAATCACATTTTTAAGTATTCTCTCTGCATTTGCAATTAATATTATTTTGGTAACTAGATTCTGTACTAAACCATACTAGATCGGTGGTGTTTATTGTCAAGTATATTTGAGTTATGTGAGGAAGTTTATCCCTATGGAGCAGAGGGGAAAAATTTTAAGCCCTTCCACTGCCCGAATCACATAAAATTTAAACATGCATTGAGTGTGCATCAAAAAAATATTTTGTAAGACTTTTTTATGAAGTCTTTTTAGACAAATGTTTAATTAAGGTGTATTTATCTTGTTTGTGGTAAGACTTGTATTATGTCTATTGTTTAAGACCATAGGTGGTACTTAGATCCAAGTTTTTAGTTTAAACAGGCTCGTCGTAGCCATGTCATAATACCTATTGTGGTGACACAGCAAACAAATAAGGAAGCCACCACCATAATGAATGTAGTCATTCAGTGGTAATTAAACCATGTCATGAATACCACTTGATTACGTCATGTTTTTTTTTCAAATTTACACCAGTTCTTTATTACAAATTCTCCAAAGTAATAAAGAATCAATCAGAATATAAAAGTGTTTAGATTTTGCTTTTTAGCATAAATCAGTAAGATAAATAATAGGTTTGGATAAGAAATCCTATGTCATTGCTTTTAATCTTGTAATTGTTTGAAAAACAAGTATAATAATATGAAATTTCTACAGATGGCAAAACATCTCCACAGTAAATCTTATTACCTAATAATCAAATCACCTCTTCAATCACCCTGACTCAGTCTTTAGTAAATTTTTTTCTACAGATTTATGACCTCTACATTTTTATTATAATATGTAATATATATATAAAAATTTGTGGAGGTAAACGAGAAAATGTGTTTGGTTTTTTTCATAATGCAATAGAGCATGGCATAGTAAGATTTTAGTATAGGGGGATAGGTAGTGGGCTGGAAAGAAAGTGACAAAAGAAATTTTTTACTGTGGGAAAATAACTCATTCCTATGGTGAAATCAGATAATTTGGCCCTTGCTGGGTATTGGGCCCTTTGTTGATAATATAAATAATAATTATGTATGATGATGATAATCAACTAGGTTTAGGCTGCATGGTAAAAAAAAGCAGATTTTGGTCAGAGAGTCAACTTCAATTTTTTTAACTTTCAAGGTAGGTAGCACCGCATTTTGATATTGGAAGGCACGAGGTAGTTTCGTTCGAGAAGACAAAGTCTTTACAGTGAATAACATCTTAGCAACGTCGATCCGCCTATGTTTATAGTTAGTTATTTATGGTATTCGTAGAAACACACCAGTCTCCATAGCACAGCGTAAGAATAGAAGCCCTTGGAATAAAACGTGTGTAAAGAAAAACTACGGGATACAAAGAAACAAACTAAACGGTTTTTCTGAAATATCGACCCGCATAATCTAGCGCATAAAAAAAATTGTCGGCATGCTTTCTGAATAACCAAAAACCTAGTTAGATCCAACCAACGGAAAGTTGAGAAACCAGTTAATATCTTTTTCATCGATTTCCAATTTTTTCATACAGTCAGAGCGTCACCAGAAACAATGAAAACAGTTTTTTTACCTTCGTTTTCGTGACTCCACGGTGCTGCTTTAGTTTCCCAACGAGTACAGTTATTCACAACACTTATCATCACAATGCTATAAACAATTTATTTACTAATGCTACCATACAAGTATAGTTATTTTAATAAGTTTTCAACAACTTAAAATACACAAGCTAAATATTACAAGCAAGGGTTCGGACATGACACAAAAGTACAAAACAAACCAATAGGAAAAGAGAAGGAACGAACGCGACGCGCATGCGTGAATGCGAATTCGTCGATAAAACAGTTTCTACAAATTATTGCCATTATAAAAATTGGGTAATCTCACTCAATATCGGTATAAAAAGTCGATTATAAATTTCGATTCACTTATACGTTTTGATTCAAGACATTTTATGTAAGTAGCATGGTATCGGTAGTAATCCGTACAATAGTAAACAAACAGAAATACATACAAGTACAAGTACTTGTAGTTAGGTTAAGTTTAGCCTAGAAACTCTTGAAAGATAGTAAAAGATCTCACCCTACCTAAGCCAAAAATTCAATAATAATAACAATTAGGCGATTATTACTTAGTTAGTCAGGATTTTTAATCGAGTCAAGCTTCAACAAGTTTTAATACGAACATAAGAAATAAAAAGACGCAATAAATGTCAGTCAGTTTAATTTAGTCAGACTTTCACCACATAATTTTATAATCATCTTTTCTCAGATATAGTCCGGTCAACGAATGGCTCAAAGGGGGGTGTAGAGTGCGTGAGCGGGAGCCTAAGCGATTTCTTCAGAAACTTATTCAGAGTGCATAGGGATAAAACATACTAAAAGTCCCGACGTCTATGAGGTGAGTTGGAGGGGGGAGGGGGGGTTAAAGGTCTCATTTTTAAGTTTTTCGCCAATATTACAGAAACGGTGCGTTGTAGCAAAATATGATCTTAGACGAAATGAAAGCTTATAAAATTCTCTACAACTTTTATTCTATATCAATTTTTCATATTCCTAACCGTTTTTGAACTACACGCTCCTGAAATGTAGGAAGTACTGTTTAGTAGGGGATTTATTGAAATGTTTGTATGGGAAACATTTTTTATTGGACGAGTCGACGAAACTTGGCATGGTTATAGAATAGGTGATCCTAAGTAGAAATCCACCGGGACCCATGACTTGTACTCCCTCTGAAGTCGGGGGGAGGGGGGTGAAGTTGGATTTTGCTGCCCTTTTTGTTGACGCTATATCTCTAAAACCGTAAGTACTATGATAAATTTGGTATCATTTTCGAATAACTCGTTAACGTAGAATTTATTTTCGGTATTATAAATAGGGTGGCCATACAAAAAAACTAAATTTTTATATCAGATTCTTCAGATAGATATCAGATTCTTATATCAGATCAGAGCTGCCAGATGAAAAGACATGTTATATAATATAATCGTACACTTTTTATTACCAATTTATAGGATATTCCGAAATGCTTGTAATTACCAATTACAATCAATCACAAAAATTAATTACATTCAATTAATTCAATGAAATTTATTATTTGGCAGCACTATTTTGTATCCATGGCCTCAAGATGGCCGCCTATCGCCATGTTTGTATACAAAATAAGACAGCTAAAGATGAATACACTTTAGAATAAAAGTTGTAGAGAATTTTATAAGCTTTCATTTCATCTAAGATCATATTTTGCTACAACGCACCGTTTCTGTAATATTGGCGAAAAACTTAAAAATGAGACCTTTAACCCCCCCTCCCCCCTCCAGCTCACCTCCTAGACGTCGGGACTTTTAGTATGTTTTATCCCTAAGCACTCTGAATAAGTTTCTGAAGAAATCGCTTAGGCTCCCGCTCACGCACTCTACATTTCTTTATTGACCGGACTAATACCTACATTTGGTTTTTGTGCAATAAATGCTAACAGAACAAAAAATAATTTATAGAATCGTAAAAGACTACCTAGCTGCCCATCTGCAAACTTGAATTTATTATTATTTGAATCTCCTTTGGAAGACGATTCTTACTTTTGTGGAAATCGAATTAATTTGCGATACCATTTTTTTTATAATGGCAACATTTAGTCGGTAAAACAGTGGTAGCGGACTAATGCCATCTATTGGAATATAAAATAACCGTTTACTGCAGTGATAATACGCCTAGCTTTATTATGCCAGTAGATGGCGCATTCTACCATATTATTGGCAAGGACGGGAAAGGAAGGAAGGGCGTTTATGTTCTGACTGCCTCCGAAAGATGTCACTTAACTAAATATAAAATAATTATGTTGTTGGACAGGGATTGTGGACAGCACACGTACATTGTACAAAACCGATAAATAAATTAAAATCATGGTGAGATGACTATCACTCATATTTTTATTTTTTGTTTGTCAGTAATTGAAGTTACCAAAATAACGTTAAATAAACCTTGAATGAAAATATGAAATTAATTATTAGCTACTTTGGTGTTTTTGTTCAGTAGGATATAATGTAGGTATTGAACGGGTTGTTTGTTCATTATACAGTTGAATCCTGTTGGGAGCACTGTCAAATAAAAACATTTATTTTCCAAAGGACTAGCGACCCGCCCCGGCTCCGCACGGGAAAATGGTTATTGTGGGTTACCCTTAAATATATTATGCATATTGTATTATACATATAAACCTTCCTCTTGAATCACTCTATCTATTAAAATAAACCGCATCACGTTGGGTAGCTTAGAGCAACGCGGGCCTTCCGTACCGGCCGGCGTTGCTCTAAGTTGGGTAGTTTTAAAGATTTAAGCATACGTAGGGACATAGGGATATAGGGGCATAGGGACAGAGAAAGCGACTTTGTTTTATACTAAGTATGTAGTGTTGATAGTGATGATGGATGATATCTTACATTAATAATAATAATAATAATAAATCCATTTATTTCAGGCAATATTTACATATAGAACATATTAATATATTAATAACATTAGAATGTTACGGAATTAAGGGAAACACATATGACTGGCTAAATAGTTATTTCAGTAATAGAAAGCAATGCACTGAAATACAAAGAACTACACAAACAGACAGACAGTATTGTCAAATACGGAAAAAGTTTAAATCAAATTATGAACCTAGGACCAGTGCCCCGTACCGAAATTGCGGAGTGTACCTCAGGGCAGCATTCTTGGACCACTTTTATTTTTACTTTATATTAACGAATTATTTGCAGATGATACTACTTTAATCATAAAATGTAAAAAGAAAGACTCCTTTGAATATGATATCAATAAATGTTTATATGACACAATAACATGGATTATTAATAATAAATTACAAATAAACATAGATAAAACTAAAGCCATACAATTTCACTCCAATAAAACCAATCCTCTGGCTATAAAAATTACCTTTAATAACATCTCCATAAATTTAGTCAACTCCAGTAAATTCCTTGGTACAATTTTAGATAAACACCTGAATTGGAAAGACCACATATCTACATTATGTAAAAAATTACATAGTTTTGTATTTGCCCTAACTCGAAGCTGCACTAACAGCATACCATGGCTATGTTTCTTCAATTCTTTCTTATGGATTGATCTTATGGGGAAACTCTAGTGATGCAGATAGGGCTTTTCTCCTACAAAAGAAATGTTTTAGAGTGCTATGCAATGCATGGTATTTGGATAGTTGTATGCCACTGTTTAAAAAAAATAATATTTTACCTCTACCCTGTCAGAATATAAGGGATACGTGTCTATTTGTGCGAATACATCCAAAGATTTTTAAACAAATTATGAAGTTACTGGTAGAGAACCAAGCAGACAAAAAAAAATTTTTTCAACCACCTTGCCATATAGCTGTCTTCAGAAAAAAAAAGTATATGGCAACAAAATTATATAATCGTTTACCAGCACAGATACAAAATATTAATAATGTAAATGTTTTTAAATCCGAGTTAACATCATGGCTAATTAATAATTTCTATACTGATTTCTTGAGTACGAAGAGAATTCTGGTTATGTACATTGTCTTGTCATAATGTGTAAATGCATTTCTGCTGTCCTCTGGCAAACATGTATTATCTACTTATACAATTTTAATATTTGCACACTGAAAAAATTCAGTGGAGTAAATTGAGACTTTGTATTATATTTAAGATTCACATTTCATGTATTCTTCAAGTAATTTTTTGCTATTCTCTTCTATAAAAGACACGGTATAAAATTATACATTAAAATAGTTTCGTTAGCCGCGTGGTTGCCTGCCGGCTTGGAATTTATTTTATATTTTAGTATTTTTTTATCCTACCACCGACATCGCCATGTGTCCAATATCACCTCTGAGGTATTACCAAAAAAGTAGCCACCCACCTGCCCTCCCAAGCACACCTACCCTACCTTTCTTTAAAATTGCCTTCATCGCCACCGTCAAAGGCCGCCAGAGGGCGCAAAGTACCCCTATTAGGGAACACTCGCCTTTGTGGACATGTCTTTGAGACAAAAATGGGTCGCCGGCTATTTCTTAGAAGTATACATCAAAAGGAGTTCCGTCAAATTGGGCATGTTGATAGGCAAGCGTTCGGGAAAGGTTCTTGGGATGAAACGTCAGCATTAACCTGGAATTTTGCTTTGATTCTGAAGAAGAGGTACCTAGATGAAGAGGTCTTCTTATTTGAAATTACTTCACCTGTTTTCCGGTTCAAAAAGCACAAGAATATGAAATACTGTTTTGAAATTTTAATGCTTAACGGGAAACGACTCATAGACATTGTTGTTTTTAGTAGTCAGCTCATTATCGATAGGTCCTCAGCAAGGGCCTTGGCGGCGATTGCGAACCGTTCAACGACACGGCCGTGTCGTTGTCAAGAGGTTTGTCGGAGGGAGAGGTCCAGTTGTGAGGTAACTGAGGGCCAGAAGAGGCTCATTGAGGATCTTATGAGGTTTACTGAGGTTTCTTTTTAGTAAACATGTCAATGTCATTTTCTGAAATAAACTTTGACACGCACCCTCTGACCAAAGCGAACATTGCTAAGGAGTATGCACTAAAAGACATGACAATATAAAATGACACAATAACACTATTACACTGAAACATTGCTTCTAGTCATATGTTGATGGGTGGTTGTGTAAAAGTTATAGCAGTTGATTCGATAATCTGTGGAGATTTAATGTTTTAAAAACTATACCTTTCAGAGATATATTGACGTCATACATTTTTCTGTCCTTATTTAACGACATTTCAGGAGGTTTCCGGTGGTCTTCTTTCTGTTTCGCGCCCAAATTTTGACCCTCTGAAGTCTCATGTCACGACCGACAAATTGATTTTGAAGTTAAATTAAAAAAAAATGGACGACAAACCCACGGCACCACAATTGGTGCCTTGGCTTTGTCGTCGGGACCGATTTCTCTTCAAATATATAATATTACCTTAAACTGATGACTGATACTAAAACTACAGGATATATGACACATTTTTACAAAAAAATAGATCTATTTATAAAGCCGTCTTCTCATAATATCCGTTAGAAAAAAGGTCTCGCAAATTTCAACCTCTGTCTCTGCAGACTTCACAAGCTGTGTCGAGAGATTCATCTCCTTCATTGAAAAACTTGAATAATACTAAAACTAATGACTGATATTAAAAATACGGGATATATTTTACGTGCTAAACAAAAATTGTATCTAAAAGTTTTGTAGTTTTGGCACCGTGATCGAAGGAAAACGAGTCTACCAAACTACTATAATCCGTGTCACCATCGACATATAATGTTAATATCTTTAAAATTATTCAAGTCTGAAGTAATATTGTACTTGATATTAGAACTTAAAAATATACGTGACATCTCTTTAAAATTTTGATCTAATTCATGAAGTAGTTTTGAAGATATATCTGTAAGTAAAAGGCCTAGCAAATTTTAGCTGATTTCGAAACTGTCACTATAAGCCGTGTCGAGAGATAAGTCTCCTTAATTTAAAAATGAATAATACTTAAAAGTGATGACTGTTTTTAAAAATAGAGGATATATTTAACGTATAAAATGAATATTGTATAAAAAAATCCAGTATTATGTGCAGCGTGACCGCAGGAAAATGAGTCTTACAAACTGCCATAATCCGTGCCACCAACGACATTATAAATATTAATATCTCATAAAATATTTAGGTTTCGTGCAATATTTTACTTGAAATTATATTATACTGAATATACGTGACTTCTCCTAAAGATCTTAATCATTATTAATGAACTAGCTTTCCGCCGCGGCTCCGCCCGCGTTTACATCTTTTCCGTGGAAATGAGGCATTTTCCCGGGGTAAAAGGTAACTTATGTTACTTAGGGTGAATGTAGCTTTCTAATGGTGAAAGAATTTTCGAAATCGGTTCAGTAGTTTTTGAGTTTATACATTACAAGCATACACGCACACACACACGCAAGCACACACACACACACACACACACACACACACACACAAATACAAATCTTTCTACTTTATAATAATAATATATATATATATATAGTATGATTTTTCTTAAAGATGTATCCATAAGAAAAAGGCCTAGCCTATTTTTACCTACTTTATAAACTGTCTAGAGAATTATCTTAAAAATATTTTTTTTCCTTACATTAAGTATGAAAATACCCTTCGTAGATTTTGTGAAATAAAGCAAACGAGACTGATTTATTAATACTCGTATTTTAATTACAAAAACAAAGCTATACGAAACAAATATAGGTACATAATATACAATTTTAAATTAGTGATATAAATATATTTAAAGTAAGGTTTTACACGGTCTTTCTTTCAGGAAAACAAACAATACGTATCAAATCAATTACAATTTTAACGTCGTCCTTGTATGAAACTATCAGAGTTATTTTAAGCCGTAGACGAGTTTATTGTGCACGTCTCTGTTTCGCTTTTCTGTGATTACTTTTCTCTTGCTTCCTTGGTCTGCTGTAAGACATTTCCTTGGAATAAGCAGTAGGTACGTGTTGTGTCCTCTTCTTTTTTGTGTACAATAATGGTTAAATAAATAAATAATTTTATATAATTCCAAACGCTTTAGGCTTTGAGCAAAGACATTAGAAATGCTTTATTTTTTTTCAGCTGTTGTTGTTATTTTTAGTTTGAACTTCCCATATTGTGATTCTTTTTGATTATATTAAACTTATGTGTAACAATTATTGCAATTTAATTATAATTATGGCTTAAAAGTATCAATTTAATATTTATGTTTTTGTATCAGAAAGTAAATAAATATTGTATGACGTTGTCTGCCAGTTGATGCTATATCATAATCTATGACACAGAAATTATATTTAAGATCTTCAATATGGAGGTTTGATTTCTGAATCATCTTGTTATGGACTTAAATGTTGCGATAAATATTTTATTAAAGACAAAAAAGTCAATGTACCGTTCAAAGTTTTAAATAAGTTAAAACAGTATAGGTATTATTGTAAAATTCGCCTGAATTATCGAATAAATTCCATCAAACTTCTGTCAGTCGATTTCCGGTTCAAAAATATAAAAATATAAAAACTAGTCCATGGCCTTGTCCTCCCCCTCTCAAATCTCCTGTCAGCCACTGACAGGAGATTTCAGAGGACTGCAGAGACACACTCAGAGTTTGAGTCAATTGCGTATCTATGTTTTAGACACATGGTTCTGTTTAATTTGGGAATATATCGTAACAAAGTATCTCCCGACGACAACAAGAAGATTGTATCAATATCATACTAAAAATTAGACAAACCATTTTTTTTATTATTCTTTTATATTAATTATAAACTGTCATTCGCTGTTATTTGAACCAAAGTATGTGCCTAATCTGCATCAATTAAAAAAGTTAGTTGTTTAATAAACTATACAAGATTTCAAGTGTAATCATGATCTGGCTCTCACTAATTGTTGAAAGGATCCCTGATTTTAATCATCTGTGGCGGAGGTTCTCCCATATTAAAAGAGGAATAATGGAACTCTTTTCAGCCTCTTGTCTGTCAAATGTTGTTTATGACTTGGACGAATTACCATGGTTTATGACATTTATTTATAACCAGAATATTCATCCAGAATCACAATTACAATGGGATTACTTCAGAAATTAAGCATCGCGTAAACAACCCATTGTTTCGTGACGGTATATAAACGCCCGGGACGACGGCCAACGCCAGTTCATTTCTGAGCTACCGAAGCGATCTCAACAAGCGATCTAAAAGCGATCAGAGGAAGAAACCCTGCGACTATAGCGATACCTACGGACTACGAGCGACCCTGTGATTTGGCTACATCGTGATTGGAGTGATCAATTGAAGACACCTGCGAACTCAGCGTGACCAACGGACTACGAGCGACCCTGTGATTTGGCTACAGTTGTGATTGGACCTGCGACCTGTTTATCGTCGTTTAAATTCTCAAATCAAGTTGTTCGGCCTTTCTTACAAATCTTGAACCCCACGTCCGTAGCACAACTAAAGAATGGGGAATTCCAATTACGTCATTAGAAGAATCGCGGTGAAAAGGAAGATGGACTTTATGACAACGCTGTAAGGTACAAAATCATCTAAGCAGTCACTTGATTACTAGAACTTGGTGACATCGCGCGCCTATTGTTTAATGACAAGTATTGTCCGACTACAATGGAAATGTTCTAGAAATTAACCGATTACACAATTACAATGGGATTACTTAACTATCTCGTAAACAACCCATTGTTTCGTGGGGGTATATAAACGCCCGAGACGACGGCCAGCCAAGGCAGTCTATTTCTGAGCTACCGAAGCGATCACAACAAGCGATCTGCAAGCGATCAAAGGAAGAAACCTGCGACTAGAGCGATATAGATCGCGTCACGTAAAAGAACGCTGAAAAAAGTGGAGGGGGTATGTCAAAATTCAAAATGTGTTTATTCGTAGTAAAATTTTACAAGTCACTTTTCGACGTCGAGGCAAGTTCACGATTTGGCGGAAGCCAAAGCCGGAAGCGACTCCACAGGCGTTGCATCTTTTCAAAATATTTTTACAGAATTAATCACTACATAATATAAAACAAAGTCGCTTTCTCTGTCCCTATGTCCCTATGTATGCTTAAATCTTTAAAACTACGCAACGGATTTTGATGCGGGTTTAAATAGATAGAGTGATTCAAGAGGAAGGTTTATATGTATAATACATGCATAATATACTTAAAGGATAACCCAGAATAACCATTTTCCCGTGCGGAGCCGGGGCGGGTCGCTAGTATTTTATAAAATTTGATTAATATAACAAAGAAAACAACCTGCAATCGACTAGAGCCTTATTAGAGCAGACCAGTCCCCCCAAGCAGCACCACGTTCACGGGTTTGACGTATGTAAATGCGCCTACTGTGGGCTTGATTGCCAGCGTTCTTTTTACGTGACGCGACCTATACCTACGGACTACGAGCGACCCTGTGATTTGGCTACATCGTGATTGGAGTGACCAGTTGAAGACACCTGCGAACTTAGCGTGACCGACGGACTACGAGTGACTCTGCGATTTGGCTACAGCTGTATTGGACCTGTGACCTGTTTATAATCGTCGAATAAATTCGCAAATCAAGTCATTCGGCTTTCCTTACAAATCCTGAACCCTACGTCCGTAACAGTACTAATGGAGAGAAAGATAGAAGGCAGGAAAGGATGTAGATGATTAAGACGTTCATTGTTTGATTATAAAGGAAAAAGTTGAGGTTATATCGTACCACGAAGTCAAGAAGCTGGCCATTGACAGAGTGACTAGTGCCTCGCTATTTAATTTTGTATGTACAGAGATAATTGTAAACAGACATGATTAGTTTGTCATCTAATACTATCGTTTTTTTTTTCAGATTTTATTAAAAACTTAAACTTTTATAGGAGTACTTTCAAAGGACATGTATATCGCATAAATCAACGTTTTATGAGGTATCTGGTGGCGGTTATTATTGCCGAAAACTAATGGTTGAAAAATAAAAGATAATATTATTAAATCTTATAGCTCCAGGACAAGACTAGTAACAACAAATAATTTATTGTTAATGTATGTATTTACTTGTAAAAATTATAACTGGTATAATATTATATACTACTTAACATTACACCTGTTCTTGTTTTTTTCTTAATCTGATTTAGTATGTAAAGGTATGTAAAGCCTGATCAAAGAAATAAGAAACCTACTAGGGTCGGGTCTATGAGAATCGTGTCTTTTTGAGTATCAGTCCTTTTGCGAACAAAGGCAATTATCTATACCTTTATTTTACATGTATAAAGATATTGAAGTTATTCCCTTGGTCGGTTGTGGTCAGATTGCTTAAATAGATCATAATTGATTAGTACCTATCTATACACATAAAATTTACTAGAAAATCATATTTTATCAGAATTCACAAATCTTAGGGTTGATTTAAAAAGAAAGTACATTATGTGGTGTACTTTAAATATATTAAAAGGAAAATATATTGCTTATTGAGAACTGCTACCATGCCAGGTATGGGCAGCACGGTTCCTTTTTTAGCACGTGTACCCTTTGATGAACTCGGGAATAGGGAAACAATGTCTTAGGATACAATGCATTACAAATATAATTTCAAGGAATAGAAAAGGAATCATTATTTATTAGTACCAACCTATACACATAAAATTTACTATAAAAGCATATTATATCTGATTTCAAAAAAGTTAGGAGTGATTTAAAAAGAAAGTACATTATTCTGAAAGGTGCCCCATGCTTATTGAGTACCTACTGATAATTTGCCAGGTATTAAACAACTGCGGAAAATCTTCCTCACTTCCTCAATACATTATAAATATACTTTATAATACACTTTCAAGGGATAGAGCAGTATGGTTTGTCTAATAATTCAATCATTCCATCAATTATTGCTTCAATACGATATTTTTATATTTTTTGTCGATTGACAATAAGTTTACGTCTATGGAGCAAGAAAAAACAGCGAGGTAAATGAGATTGTCTATGTTTTCACTCTCATTGCTATCTTCGGTGCTCTTCTATGACCCTCTTTGGACCCTCTTTCAGCTCCTCTTCGTCCCTCAGAGGGATTTCCTCCTGACAACGACACGGCCGTGTCGTTGAACGGTTCGCAATCGCCCCCCTTATAATAGGCTAAATCTGTAATACAGCCTTCTTAGTGAATTATACTAGCATAATGCGGGTTATTGAAGAAAAAAGTAAAAGATAAAAAAGGAAGGAAAAGGTATAGAAATAAAAATAAATAAAATAAGTGTGTACATAAATATATAAAGTTTTATATTGCAGCGAGTAAAAAGATTTAAAATCAATGAACCATTTCTGCTTGAAAGTTTTGAGTGCCAGTGAAATTGATGCAAAATTATGCGAAATTAAATTCAGAAACGTTTGAGAGAATAGTAGTCAGATGAGAAATCGTAAATAGTTATTTTAATCGGACAGGTTGAATAGAAGACACATTTATTTTTGTGTCTGGGAAAATTTCAATATGTGAGTTATTCAGTACAACCACATGGCCATTGATTATGCATTATGTCCTTTAAGTTTTTGCAAAGGCAACCTACACCTTGCATTCATAAGTCAAACCTCAATCTTTGACTCTACGGAAAACATTATTAACATTTGCAAATCAACTGAATCCAATCTTCATAGCCGCAACAACCCCAAGCCAAGCAATCTCGAGAAAAATAAATTATTAATTGCGACGCCTCGACACCCTTCCATAAATTAAGAGCCAGATGTTAGCTACCCCTGACAAACCTCAAATATCTTGTAAAGCCACCCACCGAGCTATCCCAGCACAGGTAAACCCACACACGGACCACGAATTTTCCTGAAAAATAATATCGACTGAAAGCCAAAGAAACAAGATCGAAATTTCAAGAGAAAGTCGCGTTGTTTTGTCTTTATCGACTGGAGAAACTGTTTCTTCTTTATATATCGTACGAAGATGACCAAACTAATATTAAAAAAGCGTAAACCCCACCACTGATCCGTCTAAATTCAGCCTTATTTTCTTCCAATAACGCGCTAAATGCTTTAACCTTGCTGAAGACTTAGGAGCTTTTGTAAGTGAAGGACATGTGATATGATATCAAGGCGAGACAGAGAGGGACAGTAGAGCGCAGGCTCCTCGGCAGACGTCGCGGTTGCCATGGCAACACATCGATCGGCCCGAAGAGGGGAGGGGGGGTTTGCAGCCTCCCCGTATCCAGGTCATCCGAACTGGTGTAACCCCAAACATGGCGAGGTAATATGTAATTAGGTTGCCTTTGATAGGAACATTTGATAATTGGATTGGAGACACTTTACTTTTTTACTTATGGTAATGATTTATAGGAATGATTCAGAACGTGAAAATGGTAAACTTAAATAATGGAAAGCAGATTGTTTTTGTATAAAAGCATCGTACGTAAGCACAGAATACCAAATAGACGTGAGTGAGTACTTTTCATAATTTGCATACATGATTCTCAATTAATAATATAGATTACTAATGAAAGGTTGATCATGGTTCATAATAAATAATAATTAGCATTGAATGTTTTGTCTTAAGTTAGTATTATTACAACGAAGTATTTATTAATAGATGTCTTAGCTTAAAAACGACTTCAAACAAAGAACACTTATCATCACCAGCATCGACAACGACATGGTGACCACAAATTTTCTTTTTGAATATGCATACGCAAACCCGCCAGGGTGTCCATTAATCACCCATAAAAAAGACAAAGCGACTTCTGAGACCCGTCATATCTACCATCGAGGTTATGGGCTGTACATAAACTATGCAAAAAGCTAAAATATATTTTTATTAGGGTTAGAATATACTGGATGCGGGCCGAATATAGTCGGTGGGCAGTTAGACATATTTTACTATCTTTACAGGATGAGGTCATAATATTCCCCTTATCTTCCACTGCTGAACAAAGTCCTCCTTTAAAGATCTCCAAAACGGTCGGCCCTACGCTGCCTGTAGTGGCTTCCCGAGACTGTCACCTTATGGGGGGTTGCCGACGCTACGCCTGCTAAAGCGCGGCCGCTATTCGACTTCTTTGCCCCAACGGCCGTCTGTTCTACGCGCAATGCTCAGCATGAGTTGGGTTGCTCTAACTTTTATCTACACTTTTTCCGTACCTAAAGGTTGCCTGGTAGAAATTGCTACCTTAGCAATAAGGCCGCCTTTTGACTCTTCTGTTTCGTTCTGTATTGTTTTCTGTATGTTGTGTATTTTGTTAATAAAGTATATTGTATTGTATTGTTGGTCAAAAGGTAACCCCGTTAAAATATCTCATAAGTGGTGATAAGAGTTTGCTATCGACTAGTGAAGAAGAATAAGTGGCCATCTATCCCAGTTGTGGACAATATCGTATCCGTGTTACATACGACCCCCTCCACCTTCATTAGGCTCTTCGTGTGCCTTCGTCCACTTGTTTTAATGACCGTCGGCCGTGTGCCACGGAACACGCTCATATTTATGTAAATTGCGAGAATATGATTAGTCCTCGCCTCCCCACTGATAATCATATTTACGACCCCCTCAGTGGGGGGGCGGAGGGGGGGTTGGGTGGCTTCAGTCGATACGTCTGTCAGCGAGGTGTGGGTGTAAGCACAGAATGTGGGGGGCAGTCCTGAGTCTGATGTCTTGTTCTTGATGACGTAAACGGAATTGGAACTTCGTATTCAGTTTGCGAATTTTAAGGAAATTAAGTGACCATGGATAGTTTATATTTAAAACTAGCTAACCCTGCAAATTCGTCCTGCCACAGGATTTTTTATTTATATATGACGTCCTTTTTTTTGACCAGAAACTCTCTCGGATGTCCTCAGCACACATCCTATCAATTAATTTATTGAATGGTTTAAGAATCAGTAGATATTTATTTTTATTTGTATAAATTACTGTAATATAAATAAGAATACAGCAAACAGGAGTACCTACCTATTTTTACCGTCTTAAGAAAATTACTTTTTGTCACAAGTTTATAATACAGGTAATGGCTGGTAAACAAAAAACACTATAAAATGTTCTTCATTTTAGGATATAGGTATTTACATAGATATTAGGTAGGATATAGGTAGGTATATACAAGCTGAATCTAGAAATTTCTAAGATTTCGTATGTTCTACGACGATTAAGCAACATAGAGATTTATAAACACATTTAGAAAAAAAAGTAACGGAGGGTGATAATGTAACTCTTGTCTTGTCTGATGTCTTGTGTCTTGATAATGTTGTGACATAAATATCCCAAAGTTATAAGTTTTTTTTTTCCACTTATCATATCAAGTGGTACAACAATAAACGAGGTGGGGTTGTTGATTACACAAGCAAACACTACAAAAAAATTGCAGGAAGAGTATTAATAGTATTGCAATTATCAAAGTGAAGGTTACTGTAAAGAAGTTAAAGTTTCTAGCAAATTATTTGTTTTTAGGGTTCCGTACCTCAAAAGGAAAAAACGGAACCCTTATAGGATCACTTTGTTGTCCGTCTGTCCGTCTGTCAAGACCCTTTTTCTCAGGAACGCGTGGAGGTATGAAGCTGAAATTTATATCAATTACTCAGGTCTACTGTCCCTTGAAGCTGTGAAAAAATCAAACTTCTAAGCCAACGCAATCAAAAGATACAGCCGTTTATGCCGCAAATTTTCGACACTTGCAAGGGAATCAAAACCTACAGGGTGCTTCCCGTGAACTCAGAATCTTGAAATTTGGTACGAAGCAACGTCTTATAGCATAGATAAAGGAAAAATTACGAAATCCATAAATTTTTAGTTACATCACATAATATATATTTTTTTAATAATTTTAAACTTACTACCCATTTCCTCATAAACGCGTAGAGGTATTAAATTGAAATTCATACCAAATACTCAGGTCTATAATACCTTTAAGCTGTAACAAAATCAAACTTCTATGTCAACGCAATCAAAAGAAACAGCAATTTAAGCTGCATATTTTGAAACTCGCAAGTACTCGCAAGGGAATCAAAACCTAAAGGGTACTTCCAGTCGACCTAGAATCTTGAAATTTGGCATGAAGCAACGTTTTATAGCACACATAAAGGAAAAATTCCGAAAACATTAAATTTTTAGTTACATTACAAAATATATATTTTTTAATAAATATAAACTTATTACTTTTTTCCTCATGAACGCGTAGAGCTATCAAGTTGAAATACTTACTTAGTACTTAGTTACTTAAACGATAAAGAGATCTTTGTCTTAAATTTATGCTCCTCCATCTTTCCCCATTGTAATGTTATGAATTTCATTTTGCAATAAGATTACCACTAGAGACCCGTAGCGGCGTCGAAACGCCGCCGGCTAGAATATGGTAATGTAATATTATAGGGAAACATAAACCATTATTAAGGCATTTTTTCGATACTGTACTCAAAACACACATTTGAATGAAATGGTGCCTTAATAATAATAAAATATAACCCACCAGAATTGAGCTTAATTGCTTTATAATCACAACGTAGAAATGAACATTTGTCAAAAGTTTTGCATAACAATTTAAAAAAAACTTAAGAAACTTTCATTGATTCTTATTTTGATATCAAGAATCATTTGAGAAATTAGACTTTAGTTAGCATTTTTTAGTCATTAAGGTTCTCTATTGTCTACAATCATCCTAAATATGAGAATACAAAAGTCAACTTATTTTAGTAAATGTTGGTAACAAAATAGGATCAGTTAAAATTTGGTGCAAACATTTTGAGAAATGCTCACGGCAGAAATAAAAATAAAATATGATTTTCGATATTCATCTATGACTTTCTGACCTTTTAATTATTATTATTACCGAATCAGAATAACACTAATGAAACACGACTTAAATTACACCCTGGATATTTATTTATACCTACTTGTAATATAAATATTCCTACAATCGACGATATAGAGACTGTGAGGAAAGAAAAAAGTCGTGGAATAGGCTCCCATACAAACCACGACCCTTTTAATAGGAAACGGACTCTAAACAATGATAACATTTAATAAGTAGGTAAAGTCACCGTCAGATATTGGTTGGATTTCTCGCTCGCTCGCATTATCTGATGGAACCTTGACTGTACCTACCTAGCGTTGAAAAAATTAAATTAAAACAGCTTCTTTCACAAATTCGTCCATTTTTCGATTATTTTATAACAAAATATTGACATTAACCATTCTAATTTTCACATATAACCATTTATGTATCTTAGATCTAATTTACGCCAATTGAAATAATATAAAAAATTAAACCGCCGAAAAAAACTGAAAAGTAAGAAAAACCCTATAAAATATTACCAACTTCAAAATATTAACTTATTAACAAACGTGATAGACTATATTTGAAGTAGTAAAACCTTGGCATTGTCCGATTATTCTTTGATCTTTATATTGTTCTATAAATATCTTTATACCGTCAAAAACTTGTGCTCTACTTAAAGCCACGTAAAGCTGCCCGTGAGAAAATACTGGTTTTGGAAGATAGACAGCTACTTTTTTCAAAGATTGCCCCTGACTCTTGTTTATTGTCATCGCAAATGCAAAAGTAACTGGAAACTGAAATCTTTGTAATTTGAATGGAAGGATGGAGTCTAAAGGGCTAAACTTTATTTTAGGAAGAATAACTCTTTCGCCTGAACTTGCAGAACCTGACAATCTAAAGAATTGGTATATAGTTTTATTAACTGAAACCGAGTTCCGTTAATCAACCCTTTGGCCGTATTTAGATTTCTCATGAGCATGACAATAGCACCAATTTTTAATTTAAGCTCTTGTCTGGGAAGCCCACTTACTTCAATACTGTTAAGAAATTCCGTCGGAAAATTTATATTAGAATCAGAGTCATCTGATATCACTGTATCTACGCTTTTATATGTTACTTCTTCGCTAGAGATACGCTCGAGAACTTTCAAATTAATTTTTGAACAGATTTCATTAGTCGGTGTGAGAATAGCCTTTTCGTGTAGGTATATTATTATAATTGTCCAAGTCATTGTATATAAAATCGATCGGCGAACCAATTCCTAAAAGACGAATCTAATATTGACTGCCCACATTCGTCCTTTGGCAGAGTGTCATTTCCAACTTTAAGCAAGTAATCTGCAAATTCGTCTTGTCCTTCATTTACTCGCATATTTTTATCTAGCTTTAGAAAAGTCATGTATCACCACAAACGATGATTTTTAATACAGTTTTCGATTGTTACTGCCCGTCCAGCATGTGGCACTACCGGCAGAGTATAGACTCAGGCTCAGAGTATAGAGTATTATACTAATACAACTTTTCCAGCAAATGGTTGTCGAAACATGCGATCGATTACTGTCAAGGCTGCTGCCGGTATCATACTCGCTTCATCAATTTATAAGGTAGGCACTGTCAAGATATCTCCCGTGAGAAGAATCAGGCTTAACACCAGATACAGACGAATCAAGAATTGGTATCGGCAATTTAAATTGATTGTGAAGTGTTCGACCTCCGTTAACTAAGCTTGCTGCAATACCGGTAAATGCTACTGGCACAGCAATGCGACCAACACTCGCTACTTTGGCAAGTAAAGTTTTTTGCACATACGTTTTACCACAACCTGCAGGTGCATCAAGAAAAAAGGATGAATTGCTTTTTTCTAGCTATTTATTCTTTTTCAGTCTATTGACATTTGCAAAGTGCCCTAGAAGCCAACGCCATTACCTATACGAAAAAAAAATATCTAAAATTTGAGTGGTTGTCATTTATGTCATTTAATGTAAACAAATCCTTGCTTTATTTTTACCTTCTTTTAATTGGTATTTTGTTAGAAAACTTAAAAAACTAAGAGTTTTATGCACCCCTCCAGGATGAGACGAAGCTAATGAGGTATAATTTATCAATATCGGACCTCGGATGTGGATTTGATACCCTGTACAAAAATCGGGCTTGCGTAATATATATATAGATAGTTATGACTCGATTGTCGTAATGAAAGAACTTTGTAAACCTTGCAGGTTTGTACGGAACCCTCGGTGCGCGAGTCCGACTCGCACTTGGCCGGTTTTTTTTATTATTAGCGACGCGCGACGTCTTCTTTTCTTATTTTGACCATTAAGTATCGTTTTTGAAAGTTCTTGGCAGTAAGTATATTAAGTAACCATTTTCTAATTTGGAATAAAAAAAAATATTTATTGTATTTGTCGAAAATTGCATCTTTTATAAAAACTTACTTCGGATAAAATTCCTTCGAAATAAAAGTTTCAAATATTTTATTAAATTGACCTGTATTAGGATAGGACTTGGTATCTCCATCAAATCTGCCTGTAGGCATACATTGGGAATTGGGGATTACATTCTCGTCACAGAAGTATACACCGAAAAATTTAACTGTTTATCCGCAACATAATAGTGGCCGGTCAAGTGACAGAAGTTTATATGAAAAATTTATTTATTATTTTTGAGATTTCAACGTATGTTTCTTAGGGAAAGTTGTTCAGTTTCATGAGTAGTAGTCACCGCTATGTTGCGGTCTTGCGGATAAAGAACTAGTTCACGGTTCACGGTCTATCACTAAATTGCTTAAAGCAGCCAAAGAATTTAGATCGTATCTGCCGGCGGGGGCGCGGCCGTAACCAAAATCAAAATTGATAATCAGAGACGGAGCCCCTCAGTCGTCGTCTCCTTCACGATGTTTTTCAGTATCAACGCGCTAGGCCGTGGTCTGAGGCTCCCACGAGCCGCCTCTAGACGCGTTAGTACTTATATCACTTTTTTTTGGGGGTAGAGTTTTCCACTCCCCCGCAAGTCCGGTAAAGCTTGATTGGTCGTATTTTTTCGACACAAGCATAGGTCAATTAAAAAAAAAGCTCTCTCTCTCTAATACTCTCTATCATCCGACCGTTTTTCAATCATGGAGACAACTTGGACGAGCAATGCGAGCAATGTCACGTGCACAAGCCAAATAAAATAAGAGCAACACATTCAAAAAGTCAAAAGTCAAAAGTCAAATGTTTTATTCGAAGTAAGATTTTACAAATCACTTTTCGACGTCGAGGCGAGTTCACAATTTGACATAATAAATTAATCAGTCAAATAAAGATGGAAACGAGAAGGACTGCTATGAGCTGTAATAGCAGTAATTGCAAAGCGGATTATTCCCGTTTGCCGCTGAAAACATGGTCCTATTGATGGGGTTTACACCCGTTATCGCAGGCTCGATACCATTGTGGCAGCGCGCGGTCGTCGGCCCACATTCACCTCGGCATGTTTACTCAACAGATCTAGGCTTCCGCGATCTCATTCCTTTGATACACGGCAATCATAAAGAAGTTTAACGTGTCTTGGTTTTAACATGTTTCAATTAGTTCCAAGTGAACGATTTTGAATTAGATAGGTATGTGATAGGTACGTACTAATGCAAAAGAAATGAAGTAAAATCAAACGCTGTTAGTTACTCTTACTGAAATTCGGAAACGGCTGTACCTTATTTACATTTATTTTGTTTTGTTTCCTCTATTACCTAGTGTATAAAAAAAGGAAGTTGAATAAAAAATCTCGAGGAGCTAGCGAAATTACATTATAATTGCTAATTTTCTTAGCATTGGCTGAAAACGTACTGATTTACCATCCTCTTAAAGTACATAGCCTGCAGACCATAGAAATTCTCTGAAAAAAATAGTCGTTCTGGGTAACCTATGGGTACAACAGACTAGTCGAATTATTCAATATCTATTTATTTATTTACCGAGTTGAGTATACTGTTCACCAGCTCATATTACATGTCTCCATTGAAGAGCTTGAGTTTAGTCGACCCTGAATTCAGAATAAATAAGATTTTTAAAATGTGTGTAACGTACTACAACGTGTTGATCTAATAACGTGAAACCTCCCGGGTGATAACTCAATTCATGAAACTGAACCACTTTTATACTGCAACTTTTTGAAATCGCAATTTTCTTTTTACTCTTCATACTCGTTAAAAAAATTAAAAAATAATAATTGCGATTTCAGAAAACTTGCTCATGAAACTGAATAACAGCTACTGAGTTATCACTCGAGAGGTCTAAACCTCATGTAATATACTTACTGCCAAGGTTATTTAATTAACACGTTGTATATCACATTATTTATTATTTTTAATGAAAATGCTACTGATAAGACTTTTCAAAAACCTACCTGGTCTATACCTACTTAGATGCCGTTGTATTTATTTATTTGTGTGTGTGTTCTAGTTTTTAATCGGAAAAGTTCACAGCATATCAATTCGTGCCAAGTCAAGGCGAAGCTTTGGTATAGTCCAGGAGTTCGTAACACGAGCTTACTTGAAAGAAAGAAAGAAATATTTTTTTATTCGAAGTAAGACTTTACAAATCACTTTTCGACGTCGAGGCAAACTTTACATGCAAATTGAAGTTCAATGCGTGGTTGATTAGTCTCAAATGTGAACTCTTATACTTGTACCATATCGACTTCGCAATGTATCTCAAACAACTATTTGTTTGTAAACTTGTAGCTTGGTGAGGTAGTTCCAAAGTATAAAGTCAAGACGATCAACTAACCATGATAAATGGGTCTCGCTGTACTAGTAACACCGATGTCGTCGTGTGTCTACTTATAGTGGACACTGGACAGTCCAACCTATGTTGATGTTGACTGTTGTAGACCTATATAATCGGTGCTTTTTATATTATTATTCTAATATACAGAAAAACACGCGCGTGTGAGTATATGTGGCCGTATAAGTAGTTGGTCGTAAGAATGTGAAACACGTTAATTAGTATAAGAAACTGGGCAGTGGTCACCACGCAATGCTATTCTTGACATTAATAAGTTAAGGCTAGGCGGGTCAAATAGGACGTTATGGGGTTGAGCATTCGTAGCCTTACCTTTATCTTTAATAGGTTTAATGGAAGCTAGTTTTCTGCCCAATGGAATCGCCCGCGGGTATTTTTCTCGGGGGATTAAAACGATGAAAGATTAAAGCCAAAGTGCTTGTCTAATTTATAGCCAGCTATCATTATGTAATGGTATAAATATACGTGAAAGACTTACAAATATCCATTCCCTCTGTGTGCATAATATTTATTAGTAGGTTTGGCGAATGTCCGTAGATCTTTGGTTTATTAGATAAAATAAAGTCTTGAGAATTATATATTACATATATATATCATTCTATAATTTATAGAAAAAATATACCTCTCTAAGTAGACACTTTTATTTAACTTTCTAAGTGGGCGAGTTGTACTGATTACCTTGTCTTGTGAATTTTATTAGGTATGTGCTATCTTATAGACGTGATTTGGGCAGATAAAGATCTTGTCAGATTACTTGACTTAGAAACGGCGCACAGCTAAATAATGTTGTAAGTCAACTTAAAATATTAAAGATCTACTAACAAAAAAAAAATTGTAAGTACTTTTAGGTTAGTTTACGATAGCCAGCGTCGATATAAGTTACGTTTTTCCTGAAATATTCCGTGTTTCAGGCACGACTACTCCTATAAAGTTCCTCTAGACTAGAAAGACACGGATATTAACCTTAATTAATAAATTATTGCGTCATCTATCAAGAGTAGCTCTGCAATGTAGAGTCATCCGATATGCAGACTTCCAGTTTTCGGCAGAATTTCTCAAAGTACCTACTCTTTGCAACCACAACAGGGATCATTATATCAGATAGGTAAGCCTGCAAAATGCTTGCAATGGTCTAATCTAAATGGAGAAAATATTATAATTATTATTTTTTGTATCCTTGTGCTTTATTTAGGTTTCGTCCTGCCAGAGAACAAATTAATTTCCTTGGAAGATTTTATACGGCGGTACAGATGTCGTTAAATATCAAAAAGTGTTGTAAGAAATTGGTGCTTCTTCGTAGCAAAAGTTATATTCAAACGAAACCAGAAAAGTTTCGTTACGTTCGCATAAACAGCGAGAATTTCCAAGTATTCGGCCCATAAAAACTTGGCCGCATACTTTTTGTTTATAACGAGGTGAGGCGATGGAACGCGAAGCGGCGCGGAGGGCGGTGGGCAGCGGCTCGAGCATCGGCCAGTGTATGACAGTTGCGGAGCGGCCGCGGGCGGGACAGCGGCGCGGTCACTAGTTTCCATGAAAATCGCTTTCCCCGTGCGGGCCAGCACGTGAACAGTGCCCCGGCGGCCGCTCGCGTGACACGCCGCGCTCGACCTCCTCCCACCTCCAGCTCTCCTGGTATCCCACCATACGAGCGCTCCTGCCGCCGGCCCGCGCCGCACTGCGCCCGCTCGCGATTTTCGCCCCCGGCACATTTTCCGAAACTTTTCAAAATAGACTCCTCAGTGATCGATCGCGGTGAATTATTGACTGTCCTAATAGACGTGGAAACTGAGGGAAAGATGCGATCGAAGGCCGTGGCGAGGCGGCTGCACGCGCTCGGTAAGTTTTCACAACTTTTCGAACTTCAAATTCGTATATGGAACGCTTTAACGTTCGTTCGTCCGTTAACGGATGCGCAGTAGGTATAAAGATATGGACAGTGTGATGCGCTCGGCGTGCGTTCTGATTGGTCGGCGCCTCCCCCGCCTGACAAGATAGCGAGGGCCATCCTCCTATCTTTGCCGCGCTACATTGAGCTCTGCATGCGGTAGATAGAGCATCATTTCCGCTGTTGTTTGTTTCGGAGGGATGTGCCCTCCAGTGTCATTTGTCATTGGATGAGCACAGAGGCTTTTCATTATTTATCTTGGTGCCTTTGTTTATGTGTTTAGGTAAATAAGGAAACAGTATATGTATATGACGCTTGTGGTTTCTATACTAAGAATGCTGGTTATTAGAATGCGTTTATAATGAAATTAGATTTGCATAGATTTATGACTATATCTGGGCTTATCTCCAATTTTATTATGGTTTTATCATTCATATTCTTGTACTTTTGATTGGATTTTAAATAAAAACATAAAAGACTCATCTCGTGAAAATGAAGGCGGCATTGGTGAATAAATTATTTGATAAGGTAAAGATTTTAATTTGTATTAATTTGAAATTGCATGTCTGGATATAGGTATCAGATGATTAAATCTTGTGTTTCTGATGAGTTTTCAATTCAAAGAGTTGTTTTAATGCAACAGCAGTATAAACGTCTTTACTAGCTAGATATTCATATAGGTACCTACTTATATTTAATAAACAAAATGTATTTGGACGTTTTTCCTGTTCTTTTTTATTCCTGTTTGCAAAACTTAATTGTGTATATTATATGATAAGTAAAGTACATACTACATTAGACATATATTTATAATTTGTTGACTGAAAAAAAAATGTTTTACCTTTGTTTCTAAAAATAATAATCTACAATTGTTAATAGAAATATGTATACAAATTTAACAATACAATATTATAACTTACTAGCTTTCCGCCCGGCGGCTCCGCCCGTTTTCAGGTTTCAGGTTTTCCCGTGGGAAGGAAGTATTTTCCCGCGGTAAAAAGTAGCCTATGTGTTATTCTGATGTGTAAACTATTACTATTGTAGAATACAATAGAATAGAATACCTACACTTATTACTTAGGTACTTACTTTGTAGGTACTTTTATAGTAAAGTTTCATTAAAATACATTCAGTAGTTTTCGCGTAAAAGAGTAACAAACATACATACACATTCCATACTCACAAACTTGCGCATTTATAATATTAGCAGGATGATATTTGTCAAACATTGCAGTAGGTACGACATAAGAACATTATGCATCCCATCACTTATTTTGGATCCTACTTTTCTTCGGGGTGTCGTAAATGGATTCAAAACTACAGTCTGTCCAAAAAGAGTAGAAATTTAAAAGTAGCAACACCGTAGTGTCGTCTCATTTTCACCATTAATTGGTTGGAAAGGGACGACACTATGGTGTTGCTACTTTTTAATTTCTACTCTTTTTGGACCGACAGTAAATTAAAGTACCTAAAAGTAAGATGATTTAAAAGAACCAGAGCGATTGAATAACAACGTCGCTATTGTAAGCAAACATTAGCTCAGGCTAAGATGAAAATATTGTTTGTCAAAAGTCTGTGAGGAACCCGCCATGTTAATTTCCATTAAGACGACAAATAAGTTCCGCCGCGTCCCAAACATGTCCTTTCCGAACCTGACGACGAAATCACTGAAGTAGTTAAAGCAGCCAAAAATTTAGATTACACCTAACCGAATGCCCTTCTGGTAGGGAATACCCTTCAGGTAACAACGCCCGTACCCGCCGGCGGGGGCGCGGCCAAAACCAAAATCAAAATTGATAATCAGAGACAGAGCCCCTCAGGCGTCGCGTTGTCGTCTCCTTCACGATGCTTTTCAGTATCAACGCGCTAGGCCTAGGTCCGAGGTACATGACTACTTTCAGAGTCTTCCACTCTCCCGCAAGTCCGGTGAAGCTTGATCCGTCGTACTTTTTCGACTCAAGCATACCTAGATCAATTAAAAAAAAGGACAAATAAGTTTACATCTTTTTTGTTTTGTATACAACAAAACTATATCTTGTCACGCGTGAGACCCCAAGTTCCCCTATAATAGATTTTCTAAGATTTCTCAAGAGCAGTTTCACTTTGGTTAACGCGTTGGATGCCAGCTCATATTACGCGGTTTGTATTTTTTCTTATCAGCGGACAGTTTCCAAACAACGTTGCACAACCCACAATCGAGCGCGTTTACGATTCATTTTATAGGCTTTGAGATATTCACTATCCAATACCGCTGCCGTAATAAAACTGTAGAAAATATTGAATTTCTTCATGCGATATCAATAATAGGTAACCTTCCTCGAATGTAGCAAATAATCTGTTACAGAAATCCGCCGTGTGCTCAGGAATAAAATTAGCATTGGGCCCGTTTATACATATTACGCTCTAACTTAAATTTAAAAATCATATGTCGCTTTCACGTTCTTAAGAACGAAAAGGGACAGGTTAAATTTAGAGACGTCAAACATCGATTTTACGCATAATTTAGCAGGAATTTAAAAACATCCCGACTAAATTAACCTGAATTTGACAGCTGCGCTTCTTATTTTACATATCAACTGTGATATCAATTCAAAATTAAATTTAATCATCGCTCCCATCCTTTTCGATTCTCATATGAATGAAAGAGACAATCAACTTAAATTTAGAGATTTTAGCGGCCACGTTAGAATTGAGCCCATTATTTTAATGGATATATTGCTGTAATATGGATCTATTGCTCTAGGTAATATATTAGGTATTATAATGTGTTAGGTAGAGAGCTATTGTTTGAAGTCAGGCTTTATTTCTGACATCAATGTTTAAGAGGTACTTAGATTAACGCACAAGATAAGCAAGAACTTTAGGTATACCTACATATTCTCGAATTTCTTATAGAATTAGAATGAGTTTCGGTTATAAAATATAACAGAGAATATTGTTTTCGTTCGCGCATTGGAGTCGAACGCTTGTGATAAGTATTTCTTTATTGTTTTATAACGCGAAGGTGCGTTTGAGGTATTCCTTAAGTTACTCATCTAGGTATTACCTATTTTTTGCTATACAAATCGTTATACTGCATCTAAGTGTACTTATAAATAAAGTAGAAGATAATGTAGCGCTTCTAAAGTTTGCAGAAGTGTGAAAGCGAAATAAATAAATGAATCACCAAAAAGACACCTATATATCCTTTCCTATGTAAAATATAAGTTTTACACAGCTATGTGTGTGTAAGTAGTCAAGTATACAAGTAAGACCAACTCTTGCAAACTTATATAACCCTATATAATACAGGTAGTAATATTGGTTGTCCGTGGAGCTCGCTCGTTTAATATCTGGCCACGTCTTTACGACGCTATAAAGCGGGTCCGGGCGCGATCCTCATCAGCGCAGAAACCCGACCCGCTGGACGTTACCCTTTGTGCCTCTCCTGATTGCTCCCCCCTCCCTCCCATAAACATAAAACACAACGAGCGACCAACTAAAAAGACAATCTACACCCAGCTGCTCTGGACCCGAAAAATTCTCCAAAGTTTCAAAACCCCAGCCACCTAATGAAAACCTACGTAATGTTTGTACCCATTGTTCTCCAAATAAACTTTCCAGGGCTGAACTCTGAATTCCCCGGCGGCGGACAATGGCGCTATCTTCCATAAATAACCCGAACAATATTCAATAACCGGCGGTTTATTCCTCCAGGAATAGTCGTCGTAAACCCGCAGACATACCTACGGACGGATCCTCGAATCACAATAACGCCGGAGCTCAGCAGAATCCATAATCTTATTTTTGTACCGCACCGCGAAGCGTGAATTTCGCAATTACGAGACTTATTCCAGCCGCATGCGAATGTCATCTCAAAGATTTCTCGGCTAGAGAGCACAGTCGTCGGGCAAGACTTTCTCAAAATAAACACGTCTTGTCTGTACACGTGCGATTGTAGACTTTATCTCGGAGACGGAAGGTTACGTGGTGGGAGCGGGCAGGTGGCGCATGAAAGCGGACTCTTTGCGATGGGAAGAGGGCAGGTTATGCGTCGCAGATGTCTCGGCGTGACTACCATTGTGTTCCCTCCTATAATTTTATCGAAGCTGATTTACGATCGATTGTTCGGCCGGTGGACAGTCGGCGAGGCGTCGTGGTGTGCGTGCGCGCAAGTGTGCGGTGCGTGCCCGCGCCAGTAACTTACCTGCAGATGTGGCGTCACTCACCTCTCTCCGCACAACGCCCTCGTAAATTAAGAACCGGCGCTGGCCGGGTGCTTTTCTTCATTTTATGCATCGCAGAGAAAATGGAGCCAGTCGAGGCGAAAGCTCTTGGCAGATGTTTATATTACAGGCGCCCGCGCAGGCTGATAAAACACCTCCGATAAAACGGCTATTATGCGTTTCACCGGCAAATTGTTTTCCGGCATAATTAAGATTGAGTTTGAATGCCCTATAAGCTTTTGTTAGGTTCAGTTTGAATCGGATGTAAAAGTAAAGAAGTAGTTACGTAACGCCAGGGCATAAATGTTAGTTTTGCGTTCGCGTTTTGACAGACGTGGAAACAATATCGTTGGGGTTTTGATTCCGTAAAGCGGCAGCATTTTACAAACATGACTTCATTGTGTTACACTTGCTCGATGGTGTTTGGAAACATTGCTCAGGACAATAGACATCTACCTACCTACCTACAACTCCTGTAGGCAGTTCTGTGACATTACTTTTTTTAAATGGCTGTCTATTGACATTTTAGATTTTCCAGTCCTCTAAGAATTTCAATTCGAATATTTATAAATACATAGTCTCGATCTGGTGAGGGTCGCGGGACGCCGTTGGATGCGGGCAGCGCAGGACCGATCGTCGTGGAGATCTTTGGGGGAGGCCTTTGTCCAGCAGTGGGCGTCTTTCGGCTGAAATGATGATGAGTTTCTTTTTTGATTTTAATCTACTAATGTTCCACATCAAACAAATAACCATCGCAAAAATATTATTCCTATCTTTAGATTCGATTCAGCTACCCAGAGTTTTGTAGTCAGAGCAACTAACAAGATTTGACTGTGGATTTCGAGGTTAACCTACCTCAGAAACCCTGGTGCCGGAGATGTTGAGCAGGCTTCCGACATGGCTCCTATAACGACTACATCCGATCCGTAGATAGTAGCCGGGACCAACGACTTTACGTGCTTTCCGAAGCACGGAATAATCTTTCTTTTCGGACAATCAGGTGATTCAGCCTGCATTGTCTTAAACAAACTGGGGAAAGTCTCACAAAGTGATATTTTTGCGACGGGTCCCCACCGGGATTCGAACCCGAAACCTCCATAACGTCAGACAAGCTTTTGACCACTCAATCACGGAGGTTGTTAATAAAATAAACCTAGTTTATAACAAGAGTGAAGCTCTACCACTAGAATTCTCGTAAATGCAGTCATTGCGCAAAGCCCTGTGGAAGCTTGACAAGCGTCATTATGACACAGCGCTTAGTCCTGGAACTGCTGGAAGGATGTAGCTCTATAATTAAACTGAAAGTCGGTCGCGGGGCTTCGGGTCCCGGCCTTTCAATAACATCTGGGACCATGTAAACCGTACGATTCGGTACTAGGACTAGTAGGTACATAAAGAGAAAAAAAACACAGATTTCGCGCTTCACATGACTTTCGATCTTATTGGAAATGAATCTGTAATATGAAAATTTCGGCCATAACTTTATGAGACTTCCTCGAATAATTTTTTGGACCTTACTGTTCTCGTAAATACGCGTGTTTTGAGCCTTTTTTGAATATCATACCATCACAACTCTCCGAGATTTAAGGGAGTCGCACTTTTTCGTGAAATGAAAAGGCATTTTCAATGTCAAAATTCTTATGTCCTAAGCACATCCGAGTACAAAAATAAACTCCTTTTAATAATATTGATATGTCGTTATTAGTTTATATAAGCCTCTTTTTGTTCGCTAATATCTATTCAGATACGAGTAAAACCGGGCTTACAAAGACCTTAGTTGGCCAAAGTTTGTTTTAATTTTTACAGCTGCAACAAGCCAGCTAGGTTGAGACCGCATATAAAACGCTTCTTCAGCATTAAAAAAAATATTTATTAGTATTTTTGAAGTAGGTATCTATGTGCCTCATTTCCACCTCGAATTAGAGGCCGTAGATTGAAAAACACCAGGAAGCTGAGCAGAGGCGACCGTTTGTATGTCGTGAAATCCCTGATTTCCATATTTCCCTGCGACATATGGATCGCACCGCTCCACGCCTCGCTGCCATCGAGATCTCTTCAAATTAAATTTATGCATTTGATAGCTAGCATTATTTCTTGCCCCGCTGTCGCTGCTATGCAGTTTCAGTCCTTATAACCACGTGAGCAGGAAGATTTCAGCGCAAAGTCGCTGGCAGCTAAAGGGTGCGTGCAGCCAAAGTTCGGGCGAGATGCCGAACCTGAGAGGTCTGTTGTCTGTGTCTGTCTATGGCCCATTTATTTAAGTATTATATTTTATATCCCACTGTGGACCACACGCTATCGATGATGATGACTAGAACCTCTCGCCTGTATTCTTATGATTACTTGGGTTAGTATATGTGTGGGATTCTTAATGGTTCCTAGCCACACGTGCCAAACGCCGTGCGATCCGAATGCATCGCTTTACGTAAACATCTTGGAATTCATACACGGGTGCAGCATAAGACCATACTAGGTTTCCTCAATCATTGGAATAATTATAAACATGACTGGTTCGATAAGTGTGAGCTCGATAAGTAATTTGATTTTGTGATTTAAAAAAAAAGTAAAGCTGTTGTTGTTATGATTTCTCTGGGGTAGAGCCTTCTGCTCTCCCGTAAGTCTGGTAAAACTTGATTGGTCGTACGTTTTCGACACAAAAGTAGGTAAATTAAAAACAAAAATTCTACAATTTGCAATCATTTTGGATAGAATCATCGAGATAACAAATACCTTCATTATTTTTTCAATCCAAATATTAATTGGATGCCACTATAACATAACATGTTTTAAATAAGCAGAAAAATAAACCATTTTATACCAACCATTTTATGTAGGTATAGATGATAACATTTTGTAGAATAATCTGAAATAACAAGAATTTCCTTGAACATTTTCACGGAAGAATAAAAGAAATCATAATAATGTACGGAGGAATTCAAAACCGTAACTGTGCGCATTGATAAGCAGAGTATCATAGTTTTATCTCTAAAAGTATTGTAAAATAGAAAAAGAAGTGAAAATAAACGCGTTGCCATCTTGGGTGAATTTGCACCCGTATATGTGCCGAGTCAGGCTGACTCGGAAACTTGATAGAGTTTGGCGCATGAAAGTAAGTAAGTAAAGTATAAAGTATTGATGAAGTTGGAAAACATTGTACTGGCAACAAAGTAACATAGAAAAAAAAGTATCAAATTAGGTAAATCTATAGAATCGGGGTTGCTGGGATGATTTTATTTAAATTTGCCGCGTTTTTTCATTGTCTGCTTTCATGTGCCAAACTCTAAGTACTCACGTACCCGAGTATTCAATATAAAGTATTCGGTAGACAGGTACTCGAATTCGGGTTAATGAAATGAAATGAAATGAAATTAAATATGTTTTTATTCGAAGTAAGATTTTACAAATCACTTTTCGACGTCGAGGCGGGTTCACAATTTGGCTGTCTTCTGTGGAGAAGAACTCGCCTGAAGAAACTTCACAGGCGTTGCATCTTTTCAAAATATTTACAAAATTATTTTTTCATACAATTTGATTAATATATAACAAAAAGTGCAAACGAAAATATGCACAAGAACATGGGTTACAAGTACTTACAGTATTCGAATGTGAAGTTTCGTTTTAACAAACAAAAAGCTTATAAATGTAACCCGTAAAGTAAATAAAGGTATGTTTACTGCGGTTTTTAAAAATTCTGCTAATAATTTATTTGGTTATCTTATAGTCTATCTATGTTTAAGAACTACGTTTTAAATATATATAAGTATATAATGCATGTATTATACATATAAACCTTCCTCATCACTCTATCTATTAAAAATCTGCATTAAAATAAGTGGCGTAGTTTTTAAGATGTAAGCAAGCATACACAGGGACAGACGGACAGGAAGCGACTTTGTTTTATAATATACCTACTACTCGGTTTCCGCCGCGGCTCCACCTGCGTTTACCGTTCTTCCCGTGGGAATGAGGCATTTTCCCGCGGTAAAAGGAAGCCTATGTTACTCAGGGTGAATGTGGCTTTCTAATGGTGAAAGAATTTTTGAAATCAGCACAGTAGTTTTTGAGTTTATTCATTACAAACATACACATATACAAACAGACACACACACACACACACACAAATACAAATCTTTCCTTTTTATAATATTAGTATGATGTAGGAATTTATCATGTTGTTAATGTTTTTATTATTTTAATTGTACTATATTTGGTTGCATTACTTATGTTTGTAATTTTTTACTGTATTTATTCTATGCATCTTTCGACTTAAAGTTACTTTGCGACATGTTTTAAAATAATGTGTATTCTTAGATTAGTAAAACAAAAGAAAGTATAAAAAAAAATCTGCCCATAGAGTATAAAGACAATGGTGTTGATAAGACCTAGGTAGCTGGTGAGACATAAAGCATGATCTCAGCTAGATACGCTTATCTATGACTCAGGCTAGACGCAGTACCTACTGTACTGTACCTATGTTTCACATTGTGACCTGTATTTCTTTCTAACAATAGGATAGGTGACTAATAATTTTCTCTTATTTGTTTATCACTGTCAGAATCAAATGCATCTTATGTCTTGTAACTAGTAGGGTAAACCAAGGTGTTACTGGCCAATATTAGTAACTGGCCACTTAGTCGATTATTGCTTCGAAATAAGATTATAGCTGATGTGGCATTGGTCATGCCATCTCTTTTGCTTGTCGGCCTGGCAGCAAGTACATTCTAAATTTAAACTTTTAGTTGGTCTATAATCTTATTTCGTAGCATTCAACTACAAAGTGGCCAGTTACTGATAGTGGCCAGTAATATCACATTTGGTGCAGCTGTATTTATTAATATACAAGATATTATTGTATAATGGATGACAAATAAAACCAATTTTCTATTTTTTTTACCGAATGTTGGAAATGCCAACACTTAGGTAGTATACCTTAGGTACAGAAGTATAATATTATAGTACTAACCCTTAGGTGGTGTTTCAGTAGGTAAGCTGCTCCATAATAGGGAATACCAATATTACACCTACGCGGAGTGTGACTATTAAGCTAAGCAGCCTCTATTAACACGTTCAATACCCAGAGGGAACTTTTAATGTGAGAAAGAGGCCTTTATAAAAATGTATATAAATCTATACCTTTCATATTATTAGGTAATTCAATTTTGACACTTTTTCCCGGGGGAAAACTAGGTAACGCGCTATTAAAACCGCGGGGCGGAAGGCAAAATGACTATAAAAAAAATTAAAGTTATTTTTTAAATTCGTTTCCTATCATGTCATTACTGCTTGTTACAGTGCTACGCCGTAGCAATGTCGTAGCCCTTTTCGTAGCCAATGTGTTAAAGGTCAAATGCAATACTAGGACTTTATTACGACGCAAACTAAGCTTTGATGGTAAAAGCTAATGTAGATATTTACATAGCGTCGCCAAATGCAAAGGAAATAATCATCTTGAGACTATTAGCATTTAAGATTGTTTTTGTATGCGTTAATTATTTTCAGAAGCCCCTACACTTGTTTGCATAATTTTATTATTTAAATACGACAGGCTATATGTTGATATTGTATTGTTTTGTACTGTGTTATAATTTATTTAATTTTTAAGTTTTCTCTTGCAACTGTGCTTTTACTTTATTCAAAAGATATGACCATGTTGCTTAAAATTCATGTTTGAACTTCTACTAAGTACTAATCGAGGTAGTCTAGCTCACATTAGAATATAACTTCAACAAAAATTTAATTTAGGGTAAAGATAAGACTTAGGCTTAAAAAGAAGTGTCGCATGACAGAACCCAGTAACTCGCATAATTAATATAAGGTAGGAAAAATATATAACTAAGCTAATATCCGTAATCCGTCCTTGGGATAGATATTAAGCTCTAGCCTTCTGAATGCTATCGCGATACTAGTTGGTGTTTTATGCTAATTATTATAAATGAATGTTGGTAAGGGTTATTGTCCACTGGCTCGATTGATGCTATCGCCTCGAGCGTCGCGGCGCCATTATGAAAATGGCCGTAAGACACGAACCTTTAGGCCACGACTGGCCACCCTGTGATCAATCAGATTTACTTCATTATGTCTTGTAAAAATCTGTTAAAGCTTTCTTTTGATATGACGGCGCGATTACGGAATGAGGGCTGTTTAGTAATTTAATAAAAGTTCCAGTGCGATTGTCGTGACTTTGAAATAAGTTGTTCGTTGTGAACTTTTGATTCAGAGATTTACTAAACGTTTTTATTTTAGAATTTTTGATGGCTTACTGTGACCACGATTCTTAGTTTAAGACGAGTGCTGTTACATAACATCACTTTTAACGTGCCGTAATCAAAAACGAAAAATAGAAATCTTACCGGATCACTCGTGTGTTTGTCTGTCCGTCCGTCTGTCTGTCACAGTCAATCTCCTTCGAAATTACTAAACTGACTTCAGTAATATATTCAATACACATTGTTTTTTTAAATTCTATCTATTTAATGATTTTCAAATAGTTCAACTTAGACGTAATAATGAAATGACCTGATGACAAGATCAAAAAATAAAATCCTATTTTATTTTATTCGAAGTACTCGAAAGCACGGTGAAAGGCGGCGTTTCTTTCTATAGGCACGTCTAAATACACTACACGTGTAAAACAGTCAGGAGGCCATAACACGATATACATGTTTTGTAAAAATTCCGAGAAAATCATTCCAGATATCAACAAACAAGTCTTGACCTTAATAAACCTATCGATAGCGGGGTTTGACGTAATATTGGGAGTATGCCCATTGATATTGACGGGAATAACCGGCAGCTTATCGGGCCGCTTCCTTCCTGGTTCGAACTGGGAGCGCGAGGTCAGGAGGGCTCGGGATAAAGGAACAACGCTATTCATCACCCTACATTGACATGAATATGTAGTTATGCGTGTTTACCTATTTGTGGATAAACACGATGTACCTATATTTAAAAAAGGAATAATTTTTAAATTACTTCTTTTTTTAAATATACATCGTTGCTTAAATTAAGTCGTATTTTAGTCCTAGAGTACAAAATAGTACTGTTGTACTGATTGCGCATCTTAATATATCCTGCGCGCCACTTCCGTCTTCAGTCTTCTTTACAAAATAGTTAAATTGTATTTAATTTGTATGAGAGAATCTGCTGACCAATATAAACCTAGCGCAGAGGTCAAATATTCGTTTGTCAGCTAGGTAATTTATTGATAATTCATATTTTATTACTATTACTTGCGGCCGTCAAAAACGTGCAATGGAATTGGCTTAGGCTCAACACAAAAAAAATTAGGAGTCATACTAAATTAGAAACTTTTATTTTCACTTTTACTTTACTTACCATGGCAGTAAACCTTCTAATGGAATTAGATAAAAAATAATAATTTACTGTTATAACTAATATTTTATTATGCCGTATGTCTAGAAATATACAAACTAGGTAAAAGCTTTTACACTATATTTCTTCTCTTAGCTTAGATAGATAACTTTATCTCTTTAATAGTGTGTCTGTCATTTGCACCTCAAAGGGCATGCGAGGGCCAACTCTGTCGATCCGTCACTGCGACAATAGATCTGTGATTTGGACAGATGTGGACCGACTGTCAGTGATAGTGTTATTGATAGACGTTCGATTTTCTTTAACATTCTCTTCTGATAGATAGTTTACAGATGCTATCAAGCCTGCATTGGAAATTGAAGTTTCTTCTTTTCTTACATTCGCCAAAAAAGATTTTAGTTCGAAAAATAATTATATAATAATTAATTTCATGTATACAGGCTAAAATTGGAAATTGTATATTCTGACAGTCTTTAAAAACAAACTTTACTGCTTGTTTTTTGTCATTTATAAATCTAATTATGACCTGAAAACAATAGACTAATAGTATTATATAAAAAAAAAACTAAATCGTTCTTTGTTATGTAGTCTGTTACTCTTTGTTTAGGCAGCTCCATTACAATCTTTTACGCGAACCCATAGACGCGTGCGATTCGAAATCTTATCTCAAATATCATGTAATGGTATCCCTTACGATATACAAGTAACAACAGGAGCTTTTTGAATGAAAGAACGTGCCTGCCATATAAACAAGGCGTGTTTTGTCTTCAGTGTCAAAGTTATGGCTGTCGATACGAGGCGCTTAAATACTGCTCATTTGCATTCTGTGCATTTTTTTCAGATTCGTCAGCATGTTCATTTTGTTACTGTATGTAGCTTAACTAGTATCTGTGTAAACGACATAGTTTTACGAAAATAAAATAAAACCTGTTTCGTTTTGTGACATGTTTAAAAAAAGTTTTGTTCCGCATCCGAACGACTACGAAAAACTTTTTGTCGAAATCGGAATAAATAGAAAAAAGAAAATTATGACAAAGATATAATATTATGTATCATAGCTCTTTATTTTACGATCCAAGCGCAGACCACATTATCACTAGGTACATAGTATAAAACAAAGTCGTTTTTTCTGTCCCTATATCCCTCCCTATGTCCCTCCCTTTGTACGCTTAAATCTTTAAAACTACGCAACGGATTTTGATGCGGATTTTTTTAATAGATAGAGTGATTCAAGAGGAAGGTTTATATGTATAATACATGCATAATATGCTTAAGGATAACCCACAATAACCATTTTCCCGTGCGGAGCCGGGGCGGGTCGCTAGTTAACAATAAATTAAAACCAAAATTACAGATTTCTATTTGTTAACTGAAAACAGAAAAACACGAATTAAAGTTCAACAAAGTCACCTCAGAAAAGGTTAAACTCAAGTCGAAGTGTTTCATTATCAAAATTAATATATAAATCACACTAATATTATAAAAACGAAAATTTGTGAGTATGTTTATTACTTCTTCACGTCTAAAAGGCTGGAGCAATTTTAATAAAATTTGAAATGGAGTTAGCTGACACCCTGAATTAACACATAGGTTACGTTTTAGCGCGGGAAAAGCCCTCATTCCCACGGGAAAAACTGTTAGCGAGGGCGGAGCCGTAGGGAGGAAAGCTAGTATTAACATATCGCACCAATTCGAAGCTTGTTAAAACAGAACGTGTTTCTGATTGAGTAATAGGTAGGTACATTACATATACATAATGTTATGTATTTACATGATAACTTTCCCCGAATCACTCGGTAAAGGACAAGGCCCGCCTCCATTGTTGTTCTATAAACTTTCCTTTGCTCGTGGAAAGAACTCGTGCGGATTCTCTCGGTCCTTGAGTTATATCAGGAGCTGGAATAATCTTGGCATCATCGGATTGTACTGGCAGCCATGTTCGTCACGTAATAATTTGGAACAATATTTGAATAAAGATGAGATTGGAAATGGATTGGAACGTGAATATTATTCTAGTTTGTGAGTGGCCAGTTTAACTGTTATTCGCAAGGGTGTTATAAGTACTGTTTTTCGTGTTACCAACTTTTATGTAAGACCTGCTGTATAAATTCGATTTTTCTGTTGGTGGTGGCAGATAAAGGTACAGGTTAGACCTCAACTGCGGTCTCCGATTCGCCTGATAAGCGCTAGAGATTATGTTCACACCACCCTTTTAAGGGAGAATTCTTAGTGATGCAATATAGTAGGTTAGGCCTGCTATTTTCTTAATTAAAAGTGACAGAGTAGTTTTTATTTCCAACTACGGCAGAGCCAAAAAGTGATAGTCTTTTTAAGTGGTCTAATTTTGTCCCTAAATTTTTCAACAATCCTTTAAACTCTATCTTCTCGTTTTACGAATTTTTAATTTACCTTCACTTACAACAGAAAGTAACTGCCAACATGAGCGTGAAAAATTAATGAGTGAACACATTTTTGTTCGAGAATTATCACAAAGCATTTCGGTATAAAAGAGTAACCGGGCACGCAATACGCAATCGTAAATTAAAATAATTTCTGATATGCCCTAAATTAATTAAGGCTCATGATTTAAGGGTGATTAAAAAGTTATGGTTTTAATGTTTTATAAATTGGAGTCAATGGTTGTTCCATTCGGGGACCTTTAGTCACAATGCTAGTCTTATTGTTTTTGATAAATTGTTTTTGTTCTTTAATTGTGCGTTGATCACAAGTTCACTCATTTATATTTTTTCAGTTTTTTGTACATTTTAAAGGACCATTTGTAGTTATTGACCAACCGTCAAGTTTATGCGTCCCCAAGATTTATAAAATATGGGATATTATTGGTTTGAGTGTCATAATATTACAATACTCCAAAGTCATCAAAATTAGACTGAAATTAAAATGAAAATAAAAACAAAAGTCAACGATACTAATGTAAATTTAGTTAAAGTTGAAAATAATACAATATAATACGCAAACAAAGATCTAAATTAGTTTTCCAATATTTTTAGTTTAAAACGATTAAAAATGGTTTAAATTGGAATAGCATTTGCAGTAGGTAAACAAAAGAGCCTTGATAGGTTGATATCAGCCAGTAAGATCGTTAGTCGCGCTATAACGTCTTATTCGTCGTGTCCAGCGCCATTAGTGCGCCGGCGCAGCGATATCCGCATCCAATTACTCGCCTTTATCACCAATTAACTCTTTACGATGCTCTGCCCATACAATCTGCGCTATTATGTAAAAACACCACTAATCGTGTGTTCAGAGTATTCTATAAAGATTTTTAAGAGGATTGAGAACCTATAAGTTTAATTTTTTTTTATTGATCTATTCTTGAGTCGACAAAGTACGACGGATCAAGCTTCACCGGACTTGCGGGGAAGCGGAAGACTCTACCCCAAAGTAGTCATGTACCAAAGCGCCTAGCGCGTTGATACTGAAAAACATCGTGAAGGAGGATTTCGACCCGTAAATGTAGTCTAATAAAAAAATAAGTATATTTTGAATTAAAATAAAACCGGCGAAAATAGAAAAACAAGAAATTATGTGAGTGAAAATCATTAGATTCACCCCTATTTTCCGACCATGGTTTTTTTTTTTACTTTGCATGGCACTAACTTAGGAGTATACCATCTTCTATAATATAAAAATGAATCGCAAAATGTGTTGGTAAGCGCATAACTCAGCAACGCCTGGATCAATTTAAACAATTCTTTTTTTTAAATGTTCGTTAAAGTCCAAGGATGGTTTTTACAAAGAGAAATAAAAAAAAAACTCATTCCCACGGGAAAAATGTTTAACGCGGGCGGAGCCGCGGGGCGGAAAGCTAGTTTTCAATAAAAAAAGAAATATCAAAATTGGAATACTCTGTAAAAAGATATGCATGGTCGGTCATACATAAAAAAAGGTACGCGTCGACTTAAGAACTTCCTCCGTTTTTTGTCGGTTAAACATGAAAAGTAGGCTTGTACGTTTTCAATAGGTATAAAGTAATATTGATTAGTAAAACAGTTATTAGCATTAAATATTTATAATAATTCATAGTGGAAAATAAATATTCATAGCTTAAATCATGGTCATTATTCCTTAAAAATAACTAATAACTTAGCAAAGCCTTTAGATATATTATTATAGTGATAGCTTAAGATGTTAAACAGAAGTCTAAACCTAGTTTAGAACGTAAATTTTCATGACGTCGTCGTTTCCAACAGAATACCTTCGCTTCTATCTATATTGTTTGAAATGTTATTTATTCAAAAAGGTTTTAAAAAACATTTCATGACGTCAGGAGTTACAAACCTTTGCTCAAGTCAAAGCTATAAAAATATAAATCCTTTGCATTTGATAAATAAAAATAAATGGCCATTACATTTCAAATTCTATGGATGAATGGGACGACGCACATTATGCCTATTGCCAGCAGTTAGCGCGTTAAATTGTTTTTGATAATACAAGTTATATCGTAATAAATGCTTATTAAGCCTGCTTTGGGCGTAGTCACGTCAATTAGGAGCAATATTTTCGTGACCCGGTGACTTATAGTTCTCTGATACATTGCCGCCATTCCGAAGATGCGTATCAATATATACGCTATATGGGCGTCAATGTACAGCAATAAATAAGATTATCGCATGTATGCGAGTCGTATAGGTAATGGTAAATAGCAGAATAGTTTTTTATTGTGGCTAGAATGCGATCATTAAGCAAAAGTTCAGTAGGCAAACACTCCTTTGAGTGGTTTGACGTAAATCAAAATTAATTTGTTAATGGTAGGAAATTATTGTCAGCTCTACAATATAGATAATAAATAATCTCTATAAACGAGATTATTGGTGGGAATCTCCAACTCCGTTGAAGCCTAACTCACATTTTTTTCTTATTGACATGAGTTAATTCACCATTATGGTAATACTAACATATTTTTTTCTTATATCCTTAACATGACTTTTATTGAATTTCTTTAGTATATTTTTATTAATATACATACGTTACTCGTATTGACGATCATACTACGGATGTCCTTTTTTATACTATTGTTAAAACGTATGCAATTTTGTAGTATGTGATAAATAAAACTAAATTAAACTAAACATAAAAGATTGAAGCTTAAAGCTCAGAGATAGAGTACTAGCACAGAAGAAAATAATAGTACTAACCCGGTACTAGGTATAAATGTATATGTACAAATATGCCAGTATTGGCATAGGTTTATTATGCTTCTTGTTAGCGTGTAGATATCTCATCAGATTCAATCTTTGATGGCCCAGTCAGTATTCTGAAACTCTGATCGCTTTATCAGAGGCGCTCTTGAGCTCTAGTGCCGAAAAAATGTCAAGGAAAACGACGCAAAAATAGTTAAGTAATCGCTCTGAGGCTACTCTACTACTCTTGACGGCGATTCCGATCCGTCGACATTGAGATAGGGCGTTTCGTACTCTCGAATGCCACACTAGCGCCACCTTGGTTTCATATTGGGCGGATATTGAGTGAACTAAATGAAATCATTTGAAAGACTAGAGTAGAATTGAGTTCTAGAGTAGCGGTCTAAATTAAATTGACATTGGTATTGCATTGGGTTGAAATAGGGATCGATATTGATTTCATTAGTAGAGCCTCTGAACATAAAAAATACAGTAGAACTACAGAATCAATTTTTTCAAAATCTCGAAGCTAAAAAAATAATTTAGATATTTTTAAAATTCTTGCACTTTGCTTGCTTGTTTATTATATACAATTTATTGTAACTTATTCTTATTGTGTGGATTTCAAAGTTAACCTACATCACAAACCTTGGTGTCACAATCATATTGCACTTTGCAGAAGCTTTTTGCGCCGACATGAAAAGACGAAAATATCATGTCAAAAAAATGTTTTTCTCAAATCATCGTATTAGGTAACAGGGTTATGTTAACAAAGGTGAGTATTTAATGTTTTAATTACGTCACAATATAATAATATAAGTAGGTATATTAAGTTACGTGTGTTCGTGCGTGGAGGCAGTAAGCGGACATGTGACCCAGTGAGGCGAGCGAGAAGCCTTACTGTGACACGACATAACTTGACCTCCTTAGGCTAATTGAAGTTCCCTTCAAGGAAATACTGTAATAACATAGGAAATGGAGCCTGAACTAGCAGTTTTCATACTATATCACTACAAAACAAAGTCGCTTTTTCTGTCCCTATGTCCCTCCCTATGTCCCTCCCTTTGTACGCTTAAATCTTTAAAACTACGCAACGGATTTTGATGCGGTTTTTTTTAATAGATAGAGTGATTCAAGAGGAAGGTTTATATGTATAATACATGCATAATATGCTTAAAGATAACCCACAATAACCATTTTCCCGTGCGGAGCCGGGGCGGGTCGCTAGTAATATTATAAAGAGGAACGATTTGTATTTTTGTGTGTGTGTGTGTATGTATGTTTGTAATGAATAAACTCAAAAAGTACAGTACCTATTTCAAAATTATTTTCACCATTATTATGCTACATTCACCGTGAGTAACAAAGGCTACCTTTTACTGCGGGAAAATGCCTCAATCTTAGGGGAAAAACTGTAAGCGCGGGCGGAGCCGCGGCGGAAAGCTAGTATATTATAAAAACTTTAAATGTTACTATACAATACTACCTACTAATATGTTATTTAAATGTGTTGCGTTGTGCATCGGTGATTTTAATACTTTTATGGATCTATTTTACCTGAATAAAATACATAAATATTTATTTTATGTATATTTATTTCTGTATTTAAAGTCTTCTATTCCCGATTTTATTCTTCTCTTTTCTCATTTTGTGCAGTTTAAATTATTTATTTAAATCATCTATAATTGATATTTTGTTTGACTTTTTTGTTTTGTGTTGTTTTATTATTTTCTTTGTTTTATTTTGACTTTTCTTTGACATGTATTAATTTAAGTCTAATTGAATAAAATAAAATAAAATTATTATTTCAAAACTGAAAAAATAATTAAATCATAAATAGAATAGAATAGAATATACTTTATTGCACAATAGATACAGTAAACTTCCCAAAAAAGATCGAAAGTAAAATAAATACCTAAATAAATATTTTTGTTATTTCGAACTGATGATTTTATTTGCTAGTGTTTAGATTGGTTCGTTGGGTTTGGTGTCTATGTATAATAGGTACCATAATCGGTATATTAAATGGAACCACTAAACTTAATTTTGTTGCCGCCTGCAAACTTTTACAGCAACGGGATACTTTTCCCATGACATTCATAAAAAACCATTTAAACATATTGTCGCATTTTTATTACCAACCTTCAAAACTCCACATCTATGATACCAACTAAATTCAAAGAGTCAAGAAAATTTGCGAGCATACTTCCTAAATAAGTATTGTGAATCGTAATTGTGACTATGTCAAAAATAAAGATTTAATAACAAGTACTCTCTAAAGAGTTAGATGAATCTTGAGGTACTATTATACCTTTAGGTACATCAAAACACGTTTCTTAAGAAAGTTTTTAACGTTACGAACTTTCTTAAAAAGGTTTCATATAACCTTTGCAAAGTTGAGGTTAGAAATAATGACTCAGAATGTTTGTTGTTTGTTTGTTTGATACAAAGTGGCGGTTACGACAATTCTGTCGTCGGACAGTGGTTATTATGCTTATCTTTGCGAGTCTCTAGGAAAGGCATTTGGCGTTCGTGCAGGAATCCGAAACGACGGCGGCAATACGGCAGCGGTTTTCAGAATAGCTCCCTTATGAATGACACAGTTAAGCATGGCTGTGTATAAAGGCTTCCTTTATAACATTTGTGTAACTCATCAGAAAGTAGATTTGATTTTATTTTCGTACTAGTTTTCCGCCCCGTGGCTTTGCCCGCGTTAACTGGTTTTCCCGTGGGAAAGAGGTATTTTCCGGCGGCGTTTTAAAGCTATATTATTGTAAAGTTTCAATAAAATCTGTCCTGTAGTTCCAGAGATTAGCGTGTACAAAGAGACAGACAGAGAAAAAAAATTTTTATACTTGTATTTTTGTGTTCAAATACAAATTTAGTAGTTTTATAAAATCCAGCCAGTTCTTTCATTATTGTTACCAAATTCAAATTAAAGCAAAAAAGAACGTTTCCTTTCCTTCCGTAACAACTGCCGACAGACACAATCAGTATTTACCAAAAGAAATGGCATCGCCGGCTGAAATGGACAGTTCGCATGTCGTAACTAATATATTGGCCGAAGGTTCTTCCACTTACAGTGTACTGCAATCACAGGCCTGAGGAATCTACTTTTGCCAACTCTACCCTATTATGATTGGCTAAGGAAAAAAAAACACAAAGTAGTTAAGTAGTCATGACTGGACTATGTTGCACTTATTAGAAATGAGAAGTACGTAATTTTCAGTACTAAGGATAAACGATGCCTAAAGATATTAAGAAAGCAATTGTTTTAGGACTCAACATAATATCTTCAATTTGACACATAATGAAATGACTGATTTTGTACATTTGAAATATCCAGAAGGTTCTAGTTTTGACATTAGAAATGTCTTTTCTTTGGCTCACGAAAAGTGCGATCCCCTTATATCTCGGAGAGCGGTGAAGATTATGATATAAGAGGCTCAAAAGACGCGTATTTACGAGATTTTTTCGTAAGGTGCAAAAAGAATTTATTCGAGAAAGTCAAAAACAAGAAAGCTATGGCCGAAATAGAAAAAAAATATTTTATTCCGAATTTTTGCTTTGGGTCCTCGATATTTTGGGAACGAAGGATGATATCAAAAATTAGAGGAAAATTCCTCTAGACAATTTGGTTAGCTACAATTTGTGCCTAAAATAAAAATGATCGGGTACAGAGTTTGCCCTGTAGCTTAACCTTTTTGAAAATAGTCAAAAAGTCACAACGAAATTTTCACATTATAGTTTCAGTTCTTAATGTCTTTTTATTTTTTAACGTGGTGGTGTATACGTGTCTTTATTAAGTTCACCAAGTTGCCTGAAACCTTCGCGAAGTTAACGTGACTATTTGTTTCAAAAACTACTCTCTTAACGAGTAAGCAAACTGATTAAGGCTAAGTCAAAACGGAACTCTCGTTATTTTAGCTGGAAGCTAGGCCTAATCCACGCATAAACACGAATCACGTACCTAATTATTATTTAATCTGTGCAATCAACCTTTGAATGTTTCAGCTTTCCAACAACGGTTTTTGACGGAGCTTACGTCAAAAAACCTATCAAAAGTTATTTATCCGTTTTTACGGCGGCCAATTACAATTAATCTCTGTGAGCCCCACCCATGCTCTAGACGGGCAATCTCAGGTGAGATCTCTGAGCAATAATTGGAGCGACAATAAAAAGGATCTGGGTGTCGTGAGCGACGGCGACAACAGTCAGGGCGTCGCGTGACGACCGGTGTCGTGTCGCCGACGTCCGACAATAAAATTATAAGTCCACGCCAGTGACAATCCAGTGATTTACGCCGGCACACACGCGAATATTCTTACTGGCATACGAGCTTTGAAAAAAGGAATTTTCCTTTGCTTGTAGGCGGACAGGTTAATGAAGGAAATGTGTTCAGCGAGATAGGAGTAGCGCGACACGCGGGGCCTGCCTTATTAATGGCCTTTCGTGCTCTCGCGCCGCTGCTTTCGTGGTGAATACAGTCTTAACTTAAGCCGATTACATTACACCTACATAACACTATGCGACGACGACGTGAGTTCAAACAAGAATTATGAATATGTTTTAAGAATATAACTTATAGCCAGATATAACACACGCTTGTGAATATTCTTGCAACATAGTGTGGTATTATTTCTAGATGTAACATTTTTACGGCATCTTTTTGGCAATTCTGTTAGATTTTCTTTCTATTTGATATCAAAAGAAAATTGTGTTATTGTACTGAATAAATTTTGTTCTGAAAGTTTTCTGAAATAGCATTTATTTAATTTTTCATACTTACAAATTAATCAGCTGGCCAAGTCAATTTGTATAAAAAAAAAACGATTTCAGAAAATTTCCATAACATAAGTAATTCAGTTGCATGACTTGAGTTATCACCCAAGAGGTTTTCCGTTATTGAATTAACACGTTGTTTAGAAAATAACATGATTACTGAAATGTATGTGCGGGCATCGCAATGGCTGCCTAGCTGAAACATGTTGTATAATCCTTTTTTGTTGCGTGTTCGTACGAATTGTAGGCTTTTTGAGATTTTTGCTAAGGATTCTATTGTTTTGTATATTTTTTCTTCTCGTGTTATTTGTCCTAATGTCTTAAAGTAGGACCCCTTGCCCAGCCGTCCAGGCCGCAGCGCGCCAATGGCGGCCATTATGTATGCGACAGTACCGATCGTCGCTTTCACCGTCACCGTCCACCATCAGGTAATAGCTGTCATTACCGTCGTCGTTCAGAAATTGCTTCACTATCGGACGAGTTATCACGGCCGCTTTATAGGTCCAGATTACATGGTCGGTTTATGTAGCTGGTATAGGCAGCTTATAATCGGCACACACTGCCCTTTAGCTTGTGGTTACGCCTATTGTTTTAATTGTTAGTAAACTAGTAGCTGGATAAATTTGCTGAGAAAATACTGACAGGTTTTCTTTCTGAATTATGTACAGTCAAGGAATTAAAAGATTGGCCACTTTAAGTTCTACAGAGATCTTGCAGTAGAGCGTCGGTGGTCAAATGGCTAGGGTCCTTGTCTTCCATTCAGAAGCTCGTGGGTTCAAGTCTCGGCACATACCTACCAATATGTTTTCGATTCGAGAGTTCATTCGACGCTCATACGGTGAAAGAAAACATCGTGAGGAAGCCTGCATCTACCTGCGAAGAAATTCAGAGGTTGTGTGTGAAGTTGACCAACCCGCATTGGGCCAATATGGTCGACTAAGGCCTATTCACCCTGATTTCAGGGTGGCTCGAGCCCCTCGGTGGGGACATATATGACCTGTTAGCATAGAGACAGATTTTTATATCTATGCCTGTTAGCGACTACAGAGATTAATAGTGCATGATCAAATGACAATCAATTTGTCTGTCAACAGTAGGTATGTCCAAAAGGTACTATGTGCTTCCAAATCAGTCTGAAAACTGCTTCCCGACTCCCACCTCCCTGGAAAACTGAGCAACGTTTTCATTTTATTACTGTACTATTCACAATACGCGCTTCAAAATGCAGAAGTATCATTTTGACGTCATTCTTATAAGGTATGGTTTAATTTATGAAAATGCTTGCAATCTCATTTCTCGACCCAATTTTGCTACGCCGTAGAACATGACCAGCTTGATTTTTTATCATTCTACACTATTTTAAAAATGTATTTAGACTTTCCTACAATATTTTGGGTTCCGGACCTCAAATAGCAAGAAAGGAAAACTTTACATGGCTCGTGTGCCTCGTCGTCGGCCTGCGACAGACAATTTCCTCCAAAACTACTGAACAGATTGGACTGAAATTGGGTATTTAATCGTACGGGTTCTATCCTGAAGAACTTAATTATTAATCATATAGGTAAATTTGTACAGCTTAGGTAACAACAAACAGAAGCAAACATTCATATTTCGGTTTTGAATTTTCAAATTCATATTCTTTCTCTACAAATTAGTCTTTATGAGTGTGTCCACTATGCCCATAACACATATTTCTTCTTATTATTTCATAGTCTAGCATGCCGATCCATTTTCTTGATCGTATTATTCAATTTAACCCCTTGCTATCATATCATGTCAAGGAAGCACCCGCTTCCGCCCAGACAAATAGCTGTTAGTGCGAGCTGTTTTAATTTATGCACCACCCTGTATTGCGCAGGTATTCTATGATAATGAGCTAGAGGGTGTTCAAGTTATGAATTTTAAGTTTTTAATGAAAATTTAATAGACTTACCTTCAAGCGAATTCTTGTTTGTCATGTGAATCTACCTTAGCAATAAGACCGCCTTTACACATTTCTGTTTTGTCCTTCGTATATTGGGTATCAATAGAGATTGTATTATATGTATTGTAATTTAAAATTATATATATTTTAATATTCTGGAAGTATCTCTTAATTATGTTATCTATTAGTGACTGCCCAGCGGAAGGCTTGTAAACTTAAAAAAACACGCATTTAGATATTTGTCTAAAAAGTCTTAATAGGTAAGTTAAAAACACGTTAATAATCGTTTAATAAGACTAAAATTGTTCTATCACTGTCTTTATCAATTTATTTTATAGGCTCAAGTCTATCACGACTTTTAAATTTAGGCAGATAGTTTATTTATTCAGTCATAATAACACGAACGGCTTCTAAATGGTTATGTTTGTTTGATAAATATTAAATAAGTAATGATACAGAACATTTTTTTTATCTGGGGAATATTCTTAGTTCTACAGTGATAGCCTTGTCGCCTAGTTGGTGGCTGCTTACGAAGAAAAGGGGTAGCGGATTTAAATCCCGTCCAAGACAAACATTTGTGAGATGAGCACTTGTGTCTGGATATTGTATAATATTTATGTATTATGTATGTATATCAGCTGTCTGACACTCATGGCTTACTAGTTTGAGGTCAGATGACCGTGTGTGAGATGTCCACATATATTTTATTAATACTCACTCAATTCTTTATTGCATGCATATGTATGATATTTTATATTAAAACATGTTAAGCAGACAAATAAAATAATACATGACATAGTTAATCACAATATTATTGACTAAGTTATGGTGGTTGTGAGCAAGTAGACACCCCACGCAATAATGAACAGATATAATTAAAGTGGATCATAAAGAAAGGGTGGTTGGGGGTGGGGGAGGGTGACTCAAGGCGTATAACTCATTTTCATATTTTGTTACCTTACGTACCTACTTAATATTTAGGTCGTCAACCTGTTCAAATGAATGTCATTGCTTTGTGTTTCTATTATATAAAAAATATTTTAACATTTTCAAGTTACTTTTATAATAGATTTTTTTTCTAATTTGATCTTTATTGTGCGTTTTATAGTCAGATTTTAACTGAAACTAAGTATTTTATGCCACAGTTTATTTTTAGCTTGGGTTATATAAAAGTTGTTTAAAAATATTTTAGAAAACACAATGGTTATATAAAAAAAAACTCTTTTCGTGTTGTTTGTAGATGTTGAAGCAGCTCCTTAAGTTTCATAACTGCATCACAAGTTTTTTGGACTATATAATTAAAATTATGTATATCAATAAAGCTACAACGTAAGAAAATATAATTTTTTTGTTTTCTATATCAGGCTGTTCTGGACCGCTTGCATTATATTTTGCTGTTATACAGAAAATCCTATACTTTCGCATAAATTTTTAAAACATTATAATATCGTGAAATAACAGATCTATATCTCAGATCGCCATTACCATTTTATTGTCATCGTGAACCGCCATTCATAGTGATGTGGCGACATATTTTAATAGAATAAGCCACTTTGCGCGAATCATCGACTACGCATTATGATGAAGTATGGGACATAAATTGTTGGTCACAGATATAGAGCTAAAAAGAGTGTCAATAATATTACGTAAATAGCGTATGTGAAAATTGAGGTTACACCATAAAATATCTATATAAGTGTCTACACACGTGGATCTGGGGCTTTGTTCAGAGTATAACTCAGTTATACTTTTTTGTAAAATAATAAATTGTTTATTTGAATGCTTGTTCGTATATTATAGTAGTACCCCGTAGTACCAGCATTTTAATTTATGTTCATTAAACTTACCGTTCCAAAGACCTGCTGATTTTATATTTTTTATAAAGTACCAGTATTTTCATCAAAATACTTTTATCGGTTCAGGCGTAAAGTACTAAAAGAAAAAGACGATCGGTCAGTTTTTGCTAGGCACTTATAATATTAGTGTGAAATAGTGTGAATAAGCACTTCCAGTAAATTAGCATCGTTGCCTGCCCCATTAGTTCAATTTAGGGGTGGATGATGTGTCCAGATAGGGGGGTCAAGTGTCCACCCGGGGGGCGAAATATCCATAAAGGGGGTCACGAAGGGGGGTCATTTGACCGCGCAGTCAGATCCTACTGCAGATAAGCCCTTGCGGAACACAAGACAGCAATTTTGGTGGGAGTTTCGACTCCTTAATTGACTTAAAGATCCGTATCTTTTACAGCACTATTGGCGTTTAATTATTTTGTGTGGGGTGATGTGATTGTTGTTTTCATTCGGACGATATATTTGTTTTGTAACTTAAAGCTTGTCTTATTGAATACAGTAATACAAATAGTATCATGCAAAAGCATTTCAATGATTCAAAGGTAAATGATTTAACATAGCTGTAAATTAAATCTGGGGTTGTTATGATGATGTTTTTATTACGAAAATGAAAAGTTCTTTACTTCAATATTGTATATAATGTTAGTATCTTGGAGTATAAATAGAAAAAAATCTGAGAGGTTAGTATGTTTAATACCACTAATAAAATATAGTTTTTGAAAATCCGAAATCGCAGATATAACAAGCGAAGTCTTAGCAGACCTGGTGCAGTAGGGATGGCTAAATTCTGGGCCGCAATCATATAATTTGATTTGTCATCGACTCGCAAAGAAGACGAAGTACAATCGAAGAGATAATGGCAATAATTTGAAGAGGAAAACCGCAGTAGTGTTTCATAGTTTTGTAGTAAAAGCAACCTGGTGTTTAAACTCACCGTACCAGGATAGCGTGATCAAGTTGCAATCGCAGCTAACCAAATTGGGTTGTTTATTGCACGGTAATTTGAAGGTACATCGTCGGCTCCGGTTGGAGCTTCGTTTCTACCATTCATTAGGAAAAGCCGAGCCATGGTGTCATTATCTTGGAACTGCTTGTTACGGACCATCAAGGGAATTGGGGAATTTACGAGGAGTTTTCCGAAAATCGTTTCATGCTTGTTTGACTGAAATTGAAAAGTACGTTCAAATATAAATAAACTCTGCGTTCTATTTCATGGTAAAGTTAACGATCATTGTGTTTGTAGACATTGATGGCAGGCTACTAAAAATAACAGGTATTAAATAAACATTTAGCTTAGAAATAGAACAGAGCCGATTGTTTCAATGAAGTGTATTCTGAGGAACCGCGCAGATAAGTATTCCTAGCTTTTTGGTCTCAACAAATTTGGAATGGGATTTAAAAAAAGCTTTTGAGCATTTCTTTACTATATATTTTGTTGTGATGTTTGTTATTAGCTTTGTTACATTTTCTGCTGGAAAATTTAACGTCTTACAATGTAATCGTTTGAGTGTAGATAGAAAATTTGGTTTTCAATAATGTTTAAAAGTTTTATTGGTAGTAAGATTTTACTTAACCTTATTTTTAGACGTCAAAGCTTAAGCTGTCTATGACTGGTTTGTTGTTTAAAAGGATAATAATTCTTGTTTCGGAAATTTTCAAGATTTCTAGAATACGACCCAACCCAACCGTTGTGTCGTCCCCTACCCTTATATGCCTACAAGCCAATTATGATAGGAACAAGAAAACTTAGTAGAGGCTACTTCCAAACTTATTTTATGACGCGCGCCAGATGGCGTGCAACATAATATAACAATCTGGCGCGCTCTTTCTCACAAAAACCAGGACTAAATGATCTTTGAAATCATAATATTATTTCGTGAGATAGAAAAATAGAAAAACATGAAAGATGACTTCTGATTATTGTGTTGTTTTCGATATTTGTTTGTGATTGCAAGAAAAAAAGATTTAAACTAGAATGAAAGTTATTTGTGTGGAAAAGATGTTTAATTTGCTTAGCCATCACTAATAACCTCTATTATTGTTTGTATGGCCTCGGTTCTGTTATGTTGGCGATGTAAAGCAAAGACAGGTCCGAGCTCAGGGGTCAAGCAGATCCGCCACGACACAATAATGTCGGCAACGAGAATTGATTGAAAACATAACAATATCATAAATCAAGTATCACGTGACCGATAAAGATTGCTAACTAAGCAATTAAGACGCCTTTTGATTTTGTTTGATTTTTTATTTTGTTCTATTTTTCTGTATTGTGTGTTTAATTGTGTGATTAAATTATGTAGGTGTATAAAGGGTATTATAGTTTCAGTATTTTTGTCTAATTTGTCTAGTATTTCAGTTTTTGTTCCGCCCTCTCTTAAGGGAGGAATGGTGATAATATTACGCCTATATTTTTTAAATTATTTATTAACGGGATCCGCGGGGTCGTGGTTGTGATGTGACCCCCGCTCTGGAGCGTTGCTATGGCAGCACATTTCGCAGGCGTTCCAGCGCGGAAAGTAGCTGGCGTAATGGGTACGTTTGAGCCTGGAACTCTTCGGCTGGGCTATTAGAGTGACGGACGGTCATCCTTTCAGGCTATAATAATAATAATAATAATAACCACCAGAGGCTGGGTCTAAAGACTGGGTTGAAGGCCAAGATGCAGAAAGCAGTCTTGCTCGACACGGCTAGGATCGTCCGTCCGTCGCTTCTTGTCCCTGTCGCCCTGACCTCCGGCGGTTTGATTTTTCCACCGTTGGAGTAAACGCCGCCTCTTCCCCTTCTGAGGAGAGGTGTGGAATAAGCTTTATGCTCACATAATAATAATACTTTTATTTCGGATTAAAGTACAATCTAAGCACAATCCATAGTGTTAGTAAAAAGAACAATGAAGACTTAAAAAATATAATTGTTGTGATCACACTAGCGTTTTTAGATACAATTATAGGCATGAAGGAAGAAAAAATTTTACGCGCCCAAATGGGCGTGGATTTTTTTCTTCCTTCATGATTATAGGCATCAAAGCGAGTGAAACAAAAGACGGGCGCTGATAATTGAATGCACGACGTCGGCGCTCGAAAGATGCTAGTGTGGGGGGTCTATTATACTATTATGTGTGTATCAAGGATGTTATATTATAAGTTAGTACTTTATTCGTTTATTTAGTCGTTTATTATACTAATGACTTAATAAATTATTTTACCAATTAAAATGACTATTTTTTTTTACTAATAAAAAGTGTAAAAAATATTTCTATTCCGATCTAAAAACATGGAAAAAAAGCCCTATTTTTCTTCCCCTTTCTAAAGAAACTTCTATCATCTATGATTTAATAGTTTTTTTGTGGTTCTGTCATGAGAGGTGTTTGTTGTGACATGTTTGACATGTATGATTTCATCTTATCATGTGCAGCAATCAAAATAAATATTTTTTCACAAATTCGTTATAGACGTCCAAAATCCCGAAGCCAGTTTTCATACTAAGATGGTAAGTAAGACACTGGAGTTAATACTGTATGAATAACAATATTGGTATGTGTTTACTATCGTTTTAAAAAATATATAAACTAAACTCCCGATCTATATTTTACAGGAAAATACAACGCAGCGGTTAACAATAGCAGTAAATTAAATGAATTCGTTAAAAATGGATTATTAAAGTATAACAAAAATTCTGATCTACCTCTCTAAGAGGTAGAAATGTCAAATGGTAAGTTGGAAATTGTTGGTTTATAGGAAGTTAAGAGTAATGTTGCATGGATGTAATCATCAGACCAAAATCACACTTGGACTAAGGCTGTATTCTCGACGGGCGGCGAGCGGCGCTTTTAAAAGCATAGGTTATAGTAGCTTTCAGTTTTTTCCGTGGAAATGGGAGATTTTCCCGCGGTATAAAGTAGCCTATGTGTTATTCTGATGTATAAGATACTTTATTGCAAAGTTTCATTAAAATCCATTTAGTAGTTTATGCGTGAATGAGTAACAAACATCCATACATCATCCTCACAAACTTTCGCTTTCATAATAATAATAATATGTGGGGACATCTCACATAAAGCCATCTTGCCCCCAACTAGGCAGAGCCTGTACTATGGGAGTCGGACATCTAATATTCATACATATATAAATATACAATACCCAGACACAAGGCAAACACAAGTGCTCTGTGGCAAACTCGCGACCCTTGCTTCGAAGATAGCCGCACTACCATCTAGGCTACAGGGCCTTCAATACTTGTTTATTGCAGAATACCCTATTACTTTAAATACCATAAACCATTTAATAGGTTTTATTTATTTCAGGAAATAATAATAGGAAGAACACCATCAAAATTACGTATTTATAATGGTCACTGTTCGTAGAACGCAATATTAAATTTTGGAGTATTAATATTTAAACAGGTAAAATTTTGTGTAAAAAATACCTACTACTGTGCTTTATGATATTTTTTGTAAAAAATACATAACTTACTCTGCTGGACCCAAAATTAATCTTGGCTTACGCTACAAAAAAAAAACATAACAAACAGACAGTTATTTCAGAAGTCAGAAGTGTTTATTTGTTTTCCTGTTTCACAACACAGAAAACTGCTGTATTTTGAAACGTTTTAACTTATGAACATGTAACATTTTTTCCAGATCTAAAATGATATCATTTCGAGTGAAACACATTTTTCGAATAATTTTGATACTCCTGACAATATTCGTTCTATATGCAGCAGCATGCAAAAAGGAGGAGAAAGCAAAAAAAAAGAGTAAATATCATTGTGAGCAATGCAAAGAAGCAATACACGAAGCGAGAATGTGCAAGACGAAGGGGCCTTCTAAGCTGTCACCGAAAGGGGTCTGCAGAAGGTGTCGCTCTGAGCATATGGCCAGATTCACAGTAGTTGATGCAGAAGAAACTTGCGACCACAAAGATTGTAAACGTAAAAAAAAGGATCGCTCGAAAAAAGGACGAAAGGTAATACCTATGCCAGATCGTTGTTCTATTTATGTATATGGATATGGCACACCATTAAGCATACCATGCGATATAGTAGGAGAATTACGGGCAAGTTCGCAAAGATCTGTCTGCAGATATCCGTACCAACCAAAATACTTGACGTTTATTCCACATAAGGAAAGTGATCACAAAACAGATAAGGACAAAGATAAGCAATGCAACGAAGAAAAGAATAAAGATTCAAAGAAAGACCAAACTAAAGCAGATGCCGACAAAGGTCATGCAAAGAAAGACACTACTAAGAGTGGTTCAGAAAAAGCAGCGGCGGCTAAACCGGACAGTGCACCATCAAAACCAGCGGCGAGTAAACCAGACAGTCCACCATCAAAACCAGCGGCGAGTAAACCAGACAGTCCACCATCAAAACCAACGGCGGGAAAACCAAGTTCTGCAACAGGTAAACCAGACACTGCGCCAGGAAAACCAGCGGCTAGTAAACCGAGCTCTGCGCCAGGAACACCACCAGCGTCTGGTAAACCGAGCTCTGCGTCAGGAAAACCAGGGGCTGGTAAACCGAGCTCTGGGTCAGGAAAACCAGGGGCTGGTAAACCGAGCGCCAAAGCAAAGTCTGATGACAATAAATCTAAGCCATCACAAGCAAGTGCCAAGAAGTGAATGGATTAAAAATCGAACCCACAGTCGCAGGAAAGCGCAGACTGCGAAACGGTATCCGAGTTTATATGCAGCCTGTTACACAGATCGCGCCCGCTTTCTATGGAAAAGGCTGCATATTTGTCCCGAAGCCCGTTCTTTCCCGCGTCTGTGGGTTCGGGACATAAAGATTCACAGAGTTTAAATTTATTGTAATAATATTTTTACTCACACGTATACAATTGAATGTTAATTTGGTAAATCAAATACAAATATAAAAACATTTGTCTTTTATTATATTAAATCTTACAGAGAAGCGGGAGAAATATGTTTAGGTGTATTAAATGTATTATATCTTATAAATTTGCGTCGCCTTATGCTTAAGCTGTTATCGCACTTCACATTTTAGTGTACATGGATTCAGATATAATATTATTATGTAGATTCATTATAACTATCCTTTTTTTATACAAACGAATAGGTTGATCGAATTTTGTCATTTTCCTCACAAGAACGAAACCGTAATAAACCGTAACATTTTACTTATAATATTTTTTGAGAACTTTGGCAATATAAACAGCTGTTAGTAGCCAGCTATGGCCAGCAAGCAGCCGTCCTCTAATTAAACGATAAATATCACATAACGATTATTATATTCAAAAGCAGTTTTGAATTCGCATCACTCTCTGGTAATGTGTCAACGCGAGGGAGGCTATTTTTAACTTCTTTTTTTATACAATACAATGCAATACAAATAATTATACCATCATTCTTATTGCTAAATAAATGAAATTCTGTTTTTTTTCCAGTATAATAGGCAAATAATAGGCAGCTTTATAGTGAGTCGTAACGTAGGTATTTTATTTAGATTAGGTACTTCTAACATGTGATAAAACAAAAATATAATGTTGTCCGGATTGTAAGAGCATAATGATTGAATAAAGTTGATAATTTATGCGCAATCATTAGGTTAGGGTACCATTTATGTTCAGCTACTATTCTCTCTTGGGTACATATTTTTTTGTATTCGTGGGCTTTAAGAATAGCGCCCCAGCAGTCATTACCGCTTGCTCGTTAACGCTCTCTAATTGCATCGGGTTAATATAGACTTTGTTAAATAAAGTCTCTTCCACCCCCCTCCATCCGCGCCACCACCGCTGTATTTGTCCGCACGGAAGTGCGCCAACCAAGTCACGTTTCAGTTTTAAAAGATTTGATTGTACAGTACTTTTGTCGGTTCGCAATTTTTTTTTACATCACAATGGTTGAGTAGATATATAAGTAGTTACGTGAATTTCTAGTTTATGTATTTCATTAAAGAACATAATTGCTTACGCGAGTATTAGGGGTCCAAATGAAATAAAAGTCAAGGTTCAAGTTTAAGGTACTAGTTGACTGATTCAGACAGTGACGTCGAAATAAAACTGAGTAGCTAAGTTATACTAATAGATTTTTAAGCCCAACCGGGAATGAAACCTTATCAAACCACTAACTGACGAAGACAAACGTCAATTTTGTTCATTGTGTTGTAAAAGTTTAGTTTAATGCTATTATAGCAATTTGATGTAGTAGAAAGTTTAAAATTATAAATCAGAATTTTGGATCTCTACTCGCGTAGCCTCTAGCTAGTCAGTCTCTAGTCCTAGTCGTTCGTTTGGCAGGAAATTATTACGTTGTACAACTTGGCACTGTTTTTCCATTCTGTGCTTTCGGTTAGATTTTTTTCGTTATTTACCGGCGTGCAGATGCCTTTAATGACGCGTTCTGAAACTTACGATGACACTTGGCGGGGCTCGGCTCGGCTCTTAATTGCTGAACGAATTAAAGAATTTTCGCTCCTCCCGCCTCCAGCTGCAGCATGGCGGCCTGAGACATAAACGAGATTGTTGTGATACTGAAATAGAGTGCTCGAATTGTTTAGAAAAAAAGCAACGATTTTAGACTTTTTAATATCTTAAGTTTTTAAAAAGATATTGGATGCGGGCAGCGCAGGACCGATCATTGTGGAGGTATTGGGGGAGATTTTTGTCCAGCAGTGGACGTCTTTCGGCTGAGATGATGGTTAATATCTCATAGTGTTAACCCGAGACTTCCTGAAATTTGAATGGAGAAGCGTTAGATGCAATCTGGGGCAATGGTCCAACTGATCAGTCCAAGTAGTTGGACCACGGGTCTTTACTAGGGGCAGTTGCCGAACAGAATCAGACCGCTCCTGACTGATCATCGTTTTATGGGTATGGAATTGGTCTACTTCACTCTATGGCTTAATTTTCTTTGTAGTTGCCTTACTTTGACTTTCGTGGTCTTCGACCAAGGTTCGAGTTCATTTTCAGGCCTTTATTCTGATACCGAGCGAGCGTGAAGCGCACATATACGAAAAGAAAAATAATGTAGTGCCTCATACGTTTTATTTGTGCAAACTCAAAAATTTTAATCACCCTAAAATGCTAACCCTAGGCGGGGTTCAAACTCGCAATCCTCTGCAGTGTTTGGGATGTACAGCAACTATTTATTAACCTGTGGTAGAATGTCACTTTTACCAAGAATGAACCTGAGATAAAATATTCTAGGGTTACATCCCTGAAATTGACGATAGCGCCTTACCAATGCACGCAATGAGCATTGAGCATCCATCCTTCGCTCGGAATGTCGCAAGTGAAATTAATTTTCTAAATTAAATTAAACTGGGACAGTACTGTAACTCATTCTCAAATGATGGGCTTGAAGAAGTTCGGGGCCATTTACTCTTGTTGGGATGTAGAACGTCACTTTTACCAAGAATAATACTTAAGATGAGAGATTCTAGGGTTACATCCCTGGAAATTGACGATAGCGCCTTACCAATGCACGCAATGAGCATCCACTTCGACTCGAAATATAGCAACTGGAATTAATTTTCTAAATTAAATTAAACTGGGGCAATACTGTAACTCATTCTGAAATTATGGGCTTGAAGACGTTCGGGGTCATTAACTCTTGTTGGGATGTAGAACGTCACTTTTACCAAGAATAATACTTAAGATGAGAGATTCTAGGGTTGCATCCTTAGAAATTGACGATAGCGCCTTACCAATGCACGCAATGAGTATCTACTTCGACTCGAAATATCGCAACTGAAATTAATTTTCTAAATTAAATTAAACTGGGGCAATACTGTAACTCATTCTCAAATGATGGGCTTGAAGACGTTCGGGGCCATAAACTCTTGAGTCTTGAGTCGTTCAGAGAGAGATGGAGCTGGGTCCTGGGTTGGACGGAGCAGTTGCCGGCACGTGGCGCGGACATTATTCTGAGCATTTCGCGTACGATTAAAATTATCCCACCCCATTATAGCTGAGGGAGTGACGACACACTGCCTTGAGAACTGGCAGAAGTGACATAACTTTAAGTGGACAATTCTTGTTTGATAGTCTTTAAATTGAATGTACATCTTTTTTTTTAACTTGAACCTGTTGATCTGTTGCGATTTGCGCTAGTTAAGTAGCTGTTAAGTAAGTAGGTGCTATCAGTGAAGACCTTTACTTAAGTTAATTATTGTTTCAAATGTAATACCTATTGGTTTTCCAAATAAAGTAAAATAAAATAAATGATACAATATTCACACACAGAATTTCGTAATATTGTTAGATTAAGATAAACTACCGTAAGTTCCTTGTCTTAAGGTATTAATTTTTTGGTTATAAATCAAATAAATACCACACTAATGTTCATTAAATTACTTTATTTCCTTTTATTGCTTGGAGATTTTCTAATATTTTTTCTAAATTACATTCCTCGTATAAACACTGAGACTGGACTTATGGACTCATGTATTGCAAATAGGTATTTAAAAATGCTATGAATAGTTCTATAATAATATTATAATTACTTTTATAGATAACATACAGATTACTAGATTTTACAGATTACAATACATTATTTTCTTGGTCTCTATGATAGATAATATGAGTGTAGTTATTCTACAATTATAAAATATAATGTACATTTTAAATAATAAAATAAGCGATTTTTCCAATTCTAACTTAACTGCGAAATTAAAATTTCAAATATGTTAAGTAAGTATGTAATCAATTCAGATGCAACTTTTGTGGAATACTTATTCTTATTTAACCTAGAAGAGTATAAAAGTTAACTCAAATAAAATGAGGATTTTTTTTTTTTTTTTTTAATATATCTTACGGAGACGAAACATAAATATGTGAATATTATTGTGAAACTATTTGTAGCTGGTGTGCGACAATTTTTTTAAAATTATTTTTCTATCCGCCCCTGTCTCGTGCTACAAAGCTCTACATTCAAGATGGTAACAAAGACGTTCGTTCGTGATTGGCGTTCAGTAAATTAATCTGGAGCCTAATTAATAACAATACGCCGGGATTCGGAGGCGACAGATGACGTCACGACTTACCCGACTCGCACTACGCGTCTTTACAGCAACGGCGATCCGGTTAGGGGACGTTTATGTACTACTAGCTTTAGGCAACTATTTCACTGGCGACAAAGACAAAATACGAAAGGGACGCAGTTATACATTGGAATGAGATACAAATACACCGCGTTCACTCTTGCGCATAACTGCGTCCCTTTCGTCTTTTGTCGTCGTCGCCAATAAAACACCTGCCTTACGATTGTGAAATTAATATTTTTTTGGTGAACATGAAGTTCATCCAATCTAATTAATAAATAACAGCCAGTGGTCACTTCGTGTGACATTCCCCAGTTTGGTTAGGACACTGCAGGCTGAATCACCTGATTGTCCGAAAAGAAAGATGATTCCGTGCTTTGGAAGGCACGTAAAACCGTTGGTTCCGGCTATCAACGAATGTTGTCGTTATATGAGCCATGTCGGAACCTAAGGCGGCTCAACAATTCCAACACCAGGGTTTATGAGGTAGGTTTACCATGAAACCCATTCGATAAGTAAGCAATAGCCAGAGGTAATGTACCAATAACTGACCAGGCACCTAAAGTTGACCACCACGAAAAAATATATATTTTAATTCATGAGGTTATTATTGTGTGCTATTTTTCATTTTATTTCTATCATGGCAAAGAAAGGTTCGTCAATTGACTTCCGGAAGTCATGTTGTTATTCGACTTTTCCCACTTATTTTTATATACTAACTCTGAACCAGACCTTTTTTACTATCATTTTTATCCATATTTGTTCAGCCTTCAGCGTAAAAGCAAAGTAACGAAATTATTAACTTACACACCTTCATTTTGCAGTCGAAAAACTTCGCGAACACGAATGATTTAATTTAGCATAAGATAGATTATTTCAACTAAATTAAGTAGGACATGGTCTACCCCTCACAGAATATAAATAAACTTTAATTGTTACGGATAATCGAACCATAGAAATTCGTGGAAAGTGAGCGTCAACATGTTACGCAATAGAAGTCTCGGAAGCCACCCCGCGCTCCCCAAGTTATAGCGCAATTATTTGTACAAAAGCGAGCTTGTCTCAAAGATTGTTTGAAGGAGGCCTTAGAAAAGACACAGGGCGTAACATCAAACAGCCTTTGTTTTATTAGATACAGTCTGGAATAATCTTGGGTGGCTTCATGATGTTTTTCTTAACGTAGTTAAGATTTATGTTAACGCTCTTAAGATTTATTTTTGAATAATTTTAAAAATCATAAAATCTGACATTTAAATTTTCATTTCAAGTCGGTGATGTCTCGGCTGTCGGAAGTAAGCTTAAGCTTATAGGAATTTTAAATTTAATGTTATTAGAAAATAATTGTACATGTTTTGGATCTTTATCTGTAATAAATAGCCTTTACATAATTATTTTATTAATAATACTGTGGGAAAATAATAGTATTATGTGTTAACAATTTAAAGAAAAGCAATCACTTTCGTGCCGCTTACTGGGCACTAAAGAGACGGGTATTATTGTGATCAAATATATTAAAACAAAAGGTTTAATTTAGTGCCTACAATACTGCACAGACCACTCAAGAACTCAAACATTTTGAAGAGTTTTTATCGTCAAGTCATGTCGTAAAGCAGTCATTTTACGAGGCACCGACTCGAATGCACCGATGACGCACCGTGTCGTGTCTCACTTTACGGATGTCTCAAAAAGTGGACAAAAAGAAACACCCTTGTTTGTTGTGCTTTGCTTGAAGAGGACCACCTCTGAGGCTCAACTAATTGAGTTCTGTCGCTGTCTGGTAGAATGTTTTTGCATCGTTGGGGAAATATCTATTACCTACAAGTCATTCAAATTATTCAACAGTATAATAAGCTGACAAACAAATGTTACCAAAGAAACAAAATCGAGATTGAAGTTTTTTTTGAGATATTTTTTCAAAGGATTCCAGATTGTATTAGTAATGGTATTGAAAAATTATTTGTTATGTTAAAATTATTTGTTTATGACCAGCATTCGTAAACTATTCATTATATTATCTGAGAGTTAAAAATAGTACTATCTTATCAGTTCTAATTTAAAAGTGCAATGAAACTGTACAAAAATATATTAATATAACTTCACTGATAAAATGATAATAAAAATGCGACAATTTATCGTCTCTAAACAGGACAATAAAAAGTCTGCTCCCTTAATGGGGTCGTTACAGATAATGACAAAAGGTCATTTATACCGTATCTGTGTTTGCGCAGAAACATGTGTATAGCTGTTTGGCCTGCGACAATTTGTTATAATCTGTGGTAGCAGATAGCGTTAGCTTTCCGACTACACCTAACCTATCGTACATTGCTTGTCCACTGTACTGTTATATTCTGCCTGTGCAATTTTAAGCAGTAATAAACTTCGATCTGATATGAAAAAATGTCGCCGATAGAAAATGCCGACATTTTTCTATTGTTCGAGGGGATTTGCCGATGGCGTGAAATATTATCTGCGAGCGATTTATAGACATATGCCGTGGAACGCGATAGTAATTTAGGGGCGAATTCAGTGGCTAACTATAACACGAGTAAATTTACTAATGACAGAGTATAAAAAACACGGTCTATACTATAAGTGCACCAGATACCAAATCTAAGTATGAGGCACAATATAAGGTACGGGCGCCAAAGATGGCCCACTTAAATTTTTAGATATTTTGTTTCCCAAATAAATATAAAACAAATCCTTGTAAAATCTTGCAGTTAAGTAAAGTAAAGAAAAAACATAATGGAAATTATAATATATTTATTTGGGAAACAAAATATCTAAAAATTTAAGTGGGCCATCTTTGGCGCCCGTACCTTAGTATATAAAAGTCTTGAAAAAAGTACGTATATCACCTGAATATATAACATTGCGCTATATGTTTTTATTTTTATACTGTAATTCTGAAATTTTCAAATAGATGGCAGTGAGGTACCTCTTTTAAATTTTAAGCTACATATATTATTTAGAATTCTGAAGATATCTTAAGATTTTATGAAAGTATATGAAAATTATTTTTGGAGGAAATTTCATATAAATTAATTAAAGGCAAGTTTAACAGTTCAGTAAGAAAATAAAAAAAAATAATAAACTTTGAATTTAAATAATGATAATGCATACAAGTCGAAGCATTATAAATATAATTGATTTTCTAAAGAAAATGCAATTATTTAGTGAAGTGAAGGTAGAGAAAAGGATAATAATGAAATTGACTAGTCAAGCAATAGGCTCAAATAATTTATTTGAAGATGTTTAAACACAACTTTGTCACAAAATATATCTACGTATGATCAATTGAATAAAATTATATTTAATGCTAATTCATGCGCAAGCGACGTTCGGCCTGGCGGGAGGGCGTAAATCCGCGTGTCTAACACACAGACAAAAATCCGACATCTCTATAATATGTGACAATATTTCACCCTGACATGTGTAAATGCCCCCTAATGATGAGGTTTGTTATATTAATGGTGATCTTATCATCCCTATATTTATTCGGGGATCAAGTTCGTTAATTATCAATTTTACGAAGTTTTACATGGTAATCGATTTGTGTTCGTATATGTGTTAGTTTCACAGATTTTGATTGAAATTAGCGCTTTTGATTGCGAAATTTACTTTGCTCTTTAGGTACTTGCTTTTACAGATTTGAATCTTAAAATACTTACAAGTAGTAAGTAATTAATAAACTTTTTGATCTCGTCAACAGCCTAAATAAGACCCCACGGGAGGGCAAGAAGCTACCATAAATCAGAGTGAATCATGGACTCAGTAACATAGTTATAGTGTAACTATAGTAATACGTCCATGGAGGGAATAGGCCTTAGTCAATAATACTGCTCAGTGCGGGTTAATCGACACCATAGAGTAAGGATTTTTTTTGGGTAGAATAGAGACGTAATACATGCAAATCTTAAAGAAGAAATTCTGTCTAATAGTCCAAATGTCATGCAGCTTTATAATCTTTTTCTTATTCTTCTCGCCTGTTATGCCTTAGCAGGGACATAGGGCTCTTAGTATAGTCTTCCAAAGATATCTATCTTGCGCTGCACCTTCCAAATCTTTCCAACAGTAACCGATATTAAGCTTTCTAATGGTGACTTTTTATTGGTAGAAACTGATGGAAAACAAAAAATCAGGGCTGACAGGACAGGATCGGATCACCTTGTACATATTATGTCTCTATAATATTAAATACTCTTCGATAGACACTAACTAACAGTGCGATACGAAATTACCTTAGTTACAGAATAAATATACAGATTTTTTTCTATTTATACTCTAAGGAAATTTCCGTAAGTAATTACTTACAGTGCCTTGTACAAATGCCTTGTAAAGTTCGGTACCTTAATTATACCCAAATGCTGCGATATTATTAATTATATTTTTTATAATATCTTATCTCTTCTATTGACGAGTTTCTCAGTACATATTACTAACTCAGAGTTAATACATTACGTTTCTTACATTACTCCGACAAGAGAAGTAAATTGATAGACTTCCAGCATCATTACTCGTGGCGAGATCGACAATATCTGTCGTGTCGCGTGCGCCGTAATCCGTTAACCCCTCTTGTCGCGTCGCGCGTCGTCGCGTGAGAAGCGAAATGAATCGCAGGACCGCGCGACCACTTAGCTCGCACAGTTGAATCATAGGGGGCATCTGTATATTGAGGAAGATACAGAATTTACGTCTCAGATATATAAGTTACTTCTAAGACAGAATTAGCTTCTAAGGTATAATTATAAATGTTCTGTAATTTCCGCGTAGGTCTCTGTCAATGTTTGAATTTTATTAGAAATACGATAAATTACGAAAGCACAAAATTTTTTTTTGTTTTTTTGTTACATTTTTAGGAAGTTTATAGTTTTATTGCACTGCTTGATCGATTAAGCAACTCTATGAATGCCTGATCTGTCACCTTTTTAAAGTTTAATTTATTATGTTTAGCGCTAACTCTCCTACTGATATAATAAAAATTCAAAACAAGAAATCCAAATACAAGGATATTAAAATCGATATTTTGTTATAATTACAATGTAGATTGTACCTGTTTTTTACATAACAAATTTATCTTTATTTTTCCGACAATCAACCCTCAATGGTAATCTTTTTCGAAAAACTTGTGTTTGCTTGTAATCGTTCTTGTGTTTGTTTGTCTGTCAATGTATAATATCACTGTAAGTAAAGGTTATTTATAACAAAAAATAATAGTTCTGTAGTTCACGGTGCCCCCCTTAAGATGGATAGTGAGGGAGGGATCGTTGAAAGTTAATTCATGTTCGTTGTCATTGTGCCTCGTGTTAGTAGTCGTGTTGGGAAATGCAGTTTTCTTAGTTACACCACTTTGGCAGAGGGGTGAAAGGATATTTAGAAACGCTTTCATTGTTTACGAGTCTGTATGGCTGCCATTATTACTTATAGCTTTTGGCTGCTTCTTATAAGATTTTTGATGAGAATAATAATGTATGAAAATACTTTTATTAATAAATGTTTTTTTCAATTATTTCCTCAAGTAACCAAAAAACATTTAAATTTTGAAATGAATATTTTTTATTTAGCAACAAATACAAAATTTATACATTTATTTCACCTTAGTACCAGCTTTAAGAGGTCCATTATAAGTCCAATTTGGATAGACAATAGAGACTTTCTGTTCACTTATTTGAAAGTCGATAAAATAGAATAATCTTTATTTTATTTGGCTCCCGTAGGTACCCACTGTAATCACTGTACCACAAATTTCAATATTTTCAATTACATTCCATCTTGTAATATCAGCGACATATTTGAAGCCAATATAATAATTTTAACCCTCTATCAGTACCCCTGTTTGCGCGGCGGCTTAGGCAAGTAGTGTTTGCAATAGGATATGGCAGCGGCAGTCAACGTGTTATATTAGGAAATATTATTATGTCCATTCGTGTCTAAATCTACTTATCAACTAGTTGCACGCTGACATCTGTGGGTAGTTGTTGGTATTAGAGCTGTCGCTTTTTTCATTTATTATATTTGGTAAGTAAGTAATAATCTTAAAATACATAATATTGAAAAAAAACCATAACATGCAGACGTTATTTTCTAAACGGTTTTTTTTAAAGATGTAGACGGACCTATGATAATGATAGATAACGTTTGAGGTCCGTAATGTTTTAAGTTTAAAGATAAGACATATTTTTGGATTGGAAATTGGACAACGATTTTTGTCGAAATTTTATAAATCTCTAAATGCTACGTAGTACTTATAAGATCTTATAAATGCTACGTAGTACTTATAAGATCCTTTATATTCGTTTAAAAAAATAGGTGATACACACTCAGATCATTGGGCTAGCAGCCGAAGCGAATTGGAGTAACTAAGAATATTTATTTCGTCGTGGTTAAAGCTCACATATATGTCCCCATAGGGGGGCTCGAGCTTACCCTGAGAATCAGAGTGAATAGGCCTTAGTCGAACACGCTGGTCCTGTGCGGGTTGGTCATCTTCACACACAACCTTTGAATTACTTCGCATGTTTGTGCAGGTTTTCTCACGATGTTTTCCTTTACCGTAAGAGCATCGAATAAACGTAGATATGAATTCGAAAACTGAAAACATTGTTACGTGCCGAGACACGCGCTAATTTCCGAATGGAAGTCAACTGCCACTTGGCCGCTGAAGGACCTTGTTTATTGCTTTCACAATATACATGGATGAGACAAAGTATGGAATCTGTTAGGTATGGGTTTATGTTTCAGAACCATGTTTACTTGTTGCGTATATGGTTGCGTATTTTGATTATGAATGTTCCATTAAAGACAAGAACGTCACGTGTTTGTTGTTTTCAACCAACTTCGGAGTTCCTTCTCGAATAGCCCTTCAAATTATTCCGAAGTTGTATTACGTAATATGACAAAGTGGCTTTGTATATACGCGATCAATAGTGTCATTGCTTTACTTATATAAAGAGAAAACATATAGGTGATGTTATAAAATAGGAATATGTGTTTTGTTATAAACTTTTGTTTAGTTTCACCTGTCCTGGGGCTCTACTCTTGAAATCAATATCAACCCAATGCAATACTAAAGTCAACTTTAGACCGCTACTCTTGAAAATCTGCCCGGCAAGAGTTGCCAAATGTCCGATTTCATTTAGTTCACTCAATATCCTCCCAATATGAAACCAAGGTGGCGTTAGTGTGGCATTCGAGAGTACGAAACGCTCGATCTCAATGTCGATGGATCAAAATCGCCGTCAAGAGGGGCTACCCTCTTGTGTCTGTGTGTTTGTCATCATATTTTGCAAGTTAAATTTAAGCGAGTTGCCAGTATCTAATTATGTTGCAATTTGGCATACGTATGTAGGTAAGTTTGGTGAAAATGTAATCATTATGGTACCACCCAGCTGCTAGCTGATCTGGTTATGGAATGGAGCCGGAAGTTTTTCCACTCGCATAGGATTTTAAAAAACTAGGACTCTACATTTTAATAGTAAATGTGGAAAAAGTGGTGCAAATGTAGTGTAACACGCTTTTATTTTCAATTTATAGACTGTGATGACTACACAAATATTTAATGATATAGTTCAAGGTTAGATAAAGGTTTGAAAGTAAAATACAATAATTTGGACATAAGATGATTTTGACAGAAAAATAATTAACTTATTGTCTAGCTAAAAGAATACTCACTTGTTTTATACTTTTTAGTACTTAATACTAAAAGCTTGTTAGTATGTTTGTTTTCCTGTTTATCTGTGTATATAATTAATTAAATAACCGAATGTAACGATTTTGGGTATAAATAAATAGAAATGAAATTCTATGAAAGCTCCTTAGTACATTTCTTAGTCGTAGGTACTAGCATCTGTTTTATAAAAAGGTATAAAAATAAAGAAAAGGCTTGGAAAAATAATACTTTCAATGTATTATTTATTAATTATTAAATAAATAATACATTGTAAGTTGTTTCAATTAATTTTAACTTGTAAAAAACACTCATGCTGCAAGTAAAAATCAAAGCTTATGTGTTTTGTATTTCTACTGAAATCATTAAGCTTTTAAAGCACAAATCTTTCTTAACGAAATTCCAGAATGGTCAAGAGAACTCCGCAGCGCATTACTTCACAGTTACGCTACCTTACAGAATCTCCTACAATCCTATGATCGAGTCCACACTTTACACCTGTGTGAGCAAGCTATACATAACATGGCCGCGTTACATAAGGCCAGACGCACACAGACGTTAGATGAGGGTATTTGTCGTATCGGAGGCAGCATTGTCCATTGTATAGACGCCTTGGGCCATTGTTCCGTGTGTACACATACTAAACATTGCACTACCACAAGCAACAGCTAGGAGGCAGCATCGATCGCACACAAGCCCTGTTATGACTTTCTATCGGCGGTCGCTAAGTGTAATGGGACAAGTACGATTTTTTAGTGTAACATTGAACTTTTTGATCTTAGTGTGTTAAAACGTAATCTCAATTTAATGAGTTGCTTTCGCCATTAAAATTGAAGTAGATTGTTAGTTGTGATGGAGAAAGCACATGTGTTACGATTTATGATTAGATCATCAGGACTATTTAAAGGTGCGTAACATTTTTTGGTTATTCTAAACTAAACATTTTTTCCCGTGGGAATTAGGTATTTTTCCGCGGTCAAATGTTGCCCATATATTCTCCCAATTCTATTCTATCTTTGTACCAAGTTTCATCAAGATCGGGTCAGTGGTTTTGGTGTGAAAGCGTAACAGACAGACAGAGCAGAGATACTTTCAAACCAAATGTCATATCGTAAAGTAGGCGTAAGCACTCTTTCAAAGAAAGCGGGTTTGAATAGTGAAATATAGTTTTAAAATATACTCCCTTTTACTTGTAGGCTGGCTCTATGTGCTTGTAGAAGGAAGTCTTACGGCTTAGAGTTGCAACTATTACAGCAATATATGAGAAATAGCACTGCAATATGATATTCCGTGACAATTGAATGGGTAATGGCTGGCTACACTGGTTAGCTCACATTTCTAACATTATTTACGTTTTCTCTATACTATAAATAAACATAATAAAAAATAACACCATATTGCTTTACACTCTCAATAGTTTGCCTGCTGAACTATCCACAATCAAAATTACATTTGTGTTATGTACTTACTTAATAAGTATTTAAAAAATATTTTCTTTGTCCTTTGTAGCTCTCTACAAATAATAAATTTAACATTTATTCAAAGCTTTCTGCCTGTTTGATGTTCGTCTATAGATAAATACTACAAAATTGAATATTCCTTTTTTTAAATTATCTTAACAGTATAGTAAATAATATTAATCTACATAACTCACTTTAGAATTTATTGAGCAGATAGCCTTATCATTTAAGTATTGTTTACCATCAATCTTGTAATAACCTTGAAAATATAAAATTTCCTGTAAAAAAAGTGAAGTCGTACATAAATTCATTTTAAATAAAATTGCTTTTGCACCTATGCAATAAACCATATCAAAACGACATTCGGCCCCTGAACAGAGATTTAAGACTTAACCCCCTCACTGCCGGTGGTAATATTCCGGATATAAATTGTCGTGTTCTTGTGTCGCGGTAATAACTGCGTGTCGGTGTCAACGGAACTGCAAATCCGCGCTTTATCCGCTGGTTATCCGCCGGCGCAGAAGCGGAACTCGCGATTCGCAGCTAAATCACATGATTTATTGTCATTGCGGATCCGGGGACATTTTTACTGTTAGTCGGAACGTTTATTCAACAGGGGGTGGTTTTTGGACACAAAAATCAATTTATCTCAAATTTTATTCTACACTTCATAGCTATACTAGATGTCGGTATTTTTGTATTAAACGCTTAGATTTGATCTCGCATTTATTTTAGACAGAAAAATGTACGCGCAAATGAGTTCAACAACATATTCGTTACAAGTCTTTAGATTTTTTTTTGGTTTAATTTTAATTCTATACCCTAGATTGTATTTTTACAAAACATCACACTGTAGTCTGAATCTAGCTATTAAGGCGGAACGAGGGCAATATTCACCCAAATATTATAATAAACTATAAAGCTTTATTGTGTTAGTGACAGTCCGCGTGTCCCTCGCCGTTTAAAGTAACCACAGACCACATAACCGCGCAAGACCCCATTTAAACATTCGCAGAAATATTTTTAATGCAACTACAATAATATTAATTGTATCACAGTAGTTATGAAGACTTAGTAGTACTATGTGAACTCTCTCAAAAAAATCTAAACTTTTTAATGACAAAATATAATAGGTACTTATTAGATAAACTATGTCTTATTAAATATTTCATAAATCATTTTAATTTATTTTGGCTACGACATGAGCCGAAGGGATAATTTTACATAGATTTCTATGTTTCTTTTTGAAAGCAACATTAAAGTATGTGTTGGGTTTTATTAAATTAGGATTAATGTCGTAGTCGGACTACGGCGTAGCAATTTCTCGTAGTACCTAGCGATTTCGTGGTCGCGCTGTGAACGGACTGTCACAGATATACTCCCCTTCTTTTATCTGCATATTTAGTTTTATCAGTATAGATAATTCTTGCAAGGTTTTGCTGGTCATCTGTCAGTGGTATTGAAAAGAGGGTCGTCCTTGCGAACTGAAAGGATTACAGAACAATAACAGCGGTACATTCATCACGGCTGTTCCCTCCCTCGTTCTACAGATTAATAAAATTATGACATGGCCGGCAATTTGCCCCAATTTGATAGCTTTATCTCCTAAGATTTATAATCTTTACTTACTGTCTCTTCGAGGATATCTGACGGTTTCATTAATCTTTTGACCATGCTAAATGTAGAATTGGTAGCGCTAATCAATGTTTATTATCGATGATTATAATTATTAAATTAATCACCACAAAGATACGATATCGAGCATTGTTACTAGGAGAATGCGCAGGCGATATAGAAAGGTTTGTCTCGAAAAATACTATTGTACCAAAAATGCAGGTTTTTTTGCTAAGTAATGTAAGATGATGATGATGATGTAATAGTACAGCCAAGAGCAAGTCAAACCGACGCTTAGCAATCCTATGCTTATTCAAAAAGTTCAAAGTATTCATAGTAAACAAAGTTCAAGCAGGAATACTCACATCCTCTGTACCCTCTTCAATATCCTTTACAATCCCTCTTCCCCAACATACTTAAAAAATCGTTTCTCCTTCTTACGTTCCGATGACAGGTCCTCTCGCTGTCACATACGCACTCTCCTTTCCTTTCCTGTGCATAGTACCCGCATGTACTCTGAATCCTTCACTGTGCATGCGGTCAGGCTGTGGAACTCGCTCCCGCATACCATACGCGACAGTCCTTCAATTTTCGCTTTCAAAAAGCGTTTAAAAACACATTATCTTTCTTTATGTAAATAATCCGTGGTATAAGTATTGTATATAATCATGTAAGTATATTATGTGTATATATGTTTTTATATAGGTATATATATTCATTTATATATGTTTACTGTGTATTTATCTATGTCATTGTATGGTATATGTAGTAAATATTATTTATGTGTTTGAGTTATGTATGTATATATTCATAATTATTCGAATAGATTGTGCACGTCTATGCCCGTTTATTGTAAAGTGTTCTCTTATCTTAGCCAAGGCCAGCTGTAAGACATTTCGAAAGAAATAAGCTGTGCCTGTTGTGTCTGTTTTTTAAATGTTTATTCCTGTAAATAATATTGTGTACAATAAATGATAAATAAATAAATAAATAAATTCAAATTAATAAATGTACCTGATAACCAAAATATTTTGTACGTTTAAAAAATTCCTTCGAGAATAAGGTCTTTCAAAGTCGATATGCATTATATAAAGAAGTAAAAAACGGAAGAACAAAGGTTGAGTAAGATTAGAGGTGTTGAAGTAAGAGAGTGCGGTTGTGTCAATATTTAGATTTGCCGCTTTGAAGTTGCTATTATTGGAGCTAGAACCAGGTGCAAATGTGCCTAAATCAATATAGGTGGCAAAACATAGTCATTTTGTATTGAAAGAAGAAAATTAAAAGAGTGATAAAGACTATGCGATTTTCCCAAAAAAATAACGTTAAAATCTAAAGTTTAAAACCTAAAATAGAATTTTCTTACAAAATTTAAAGTTACGTACATATGTAATCAAATCATTAAGAACGTGCTGTGTCTCTTAGGCAGGGTTGTCTATACAGTTGCATGTTCTGCCTGAATACTTAAATAAACATCATTCAAACATGGCCGTTTAAACAGCCATTCTAAACAAGAACAATACAACATATTTTACACAAATATTATTAGTAGCAGTTTATAAAATATATCCCAATATACTGCTATTTATTTCCTCGTAACATGCTATTTAAAATGATTCAACTGCATTATTCAACCTCAAAAAATTAATTAAAGCTTCAAAAACACGTTATAATACACCCTTAAACACACGCGTCTTAGATTTTTGATACCAGGAGAACAGACAAAGGGAGAGGTCAATAAATTGCGTTGATCATAAGGAGCGTTCCTCGCGCCATCTGCCGGGGGCGGCGCGGTCGTCTTCCGCTGTATTGTACGCATGCGTACACCGGGCTGCGCACGAGTCACGGTGCAGCCGCGGTGTACCGGTTCGGTTGTTGGCTTGCTGGTCGAGATTGCAGAGGTCACAGAACTCGGAGTTCATTTGTTTTATTTTTTAAGACTGCTTAAATTTTCGGTATTTTCCCACAGTATAAGGTAGCTTTTATCCCTCCCTAAAATCGATTATATCTCTGTACCAAGTCTCACCAATACTTCCCTTGTGACTTACCTTTTTTCCCGTGGGAATAAGGTATTTTCCCGCGGTTAGAGGTAGCCTATACTCTACTCCAAGGTCAAAATCTCTGTTCAAATCTTTGTCAAAATTTTCCACTTGTACTTCTTTTTTTTCTGTGGGGAAAAAGAGCTTTCCCGCGGTAAAAGGTAACCTTTATACATCCCCAGGGTCTATTCTACCTCTGTACGAAGTTTCGTCTAAAACTTTCCACTCGCGCTGTAATTTTTTTCTCCGTGAGAATAAGGAGTTTTACCGCGGTAAAGGTAGCTTATATCTATCTCCAAGATCTATTCTATCATACCCTAAGGCCAGATTGGTATAGATTCGATACCAAGTTTCATCAAGTCTTCGCTCCACTGCTCCGCCCGCGCTTACAGTAATTCCCGTGAGAATGAGGTATTTTCCCGCGGTAAAAAGTAGCCTATGTCTATCCCCAAGGTCTATTCTATCTCCACACTAAGTTTCATCAAAATCGGTTCAGTTGTTTTGGCGTGAAAGCGTTACAAATTACAAACAGACAGACAGACATACAGAGTTACTTTCGCATTTATAATATTATTATTATTTTATAGTAGGCATTACACTGTAAAACTTCATCACAAATCACAATGAGACGCAATGAGTTCTTGCGTGACAGAGTTACAAATATTCAATGATCATCACTTATTTTCTTTTTCACAATATCAGTAGAATGTGTTTTTAATCAATAATTTAATTCTTAGTTGAAAAACTACTGCTGGACAAAAGCTAGTCTAGCATGAAATAAACTGAAAGTCTGAAAGAAATGCAATGGCCATATTGACGCTGTCAGGTAATATGCCATACATTACAAGGCTCGATACAGATGCTATGAGGTGACTAATTACAAACCTAATTAAAACCATTTAAGTGCACACTTCTTAGAATCATTTCAAACCAATCGACTATAAAATATGCGCGTCGTGCTCTATGGCACGCGTCTGCGCACCTCACGCACACACACATATCTTACACACATAGACATATTATCTACACATAGACAAGAACACAACACGCGCCAAATGAATGAAAACCAGAATAAAGAGTCTTGTATTACAACATTTGTTTAGGAAGGAAGTAGGAAGGCAGCTGTACTGACTTCTTTTCCTTAGTAATGATGGTTTGAAGTGCATTACATCTTTTGTTGAATGTCCTGTCGCGTGCCCCGTTGTATTATTTGGGCGTAAGTGGGTGGAAAGGTGTTTGAGCGTAACTGTACCGTCTCAAGATGTTGCGCAGTGACAGCAAGCGAGGGTTGGCTCCTGGGTTGCTCGGATTGCTAGGACAAATGTGGCAATGACCTTATTTTGCACTCAGGGTAACAATAGTAATTTTCATCGTGCCTGTAAACAAAAGAAAAATTAGGAAAGTCCTGATGTGCAGGGGCAAGACTATGGAGCAGAAATTGGAAACTGGGGGGTTGACGGGGGCTTTGTCCCCCGCTCGCAAAGAAAGTCCAGTTGTGCACGGAAAAGTCAAAAAACAACGAAAGCATAATAATACATAATAATAATAATTATTTTATTTAAAATAGACAACCGAGTCCATAAAGTCGTTAGTTACATACTTAAAAACTATGTTAGTACTTAAAAACTAAAACAGATTTGGTGCGATTTGGTGCAGATTTGGTAGCCGAGGCGAGGGCGAACAGCTAGTAGAAGAATAAGTTTTGACTTTTCGTGCTGTGTGTACTTGTGTATAATTTATTCACTTCCAATCTTTACTACAACGCTTTGCTCAATGTTAAATAAGATAGATACAGCGAAATAAATATTAAATAAAAAAGAAATAATAATTAAAAAAACATAATAATAACACCATCTATTGTTGTGGATTCTTATATAAGTGATAATGAAATAATAATAATGGTGAGTAACCGTATTTTATTCTTTACTAGTTCTTGATAAATATAATAAAGATAACTTTAACGTCACGTTACATTAGACAGATAAGCAGATTAAGTACCTAAACAGATATAGATTGACCAAGGTTCTGATATAGATAGATAGATAATAATGAAATTGTTTCTTTTTACAGCCTAATATTTTCAATTACGAAAAATATCCTTATGTTTGAGGAAAAGATTGCATACGTTTCACTGTTATTAAAAAACTATACGTAACAGAGAAAGTCGGCTTATTCGGGACAGAGATGTTGATTTAACCAATGTTTTTTATATATCAAACAAACAAATTTATTATAGTAAAAAAACTTAGACTATATTACAAAATACATCATTTAATATAATTAACACTAAGAAATCTTAAGACATACATTTTTGAAAAGAACAAGGGTCCCAAATCGTCCTTCCGTATTCCGTAAGTAATCAGGGCGGGTTAGTAGACTATGGACTCATTCAATTATTTTGTAAAGTAACGAATTTTCTAGTTCTCTTTTGATTTTTTAAAAAGAAATATTGACACATCTTTACAATAAAGAAGAATTAAATTATTTTTATTTTCAAGCTGATTCGATTAAGATGAAGTTAGAAATTAAACTTATAGTGAATTTTAATATGCGTTAAAGTGTATTTAAATTACCCCACAGGGGAGGCAGGGTAGTGTTAAGGGGTATCTGCTGTTAGCGTGCAATGTGTCACAATTAGGACGTCTAATATCCTGTAGGGAACCCTCAATAGGCAAGTGCTGGTCTGTGCCATGCCATCATTTTCAAACCACGTGTATCTAGTATAAGCAAAACGTTAATAGCAAACGCGAACTATACAGAATTGTGGTCATTATACAGCGCAGCGGCTCAGGGAAGCTTAGAAGCAGAGTAAACGACGCTAAAAGGAAGACGCCTACAATAAAAAAATCCAGAGTGGATTAGATGTTAAGTTGCGGAGCCCGCTTATACCATGTATACCATAGATACAGATAAAAAAATCACCTACTCTTGTGACAACCGGATGACAATCGAAGATCTTTCTTTACATATGTCAAAATTCGAAAATCTACCCCTAGTAGGTTTTATAACGATAAGCTGGTGGATGGAGATATTTTTAACGAGAAACTAAATAGTTTTGAAAGATTATCCCTACAATATATCATGTTCTACTCGGAAAATTGTCTTTTTTAAATCTCTTTTTGTTTTTAACTTGCTGTGCTTATTATTAGGTTCATATTACATAATATTATTTTAAGGAAACTGTAAGTCTACATTTTAAGACATTGTTTGTGTTTTATGTAAGTTTATATTACTGTTTGTTTCTAAATAAATAAAATAAAATAAAAGTTTCTGTGCTACTATCCGATCCAAGATCTACCAGCGTGGCAGACTTAGGGATCATCTTTGTTCAGCAAACGTTATAATAAGCAGATACACATGTTTTTGAACTTAAATATAGGTATTATTAAGTATGCAGTACTATGCAGTAAAACTTTTCATAAAATAGTCACATGATTCAGCCAAAATCTATCAATTATTTTAAAACTAGAATATGCGCAAAGGCGGTCTTATCGCTGTAAGCGATCTCTTCCAGACAACCTTGTTGTAAATAGACAAAATTAAGAGAGACCGAGTAAGTCGACGGACGGACGGATTAAGTAACAAGGAAAGTTGAAAATCATATCCACATTTAAAAACATAATTATTTCTATTTGTTGCAGGTAAAGAGGAAAATGGGGAGCCGTCAGGAAATCATGAAGAAAGTACAGGTATAAATAAATATTATCACATCTAATATGGGTGCAGAGTGCGCGTAAATAATGATAGGACGGAAACTTAATTCAAATATTATTTCTCCGCTGACAATTTTTCACACGATATTTATTTTTTATTTTCCCAGTCCGATGAAGCTTGATCCGTCGTACTTTGCGACACAAACTTACGTAAATAAAAAAAAAGCTTTCGGCGAGAACAATCGACATAAATAAAGACGGAGAGAGAGAAATATGGAACGTTCGAGAACGGACCACGCACAGTCTTTTACTTCACACCGTATTAATTACGTAATACTTTGTTTGAGTCCATTTTATTGAAACCACCACCATGTCCCGGTTAAAGGTAGACTTTGATATTCACTGCTAAGTAATAAATGTCAAATGTGAATGCATTTGTAAGTGCAAGGTTTCACATTATAAATCACTACATAGTATAAAATAAAGTCGCTTTCTCTGTCCCTATGTCCCTATGTCCCTATGTCCCTCCCTTTGTACGCTTAAATCTTTAAAACTACGCAACGGATTTTGATGCGGTTTTTTTTAATAGATAGAGTGATTCAAGAGGAAGGTTTATATGTATAATACATGCATAATATACTGAAGGATAACCCACAATAACCATTTTCCCGTGCGGAGCCGGGGCGGGTCGCTAGTATACTATAAAATATAAGTATACTAAACTAGCTTTCCGCCTCGCGGATCCGCGCGCCAACAGTTTTCTCATAAGAATGAGGGATTTTTCCGAGGTAAAAGGTATAGCTATTCTGTAGTTTAAGCTATATTATTGAAAAGTTTAATTTAAGTCCATTCAGTAGTTTTTGCGTGAAAGAGTAACAAAACTTAGTAAGTAACAAACTTTCGCGTTGAGAATATTAGTAGAAAATTAGGATACGCATTGTATATCGAATTGCGTTTATAATTTGTATGATAAATGAGGGTCACTGTAGCATAGTTACATACCGGTATAAACTGGTTTATTTTAGACTCTACCTAGCAAGCAATCACACAGATATGATATGTTATGTCTACTTATAGGTACTACTAACTTATAAATCAAATCGTACACCTGAGTTATTTTCGTGTGAATTTTTTGCTCCACGAAATACATATTAAAAAGAAACATTATATATTCCTAATGGCTTGGACAGAGCCTTAATCGGTTCACTGAGAGCACAAAACTAAAACCATTTTTATTTTTGTCAAAACAGCAAAGCAAATGCACACAACAGCTAAGTAAATGGGATAAATTTGAAAAGTAGCTTGTCATGAGTAGGATTAAAGTAAAAATATTTTTAAATGGACCTACGCGAAACCTCATAAAACAACATAAAACTTCAGCTGTTTATGCGCGAAATCGAGTCAAAAATCTCTACGACAGAATACATTATGTATTTGTGTATGTACATAAGTAGGTATTTTTTTTTAATGTATTATCATGCATAATTTTGAATATTGGCTAAACTAACTTCCATAAAATAATTGTAGATGTCGCTGTGCATTTAGCAAAATTAGATAAATGACGCATTATGAAAAGTTTGTATCTGAATAAAATATAAATATTCACTCAGTTTTATCTTTATCAGTTTCATATGATCTTCAGTAAGATAAATATCTTCCTGAGCATAGATTTCCTCCATTAAGATTGCTAGTTCACACCATGTTTCATTTGTTGTTATTAAATTTGTGATAATCTTTATCGTAAACGACTACATTTGTCTAATCTAGTATTATCATGAAGATATGAAGAAGATTTCGTGAGTTCCATCCATTTTTTCATTGTGCGTAGGAAGACTTAGTCACATAATTTTTACCCCAGATTGCTATTTTGTCACAAATAGACCTTGGTACTGACATAGGTGCTATGGATCATAAGCAATATAACAAAAAAGTCATTTTCGCGAATGAGATAACGAGATCCTGACTAGCAGCTTCTAGTGGTAAGTGTATTTAAATTTTTAGCACTCTTGTACGGGTACTTATCTATAAATTACTTAATAATGCCGCGGACATCTATGTATTCCTGACCCCCACTAAGTCTACTTTTGTTTGCACATGAACAGTCGCTACCGAGTAAATGAAGCCAGACGAACGTTTTTTGAGTTAAGAGTCGCGTAATTTTGGTTCGCGGTATTTCTGCTACATTCGGTTTCACACAAAACTCCTGTTTCGTTCACACGGCGACGCAAAATGTGTTTCGAATTTAGTATGAATCAGAAATTACACGACCGAAAATACGCAACTCACGTCATAACTATATATTTTTTTAATGGTCATACATCGTGATGATTCCTGGTACAGGTCACGTTCATAAGTCCAGTCATGTCACGTGCACCTATACTTTAAATTTTTTTTTCCGAAAGCATTCAGGACATACCATTTGAAGCAAAATATTGAGTTCCTTGTAACGAGGTGCATTGCGTGCTACCTCGTTCCCACTTTGTTTTCTACCTCATTTCTCATCTCATTTACCATTTTCATCTAAATTCAAATATATTTAATTTTGGAATTCATTCAAAATCATCCGTCAATCATCCATTTTTTATTATTCACTCCATCTCCAACTTTTGCTTTGGTAGCATCTGTGTTTTTTTACCCTTATCAAATGTGTTTGTGTTTATCTCAATACTATACTAGTGAAAGTTGAAAAGTCTTTTACTTCTTATTTGCCATCCTAGTAAATTAAATTCGGTGCGTGTGTTGGCCACACTTCTATCTACTCATCATCTGAACGTAGTTACCCCGCAGGCTCGTTCAGGAGCTAGACGAGCCGCGGGTGTAACATCCTTAAGTCTCGGTCACACACAGCGATTAGTCGCTGCGAATTGGCACTCGCAGCGATTAATCGCTCAGGTGTGTGTGACAGGGCTATTCGCTGCGAATTCCATACTGACCGTCTTCATTTTTATTAGCAACGAGTGCATTCGCAGCGACTATTCGCTGTGTGTGACCGAGGCTTTACACTGTATAAGTAACACAAAAAAACAAAATATCAAGCCTTTGGGAAAAAAGTTATTTGAAAGTAAAAAAAACGTGATATAACTGCACTTATGAACCTGACTGTACATAACCTAATTTATTTGACACCATTCTGATTAGTTATTCTTATTTTTCAAATTAAAGTTTCGATTTATCACATATTGTGTCAGCTCTTTTGTTACTTTGTGGACTGTTCGTTCAGGTGTATAGTAGAAAAAAACACAATTTGTCTTTATGTTATGTTGGGCAAGCAGAAAAGTACAGTAGCCAACACATGCGTCTAGACTTGTTGATCTTGAGAGCGCCCGTATTCCATAGCGGTAGGGGTGAATTTCGTCGTGCGAATGTTCAACCGCAAGAGAACTGTCATTTTGTCGTTACAGTAAAATTTGTTGGTTTTGCCAACATTATGGTCGTGGTAATACAGTGATAATAACACTGTCACAAATTAAAAATAGTGGCAGGGTGCATGCATACCTACACAAAATGAAGGCATCATCATCAAAATCACTACAAAAAAAATTACTCGAACAAATAACCTCTCCTAAACTCTCCTGACCTCTTCTAATCTCTAACGGTAGAGACCGTTAGAGTTTACTTCAATCGTGGATAACGGCATCGTCAAATGAGGAGTTATTTCCTCATAACTTCAAATTTAATCACCCGATCTTAGCGAAATGTTTTGGTACCACCCTCATTGATTAAAATACCCTCAAGTATATAATACCACGTCGGAGAAAAATACCCAGCAATTGGCGGAGATGTCTTAAAACATAGTTACACACAAAAAAAACACGATGCGGATTGAGAACTTCCTCCTTTTTGAAGTCGGTTACAAAAGGGTATTTAATTAAATAGATTGCCCTTGTTATTACCAACCTGACGTTGTGCATGTTTAACAAATATTTTAACATTAAAATTTCACTCGATACAAATTCACTTGGTTCATGACGCTCTTTGCAACTGCAGATATTTTTAGTAAAATATTCAAGATTACATAGAACAAAAGTTTGGTAATTGATTTACGTCAGGTATTTTTGGGGTAGAGTCTTCCTCTCCCCCGCAAGTCCGGTGAAGCTTAATCCGTCGTACTTTTTCGACTCAAGCATATTATGTCAATTAAAAAAAAAAAACAGTCAGGTATTTGAGCAACCTATAAAAATAGGCTCATTTTTAAAGGGTATTTTGTAACAATTTTCTACTATAGTATGAAATATTAGTATGTATATGAAATATTAGGTATGCTTGAAATATCAGTGATGTAGCATGGCCAGGTCTCGTAAAGAGTGCTAGCTGGCCGGCTACTGTTACCTCGTACAGGAGCGCGGCTAGGCGAGGCTACTTAAATAAGTACGAGACAATACCAAAAATTGTTCGCAATACCAGGTAAAAAACGGTGCTTCAACGTTTTTTTTCTCGATGACGCTTTTAATTCGATACAAAATTAACACTTTTCGTTCGTAGAAATAAACCGGGTGGATTTATTTATAACACTCGAAGTGCGCGAGACATGTAAAGGCTACGACACGAAAACACAGAATGAACAATATGGCGGACCGGGACCGGACGCGAGTGATTGAATGAAAAAAGGAGTGAACTTAATTTTCCTATACCCCCTAATCTCTAAAATACGGTAAGGGTTGCAATGTTGGAACATAGCTACAAATTGTTTATATATAAATCGAATGAAGCCGCGAAATACAATGTATTGTCATGATAGCTTATCAGCAGCTCTTGCAAAATTCATAAGTCAATTTCATATGCATAATAATTATCATCGATACATAATTCAGATAAAGCATCACGTATTTCATTTTTATCGGTAATTTACAACGATAAGCCACTAGATCCTGTCATCAATAATTACCTGTGGGTATGACTTTGTTTATATTATTTCTACCAGATTGTCCTGTACAGTAGCCAGCTGCATGTGCTGAATGCACGATATTTTAAGGGATGAACCAACCCATGAAACTGATCAATTTTCCCTAAAGAACGTAGCTTTGAAATATAAATAAACTGATCAGAAAAAAAAAACACCACACGTTTATCAGTTTCACAATTTTACCATTTCTGTGTGCAATCTTGACATCCTTGACTAATGAAATTTGTGACAAAATAGCTAATGACATTACGATACTGTTTTTTTTTTCCATTTGTAGTAGTAGAAGTATAAGTATGTATAGGGGTAGCGAGCGCGTACAAAAATAATATATGACGTAGAATTACAGGCGCTGTTCTGTGATCAGCTGATTTGTTTCTTTTTTCATATATCAGCCTACGTTCCTTGGGGAAAGTTATTCAGGTTCCTCCCTTAAAATATTGTGCGCTAATTGTTATACACCCAGTATTTAATCAAAGCCTCTAGAGCGCCCGTATTCCATAGCAAGTAACTATTTAGTAATCTGTGTCCATAGTTAGTGACTTTCGTAGTGCGATGCGAGTATCCAGCCGTATGTGCTGGCTTCTGTACATTATCTGTGTGACACGAGAGCCATTACGCAGACATTAAATTTGGATAGGTCTAGAAGTCCAAAATTCTCAAGACTTCCAATACTGCGAAGTTGTGCGAGTTGAGAAGTTGTACATTGATATCGTTTTAAGTTGACAACAGTGCGAAAATTTTATCTACGATCCTCATACTTGCTATAGGAAAAATACTGAATAATCTACAGCTCATAATTCTATAATTCCAATAAATAATAATAAGAATGATACACACAGCACTATCTTTAAATGCTTTAAGATTACTGTGTTGTGACTAGCCCTATCGGAGTATCTTTTCACGTTATCTTTATACTGGTATGTATAATCACGAGGTGTGGTTGTGTGTGCGTGCGTTGTTGCTTTTGAAAACAGAGCAATACAATATCTTACAATTTTTTAAATGGCAAATGTTTATATATTTTGTCGATACATTCATTTATCGTTATTAGCTAGTAACAAGGTATCGAAAGAGGTGTTTTCTGAGTGGTAAATTGTCATTGTAAAACACATTAACAGTATATTTTTCAAAGATATAATTGCAATGTCACTCCAAGCAGCAAGTAATTCCTTTTTATAATAATTAAAATACAATACAAGTTTTAAGAAGCAAATAATTGGCAATAAAGCGAAAATATAACTCGAAAATTTCCGAATTTTGAATATTGTCATTGACCCCGCATACACGATGTTTGCTAAATAGTCTCACTTATTCCTATCTTTGATGATGATAGATAACAATATATTGGTAAAATATCATCGTGACGATAGTAACATTTGCTATCTTGCTGTATCAATTAATTATGATAACTGACGTGTACTGTTTTGGGGTAGTGACAACTCATGATTACAAATTATGATAAATAGATATTTTCAGTTAATATTTTTTGCCCTACATCATATATTATTTAATAGGTATTGTACTATAAATAAGTAACTATGTTATATGAGACACAGAGTCTTTCTGCCCTTTTTTTCTGTGATGTCCAATATTTGTCATGGGTATATAATACTATATAAGATACTTTACATAGGGGCGGCGCGTGCAACAGTTTTGCACAAGAGCCATACCAATTAGAAGCAATACCTACCAAAACCATCAACTGAAGTGCCATCATTATCTCGAACTGCACATAGCAAGCTCACTCCTAACCCCATGCCTTTAGGCGGAAAATCCTATGAAAAATTCACGGGTTTTTGGAGACAAGTGGAGTGAGCAATCCTCAAGTAGGTACTACTACTGGTGGGTATAGCTTGCCCAGTTAACTGGGACACTTGGTACCCTTGACACTACGTATAAATGGGGGTTTTTGTAAAGTGGTCGTAGATGGGTAGGGTAGGGACATAGTTAAAGCGTTTAGGTCGAGAGATTTGGAGTGCCTTAGCCTTTTATGGGGTGTTCTATCGTTTTGGCGGGTTCCAGGCAATTTTATCAATTCGGAGGGGAACGGTTTGCGTTTTGACAAGCTCTAAGAGATGCAGAGACGCGGAAAATCGCCGGATCTTAAACGGATTTTATGTAATACGAGAAGGTACTTGTTTTTATATTTCACAATGTTATGTCATTTTGAAAATGTAGTCATATTGCGTTTAATAATGATGAATTGATACAATTTCAATATAATTTCAGTACAAATAGTTAGTTTTTTTAAAGGAAAGTTACGAGTTAATTAAAGTTACGAGAGGACACTTGAAAATTTTGACTACTGCTTATAAATAATAATAGATCGATACGAGTTAAATATAGATAAAAATATATACAGACAAAAAAACTAAAGTACCTAACAGTATAGAATTTTGGTACTTAGTTACACGCACTCAGGAAATAATATAAATTTATATATTTCCGAAAGAATAAGGTAGATTAAATCAAAACTATATCTACTTTGACGCATATTTGATATCATTACTCTCGTCATCACAATCTTATCAAATAGTAATTTTGCCTTTGTAACAAAAACTTATGGAATAATAAGATATATTTTTTTACTTTTGACTTGTACATCGTTTGCTCTACATATTTCATTACACCGCACATGCAAAAACGCAATCTCATTTCAAAATTGCTTGTACGATACGAAAAGCCATAGCCTATTAAGGGCTTGCTTTCCTTTTATATCTCGGAATCCGCATAAAATTTAAAAATACCCGCGATTGTGCAGATGTGAAGTCGGTGCGCGCGCGCCTCGCGACATTACGTTCGTAACGATGCATAAACGCACCGAAGCGTGATCTCACTGATTGGATACCTATTTCTGATTTAATAGGATCCGCGTATTTAGATATGCCAACCTACCTCGGCCAGAACAATTTGTTTGCTGCTACTGAAGTAAATAGAACTTTTTTTTCTTTTGCGAGTAGGTTTTAAAAATCGAATATTCTATAGTAGACTAAAAACTCTACGTTTACTATCATGTCATTACTATTATTAATTCGAAAATATGAATGAATTTAATTAAGGGTCTTTTTCCCCAAGTGACCATCAGTTTTGCGAATAAAGTGCCCCACCTACGATCACGATTAAGTTTTGTAATCCGTGTGATTATTGAAGTCGACGAACGACGAGGAATCTCATAATCCAACAAGATATTTGTAACGCTATTTCTATATATAGAGTTTAAGTGACATATAGCAATAACTGAAGGATATGCTCAGTCAGTGAATCTGATCAAATTTATCCAATCAAATATTTCTCGGAAATCAGAGAGGTTGGAAGAGCCAGCTTCGCAAGCTGGCTCTTCCAACCTCTTTGTCGGAAACAAAGAAAAAAAATCTTTCTGCTCTATGAAAACGAGTCCGATTAAAATGACTTTTTTGTATTAGAATCTTCACGGAGGGAAGTGTCGAATTTGTTTTCGTTTCCAAGAAAAATTATATAGCTAAGTTACTAATAGCATTTAAAATTATTGACTGAACATATCATTTCAGTATTTTCTAAGCCAGCACTTACACTCAATTAAGCGTCACTACTTTTTGAACAGTATGCATCCGCCTTCCTTAAAGTCTTAACACTGCAGTGCTGCCCGTTTCCTCTATCACTCGTATGAGCGAGAGGCGGGCGGAATGCAGCGCGAGAAGAAAAACAAATGACATAACATGAGTGCGGTCCGCGAGTGTCCTTTCCGTGCACGTTAGTGTACGTACAAGTGGTACAAGTATAATAGTAGTTCAATGATTATGCACTTATTTAATACGAGCTGTCCGCCCACGGCGTGCCCGCGTTGTTGCTTTTTTATTTTTTTCCCGTGGTAAAAAGTATCTAAGATGTTGACCACCATGCCAAATTTAATTTATATCGGCCCAACGGTTCAAGAGATTAGCGTGTACAAACAGACAGATATAGAGAGGGTATTTTTTTTTCAAAACTTGTATTTTTGTGTTCAGCTACACTCCCTTTATCACCTACAATCAGTTTTTTGAAAAAAAATAATCTATGTACAGACACGCCGATACTTCAGTTTTATTATACTATAGATAGAAGAAGATATATTATTTAGTCGTCATGTACAGGAAAATCTAGGAAGATTTAATCCTAAGTCAGGAACGTCGCGGCGTCGCATTATCTTTCCGCTATGGTGTGTAACATAAATATTTTAGCAACATATCATAATACGTTACTTATTGACGATAAAAATAATATGATAGCTTCATGATAAGAGCATGATAAAATATCAGGGCCTTGTACACGTCGAATTGTGTTTCAAACAATGACGAATTAAATGCAGGCGAACAATATGAACCGTGAAGTTTGATAAAAATCTTGTATAAATGTAAAATTATCTGACAGTGTACAACAAAGAGTTGCAACACAATAAATAATTTTTACTCAAGCAATAAAATTTTACTAAATAGGTAGACGAATTTTTTTAAAAAGAGCTGTATATCTGAAATAAATTACTATTATTATTATTATTATTATAAATTTAACGTGTGTGTCTGTCTGTCTGTAGCATCGTAGCTTCTAAACAGATGCGCCGATTTCTTACTATGATCCAAGAAAATATCTTCAGCTATTCGATGATTATCAGATCTTTTCTAGTTGTAAAAATAATCTAAGTGACGGTTTTGATTACGGCGGGGTCAAAGTCAAAGTAAAAGTATTTATTTGTTAACTTTAGGATATTTACATTACTTAGTTAAGTCAGTTACATAGCCAGCACATGTGATACTTTGAGCTTGAGAGCGTTTTGATTCCATAGCAGTAGAGGCGAATTTAATACGCTAGTGTTCAGCCACATGTGATGGCTACTCTACTTTAGAATAGAATAGAATCTAGGTACTTTATTGTATACTAGAAAGAATTGTATATTATGATTCATAAACAGGTTAAAAAGTGTACACGTAGGCGGCCTTATTCCTGTGTAGAAATTTCTACTGTACTCACTACTGCTTTCGCATTTTATTCTAAGCCTTTTGCCATAAAAGCTTTTAGGTACAACAGATTAAAATATTTACAGGAACCAATTCTAAAACACTTGTTCTATAAATAAGTATTATTGTGGTAAATAAAAATACAAGTCAATACACTATAAGAATGTTATTTAACCGTCGAATCTACAAAGCGTTATATCTGTTCCCCACGAGTATCCCGGTGTTGCCTAAACCCTGGGGGGTTAAACAAAAAGCACAAAAAGGGAAAACAAAGGCCACAGTTTAATATAAAGTCCTCCATTATGTATGGGACTCGAACACGGGAATTTGTGTTATTGTTAATTCGCCCAGCTGGAGCAGAGTGACTGATCAATTATATCAAGCATCGATTATACTCTTTAAATATTGGATGCTGATTTACTGATCAGTGTTCTTATGATATTGTCTTTTTGACACAACTACCACAGAAGAAAATCATAGTAGTGCAACTGCGATAAAACACAGCATTGTATTTAGGAATAACAAGAGTGTTCGTCCTCCAAATGTGTCAACAGTGCTATGTATGCAGAGAATAATGACCTGTGATAGGTATTTTTATTGTTCTGCATACAAATAGACAAAAAAAAAATCTTATCTCTCGTGTCACGTGTGTCTGTCCGTCCGCTGTTTACTATCGCCTATTTTCTCCGAACTATTGGACCAATTGAGAAAGGTACACGTATGTAAATCGGTGTTGCTCATGTTAAACGCCAGGCTTTTGCCGATTAAGACATAATGACGACTGTTTGTTTATATGTATAATTAAATAATTAAATTTTCATGTAACTATATACTTATATCCGTAGCATTCTCTGCAGTTTCCTAATTAAATATACATGGTGCACCAATACAAACCAGAGTCTGGTGTATCTAACCAGTATCTGCGGATAATACCGCGAGGCGGGCGGAAAGCAAACATCCTGTAGCACTGTTTACTGACATGGCGCACAAGAATAACTTGGTAGCTGGTAGCTTGCTTTTGGAAATAGATTATATTTTATGGACATAATAGAGAACTATGTATGTGTTTCCATCTCGCAAAATTAAGTAAATGCCATACTTACATATACGCTAAGAGCACGCTAGTTTTAGTAATGTATAGTGTATGATACATAGGTTTTATCGAAACATGTTTAAATATGTCTTTATGTACAATAAAGAATCTATATATTAAAAGATGTAAGGGTAATTAAAATAATACCTTAAATATTTACATAACGTAAACCTTTCAGTTTTATTTTATTTGAAGTAATGTTTGAGATATAGTATTATTAATAAGAATACTTAACAATAATAAACTATTGATGTTTCTAAATTCAATTTTAATATTCAGGATTTTAACTGACCAAAAACCATGCAAATATCAGTTTATACATAATGTACTTAAATCGGCATTGATTATGAAATATTAGTGAAAAAAAAATGCAATAAGAAAATATTACATTCAAATATATTGCAGATAAATTAATAGACATAACAAAAATATCAGTTACCTATTTCAAATCTAAACATGCCAATGTACACAAATCTGTGGTTAGCTCTTGAAATTAATTTCACATAGCCGCGGGCGCAGGGCGGCGCGGGGTGCGGGGAAAGAGGTAAAGGGGGAAGAGAGGGGGGGATTGGTCCTTCGTCCGCCGCCGGTGAGACACGTGCGGGATAACCGAGGAATAAACAGCGGTTAGCTTCGGTGTAACTAACAGATTAATGGTCAATAACCAAGCAAATAGTTAGGAGCTATTTTTGATTAGATCAGTATTAATTAGCTTACGATGACCCATTTCTATTTGTTTTTTAAAGCAAAATACATTTAAGTCTCTTATAATCTCATTACATTAAATAAGTTTTGCTATGAAGAAACTTTAAGGAAACATAAAAAAATATTAGAAATATAGATAGTTTCTTTTCATAACAATCAATTGAGCTGACTAAAAAAAACCCATTTGAAGAATAAAAAAATAAATAAAAATTTTATAAATCTTTTTGTCTAAATATTTTTGTCCTTATTAGTGGAGAATAATAAGCTTAATCCCAGGTTTATATTAGGAAACTATAAGAAGACTTGTCAAAGTAACTTGACTATTCCTTTCTCAGATGTTTTTATTTTCACAGTCGTCGTAATAAAACTAAAATATACTACGAAAGTGCAACGCAGCACACAAGGCGCATATAAAGACTAGCTGCGTAAAGGTGAGCTAGTCCCTCAAGGCTTTTAGAGGCTAGAGAGTGGAGAGCGGTGTCGCGATCGGCTCCGCTGCTCACCCCGCGACAGTAAAAAATATGAACATCAAGGGCGTCCCACACCCCGCGCCTCACCCGCGCCATCTTGAAAAACTTTGTCACTCGTAGCCACAAATCGATCTGTGTCTACGAGCTACGGCGTAGGCCGTCGCGTAGGCGTTGTCAATGCGACATACGTGTTAAGGCTCGGATGTTTTGTCTCACTTCTACATGTTTTCTAGTTTATCGGAACTGAGGAAAAGGATTGTTGGGGCGAACAATATTATTTTCTTACCACTTACAATATTATCGATTATGTATGTATAGGTACTTACCTACATTTATGTAAAGTAAATTATAAGTCTGAAGATAGGCATGTATGTAGGCACCAATATGATTAATAATTATCAAAAGTACAGTCGACTATGTAATACAGGGTACGAACACAATCATTACACAACTCCTTTTGTATCGTCCCCTTAGGAATGACTTTTATTGTCATTGAAATGATAATCACTAAAAGGATTGTGAATTATTCACATGACTACCTTGACAAAACAGATACGCCCTGTGGCTATTCTTTCATACATTTTCATACAATCATTTTGAACTTTACCTGGAACGAGTTAAAGCCGAATATCATGTGTGTATGATCTAGTAACTTTCAAAGAATTTAGCACAAAATAGGGACACCTAAGGGCCTCCACAGGTGTCCTTACAATTCAATGCTAATGTCCATATAGTTCTAAAAGTCAGTGATTGTAAAGAATATATAAAACCAGACGCTATCCTACAAAATGGTTTGGGGATTCAATCGTTATTTTTCTCAAAGATTTGTCGGTTAAATTTAAGATCAAACGGATTATGGATTGATTTATAATCATAATAACTTCTTCTCGACATATAATTTTCTGATTTTTGTAAGATGTTACTTTGAAAACATTTTTTTCATGTTTCTCGAAAAAAGATAACCCTTTTAAATTAAACAATTGATTTTGATTAGGACTATCTTTCCACAGAAATTGCAAATAAAAAATATTTCTAACCCTTGCTCTCGTGTCAAAAGGTCAGCTGTAAAAAAACTACGAAATCTTTGATATCTTCTTTAGATCGACCCTTTTTGACATATCTCAGAGGAGAGGTAAAGACAGGGTTGGTCAAAGATAGTTATAACAATGTAATTGTAGAAGGGTTGCAACCTAATGTCAACCAAAATTAGAGTTGTATTGAAAACAGGCGTGACATCACAACTGCACCATGACACTGTCATAACGAACCGTGCGAAATTGCTCACAAAGCTCTTAAAAAATGGCGTAAAAAAATACTTTTTACGTTAAAAATTTACAAAAAATTGCATGTGAAAGGGTGATGGTGTAGCACGACTCGCGTTATTCACTATAGATTTTTTAATTTGAACGGATTGATAAAGATTATACACATCTTACACTGGAATATTGGTTTTTTTGTAATTGTATTAGAATTGTTTTAAATCACTGTCCGTTAGCTTACATTTTTTATTACACCTTAACATTTATTTTTTGTTACAATTTGTACAAAGATAATTCACTCATTTAGCGATGATAGAATATTCTTAATAAAATACTACAAAAAATAACGTTAACTAAACCAAAAGTAAGAACTAAGGCACATACACAAAGAGTATTTATTTACCTGTATAAACCTAGACAATATAAGTAAGTACTTTATTTTAAACCATCGATTCTCATAAATATGAATCTTGAACGAACTTGCTTGATGCTTATCAGACCATCTTTTGTCCTTGAATGTTCAGGGGTTGAAAACAATTGACTTTACATGGGTACTGAGTATGGTTCGGTCCGACAAAATGTCCGGATGCATTTGTTTTGTTAGAGCTTCATCAAGTGAGTTCATTCTTGTGTTTCTTTATACAGGATGTTTAGATTTTTCAGATACGTCTGAAATAATTTTGAAACAGTATTCATAAAGAGTTAGATTAGATTAGGTATCCTTAACCATGAAACTAGTATTTGCTAGAATTAATAGTAAGTTAATTGTTTCTGTAGCATTCTATGGTTTTTTATATTATTTATGCAACTCTTTGTCTTTTACTTTAAGATAAAAAATGAGAGTAGATTGAGATGATTCTTTTCATTATTAGTACTATTAGTTTTATAAAAGAAGTATACATACATAGTACAGTTATTATTAGTGTTCAGAAGTTTCAAAGTAAGGCTTAAAGAATAATATTAAGATTTTATTATTGTCTATATTGAAATCTGTTTCAATTTATACATATAATACTACTCACTCAGTGTATAAAACGTTTACAACAATGTTGTATTGCATTTTAAGCTAGAAATTATATGAATTTCGCTAAACTTACTATATAAATCGGACATTTTTAAACATGCTGTAAGTAAAGTACTCGTTCAATTTTACATAACGACGTTGGAGCATTGAAGTGACTTAAACTTTTGTTTATTGAAGATTTCTTGCGCAGACACTCGACTTCTTTATTATTTACGACTTTTAGATTAAAATACACCTTATGATTTAAGCATCAGCTCTTATTTTATCTTGGCAGTGTTGTACACAGTATGTGGTGGAAAGAATAGATATATAAATCGAAATATTTAATTGTACTATTAGAGTTCTGAAGGAAGAATTTTCTTTTTTTTATTAATTACATTAAAATAAATTAATCGATTTAAATACTTTCGCTAGAAAATAAATCATAGTAACTTAATTGATTTTATAGCATTCTATAGTATTTTTGTATTGTTTTATGCAATTTTTTCGTCTTTTACTTTAATAATTATTTTAAGAAAAAAAAGATAGTGGATTGACGTGATTCTTTTAATTATGAATACTATTGGTTTTAAAAAGAAGTATACGTACGTACATGGTACAGTTTTTATTAGTGTTCGGAACTCTAAGCACATTATCGGCGATCACCCTTCGTAATCTTTTCTTTAGTTGGCTGTAACGGACCCTAACGTTTATTTGGACAGCAGTTCGAGAGGTCTCAGGTTCCAGGGTGCCCGTGGGTTGTAATTACTATAATTTGACAGCAGATGAAATTCGACAATCAATTTTACGTATAAGAACGCAGGACAATAATGAAAACTTAAAGAAATAGGGATGCAAACAATTATTCGTTCTGGGCCAAATAATCTTAAAATAAAATAAATAAGTATGTAGGGATATCTCACACACGGCCATCTCACCACAAACCACAGAATACCAAATAGTAGTCCCTAAACTAGGCGCAGCCAGTACTATGGGCGTCAGATGACAAATATATTTACATACACAGACACAAGGCAAACACAAGTGCTCATTCAGCTCATCATCACTACATAGTATAAAATAAAGTCGCTTTCTCTGTCCCTATGTCCCTCCCTATGTCCCTCCCTTTGTACGCTTAAATCTTTAAAACTACGCAACGGATTTTGATGCGGTTTTTTTTAATAGATAGAGTGATTCAAGAGGAAGGTTTATATGTATAATACATGCATAATATACTGAAGGATAACCCACAATAACCATTTTTCCGTGCGGAGCCGGGGCGGGTCGCTAGTAAATATATACATTTCTATTAATATTTTATCATAAGTACGTCCGTTAGTGCGCATTGTTACACTTATTAAATGTATAGTGGAAGGAACTAGATCTGGCAGCTCAGGGAATCCTATTGCTTGATCTAGAAACCATTGTTTTTCATGTTTAAAAGCCAATAAATCATTTTTCATTTTTTCATTTCATTTTCCATTACACGAATGTTTTCCGCAGGCGGGGTTCGAACCGCGACCCTGTGATTCGACGGCAGGCGTACTAACAACTAGTCTACGGTGTAGTCGGGGTATCCGTTGAGTCATTAATTGTGAGCTTCGGAATGTAAATTTTACGCTATTTATGTCAAAAAAATAAAAGTAAAATTACAACCTTAGAGTATAAATAGAAAATTTTCTATTACAACATTTTAATATGAACAGTACAACAGTACAGAACAGTAGTTCATAACGCATACCTTATTCATACAATTTAGATATACCTACACGTGAGCGGATGAATGTATGATGACATAATAATGTATGGAGTGAAAATGGAAATAAACTGGCTGGCGCGGATTTTTATTAAAAACCCGATGAGCTCAGTTTGATATATGGACGCGATGCGCGCAATCGTGAGAGTAGCTTCAATACTGGGGCTAAACTTTAGTATTTATTTTATTGACCTTAAAATACTACGAAAAATAAAACCAATATAACGTGTTAATTAAATAAAGCAAAACCTCTCGGGTGGATAACTCAGCTCATGAATCTGAACAACTTTTGTTCTGCAAGTTCCAGTTTCACGAGTTTAGTTATCATCTGAGATTATTTAATTATATCTTATAATTTGTAACTCTACTACATGGTAAGTTCGTTTGTTACTCCCACCCTTTCTAAACTTTTTATAGTTATCTAGATACGGTCACTTTCATAAGTCCAGTCACGTGTATTTTAATTACCAAAAGCCCTCCCAGAAATTTTTCTATTTATGCTCTAAGACAAAAAGCATTCAAGACGTATAATTTGATAAAAAATGTTGAGTGCGGTACCTACACTGTATTCATATCAACCATTTAGGAAAAAAGTTATTTGAAAGTATAAAAACACGTGATATAACTGCAATTATCACCACATCAGCCCTTAAAACAGTGACAGAAAAATATCGTTTTAAAACACGCAATTTTTCACAGATCAGGCGCGCGCGCCGCCTCCGACTCGACCCCAATGATTTAATATCGTCGAATGTTTGTGATGTCTCCCTTATTGCTTTATTACTCATGAATCAGTGAAAAATAATGCTAAAAACAGTCACAGTCAAATTTTAGCTATTTTACAAACAAACGATTTGGTTCAAAGTTGCCAAATTAGACTTTGCATCGAGAGTTTGCAAATAATAATAGTATTAATGAGTTTTTAAATAATTAATATCACGCTCATTAACAGCTCATAGATGTCCCCGCCGAGGGGCTCGATCTTACGCTAATATCAATAAAAAATATATATTACAGGTAATAATAGTATGAGATCTACGAGTATATTACATTAATATTTACATAATATGACATTATATGAGCTGTAAGCGACGACGACAAAAATTAAAAATTGTTTAAAAGTTTTGTGAAATAGAGATGTATAATAATAGTCACTAGTAATAGGTATAGTATCAATAGTAATATGTATAGTATAGTATAGGTCTACAAGGATCTGATGGCAAAAAAGAAGTTTTAAAAATAGCGATTTTCATATGAAAACAAAAAAAAAATTCATCTGTCAACCCAATAACAATTCCTCGAAATTTCGAGGAATTGTTATTGGTTTGGCTTCAAATTTCCTTTGAAAAGTGGTGAAAATATCGAAGAAACCTTGCTAGCGTCAATTTATTTTTTCCCTTTTTTGCCATCAGATCCTGGTAGACCGATAGTTGTAAAGTTCCTTTCTTTTGCCTTGTTGAATATATTTTTATTTGTAAATAATAAATCTAAAAATACTAAAAGTAAAAAACTAAACTACATACCAATTTATAAATAGTTTGAAGATAGACTAGTAAGATTAATAAAATTGATGTTTCAAATTCAAGATAAAACTTATCTATTGCGGACATAGTCACGGATGCGAAAATAGATTTATATATAGTATCTGTTATATCTATAGCTATGGTGCTAATGCTACAGATATGGTTCTGCTAGTGACAGGGCCTTTGAGGCTTTCAATAATCCAGTGATTGACAATCAACGCTGGGCTAATTGGATTATTGGGCTTTGAAAGAGCTCATTGATGTCATTACTTGTCAATAACATTGTCAGAAAATATTCGCTGTAAAATATCAAAAATACACGATATTTCAATTCAGGTTTTCCTTCGGTTAAAGTATCGTACATTTATTTTCAACTGGCTTTACGCTAAGCCCACGGCTCCCTCGCGTTAAAATATTTTTAGCTGGAAAAGAGATAACTTGACGAGGTGAAAAGAAGATTTTATTTAAATTATAAAGAGTTCCAGAAACAAAACTTTGAGGACTTCAGCCTATTTTATGCGAATTCGATGACAAATCAACAGAAAGAAATATTTTAGCTGTAATACTTATGTCTCCACAGATTTTTTTCTATTTATACTCTAAAGTCTCCACATACTCGAATATTCGTTTATTCTTTCGTTTACTTCATGGACTCAACGTACCTACTAGTACTAGACCAGACTTGCCCTAGATTAGTCCGATGACTTAACATTAAATATCTATCCGTATTTTTAAGAAATTAATAAATAATATGGCGAATTTATAAAGATTAATACACCGATAAAGTTTTTTTTATATTTTGAACTTAATTCTTATTTACCTCACGGATGATTTTCCTGTATCGCGTGCATAGTTGAGTACATTTTCCGATCAGCCCCTAAAAAGTTAAATTGAAATGTTGTTACAAAGAAAGTTATTGAAAAGTGGCGGTTGCGGGCGTGACGGAAAGAAATTAGGATGTGAGCCGTCAAAACTTCAAAACCAGGGTGTCAAAGTACTTTAGAGAGCGGATTCAGAGATGCTAGGGTCGTCGGGATACCAAACCCACAGTAAAAACAAGAAATAGAAATGCCTTAATCGCTAAAACAAAACTTTTCTAAAACAGAGATTGAAACTTTAATAGGTTAAAATATTACAATGTGATTATAACCATATTAATTAAAAATTATATTCTTCTAGTGGGCATTGGATCTACCTACAAATTAGTATTCATTTCTGTACGGAAATTTTATCTAAAAACGAAGTGGGTTTAGAAAGTCGAAGAGTTTAATCGAAATTTCCGATTTATCATTTCTCTAAACTATATAATATCGTAGTTTCCTTTTTTCATTCATACTCTCATAATCATTAAAATAAACTAATCTCCAAAAAATATGTCAATAAGAAATCGAAAAGTTAGAACGTCTAGGTACATTTTATCACTTTATGAAAAAGTTTTTCCAGACAAGGAAAATTGTTATTTCTCCATATAAACTGTTATACTTACTAAGATATGACAATTTTATACGGAAGTGTCGAAATATTTCTCGTTTCATTAAAAAAGTTTATTTTAGATTAATTTTCAAAACCATTGACTGAGTAATACTGAGTATGTTTTTCAGTATTTACTGAGCTGTCTGTCACTTACACCCGTTTGGTTCCCAGCGCTGTTTCAAGTTATTTCTATTTAACTAGTTTCTGTGGTGACAACGCCCCAGCATTACACCTCTCATTATTTATCACATTGTCGCCAAAATTAATGGAGGAGTCGACCCTCGTCAAATGATTTTTATTTTATAAAATAAAGCCGGTGGCTGGCAGTTTAATCATACCTTTGTAGTCTACGCTCTATTATGTTGGTAAATTATTGTTTATCTAACACAGCAAAGATTTGGAAATCTAGTGACATAATGGTTCAAATCGTAGTTATTTAAGTGAACAGAAGAACCTAGAACTGAATCTAAACGTTATTTTAATCTCTTTAAATTGATAAAATGGACACAGAAAAATAATATTTGTGATCATTTCTCTGTTCGAATATTCGTTCAAAGAAAAAAATTACCTAATTTTAAAAAATACGAGATAAGAGAGAAAAGATTGAGGTGGAAAGCCGCGTTTTGATTATAGTAAATTCGTTATTCTGAGGAGAAAAGTTTAAAATTAAGTCTATCTCTGTCAAGATTCAGGGAAAATCATATAAAATTATTAAAATAATTAATTTATATCGAATAAAATATATAAATTTAGCGACATATTATTATTCAGACACACGTTGCATTACAGGAAATGAAAGAGGAAATGACACGTTATTTTAAGGAAAACTCATTAATGTTTAATTGTAATATGGTTTCCAAAAAAGGAAATTTTAATTACTGTTATGAATAAACTACGTCACTGGAATGCTCTTTCATAAGTTATTATTCATTACATAAGACTTGCAAATAATTTGAGAGGGTAGAGATAAATCGATAAAAATGTTACGAATACTGTTCTTAATCTTAAAAACAGTATTTTCTGGATGCTGTGATGTTATTCTAATAGAAATCTCATAAAATATATTTTTTTGAAGGTTTAGAGACGAATTATTTTACGTTTTAAATTTAATATAAAATACTACCACATAATAATTCTATTTAAAAAGCTTATCATTTTGCGTATTTACATAATCTACGCAACCGTTTCTATCATGAAGGAAGAAAAAAATTTAGGCGGCCAGAAATGGGCGCGTAAAATTTTTCTTCCTTCATGGTTTCTATACATTTTAGGTAGGTATGTATGTAACTATTTGTGCAGAATAAAATCACTATAGTGCCTAACTTTATTAACTTGGATACACTATAAGTTAGTGCCTAACGTTACAGACTAAATTATTAATTGGCGCGAATTTTTTCTTATCTCATTGCAAACCCCATTTTATCCTCAACTAAACGCTAAGTTGGGTATTTTATGGACCAATTATTTTTACATTTTTCGTACTATTGTGTCGTTTATGAAGGTTTTTCTCAACAAAAGTATTAATTAGTCTGTTCAGTTATCTGGTGTCATAGGGTTACAGGAAATAGTTTTGCTATATTAGTCAATATTCTATAGGCACGGCGGTTGTAACATTTTATGTTCATTGTGTTTAAATCGTATTTAAAATGAGAAAATTTGCTTTTCAAAGGCGCCTGTTTGGGCAAGCGCAAGAAAACTATTTATTTGTGTCCCAGTTTGTACATTTCTATACACAGAGCAAATTTTTTAAAAGCATTTCTGATCGTTTTATTAATTAAAACGGCTAATTTGTATGACAAGTTTGAGATTTCAACCTATACGTTTCTAAGGGAAAGTTGTTCAGTTTCATGAGTACTACCATTGTGTTGCGTACGGATAAACAACCAGTAAAATTTCACGGTGTATTGGTAGACTGGTTTTTACCAGATCAGAAGAAAAAGTAAGAATATGTCATCTGATCAACCTTTAATCTCTCACCTATTAAATACCAAGCAATGGATTCAAAACTTAGTTAAAATGTCTTTCTGTGTTATTTAAAATGACGAGACGTTACAGAATAATAATGTAAACTACAACCATCGGTTTTATCATCAACTACCAACAAACACACTTAATTACGGGAAACCAGCGACTGTCGTCATTAAAAGCGACTTATCATTATTTTTAACTCTACATTTATCTTTATATAGTTCATTAAATTAAAAACTGATAAACAGAATCATTATTGTTATCAGTACGAACGAAATCCCTCAACATCAAATTGAATTTCAATTTTCAATATTGTATGTCCCTGCAAATGGAGAGAAGAATTTCTATAATTTTGGATTTGTAATGCGAACTGTATTCTTATAGAGAGTAGGGCGATTGTCGCAGTTGTTGGCGCGAAGATGTAAAATTTATAATTGAGGGCCGTAAATTAAGGTGACGCCGGCAGTTGCGGCGCAGGGCGCGGGGAGAGGGGAAGCCCTGCCAATATTTTATGGGAAAGGTAATTATTTGATCGGCATTTGGCCTCTGGGGTAACAGATGAAACTTCCGTAATGTCTTTCTTATTCTTTTCGTTATGAAATTTATGATTAATGGCAATTAGGTTTTGATTACTCTAAATGCTTATATTATCTTGAACTGTTTATGACAAATAATGGAATGTGTATGTGTTCTCTTTTGGTGTCAATAAAGAATATTTGTATTGTATTGTATTGTACTCGATCAAAATGAATCAAACAATCTTGATATGTTATGATTAAGAATACCTATGTAAAATATAAATATTATAATATTGTCGTGCTTGATTTTTTAAATAAATGTATCGGTATCAAAGAAAATAATTCATGATGTATGTAACATGATGGATGTTATGTTAACCACACTAATCTCACCAATGTTTTAAATGCAAAAATGTAGACATTTTCTGGTTAGAGACAAAACTTGTACCTATCTATAATTTACCGCAAAACAATTCATATTTTAAATCGTTTCAGAGGCAATTGGCTGTGACAGATGTAAGGACAGACACAACACTTTTCTAAAAAGTTACCCTGTTTTTTAGGTTTTTTCTCTCTTTCTCTTTTTTTATTAGTCATGCACTGTTGTCAGTCGTGGTTGCGCAGATGTGGTCCACGGAGAGATGTTTGTTGGGTCGCAAACTTTCCCGAAATTTCTTTCTCAGTGATTTCCTCCATTTTTCCGGTTAGAAACGCTGCGAGTACATTGGACCATGGTAGACTCCGTAGCTTTTTTAAGTACAGAGAAGTAATATAATAATTAAGAAAACAAAAAAACTAAACCGATTCCGCGGGCGTAGTGCTGCTATATGATAATGTTTAAATATTTTCATTATAAGGCTTTCTATACAAAATAGCTTTCCATAAACTTTCCATTACGTAATATCATGTTGAAGAAGTTTGAGCCAATAATTCGTCCTTGCCTTTGATTAGACAAATGAATTCTAAAACTAGTTACAATACAACGATTCAGACAAAGGACTCTAGCAAAACAGAAGACCCTGTAAAACGGATTTAAAGTTATATCACTATTGAATTGTGATTATGTGACTTTGTGGGGTGAAATCCGACGATTTCTTTGGACTCCGTATCAGTCGAGTACTTGTACTGTTATGGGTGGTAAACTGGACCGATGTATAAAAAAAAATAACTTAATTTTTGAATTTTGTGATATTATCGTTCTGAGTCTATATACGCTTAGCAATAAACTGATATTAAGTTTGGCGAGAAGCTTAGCTGTAAGTTCAAAAATTTACCTTTAAATTTATTAAATGAAGAAAAAAAGAAATTACACCTTATAACAAGTAAATGTACATGAAACAGCTTTAAAGAATATATTATTCTTTCAAAGAAGTTGCTTGTTAGATGAAAAAGGAATAAAAGGATTTCGTAATGTCTGTGGAATGTGTCCTATCTTGACCTAAAAACGACTAACAGGAAAATAGCAAAAAAAATGTTTAGTAATAACCGTTTTGCATTTACAGCCTGACTTAATAATTTATTTCTTATCGACTGTGAGATACATCTTTCCTCCTTTGGGTTTTTACATTCATTCACCATTTGCAATATACTCGTACATTTGCAATTACGTTTTCGATTTCGTCAGCTTTGTTTCGCAAATGAATACTTTTTTTGCGAAATTCGTATAGGAACTATTTTAACAACATTAAAATAAAAAAAATAAAAACGCCTGCCACAAAACCGTTACTTAGATCATTACAACAACTAGAAAATAGCTGATAATCTTCAATAATGGCTGAAGATATTTTCTTGGATCATCATACCTAAGAACACTCTCGATTATAACACCTTACAAAAAAAAGTAGATCAAAATCAGCGCATCCATATAGATAGGAGCTACAATGCCACACACGTCAAACTTATATTTGTCTTGTAACTGTGTCAGACAGACAGTCAGACATACACGTCAAACTTATAACACACCTCTTTTTCGCCATGGGTTAAAAATAATCATTTTAGAAAATAAAATAAAAATAGCTTAATCACCAAGGCTTCACAATATTCCGTTTATGGATCCTCTCTATATAGTATAGAGTGAGTGAGCTAACAGTTACCCCCCGCTGGTCGATTTAATTCGCGCCTCTACAAACCCTTTGACAAGTCAGTGGCTCGTTTTCCTCCTGACAGGTCGCAGCCGGGTGTCTATTCTACCGACGTGAGACCTCTGACACCAAAGTGATTGGTACTCTCTGTGTTTCATCGATTTTTGATCGGAGAACAACCCATTTCGTATCGAGTCTCTTTTACCCGACTGAGTTATAATTTTAAAAATGTATAAATTGTGTTGAGATTAAGAAATACTTTGTTATTTAATTTTGTTGCAATAAGTTCTTCGAATTCGATCGTCGGAAATGCGATAGCGGGGTCACTTGCTTTAACACAAAATCGTTGTTTGATCTATAGCGGTTCCTATTGATATGGCATTATTTATTTTTTAGTTGTTTATCAATTTCTGGGAAGTGCGTCAAGATATACTTTTGTTTTTATAACTAATTTATTTTAGTTTATTTATTAATTTATTCACTCCTGACAAAAATGGTTCAATTTTTTTAATTGTAGAATAGAATAAATTGTAAATAAGAAAAAATCTCTTTGAATATTCGTCTAGCTAGAAGATATAACTGGAAATCCTTATAACTTTTTTACTGAACACAACTTTTAGCCGAAAAGGAAGTAGAATATATAGTGGAGACTTGCGGGAAAGAGCAGACTGCGGGACGGAATCAGTGTTTATATGCTGTCTGTCCCATAGAAAACCGGCGCGGCGCGACCTGTGTTACGGGCTGCATGATTGACGGCCTCGTAGCCTAGTTGGTAGTACGTCTGCCTACGAAGCACAAGGTCGCGGTTCCGAATCCCGCCCTGGGCAAACATTCGTGTGATGAGAACTTGTATATATTTGCCTTGTGTCTGGATGTTGTATATTTATATATGTATGTATATCAGCTGTCTGACACCCATAGACAGGCTCTGCCTGGTTTGGGGTCAGATGGCCGTGTGTAAGATGTCCCACATAATTTGTTTATTTATTATTTTGTTTACTTATAAACTCAAATTCCGTGCCGCAGCCCGCGCTCTCCCACGTCTGGAAGGTTCGTTCCTTTACAGATATAAAATTAATTATCACAGTTTCCGTAACGCTATTCCGTATTGCTAAACAATTTATCAAATTCTTGGAGAGTGATTATGTCATATAGATAAAGTTGTATGGGTGTCACTGCTCCGGAAGGTCGCTGGGTCACATCACAAGTATCTCACACATGTTACACTGTGACAAATGATGCTATTAAATGATAACCCTATGTAGGGCGACAGGGGTTTGGACACATTTCTTGTTAATATGTGATAATGTGTTATAAGTTCGATAAGAAAAACATATCATACTTTGTTTCTTTTTGAGAAGTGTAGTTTTACGCCCCTCGGCTCCGTACGGGTTTACAGCATTTCCCGTGGGAATGATCTATTTTCCCGCTGTAAAAGGTAGCCTATGTCCTTCTACAAGGTCTATCCTATCTTTATAAAAAGTTCTATTGGTTCAGTGGTTTTGACGTGAAAGCGTAACCAACAAACAGACAGAGTTACTTTCGAAATTTATAATAAGTTTATCTCGCTCTTTAGTATTACATACAGATTACAGATATTCGCCAAATTGCATGTGCGAAAAGTTCTCACAACGCGTTGATATTATATTTCATACAAAAAACTTGATCATTGTCATACAAATGTATCAGTTGTTCGGAGTCGGTAATTGCTGGCCTGGTGTGTAATTTGCTGGTACCTTTTGTATGGAAGTCAATAGTACAACTTCATTGTCATTATCAAGTCGAATTTTGAGAGGGTTCGGAGTTTAAGTCAGTTGGGATCCTAAAAATGGAGAAAAGTATAAAGGAAGATTTTTTTTAATGGTCATTTCATGTCGTAGCGCTATTTCTTTAAAAAACATTACATCATCGTCTTTTAATATTTAGCTATAGTTCGTACATACCTACAGGCTGAAGTAAGAATATTTTGAAAATTAAGCTCACTGCAAAAAGATACACCAAGCGTCAAAACCGGAAAAAAAAAACTTAAACCTGTATTTTTAAAATAGTAATTGCTACCCTAGCAATAAGGCCGCCTATTTGTACACTTTTACCGTTGTATACTGAATTTTTTATTATTACTGGTGTGCAATAAAGTATATTCTATTCTATTCTATTCTATTCTATTCTTATTATTTGAAATCCGAACTGTATTAGATTTTTTTACGAATCACTTCTATTCTTCTTTCAAATTCTGTAACAAGTGAACTGTGTTCTCCCGGCGTTGTTTCAGTAAATGTATCATCCTACTAATATTATAAACGTGAACGCTTAGAGTATAAGTAGAAAAATTTCTCGTGAACGATTGTGAGGATGGATGTTTTTATGTATGGATCTATTTATGTTTGTTACTCATTCACGCAAAAACTACTGAATGAATTTTAATAAAACTGTACAATAATATAGCTTATATATCAGAATAACACATAGGCTACTTTTTACCGCAGGGAAATACCTCATTCCTATGGGAATAAAATATTACATTGGCTCCATTCCTTTTACAATGTATGTTTTAACGTGGTTATGTCATGTTGATATCTCGATGGACTAGAAGAAAGAGTTCAGTGAGAAAAGTTTATTTACCGTGAGCTGAGCTGCGGGGCGGAAAGCTAGTAAGAGCCCGTCCCCATGTCTACGACGCGGAGCCGCGCCGTACCGTGGAACCGTGACACGGTGCCGCGGACGGTGTGCCGCGGGCCCCAATTCTCAGTCGATATTTAGCAGTTGGTGTTGTCGAACGAACTTGTGCGTGGATATGGATCGCGAAAGGATTATTCTCCTATTATTAATAAGACAACGAATAAAAAAAACAGAAACAGAGGAAATTTTGGGTAAATCTATATATTTATACAATGAACCAAGACGGAGGTCATTTTGAAAGGAAATATAGAGCGCTAAAAATATGTGAGAATAAAAATAATTTTTATTGATTATTTTAGAATGGCTGGGCGCTGATAGGTCAATGAGTCAGTCAGGACTTTAATTTTTATATAATAGATTATTAGTAGAATTGGCGCCCGCTGACGTACACAGTCCGCGGCACCGTGGCGCCGTGCCGCGGCGCCGTGACGGGCCGCGCCGCACCGTGCCGCGCCGTAGACATGGGGACGGGCTCTAACATAATAAAAAGATGTGCTTCTACCCTCCCACACCCAACTCGGCCAATGTTCCCACAGGGAACTAGGAGCATACGTTTATTGATTGCGTTAGTCAAGTCGGCTCGGGGAAGGGGCCGCTCAATGGCTTAGCCATTGTTGATATGGTTTGTGATTACTCTTAGATTGACTTTTGAAGGCATCATATTATGGATAGCCGAAGGCATTTTGTGTGATAATATAGATTTAAAAAAGTGTCCAATATTACAATTAATGATAATGTGTGGATATATGTTAAATTTTGAAAAATATTTCTTCTTTGGTAAAAACTAGCATCTATGCATTGGCTTTTCGCCGCGAAATTTTTTTTATAAAGGCAAAGTCTACAAAGTTGAGCCGTGAAATGTGGGCGGACAGCAACTAAAAATATTTTATATTGTTTAAATTTCATTATTGATTAAAGGATAATGGGTCATTTTGTATGGGCCCCGTACCCAAAAAAAAAATTATTACTGTGTAGCATTATGAGATATGTCGGGTTTTGTAGCCCTAATGGAGTAGTTTGATTAACCCGAGACAGAATGTCTGAATTCAATTGTAGAAAAAAGATATGTTCATTAGAAAAACTGAATTTTCATTGTAATTTATTTATTTTTCCATGAATTCTTAATGCGCATTGATTTAAATCAGGGTGTGTTTTAGAAATAAGGATTGTAGTTGAGAACAATGATATTAAAGTACTCCATACGGGCAATAAAGACTGATATATTTCATAATGCTACAATTAACCTTATGTCTGGGTACGCTCTTACCCATTCTCCTTTCACCTTATCAGTGAACCTGTAAGACAATTTGTAAGAAATAAGCTGTGCCTGTTGTGTCTGTTTTTTAAATGTTTATTCCTGTAAATAATATTGTGTACAATAAATGATAAATAAATAAATAGAACCTGTCAATCGTGGGCAGCTTTCGTCCTTGCTATAGCCGGTATATAAGTGTTTTGACATTAAAAAGTATTTTTGTTACTTACTCTGAATAAAAGCCTTTTGATGGTTTGTGTGATATATTTCATTAGTAACTTTCTTAGATATAAAATATGTCGTATTCGTTTCACAACGCTAAAATCAAGACTCCTTCCCATACCGGACGGAGCCGCAAGCATTAGAGAGATTTCGCTAATGACTACTAAAACTGAGTGAGGATTGCACTACAATGTTTCCTGCCTTTGGTAAATGTTATAGGCGAATAGCGAAACGTATGCTACAAATAAATAAACAAAATAGAAAAAGCTATAAGATCTCTATTAATAATGAAATGTGCTTATATAAATTTGATATTCGTTTTTGAAACATTTTCTTTAGACCTTTTTTACTAGCCTTATTTTACTTATCGACCATAGTGAATAAAATTCTATTGTTGGAAAGTTGCAACGGATGGAACAAAACTTGACATTTCTTAATATTACTAATTGCACATATATAATAGAACGAAGTCTGAAATTTGTCAATGTTACTATGACCTGTCTCAAGTAAGAGTGAAAAAGATCACAAAATTTGCGTTTGTTGTACTCCTTTTACAATACATTGTGGTCGTAGAGCGGCAGCAAAAACAACTTTACAATTCAAAGGTATTTTTGCCGCTTTGGCTGTCTAATTTCCCTTCGCACTGTTTAAAATGGATGCGCTCTTGGCTGCAAAGAAACTTCGTAATCGTGCGCACGTTAACTTGAAATAGTGTACCTATACGAGTATCTACCACACTGCGTTCGTCTTCGCTACCTCTCTTGTCTTGCATCGCGCTGCGTCCACAGTGGGGTGGGTTGATTGATGAGCCCTTGTTCTCTGATAGCCGGCTCAATTACACTGCGATTACTTAATTTGACATGATACTTCGAGAGCCTGACGCTTCCCCTCCTACGGTAAGTGTTTCGCAAGTGTTTTTGTAGCGTGTTGTGAATGACTTTCAGTTTTTGATCGGCCGCTTACATAATTGTGACTGACACGAGTTGGGGTGATATTTGTTGCAGTCTATAATACCATTGATGAAGGTTTTTTTTAATGCACTATCTACCTATGATAAACATACATACACAATATAGAAAATCACGTCTTCTTCAGACTACTTCCTTCCACTTGCTATGATCACATACTTCTTTCGCTTCATCCACATTCATTAATCTCATCATGCATGCTCGTCAGTTTGGAGTACTCCTGACTAGATCTTTTGTCAGGACGTTCCATATGTGATCATGGTCTATAGGGACAGATTGTAATTTTACTTGCTATATTCTTTTTGCGGTTTAATTGGGAATGCACCAATTACGAAACAAGGTAACTCACCTATTATGATTTATATCATAGTGATTTCATGAACTTTGGGGGTAGTTGAAGGCTTTTAGCCCTATATTTATGGCAAAAAACCCAGGGTGCTTTAACAGACCCCCCACACTGGCGTTTTTCGAGCGTCTTTCTAGAGTCGTCATCGCTTCATCGTCAACGCAACGCCAGCGCTGGCCGTCGCGCATACCCGCATAGAGTCATATGCAGGAGAAAAAATAATGTGTTCCATAAAAAACGCAGTGCTAGCGTCAAGTCGACGACGAAGCTGCAAAGACGATCGAAAGACGCCAGTGTAGGGGGTCTGTAAGACCAGTTTTAACACGTCATGAGAAAAATCTGTGATAGACTAAATCAACACTGACTGATGTAAACACGATACTATTAAACTTTTGAGTTGCAAATTCTAGCGTAGATTTATCATAACAAGATATCTTCTATCTATATACATCGCCTGTATTACAATGTTTTTTCCGTGTTATTGATGGCAAGTTACTTTAGAAACAGTCAAAATACAGTAAAATATTGAATTTCTTGTCAGGAAAAATATAATATAAATATAGTTTAGCACTTTGCTTTGTATCTAATCTGAAATCTCAGTTATAATATGTTCATTACAGCAACTTCTTTGTTTAATCTGACGTCTGATTACTTACGAAAAGAAAACCATAGTTAATTTTCTTGCGTGCTTTTCTGTAGACAAGAGTTTCTAGAAGGCCTGTCTATTAATAATTAGCTCATTAGTGTAGCGCAGCCTAGTCCACGTCGGAAGTATGTGATGAAATGGTTTCTCGCATGCCGTACGACTTGTGTGGGAAATTTATTTGCTTTTGTTTATAGCAGTCGATTAAAGAAAATATGATAAACAATTTGACGTTGTGCTTTTTAAAAAGCTATATTATGCAGTACTGATAAACGTTTTCTGATAAAAAAATATGTAGGTATATCCAGGTGTGAACTTAATGATAGTTCAAATATTATCGACGACTAAAAACCTTCTTTCCTTTTAGACTTACCATAAGTATTTATTAATTACTGTCTAAATATTTAAATAATAAAACTAAATATCAAACTGGTATAAAGTAATTGCGTAAAAATTAAAAAGTTATTAAAAAATTGCTACGCCGTAGTATAGCAACTTACTACACCGCGCACCGTAGCAAATTTGTAGTTCCGTAGCAATATGCACTTGTGCTCGTAGTAGAAGATGTCTTCATAGAAAATAAAAATCTATCGCGGTATTTCTCGAATGTGATTGATTAATCAATAGGAGAATAATATTATTAATTCATTACTATTATGCAGGATAGGTATACTCGTAGCGTAGGTACGTCAATTGAGGAAAAATAGGAAAATCTGCCAATGTGGTTTATGATTAGAGAATTAAATTGCAAAGTTCTCATTAATACGATTATTTTCAAAACATATATTTTAAATTTAAATAGAAACCTCAATTACTGCGACTATCGTTTCGACAGGTTAGATTAATAAAATAAATTTTGGGCAAATTGTTGCAAAGCCCTGCAACACTCTAAAAATACGCTAGCTAAGAAGTACTAGGAGAGGATAAATTGTTAGAGAGGCCGGTGTCACGTAGTTTCCCTACTTCGTATTCAGGGGTGAGCGGGGCGAGCGGGGCGAGCGGGGCGGGAGGAGCGTGGGAGATGGGTAGGAGGCGAAGTGTTTGATTTACTTGTGGCTATTTTCTATTGAGGGCCGGGCACTTTCTTCCTCTAAAATATGAGGATTTTGTAGCAGGTTTTTCTGTTTTATTGTAGCTATTCTACGTAGGTATAAGTTGATGAGCATATACATACTTACATATTTATTTATCGTATACCTATGCTAGTCTTATTGTACTTACGCACTTATAAATTTTTTATACTTTATTAGATATTTTGCTCCGAAATAAGGTAGGAAAAGCGAAGTAGTTACTTTGAAAATTTTGTTTTTTATTTAGCCCCTTTTCTCAGAAACTCTCCAAAATTTATAATTAGTAGGTACTAATTCTTTGTTTAAATAAATTGAAAAGATCATAATAGAACAAAAAAAATATTATATATAAATAAAGGTAGCTACATTCGCACTAGTACAAACTTCTTTATACTGTGGCCCTATTGTGCCCACTATCGGGTGACAAACGCCCACTGTCCATTACATTTGAAAGGATAAACGACTGTTTAAAATGACTATTTCAATTCAATAGATTGAAGCTTACTTCGAACTATTTGAAGATTCAATAGGTCCCTGTTTTGTGATGCGAAAACGAAAAATGGTAAGGGTTTGGATACTATAGTTAGTATTTATGTAAATCATAAAAAAATAAATACAAATATTGAAGACTAAGAACAACATGGTAGATTTAACAGTTTTTAAAATACTGGTCAAATTTATTCAGAGAGAGGAACAATTGAGGTGTTATTTCATAATATCAAGTCTCATTGAGTAAAAATCTGATAAAAAAACGACAAAACACTAACCTCTTTTCTTTTTTACTGGATAGTCTGAATTCACAGTAGCCCTGGCCAGTTAGTCCTAAAGAATGGCGTTTAAAATGTGGAATTTAAATCGTTCCAACAATAGAACGCCCATTCCAATTTTGAACGAAGAGAGTTCTAAATCGAAAAGTGCGATAGTCGTCGATAGATGTCGATAGCTGGACCGTAATCGTCTCCGGGGGCGACTCCGCCAAAATTTATAGGTGTAATAAAATTGTATTAGAAAGTAATGTTGGATGTAACTATGTAAGTAGGTGTGTTGCACGAGTGTTAGATATTTGTGGTAATTTTTTGGCCTACAAGTATATAACAGTATATTTTGGTTTACAAGGAGTTTAGCTAGCTTCTTTCTTGGACATGCACAAAAAATGCTTATGAGTAAAAATCAAGTACCTAAGTGTTTGTTAGTGGTTTGTTATAATATCAAGCTACTTTTGCTAGATAAGTTATTGCAAAAAATAAATTAAATGCAAAAAAAACTTTTTTAGAAAAAGCTTTTATTTCAACGCTATAGAAAGAAGAAAATAATTTTATCCTTAAAAATTTTAACAATCAACTTATAACCTCATTATATACAATTCATATGATATGATATTGTTTTTTTTTCTATTTTTGTGTGAAAATCCTAATGCGGTACACAGAATACATACCTCCCATCTACATCCCAAGTTTCAGCAGTACAGCTCTTATAGCTTCATAAAAAGTGGCTGTGACATACGGATGGACAGACAGCCAGACAGACAGACATGACGAATCTATAAGGGTTCCGTTTTTTGCCATGTGGCTACGGAAATGTCCATAACTGCCAGACACAAAGTAAATGTTTGTAAACACAAACATGTACTCGAAATGACTAACAGAAGAAAGCTCTACAAAACCTGAACCCTTTGCCATGATAACATTTCCCAAGAGTTTACAATTTCCTTTGCTCCAACCTGTCATAAACACCTCATACCACATTCATAAACAACTTGACACTTTTCGATTAAACACGAGCGGCGTATAATCGATTAAGCATCAGCGGAGACGGATTCAATTCCAATCGATTCTCAAACGTGTCTGTCCCTAATCGATTCTTCTGTCGCCTTCGCGTTCGCTGAGCGAATATCTTTTCGATTACGATTCCATATTCGGCGATTGGTTACACGTTTCTCAGTTGTATGAGATTCGGTTATGATTCATTTATTCGAATAAAACAATTAGACGCTTGAAAAAATGGTTACTGAGTTAGGTATTGTGGTAATTGGTTAGGTATGCTCTCTTATTTGTAGTAGGTACAAGTCTTCTTTTTCTTTGGCTTGTAACCGCATTTCTTTGATATGTATAAAAACCTGTCTACCAAACTTGTACAGTAAGCAGCACATGCGGCTGGATACTCGCCATACGAAACTCGCTTCTACTGCTACGTAATAAAAAGGTCTCTCAAGGTTAATATGTCCAGCCGCATGTGCTGTCTAGTGTAAAATCATCAAGATTTCTAATAAAAAAATTAATAAACTCGGAATTTCACTGATTCTAATAGTTATTGTAAATAAATAAAAAAAACACTCAAAACTTTAATATCACATTACAGCACAACAACGGCAAGAAAATAGTTCAATTTTGGTTTAAGATTTCCGGGTTTGGTGTGGATATGTAGGTCCTAGTTTAAATTGTTTAGCTAAGAGACTTGATTTTCCATAACTGTGCTGTTTAGGCAAGCATGTTTTTTTTTTTGAATTGACCTATGCTTGTGTCGAAAAGGTACGACCAATCAAGCTTCACGAAATGTGTATTTTTATTAGTCGAACCAATTTCACAACATGGAATAATAAAGGTTATCATTATTTTATGTATAGGAAAAGGTCAACGCAGGTCACAACCTATGCCTTAGTTATTTCCCTAAAATAAACCGACATATTCTTGATTTATGGAAAATTGTATTAATGTAAATACAGTCAGTTCTTCGATGAATGTTACAGATAGGTAGGTATCTATAGTACCTACATAAGTTATGGATTCTGGTATTAAATAAACATACATATATGTGACATATCTATTAAAAGGGACCCGATTTTAGTTTCCGTATTATTTAAATATCGTAATCGTTTTGTTAATAGATTAACAATAGGGACTTTTACTCTGAAAATGTCACAGGTATAACATAACACATAATACCTCTGTGGTATAACGTTGTTAAAGTTATGTGGAAAATCAAAATTTTCTTCTCTATATATTTACGGGTTACCAGCCTCACATACGTTGGTAGGTAGTACGGTGCCTATATAGCTTGATGTTCAAAATTAGAGGACAGAGCACCTGCGGGTATCAGAGGCTGACAGACAAAGACGAAGATAACGTGGCGCATCCTATTGGTGCATCCGCGGCAAGGCCACGCCCCCGGCCGCGGCCGGCCAATCGGAGGCGCCGACACAGATCTTGAGCGTTATCTTGTTATCTACCGTCTCGCTTCGTGCGGCCAAAGCTATTTTCAGACGAATGAAAATTTTCTCAGCTCTGAAAATACATTGGAGATAAAGAGTGCATGGTTGCGCTACTGTATAAAGATTGAATCATACATAACTCAGGTTTGTATAGATAGATAGAATAGATGACGTGGTTTTTGATAGTGATAATGATAACGATGTTATATATTTTGTTTGAATAAATATTATTGTATAACCGTTTTATAAATAATATAGTTAAGTTACGTTTGATTGATTACTTATAGATATTTAATGTTTTAATTTCATAAATTCAAAATATTTTAAATCTAAAAATTGTTTTAAAACTCTTATAAATTTAAAGTAAAATACAAATCTGAAACGAAATCTTACTTTTGTTTGATACATTTCTCTATATGATTTACCCTTCGACGCTTAGGTATTAAAAAGTCTATTTAATATTTGTTTAGAAACGGTGGCTGTTTGATTGAATTTTTATCAATAAGGCCCAGATATACAAGCCCATGCTCATTGGGTTTGTTTTCTTAATCGGCGCTTGTCTCGTTACGCGACTAGTTTTGAAAGATCTACCATTCCTCGCGAATCCATAAAGACCTGCATCTGAGAAAGCGCGTCCAGGTGGGAAAGCGGGGGTCTTGCTAATTTGGCCACGTTACACAAGTGATTTGTTGTAAGCACTGTCGATAACTGAAGGGCCATTGTTTGTGCGTCTTTCGCTGTAAAATATAGTAATCGTGTTATTACATTTCTATTGAGTTATAGTTGCACACATGCGCCAGATAGAACAAGTAACCATTCAAACGTTTAGTGTTTCAAAGAATCGATAAATGTTGTATTTCTAGTGACAAATTTAATACCTCTGTCTTTTCCAGAGAAAATAATTAAGAAGTACCTACTTATCGTTAAATTCGAAGTTACTTAATTTTTGGTTTTATAAATAAGTGATTGTATTGAAAATACACTGATATGTCTGTCTATAAGTACAATAATTTTAAGTGTCAAGTTTATCAAGTTTAAGGATTCGTTCTAAATTGTCTCGGCCATAAAGCGCCATTCGCAGCTACCGAAAACGATATTTCCAACTAGCCTTTCAAAGCGTTACGTTGTCAAGTCCATTGAAATAGTATTTTCAGTCTGTAACCTTGTGTAGCGACGCGACCCCGGTGCGGTGCGAGCGAGAGGGGTGCGCGAGGGCGGCGCGGGGAGTGAGCGGGCGCGCGGGGCGGGTCGAGGGTTCGTGATTTGGGATTCTAGGGATGCGCTGGGTCTCGCTTCCTCTCGTCTCGTTTATACGTTACTCTGGCACGGAGCGTCGCGACTGACGCACCCGTCCCGGCTCTATCTACAAACGCGCGCGAATTGAACATTCGAATTTGAATAGCGAACGACGTTGGAGATTTGTGCAGTGTTAGAAACAAAAGATTAGAGAAGTGTCGTTGCTGTTTTTTTTAATTTTAAACTTATTAGAACGAATTATATTTTAAAGTAAATAGCATTATATAAAGTTACCTACCACCAAAGACTTCTATCTTCATACATAGAGACAATGATAATAATTAATACGAGTAATCAGCGATAACTCATGTTGAACCTAGACACAAATTCCAAGATGAAGATGTCAGGTAAGTCAAGTAAAAAATTTGCAAATAAGTATCACTAAGGTAGTGTCGCCGAAGATAGCCCGGCTCCTAAGATAGCCCACTTTAAAAAAAATACAGTTATGATTATTCGAAACATTTGAAATTACGCGGGTTTATGCTACTAGTATCATAGACAATAATAGTGCAAGTGTGTTTCATTACCGGGGCGTCACCATTTTGAAGACAGACGACAGTTTGCTTGGTCATGTCAGAACGATACACGTTTTATAAACTCCACGATGTCATTTCTTTTGAAAATTTGCAAATTAAAAGCAAATCTGTTTGCTCTAAACTGTGAAAACTCGTAATTAATTTATTAATCAACGAAATTACAGATGAGTTTTATTATTTTATTACCTATTTTGTATTTTTACGAGATTATACTTAAACTGGGGGTAATTTCCTATCATGGCCCATAATATGATCCCCAACATAGCCCCATTCGCTTTTCAGATTATTTTGAGATAATTTATTTTTTTGTTAAGAATACACGCACATAATTAAAGACAATAGCGTCTTATTTGTTTTTACTAATAAGTACACTTATTTTGATTGATCTCAAAGTTAATTATCAGTATCCACCTACTAAAACGAAAATGTTTTAGAAAAAAGAATTGATTTCTTTATATTTTCGATAAGTTACTTTCAAAGTTAATTTAAAAGTAAAATATATTTTTATTTAGTAGTTAGTTTTTATTTTATAGTTGATTTATATTTTGATAGATTTAAGATGGCCCACATTTGAATTTTTCGTTAACTATTTTACCTTTTGTGAATAATGTTATGAGAAGATTGTGTTTCATTTTGATATTTTATGTTAAAAGTGTTAAAATGTTTATAATGCATATATTTCCATTAATATTTTTCGGGCCATCTTCGGCGACCAGCTTCCCAAGATAGCCCAATACCAAGTTTATAAAAAGTTTTTATCTTTGTGTTAAAATGCCAAAAGCTGTACTACTTTTTTAGGTATCTTGCTTCCCAAATAAATATATTATAATTTCCATTATGTTTTTTCTTTACTTTACTTAACTGCAAGATTTTACAAGGATTTGAAATTAAGTGGGCCTTCATCGGCGCCCGTACCTTAATTAAATTCAGTCATACTTTCAGATCCACTTACTAAAAAAACATATATTACCAATATTTTGCAAGAAACAGACACGATGTCGCCATTGTTTTTAGAAAAGCTCTGAAAACTCTTAAAAAATAGATATTTATTTATTTTATTAAACTTATAGACATTAAAAATTACGCGTTTTTCTTTACTTTTTAATAATACAATGCACTAACCTACTTACGTACTTATTTCTACATCCCCTTAAGTATATAATATATTTATTTAAAGCTATCTAATCTAACTATAAAATCTTTATTATCATTATTATTTTATTATGTTATATAAAACTGTATTAAACTATACTTATATAAAATATATTTTTTAAATAACATCTACTCATTTAAGTATTTATAAATCAGGTAGGTAACCGCAACGCATAACCATAACTTACAATTTATTCGCTTGTTAACCTCAAATGAGACCGCATCATCAGATTTTTTTTTCTAACCAGCCAGCACTTATCTACGATTCTCTTAAGAGAGTGCGAAATAAAAAAAAAGAAACACTAGTGCCAAAACTAGAAAAAAAAGGATCCCGATTTTGACTTATCTGTGATAATAATGTTGCGGAAGAGTGAGAACTTTTGACGGCCGCCGCCGGCGCAAAGATTGTTTACTCTTGATGTTGATTAACAGTTTAACATCTTGAAGTTAGAGTTTCGAAATCAAATAGTTGTTTATAAGGATTCATTTGTCACATAACGATGTCAAAGACGGTGTTTGATTATGCAAAATGAGGTACTTTTTTTGTCGCATACTTCGTATGTTTTTTCATGTGATATAAAGCTTTATTTTCAGTTCAAGTCATTTTTCTTAATTAATACTATCCCGATATACTGTGCTTAGATTTTTAAATTCGTTTTACCAGGTCGGATGATAAGATAATTATTTTGATTATGAAGTTTAGTAAGTTGTTCCAGAAAAAAAAAATCCCACCGAAAAGGTCGTAATATCAAGTGGACATATCCACGGGTAGACCGCTAGTGTTAAATACGTTAATGTATTAATTAATAACGTCAATATTTGTTGTGTCTATGTTTGATAAAATTTAGTCTACATTGTTTTCTCTTGTGTCCATAAATGCAAAGAGTGTTAAAAACTTAGGCTAAGGAAGGTTGAAATTAATATAAGAGCAAGGAAAATCGCACTTCACTTTTGAGTAATATCGGTTTCTTTTTTCTCCTGGTTTTGGCGCTAGTTTAAGAGTCATATTGTTATTTTGAGGAATTAATACATAATAATACATTATATTCTAATAGAAATGTTGACTGGTTAATAAACAGTTATAAACAAATTTACTTTACGTCATAAACAGCATTGATGGAAAATTAAAGCGAATAGGAACATTTCCACTGAGACCTTTTATACAATCTCACAAAAAATAAATAGTTCAGACTAAATTGTATACGAGTGATTTTGTACGGTTTATTGTCTACATAATTTAAAACAATTTAATTTGTGTAACAGCGGATATCTTTCATATGAAATGGTGATGATATTATAGTAAGGTAACTCTATAGTTAACAAAAGTTTGTAAGTACTTATTTAAGTAAAGCTAGAAAGTCTACTTTCCAAGAATCGCGTATTGTGTCTGCCAATGAATGCCTATTAGCGGAGTCTGTATGTCTGATGAGGCATGTAGTTTTCACGCCTCTCGCCAACTTTACCGACAATCTTAAAAACAATTTTAAAGAAATTTGAGACCTAACTTAAAGCGTTAAGAGTTTTGGTTTTATTTGTCGGCGGTAAGTCACGTTTGTCGCGTTAAGACTGTTTTATGAGTCAGCTATAAGGCCGTGAACTCTTGGTGACAGCGGCGCAAGCGCTTATTGTCAGTCGGCGTGTCTAACATGTGAAATCGACTAGCAGTGCGGTCTTGGACAGAGATTACATCACATGTGAATTCAGACTTGTCAATGAAAATTACGATGTGAAAAAAAAAGACAAATAGGCACTTGCTAGTTGCGTTGTTTAAAAAATCTTACAGCATATTTTTTTTTGCAGTAGTAAAGAGTTTATATCCTAGATTTGTTACATTAACTAGGTATGAAATATTAATTAAAACCGTTGCACATGAAAAACCCAAATTTAATGTGACAAATGAGAATACATACGAGTACTTTTGAGCTTATTAAAGTAGTGAAAAGTTAGGCTTACCTAGAAACTAGCTTTAATATTGTTAAAATTTCAAATAGGGTACCAACAGCCCTTTTGACCAACTATTAAAGCCAGATTCACAGATTTTCTCAAAAAAAAAAAACCGTGTACAAAAATAATTAAATAAGGGTTCTAAAAGACCTTTTACGAGATCGGCTCTACCACACCTCTAGTCCAGCAGTGTTCTTATTTTAAATCTGGCGCGAGTTTCTGCGGAAACCGGAGACTTAACGACGACTCGTCCGCATTGTCCGTGCACGCAGCGTTCGCGTCAAATGGACGCGACGGCTCATTTGAATTTCGAATTCAAATTTTTACGATACTTTTGATGGCCAGTATTCGTTTTCAAACCAAACCCGAATACTGAAGAATTTCCTTCTATAATCCATCATCTCCATCGCGAGCTATTTTTATTAAAATATTGAAAGATATTTCGTACATAAAAATCTGAAAACGCAACTAGACGATAGTCTTTAACATTCTTATGACCGAAACTAATGAGTTGTAAAATAATTATTTTATGACTATACTATACAGACAAACGCTAAGATTAAAATTAATATTCAAATAGCTGACCTAAAGAGAAAAAATGAATCTAAAATAATCCAAAGTAATCCAAAGCAGGTGAATCCGCATAGCAACAGAACCAAACAAGATTTTATGAATGGAGTCTCCTTTCTTCCACATCCTTCCATTAAATGCACCTTTATTATTCAAAGCAGTTATCTGTATTAATCGACCAATTTCATTTTTTTTCGTGCCACGTGCTGATTGTAGAAAATAGAAGGTACAGACAAGATAGGGGTTGTTTTACAACTATATTAGTTGTAATGGGGTGCGTTGTCTATGATTTATGGTATGTCTCTTCCATATTTGCGAGGGTATTACGATATATTTATTGTACGGTTTGTATTATTAACGACGCGTGCGCAATAGGTACCATTCTAAGCACGTTATACCATCCTGTGTATTGCTGTATCCTGTGTTTATTCTAAAAATTACTTTATTATTTTCAAGATAATAGCAAACAAAGAAAAAACCTGACACAAAGAAAATGACGACATACGACGTTGGACGTTATTGTTAATACATACTTATTTTTAATCGAAACGGAAATAAAAATAATGGTGACTCGAACCTGCATATCCCAAAACCCCTGGAAAGCTAAGAAAAAAAAACAGCTATAAAGGAAATTAATTATTGTTAATACCATAATAGGTCAGACACCTTTCTTGTATGTAATGTATAATACGTAGTATTGTTGTTAACTGCACTATTAATAGTGTATTATACATCAATTTTTTCAAATCGAAAAGTTTGCTTGCTGTGCTAAAGTTAAAACTTTGTATTTTATATTACAAAATTAAAAGAAAAAAGAAAAAAAACTTTTTCAAGCGTGACCTAATTTTCAGTTGGTTTTTACACTGAAAATATTTACAATATTTTTGGGTTTTTTCATAGAATGTTAATAAATATGTCCGGGTTTCTGTATGAAATAAAAGAGGAAAAAAGTCACTTAACAGAAGTATTTACAAGGTTAATTTAATACCAACTGCTACTTATAGTGCATAATCGTTTGATTATTTCGAATAGATATTGTGAAAAAAATCCAAAAGTGAATTATAGGAAATCTGTTTTATATTATTTTCTTGGATGTGTTTTAAACCTCGAATTGACCATTTGGATATGGTGGTCACACTGTGGTTACTTTGTGGAGTTTGAATTTTTTGGGGTACCCTGGCAAACTAAATTATACCACTCAAATTGAGTTGATCAAAATTAATCAGTAGCACAACCATAATCCTAAAAAAATAAGTATTTAAAGAGTTTTGCATTCCTTGAGTAGTGATGCTCCGAAACAGAGGAGACAGACGGAAACGCTTTGTGCTAACCGGAAGCAGACATAATGCCGCCATCTCGTCTTCTGTTTGTACAATTTTTTTATTTATTTATATTTTTAAGATAAGAACACAGAATTATAATCTTTGCTACTGAGCGTAAATGTTCTTTTAATTATGTTTTTAATTTTTTTGTTATTTAATATTATATTCACGAATTTACATGTACCTACCAACGGCGCTGATTTTCCGTGAGTTCTATTGGTTACCAATCAGATGGCTGTTTCGGCAGATGAATATGAACTTCGTTCGTACATTACGTTCGTACGCTTGTTTAACTTGCACTCGTCCAGTTTTTATAAATTGATGTATTTCTTCTTATGTCGCTATGTATTCATATATCGTATGAAACTTTCCCTGACTTAAAAACACTCTTGATTGTCCACAGCAGCAGACAGCCAAGACTCAGGCAGCCCCCCGCCAAGTCCCACAGACTCCGCAAGTTCAGAACCGCCCCCCACCCTAGTCCACATCAAACAAGAGATGCCGCCCGGAGCCGACATCAAAGAATACTACCCCTCCATAGATTTTACGCTACCAGACGCATACCTAGCGTCCAGCTATGACTACGGACGGTATTTACCAAGAAGCTTAGACTTCCAAAGAGATAAGCTAGAAAGGGACAATGATAAAGATGATTCGTCGTCTAAAGATGATTATTCAGTGAATTTGGACTACCAGATTGGTAAAGAGCTGCCGTCAGAACTGGTGTTGAAAGGAGGGGGAGTATTTTCTAGAACTTCTATTAGTAGTGGCACGAAATACGGACCGTTTATTGGAAAGTGGGAATCGCAGCCGTTGGAGAGAAGATTTGCTTGGGAGGTGAGATTATGTAACTTATTATTTTAATGTTTTTGATTACCTTTGATAATGAATTAGGGTTTTTGTCGCGTTGATGGACAGTGACATACTGGTACGCAACACATCATGACTAAGCTACGATATATTTTTTTTTTTATCATCAATGTTGAACCTAGAACATATCTATTTTTAACCCTGCAAAATTGTTTAAAGTTTTTGCTGTATAGCAAATTACGTATTTATTTATATTCAGTTATTTGTACAGTTAGTATTACTCGTATATACTTCTGTCCTAATCTCACCTGATGGAAATTGATATGTGGATGATGATGGTGAACGGTCCCAGAAAATTAAAAAAGTAGGCCGCATTTTATTTATAACCCGGATACCAATTAAAAGCATTATCCTCGATCCTGTTATGAATATACATAAACAACTGATACCTATTCAACTCATAATTAACATGTTTATAAAAATTCTAATAATTTTTTAATGTCATTTTCCTTTCAAATAACATTGAACAAATTATATCCATACCTATTTGTACGCTGTAGATATTGTATATTATAATTTTATCGTATTGTGGATTAATTTTAATCGATTAATAGTAATAATATTGTAACACGATAGTGTTAAGTTATACTTTTAATTAGCAGCTCTAAACAAACAAGGTTTTCTTTTTTCTATTTAAATGACATTGACAATATTACCGATCGATTAGAACTCAGGGCGAATATTTTAGAAATGTAACTTATATTTCATAATTACAACATTTAAAAGGCTGTTTAATCTTCTTCTATCTATACTACTATTATAAAGAGGAAAGGTTTGATTGTTTATTTGCATCAAATAGGCTCCGAAACTACTGAACCAATAAAAAAAAATCTTTCACTTTTGAGAAGCTACATGATCCCTAAGTAATATAGGATATATATTTCTTTCAATATAAATATGGAAAAGTAGTTAAAGCGGCCGAATTTGATAGAACCAAGATAGAATAGATCTTGCGGAAGAACATAGGCTAACTTGTACGTGCCTGATGAAATAGTTTTGGTTTTGTGTTGAATTTGGGGTTTAGTTAGTCATGCGATATTTAGTTTAGCAGGCGCCATAACCAAGATGTTTGGCATCAAGAAGTTATTGTATCATATATCAGTATTTTATCGTTTTGTTATCAAATTTTCCTCTTTACTTCTAAAGTTACCTTTTTCAAATTACAAGCGTAGATTACATTGCGTAGTCAGAATGACAAACAAATTTAATGGTTCACCTTTAAGACTAACTGGCTAAGCAATGAACATTAAATTGACCGTAAGTTTTGTAATATTCATCTGGGATAGAAGATACGTATTATAGGTATGAAAAATCAAAATCAAAATTATTTTATTCGAAGTAAGATTTACAAAATCATTTTTCGACGTCAAAGCTATAAATACCAAGCTTGGTTGGTCGTACCTTTTCGACACAATAGGTAAATTTAAAAAAAAAAGAAAGACCAGACTGTCCATATTGTTTCATGAATACAATGAACATAAAATTGATAAGAACTAAATTTTAAAAGTGTCTTTGGTTAATGCTAAAATAATAATAATAATAATCATGGATAGGTAATGTGTACTACTATTAATACAGTATTTCCGAAGAGTATTCCAATTTATGTTTCCAAGGGAAAAAAATATAAAAACGCTAGCCTGGCTAGGCTAACTATTTAGGACATGTTTTTTATGTAAAGAATCGAGCCAATTTTATTCACTCTGTCTTAAGTGATGACAAGGCATCCTTTCTTGCATCCCACTGAAAGGACCACTTGTGTTAAGCGTCAAGTGTGAGATTAGGTGTCAAAAACCAAATGCACTGATTGTCAATAAATTATTTTCCAAATTGGAGGGACTGCGGGCAATAAAGTCACATTTTTATTGATGCTCACTTGAGTAGCTGTTTTTTTTCTCTCTTGTTTTTTGGAGACATATTACACGGTTGGTTTAACTTTGAGAGCTTTGTCATTTAATTATAAATGAAGACTCTAAAGTCCGGAGTAGTTACTTGAATATGCTTAATTTTGCTGCTGTTATAGTTTATGCAGCCAACCTCTGATTATGTTTAAATAATTTGTATTTTGTCAATAAGCGATTTTTATTTTTTAGTTTATATATATTCATTGAATTATTTTTAAAATTTAATCTAAGCCTGTTAGCCACATATGTACCAAACGTTTAAATGTCAAACATTACCTGAATATTTGTGAGTAAATTAAACGTAACGTATTTTTTCTATAAAAATGTGACAAATTTTGAGTAGGAGTGAATGTAGTACCTAAACCTTTAAACTACAATAACTACATTATATAAATTAATACGAACACAAAATTTTAGACAGAAATATATGCGGAATCATACAAAAAGGTCGTCGTAATAAGATTAAGGCCAAAAGCGCAAGATCCCTGGATTGTCACTCAATAAGACCATCATGACGCCTCAATGAGCGCATCCGAGGGGTGTGGCCGCTATCTGCGAGGAAGCGGAAACCAATTGTGAGATTCGATTCTCGGGTCGCTCAAATTCCGTCAAGTATTATATTTCGTGCAAATTTTCTGAATTGCATAAACAGCTGATTTAAAGATGACGTAAGATGGAAGGTAGAATGCTCATATTACATAGGTACATTTTAATTATTACTAAATGCGAAAATACTCGGTCTTTTGTGATATTATAATTTATATTTACCTTTTTCTGTGTCCTTTTTAGTACACACAGTTCGGCATATATCAGCCTTTTTGCAGTCTCAAACGCTGTCCAAGATCAACAAAATCTCTATTTTTTTATGCTTACATCTAAAATATTGGCCATAAAAGACCGGATGTAGCCGCAGAGATGCGCGCTGCTATCATATGACAGATACGCGTAAGATAGCACTCTTGCGCACAAAATAGTGCATTTATCCTCAGTTAACAACAGTGCTGTGGTGTAATATTACAATGTAATTGTGCGAGGACATTTAGTTCCGGTCCTTGAATGTATTATGCGGTTTTATTGTGGAATATTTGACAAGGTTTGGACATACGGGATTGTGTTTTTGGAGTGGCATAAACTTTTATTGTTACTTTATAAAATAGTAGTGAATAAACAGAAATTATGTCCCAGTTAAACTAGTTAATATCATAGTATAAGGCTCTTCTAGTCTACGTGAAATACCTATTTGAATATTGTGAATATTCAACTGACTGATCTTTACTAAATTTGTAACAATGCTACACTGATTTTCGGTAGGAGTAGAAAGACCAAGTCATGATTATTTTCCAACACGCTTTACGAGAGAGAGATCCGGTTATTATTACAATAGATAGAAAAAGACCCCTCCTTCTTCAAGAGGACGCGCTCATAACCTCAAAACTACCTCTTCCATCTGTCTTGTGTAATCTCTTTTAACCTGTTCTCAGCAGGACCTGATGGACGCCACGGACGGTGCAAATGCAATAAAGATGGCTAAATTCTAGGCTGCAAACATATTATTTGATTTGTCATCGACTCGCAAAGAAGAAGCTCTTTTAACCCAAAAGCTGCTTCTATAATTTTACTATAACACAAAAACATTCTTTGCAATTTCTTACAAAAGTGCATAGTTTGATCTTTTGCGCGTACGTGACAGTAGGGTAAAAGCGCCAATTTGTGGCCACAGCACCACGTCATTAGAAGCGAGCGAAACTGCCCGTTTCCGACCCGTTGGACATAAAGATCCTTTGATGCCATTATATTACACTGCACTCAATAAAAACATCACAGATAGTACTATGACGTCCTGTAGAATCATTATCTAGTTTACTGTGAAAAATGATACAAAACTACAAAGTTTCAAAACTAAGTAACATCCATTCGTAAACTACCGAGGCTGATTTGAAAGGATTAAAATCAATTCAATACGTTCACATGTCTACCCAAAGGGGTTACATTTGAACAGACATTGTAATTTTATCTAACCACCGTTTTCTAAATTCGGATATCTCAATAAAGATCTTCAAAAAGTGCCTATACGGGTAATCAAAGATTTTTTTAACGAACATCCCGTGTCAAAGTGCAATAAAAGGTTGCGTACGAATAAACCCTAATTTTGGTTTAGGCGTGACCCCCGTCAACAATTTTTTCTTAACTTTTTAAGGAATTCACACTTTTTTACCCCAAAAATCGAACGTAACGGTAAAATTAACAAAAGGAGATGTCACAGAATTCAAACTTTAAAATGAAAACTTGATTGGCGAGTTTTTTACGAAACAAAAATCTTCCGCATCTCTTGAAATGCATCTCTTCCTTTTCAATTTACTGTTTTGTTAAAAAAATATATTATTTTTATTCGATTACCACTTCGAGAGATTAGCAAATATTTTCTCACAAGTCTTTTCGTTCCTGTTCTATAAAAGATAAAAGTTATGAATAATTTTAAATCAAACAGTTTTTGGGTTAGACGAGACGCGACGATACTAAACATGCAAAAATATTTCAAATGCACAATTATAGCAGCAATATCAATAATTTGTAAATGAGCACCAGAAAAAATAATCTCCGAGATGAATTTATGATGAGATGAACAAGTTTACAACAAAGGGATCATCTAATGTCAATCAATTTATAAATTCATAGATTCTGCATCACTTATCGCGAACTGTCAAAGTGGAAGTTAAAATTGACACGTAATGGAACCGCTAATTGATATTCCAACGTTCGATTGTTATTACGAAAAAAGAGAATGGAATTTTTTATCGGTTATTTGGTCTGGGCTTTTACAATGGGAATTGCTTATGAATTTTTGATGTGGCGCTGTTGATTTTACGTTTGGAAGCGTTGGCGCTCGAATAATATGTTTGTAATTCGTTATTCTGCTGTAAGACTCCAATCCAATTGATTTTGATATCTATATTTTATGTCCATTGTAATATCTGAGTGTGTTCATCAGCAGGTGACACTGTGGTCAATTGCGAATTCAAGTAATTAAAAAGAAAATTGCATATATAATTATTATTACTAGAAAAACGATTACAATTTTGAAGCAGGTTTACGTCGAGCCAATAAGCTGTTATATGTAAAAAAGAATACCTACAATATAAAATTAAAAGTGCTAATTTAAATCCTAGCAGCCTAGCAGTAGCCGGGGTCCGTTGCATTACTGTCAAAATATCTGTCATATTCGTGTGACATCTTTTCATAGCGCCACCCCCTTCGGCAAAGGATTACTATGACATTCAGCCATTACATCTTCATTATGGTAGGCGGCTGTCATACCCTCGGCACTGGCTATTATTATCTGTGACAATAAAGAATATTATTGTTATTATATTTATTGCCCTCGGCGATGTGTTTATACGATCTCTGCATGATCTCCGTTGACAAAGGTACAGATGTGATATTTTTATTGTTGTATGATAGAGTAGTGGGCAACTGCAAAAGATAACTCTTTCCAATATAAATATTTTTGTCTCTAAAATCACACATTTAGTTAGAAATAGTTAGTTGCATCGAATTAAAACTGAAAATCAGTACTACTTGAATTAAATTAACAAAATTATCCGTAAATACTTCAAACTCTACATTCGATTTAACACTTTTTTTTATTTTCCTTACAATATTTAGTATTTAATTCATGATTGAAAGTTTTATAATCAATTTATCCAAGTTAAATTGTATCAGCTGTCAAAATAGCACCTGGCACGCAATATGATATTTAGATATTTGCCGAATTTTTATTTTAGTAATAAGAAAAAAGACAGTCTTTTTTTAGTTTATCAGTAATAAATCATAAACAACTAGGTATCATTTTAATTAACCCGCTGCACATCTAAAAAATGACATAAATATAGATTGAAGAGGGGAGCTCAACCCCAAGTGTATATCCAAACATTCTTATTATTAAAGAGCAGACACTTATCAGTTAATCTTACACCGTTGCACAATACCCGGCTAATCTCTTCGAGCGATAGAATTTATCTTCTGTATCGTCATGGTTGCACCCTACCCTATAGGGTATATTCACGATACGCCTGTTTGAGAAATATGCTTCCAATATTTAGGGTGCGATTTGTCTTGTAATTTTTAGTGGTTATTTATGGATCATTTGTTTCGGTATGCTGCTTGAAATTGGTTTTGAAGTGTAATCTATTTTAGCCTTATTTATTTCGGTTGACAATTCACGACATAGTTATAAATTTTACAGAAAAGTAAGTTTTACATGATTGTGACACTTTGAAAAATGTCTTTGAAAATCTAGAGCGGGCGTTTGAAATAATTGCTCCACTATTATACTAGCTTTATACGTCGATATTGTCAATTAAAAGCTTCACAATACGTACAACATTGTAAGTCCCTACGTATATATATGTATGCATCATGGAAGCATAAATTACAATGTAGGCACAATGTCCGCACCTAAAAACTTCCACCAATATCTCATTGCAAAGTTTGCTCACGAGCTCTTCAGCGGTTTCGCATTTCCGCCAATATTTTTCCCAACAAATTCGTGTTCGCAAAACAGTGCGCACAGTGGGGCAATATTTCATCCGAGCTGGTCAGAACAATAATAGCCGGTGGAGTCGCAGCCACGGCACGTTCGGGCCACAATGTTGATACTCCACCAGATTACGACGATACTCTTATGGAACTTGCCGTTAGGAGATTGGGGCCTTTCTTGTTTGGTTAGGTGTCCGTACCACCAGCATCAGTGTAGACAAAATATTGAAATGCGCCGAAAGCAATGCGATATTCGCCAGTTATTGGGTTAGGTTAGGTTGTTTACAGGACTGAGGGGCGAGTGTTGATGCGTTGATGCCAAGTTGCTAACTTTGACGTGGTCGTGCTATTTCTGTTTATGAGCAGCTTTGTTTATTTTACCGGTAATAAATATTCATGCTGTGACAGATATTATTTACCATACTACAGTCAATATCGTTGATGTTGATAGGAGTGCCTATTTCAGATTCCTAGGTCCCATGTTTTAATTGATTGTATACATACTTTACCCGTTTTTTTTTCTAGTTCTTTTTACACTTTATGTAAAATGGCTGCAACTGGGTTTAAATATATATTTTGACTTAATTCTAAAAACAAACTAATGTAATAAATTATTATACTTGAAATATTTATAAGATAGTATAAAACTACCGCTCTGCACCTCTAAAACGACTACAGCAGCATCAACTACCGAAAAAAAAAACTCTAAATAACCGAATAATTCCGGATCCCAGCAATTGTCACGCTATGCGCGGTGTCTTTGCCGCCGGCTGTTTTTTTCGCGTGTAATCTTCCAGTTAATCCGTTTTAACACGTCCAGATGTGCATTATGACTGCCATTGCTGCATCAGCGCAACTTTTTAAAGTGAATTCTGTAACAGAACAACGAAAATCGAACGAAAGTTGATAGATATATTTATACATTTCTTTTACGCGGTTCTTTCAAAAATAAGAAGACTTTATAAAAAAGAACAACGATGTCATAAAATGCAATGTAATCAACATATAAAGTAAAGTATTTTTTTTTGAGTTTGTTTTCAATACAATATTCTTTTTCCCTTCATAAACATTGCAAAATAATCTTAATACGCAAAATGATATCGTATGACTATCAGCTGTAACAAATTAACTGAATACCGAGCATATTATCATATCACCCACCGTGCAGTATCTGTCAAAAAGCCCCCACGTACCTACAACAAAATAAAACAGCGTCCACAATTGGAGCAACGTGCGATTGTTCACCGATCGGCGAACAAACGATAGCCGTTCTTTGTGCGTTTGCGCCGATCAATGGGGTGCCGCTGACACCAAATCAATGGCACATCGTATTCAACATCCACAGCCTTTACCAGCTTAACTATACAGGCGCAAAATAAATATAATCCTACTAGGTGTGCGCGGTAGTAGTTTCTCTAGCTGCAGATGTAAAGTGGCAAATCCATTTTTTTGCGCAATGATAACGCGTACAGTGCGTGTATATTTTGTCGCGTAAGGTATTAGCCGGTTTTGTCTCCGTTTAATGGTCGAAACGTGACCGTAGAAGAGCTAATTTCTCAATAATTTGTGCGGGATACATTAACGATGACAATGATCGGTGAAGTCCTTTTGTGCCCTTTTCAAGTTCAGCGCTAATTTATGTTACGAGACGTGCATTTGGAAAAGGAGCTCACCGGCTTGATGAATTGAGTAATATGGAGTTTGACAATTCTCTCTCCTTTATAGTTCATATCAATGGAGCTATAGGAAACTATATTTTAGGTAAAATGTATTATTACAAAAAGACCTACCCGAATTTATCCAACACAATAATACTGAGATACGATTCAGAAAATCGAAATTTATCTAATGATTAGATTATACAAATAAAAGAAGCCAGTTTATTTTCCTGTTTATAATACTTTCTTTACTGTTTATATTACGGAAGCTTTCCGGCGGGCTTCTAATGCAGACTTGACAGCGTCTAAAACGTGGTGAACAATAAATTGGTTAAAAACGTAATAAAGAATACAAGGCAATGTCCAAAACTAGACCAAAAAGCAAAAACCGCAAAAACTCAGTAATGAAATAAAGCATGTTTTCCCCTAGCCGGAAGTCGTGCTTTTCCTCCTGATAACCGAAGACAGGTCTACGAGGAAACGGGGAAGATGTATGGAAAAAAATGTGACTAAGCAAAGTTTGTATAACTTAGCTATGGTTCTTTTATAGATATAAAATCCAAAATGGGTAAATACTATGACTACCACTTATTGTTGTGGTTTGACCTTGCGGTGAAGCGACCTATTTCTATTCAGATTTATTTGTATTTGAAGCGAAGAATCTATACTTGGATTACTTATGTCTTCCTGGTTATCAAGTTCAATAGTTTAGATTTAAATGCGAGGGTTTTTTTTAATATTTGCTTCTGCCCGCGGTTTTGTACGCGTTGAAATATGGGTATCGCTGATCATGATCTGGTTGCCGTATTATTTCATTTCAATCCATGTGTAAAGACAAACTATTCTAATTATATATCCACCGTAATTATTCATTTTACCCTTGGGATTCTAGATAGTAGATAGAGATATTTTCAAACTTAATCACACTTATGTACTTATTTACTTGAAAAACATTTTATTCCCTAAATATAAAGTAATCAGAGCAGAAAATTTACCAAAAATAAGATTTCAAACCTTTAAAATATTAAGGGTCTTCTTGTAAACGCTTACCTAAAAAGTCTTGTATAATAATAATAATAATAATAATAATAAGGTACGGGCGCCGATGAAGGCCCACTTAATTTCAAATCCTTGTAAAATCTTGCAGTTAAGTAAAGTAAAGAAAAAACATAATGGAAATTATAATACATTTATTTGGGAAGCAAGATACCTAAAAAAGTAGTACAGCTTTTGGCATTTTAACACAAAGATAAACACTTTTTATAAACTTGGTATTGGGCTATCTTGGGAAGCTGGTCGCCGAAGATGGCCCGAAAAATATTAATGGAAATATATGCATTATAAACATTTTAACACTTTTAACATAAAATATCAAAATGAAACACAATCTTCTCATAACATTATTCACAAAAGGTAAAATGGCTAACGAAAAATTCAAATGTGGGCCATCTTAAATCTATCAAAATATAAATCAACTATAAAATAAAAACTAACTACTAAATAAAAATATATTTAACTTTTAAATTAACTTTAAAAGTAACTTATCGAAAATATAAAGAAATCAATTCTTTTTTCTAAAACATTTTTGTTTTAATAGGTGGGCTATCTAAGGGATACTGATAATTAACTTTGAGATCAATCAAAATAAGTGTACTTATTAGTAAAAACAAATAAGACGCTATTGTCGTTAATTATGTGCTTGTATTCTTAACAAAAAAATAAATTATCCCAAAATAATCTGAAAAGCGAATGGGGCTATGTTGGGGATCATATTATGGGCCATGATAGGAAATGAACCCCCAGTTTAAGTATAATCTCGTAAAAATACAAAATAGGTAATAAAATAATAAAACTCATCTGTAATTTCGTTGATTAATAAATTAAATACGAGTTTTCACAGTTTAGAGCAAACAGATTTGCTTTTAATTTGCAAATTTTCAAAAGAAATGACATCGTGGAGTTTATAAAACGTGTATCGTCCTGACATGACCAAGCAAACTGTCGTTTGTCTTCAAAATGGTGACGCCCCTGTAATGAAACACACTTGCACTATTGTCTATGATACTAGTAGCATAAACCCGCGTAATTTCAAATGTTTCGAATAATCATAACTGTATTTTTTTTAAAGTGGGCTATCTTAGGAGCCGGGCTATCTTCGGCGACACTACCTTATACTTTATTGACACCAACGTATAAAAATATCATAGAAGATTTTTCCAACCCGTGCTCAACGGCTGTTTATCTTTTTGTTACCACACGGAATTTTTAACGAAGGAACCCTTTCAGTAGGCGAAGGGGTATTTTTTTACATTTTTGTGTAGTCAGACAGCTAGGTACCGGATATTTTCCGGTATGCAGACGGAAACTCTTCGTTAAGTGATTTGTTAGGGTAATTAGTTTGGGGTATCCCTATGGGTTGGGTTATGGGTTTTTTTGTGGGTCGTTTATGTGATTAGAATTTTCAATATCTATGACTTTTACTGCTTTTATACGTATTTTATTTTATGTTTTGTTTAAAATCTTCATTTATATAATGAAAGTGATACTTGCATTGTATCTATACATTTTTTCACCGTGAAACGGAGCGATAATTCGAAGTTTAAATTGTATGAGGATTTCTGAAGTTCGAAAGCTACTTTATAAAAAAATAAATAAAAAGTTGCAAACGAAAATGAAACATTCAGTTTACAAAACAGAGAAAAAATAAAACACAAAAAGTATTACATGGCTCGTTATCTTAACGGTAGCATTTAGAAAAAGATTATGTAAGTACTGATTAGTGAGTAGGTGGTGAGTAGGTAGACTTGTTTGGGCGTAAGATTATGTACCTATATAACATAATACATATCTACCTTCGTAAGCCCTCCCACAACCGCAAGATATTATAAAATTCCGCAGTAATTTAAACGAAATGCGCCATCTCCAGTTCTCTACCCACAGATCGCAATTTCCCGGAATCTGGGGAAAGCTACAAATGTTCCCGAGTTTCCCGACCAACCCACGGAAAATTACATTTCATACATTCTAGTGATGTTCTCGCAGTCATATCGATACCAGGATTTATACCAATATACTGACGGTCAAATAAGAATCCTAACAAGTGAATATCTGTGGTCAACTCTGGAGTAAAAAAAAATATATACTTAATACGATTACTACTTTAAATGTCTATAATTATTTGCGAGGAATATGAAACATAGTTCTCATTCATGTGCATTGTCGGAAGGAAAATTATTGCAATTTATTGGCACTGAATATAGAAATGTAAATCAAGCGTTATATAATAATTATAATGAAAAATTATCATTTATTTTTAGAAAAACTATTTTTTAACAAAACGATAGTGTTCAATATTGCGATATCTTATAAAATAATTGAAAAAGCTAATTTGACAAATCCAGTCGTCTCTTTTTAATAAACCAAATTATAGTCAAATTTTCTCCATTCAGCTAAAAGAAATGTTTTTTTTTTTTGTTTTTTTTTCATCGATAGAAAAATAAAATCATTTTGTAAGCTCTGCCCACCCCTATCCAGCCGCTGAAGAGCGTGCACCGCGGTTCTTACGCGTCGTTGCGCGCATCACACGTCTCGTTTCACAAGATAACAATTTGTGTGCTCTGTGCGCGCTTATTTACCGCTCCTGCGCCAAATTGGACGCGGGAATATGGGGCTCCGTGATTTGGTCGGGTTATACCACCTATCTACTTTTCCAGCTTCCAATTTAGCGCTTTTCGTGCTGTAGGTGAAAAATGTTTTAGAAGCGCAGTTTGAGAGTTTTTCAATACAATACAATATACTTTATTGCACACAAAACAGTACAGTGAAAAATTTACTTTTAAGTAGCAATTTCTTCCAGGCAACCTTAGGGTGAGGAGTTACATATGTAGTGAGACGGGTCTGTGTTTTTCTTTTTTTTTTGGGAGAGACCGTTTTAAGAGCTCCTTTCGAGCTGGATTTGCCCGGTTTAAATTTTCTTATTCTTTCAAAGTTATCAAAGAACTGGATTCATTACTATTACCTTAATCAGACCGTAAGCTAAGAATGGCGATGTTGACTCTACATAGGATCTGAAATAGCGTGTGACTATGTAGAGATAGGCGTTTTTTTTACTTTATTACGTACGATGAGAACTGTATAAAAACTGTGTTTACTTGATTTTGTATAAAGTTCTTGTTTTGTGTGAACTCTTAATACATATAAATTTAAGTAGGCTCTACATAATATAATTATTTATATCACAGGAAAGCTTTATGCCGCCGTGGAAAAAGCCAATACTAGCTATACATCTCTACTTAATATTATAAATGCGAAAGTAACTGTGTCTGTCTGTCTGTTAAGCTTTCACGCCAAAACCACTGAACCGATTCTGATGAAACTTGGTACGGAGATAGAATAGACATTGAGAGTGAATTAAGGCTACCTAATACCGCGGTGAAATTCCCACGGGAAAACGGTAGGTCGGGCGGAAAGTTTTGGTGAAACTTGATACAGAGATAGAATAGATTTGGAGAGGATGGAGGCTACTTTTACCGCAAGAAAATATGTCATTCCCATGGGAAAAGTCGAAAACCAACGCGGACGTAGCTGCGGGCGGGTAGCTATTTGACTATAATTGAAAATGAAAATGAAATATGTTTTATTCGAAGTAAGATTTTACAAATCACTTTTAGACGTCGAGGCGGGTTCACGAATTGTAGAAACATGCTAAAGCAGATGTTATAAATATGAATGATTTGGTACTTCAGCAAATTTAAGCATTGAAGCTATATCTTTCCCCTTCGAGCAATGATAGTAACAGATGATTTCATATCTCATTGCTAACAGGTGACTACGCCATTTATCTTTGACCAATGGCCGATGACTAATTTAGTAATTTCCTTGGGGAATTCTCAGGGCCCTCGTTGGTATTATTAAGGCATCATTAATAACTAGATTCAATGACTTGAATTTTAAAAATTACCTTAACATAGCGTTAGGTAGGTAATTATATAGGTATCAGTCGAGTCTTTATTTATAAACTACCTCCAGAATATTACCCTATTTAGGCTTTTCCTAGCATAGAAACTTGTTAGAAGCTTAATTTTACAATAAGAATATCCCGTGCTCAGTAGGCTTCAGGAAATATTTTTAAGATATAAGTAATAAAATTTCTACATATTTTAATTTTCCTCTATTGTAGTTAAAAATACAACAAGTATGAGCTACTATTTCTATTATTGCGCTATAAATTGTTATGGACATCAGTGTAACAAGTGTCCACTGCATCCAAATATTGATAATGGGTGTAATATGTCTCTTAACCCCTCGGCTGCCGGGCCGGGGTCGCAAGTGTCCTGCATTGCATCCTTGACCGCGCACCATCGATGACTGATTGCGAACATGTGCCGGCGGCACTGCTAACTCATCGTCCTGAAGTTATTGCATTAGGGCTGCTGACTCTCTCATTATTATTATATCGTGGGAGTGTCTATGCCCGCTGAGAATATATTTATATCTTTATTTTCAATCGTTAGTGTGATAATACAGTTTGTCTTTCAGTTAATACGAGCTATGTCATTCATTATCAAGTTTCCTTTCTGACTTAATATTACATTTCTGTATTTTGACGTGTAAGAAGGACAAACGGAACCGCCAAACATGGATCATTGTAAAATTACTATGAATTTTTATTTGTTGTTTGACTGTTTAGCCAAAGTTTTAAGAGGGACATAAATAAAGCCATGTTCTCAATTGACATAAAAATCTATCCACTAAAATGCCCATTGATTGATCAACAGAACTCTGCTACGACATCCTACTAATATTATAAAGAGGAAAGATTTGTATTTTAGGGTGTATATTGTTGTAATGAATAAACTCAAGAACTACTGTGCTGATTTCAAAAAATCTTTTATCATTAGAAACCTTTACACCTACACCCTGAGTAGCATCGGCTACCTTTTACCGCGGGAAAATGCCTCATTTCCACGGGAAAAACTGTTTACGCGGGCGGAGCCGCGGCGGCGCACACTGGTTCGATTTGGTAAAATAATGGAAATAGGGGTCGATTTTGGAATTAGAAGTTCATTTTTTTTTTACGTATTCCTCATTTGATTACAAATCACTTTTGTTGATTGCAATTTTTCAAAAAAACCTACCATTCTCAAGAAAAAAAAGATTGAAAATTTTTTTGTATGGAGGAAAAGTGATGAACGGGTATTACTCCAAAGTTCGCAGGAGTGTTGAAATAATACCTAGTAGGCATTAAAGAACACATTATTCTCGACCATTAATTCCTAATAAATTTTTCAATATCTCTGCGACCCCGGGAGCTACAGGCGCTCAAAGTTAGTTATTTTTATTTTCTTTTTTTTAATAATATTTTAGACATATTCTAAAAATCTTTAATAGAATCGTTTCAAATATATTAACTCTAAATAATCAAGTACGCTACAGCACCCAAAAATCATTGAAGATGGAGTTTTGTATAATATTTTACCATATTTTGAAAATATAGTTACGTGTACAATTTCTAAGATATTTATTGTAATATCTGTATATTTTAATAACACCTGCTAATAAATACTTCACTATTAGTGCTACCACCTGCTTACTCGTACCATTTGGCACGCAATGCTTAACCAAAACTCGTAATTTCGTAAAACTGCAATGTGAACTTTGTGTTTACTGAACGAAGTTCTTTTATTATTAATAGTAAAAACTGATAAGAACAAAGCGGCATTTCTCAGAAAATTCTTTATTGTTTGAACGTGTAGTGTGTGCGCGTCGTAAGTGATAATTCACTCCTTTGTTCAAAAGAGCCATTTAGATAGCATTGCATAGGTTTGCGCGCTTCGTTTGTGGTAAAAGAAGTGAGACGGCCTATTCTCTTATTCGCTTTTCGTTCGCACATCGACTGCGATGGCTAATTTCAAGTCAGTCTCAGAAAGAGTGTGCTTCAGTGCTGACGTGCTTTCTAATCTGTTAAACGATACGTGACGATACGTTCAATTCAGTTTTGTTGCTTTGCTTGTTATTTTCTATTTGTTTCGTTATTTCAATAGTGTTGATTAGTGTTATTGTTGATTTTTCGTTATTTTTTTTACTAATATTTTATAGATAATATTGTTTTGGGCTCAAAAGGTCAGAAAGTCTTTTTATAGAACTAGCATCTTTGTTAGTAAACTATTGTTACTTTTTTTATTGTTGTTGTTTTGTTTTTTGATCCGATTTTTAACATTAACCATTCTGCTGGTTTAAATATTTCGTTGTAACTTATTGAATTCGAAAATGGCTCAATTCGTTACGTATTTAGATTTTTATGTAGCTTTGCAAGATTGTCCTGAAAATATAAAAAAAAATGTTTTTCTATTTAATTTGTTGTCGAGCCGTTTTCCATTAAATATTTCTGAAAGAGACGTAAAGGTTGTTAAAAAATTCACTAACACTTTTGCGTCAAATTTAAAAAAAAAATGGAGAGATGCATACAGGAATGCTAAGAGATTTTATGATCAAAACTTACCTTGGTTGAATTCCAATATTAGTTGGCCTTCTTGTGTATCAATCGATTTACAGTTGATATTTAGCCGAGAAACTATCGATACTCAAGCAGATCTAAATTTGTCGAGTCTGGATCATACGATGGAAGCTGGTCCATCTAATTGTGATGTTGGTACAAATACTACAAGACGTAGAAAAGCTTTTTTTGATTTAACAAACAAACAAAAAAAAAGACGTTCTGATTCCATGCTTGATCACCATGAGGAAGAATCAAGTCTGGATCATTCGATGGAAGCTGGTCCATCTAATTGTGATGTTGGTACAAATACTACAAGACGTAGAAAAGCTTTTGTTGATTTAACAAACAAACAAAAAAAAAGACGTTCTGAGTCGTTGCTTGATCACGATGAGGAAGAATTGACATTTGCTTTAATTTCCAAATTAAAAGAGAATAAAAATACGCTGCTTGCTGATGTAATTCATTGTCTGTCTACTGACGTGCTCAAAACTCAGAGAACCCACGATTTTTTGTTTAAACCTCAACCAAAAGAATCATTATCAGAAATTGAAGCCTTGGCACTTATAAGTGCGACAAATTTATCAAAATGGCAGTATCAAACAATTAAAAAAACTCTTACTGAGAAAGATAATATTTCGCAATTGCCATCTTACTACAAAATTTTGAAAGCCAAAAAATCGTGCTATCCTGCAAATCCTGATGATTTAATTGTTACTGAAACCGGGGCTAAAATAAAACTGCAAGCGCTTTTAGATTTGACCGTTGAAAAAATTCTTCAAGTCACTGGAGTTGATTTCAACTCGTCAGTTCTAAAACTTATTTGCAAGTGGGGTTCTGATGGGTCCTCATCACACAGTACTTATAAGCAAAAACACAGTGCTGGGGTAGATTTTTCCGATTCATCCGTTTTTATGACCAGTCTCGTCCCGTTGCGACTAATGTGTGGCGACACCATTGTTTGGGAAAATCCTCGCCCATCATCGACGTCTTATTGTAGACCGCTGATGTTTGAATTTTTAAAAGAGACTGAAGAAATCATTAATTCACAAACAGATTCTATTAATGAAGAAATATCAAACTTAGTACCAACAAAAATAGGCGATCTGGAAGTATTTCATGATCTTCATATGACTATGATTGATGGAAAAGTGGCAACTGTTTTATCTGAAACACGTTCGAGTGCCAATTGCAACATATGCCTTGCATCTCCTAAGGAGATGAATAATTTAGATATATTATCTAAAAAACCAGCGGCTGTAGATATGTATAAGTATGGCTTGTCTTCACTTCATATGTGGATTAGATGCTTGGAATGCATTCTGCACATTTCGTACAATTTAGATTTTAAACAGTGGGCTGCTCGAGGAGAACACAAGTTACTAAAGCAAAATAAAAAAGATTCCACTCAAAAAGAAATCTTTCAACAGATGGGTCTGTTAGTTGATATAGTAAAGCAAGGGTTCGGTACTACCAACGATGGCAATACCGCCAGAAGGTTTTTCAGAGATTATAAAAAGTCTGCAGAAATCACGAAGGTGGATGAGAACCTTATTAAAAGATTTGCCGTAATATTGCAAGTTATATCTTCAGGCAAAAATATAAATATAGATGAGTTTAGAGATTTCTGTAGAGATACTGCTCAACTGTACATCTCCTTGTACCCGTGGTATTATATGCCATCAAGCATACACAAACTTTTGATTCACGGTGCTGACATATGTCAACATTTCTCTTTTATTCCTGTGGGCATGTTGTCGGAAGAAGCATCCGAAGCACGAAATAAAGATTTTAGACATATAAGAGAAAGACATTCTCGAAAAATGTGTCGAAAAAGCACTAATGAAGATATTATTCATTACTTTTTAGTGAGCTCCGATCCATACATTTCACATGTGAAACCCCATTACAAAAAATCACAAATGGTTCTTTTTTCGGAGGCCGTCAATTTATTGCGAGAGAATGAAGAAAGTGAAGAACAGGAAATCGCAGAAGACGAAAAGGAAGTCTGTATAGACTTAGAAACTAACTTTAGTTCAGATCCCTTAAATTTTTAAGGAGAATATAATAAAAAATAAATCTATGCGAACACATTATTTTTAAAACAAAGTCTATTTAATGAAAAACTAGTCAATGCTATCTAAGTGAAAGTGATAGATAACATTTTCCAAGTATTACTAACGACGCGCACATACTACAAGTTTAAACAGTAAAAACTTTTCTGAGAAATGCCGCTTTGTTCTTATCAGTTTTTACTATTAATAATAAAAGAACTTCGTTCAGTAAACACAAAGTTCACATTGCAGTTTTACGAAATTACGAGTTTTGGTTAAGCATTGCGTGCCAAATGGTACAAGTAAGCAGGTGGTAGCACTAATAGTGAAGTATTTATTAGCAGGTGTTATTAAAATATACAGATATTACAATAAATATCTTAGAAATTGTACACGTAACTATATTTTCAAAATATGGTAAAATATTATACAAAACTCCATCTTCAATGATTTTTGGGTGCTGTAGCGTACTTGATTATTTAGAGTTAATATATTTGAAACGATTCTATTAAAGATTTTTAGAATATGTCTAAAATATTATTAAAAAAAAGAAAATAAAAATAACTAACTTTGAGCGCCTGTAGCTCCCGGGGTCGCAGAGATATTGAAAAATTTATTGGGAATTAATGGTCGAGAATAATGTGTTCTTTAATGCCTACTAGGTATTATTTCAACACTCCTGCGAACTTTGGAGTAATACCCGTTCATCACTTTTCCTCCATACAAAAAAATTTTCAATCTTTTTTTTCTTGAGAATGGTAGGTTTTTTTGAAAAATTGCAATCAATAAAAGTGATTTGTAATCAAATGAGGAATACATAAAAAAAAAATGAACTTCTAATTCCAAAATCGACCCCTATTTCCATTATTTTACCAAATCGAACCAGTGTGCGGCGGTAGAAAGCTAGTTATAATATAGTAGATACTGATTTTTCTATAGAATGATGAAACTATTTAGCCGTGGCAGGCAGCAGCCCTGGCCAAGACGACCCTCGTCTGCCCTAAGATAATTATCTTTTTTACTGTTCCCGGTTTTAATACCGCGATAAATGCTGCGGAAGGCTTGCCGTTGACGCGTGAAGGGGGCCCAATCTTACGATATGATTAATATTTCACTCGTACCTCGATTTCATACTTATTTCATAGCAACAGATGCTTTTTATTCTCACCAAAACAATTTTTCTTTACAATTTTCTGAACGCGGATATGATATAAGGGGGATCGTGTTTTAATTTTACGCTTAATTACTCCTGTTGTTTTTTCTTAATTCTTTGTAGAGAGTAATTGCAGATTTAGTATTTTTCTCATATTTTATGTCGCGATGCTAGTAATCAATTTGTGTTCAAATTTTATATCTTTTTATTTCATTAGGTTTCTTGTTTTTAATTAAATTCAAAATCCCGTGTCAATATGTAAGTAGCTGTTTTAACTTCCAATTGATTATGTGACTGTCGATAATTTAAATTAAATGCTTGTTAAGTATATTAAATAGTCATAAATTAGAAGTAAAATAATAATTGATTGAATACTGAGTTAAAAAAAATAATTTCAATTTAGCTTTGGTTCAAAAATTCAACATTTGTTGGGAAAAACAATGTAATTCGAGGATATAAAGAATACCACATATATACACAGATACGCGTGAAAAACATAACCCTTCTAACTAAAAAGTCTGGTAAAAAAAAGTCGTATCGTCATAGCCATGAACATAATATTTTCCTGCAAGTCCGATGAACTTGATACGTCTATTTTGCGACACAGTTCAATAAAAAAAGACATATTTTCCGTCGTAGTGACTATCAATCAACCAAATAAAAACAAAGGCTGGATGTTACACCCTAACCTACAATTTTACCACCAGACACTCACCTTCCCTTCCTCAAACATCGATTGAGTCATTCATAATGCCCGATAATAGAGCTTGTTCCAACGTTAGTCAAACTTTGCTTAAGGGAGGAGGGAGGTTTTACGTAAGTGAGTACTATGAATTTGTAACATGACGTAACTGACATAACAAATTAAATTAAAAAATAAATCGTTTAACGTCTTTGTTCTTTGAAATTATATTTTCAAAAGCATAACACATAGCGTTTCACTATACGTATTTGTTAAACAGCCCCTGTAAATTCTCTAACAACTGGTTTATTTTCGAAATCAAAATATTTTTGGAAATCATTAATAAATATTCTAAATAAAAAATAATGCAGTAAGTAATGTATTTACTCATATATGGCTATTTAATTCTAAATCTTTCATTGATTTTGTTATTATTTATGAATAAAAATTACTAATTGATCATATTATTAGGATTATCAACAGCAAATAAGACGAACGTAGCAAAGTTTGAGAACCATAGCTTAGTTTCGTGAAGATGTGTACCTTTTTGATGGCCCACCCTGTTTATTCGGTCTAATAACCGCTTTTAAACTTGATCTATTGCTTCGGTAAACACGGTAGTCTGTTTAAGTGGTAGTTTTACACGGCTATCGATGTTGATGATACGGTGTTTCCCTGTTATTTGTATAGGGGTGTTTAAGCAAATTGAAGTAGACATGGGCCTTGCCTTATATTTGTTTATCGTTCGATTCGGTTATGCTATGGTCTATTGTTTCTGTGTTAGGCAAGTAATTATTTTAAAAATCCAAGAAATATCATTTACAAAAATAATATTCTTAAAATATCGAACGTCTAATAAAATAATATTGTACTAATAGGGGATGTTAACTGGCTAGTCAAAAGAGCTTCTTTTTATGAAATGTCAAAAACAATCATACTAATATTATAAAGAGGAAAGATTTGTATTTTTGTGTGTGTGTATGTTTTGTAACGAATAAACTCAAAAACAACTCAACCGATTTCAAAAATTCTTTCACCATTAGAAAGCTAAGTATATTCACCCTGAGTAACATAGGCTACCTTTTACCGCAGGAAAATGTCTCATTCCCACGGGAAAAACTGTTAACGCTGGCAGAGCCGTGGCGGAAAACTAGTATTTTATATGTACAATTAAAGGGAATACAAACTTGTATTGTCGTTTTTGTACTATTTTTATTTTGATTTACAATACCAATAATAAAAATTGGCAAAAATCGCCCCTACATAAGTTATAAATACTAGAGTAATTTGAGATGTTTTATTTCCTACATAGTGTAAGATAATTTATTTTGAATACAGTCAACATCCGCCAAAAGCTTTAAGCTCCCCGGAAGTCTGGAGAAAACCAATATCACGCATTACTGACCTAAGTCGTTGACTATCGCTCTAAATCAGGATAAATATATACAAACCATATACAAACCCTTGTTCGAGTTTTTTTCCACACATAACATTGTACCTAGGTACTCGTACTTAGAATACTCAGAACCGAACGGACAAATCAGACTGCTAGCGCCACCTGTATTGTCCACTTAGTAGGAAGAGTAAGATGGAAGAATATGTTCAAGATAAAATTGTTAGGTGTCGCTTTTGCAGGTGTAAATAACTTACAGCAAACTTAGCTTGTAGACGATTTTTACTCAACAAAGCAGCTTTTATTTTCATAAATGTAATTATTCAAAAGGTTTTTGATGAAAAATAAAACAACTCCACTACCAAAGAATTGTGGTTTAGAGATAGGTTAAGTACAAGCTTGGTGGAGTACAAGTTGGTTGATTAAGGTTCGGTTGTGGTGAATCACAAAAACTTCATGTTGCTATCGTTAGGTGGCGCTTTAAAAGTTTTAAAGGTTTTTAAAATTGTTTTACTAACTGCAATTTTTTTATAGCGCGACAAAAATACCTACGTTACATTTTTACTCTACTTCAGACTAAATTTGTAATAAAGGAATATCTATTTTTACAGAATATTTATATTTCGCAATGAAAATATTTTTGTTCTATAGGAATTAAATTAGAACATTTAAGATTGTTATTATTAATTATTAATGTATAACAAATTCTCGTGGTAATTCAAGTAATTTACCTACTCGTAATATGTATGTATGGTACCTATGTATTATGGTATCTCCACAGAAAATTAAATGTCCTGTGGGTATCTCTGAGGGGCCTTTGTCCAGCAATGGACGACTTTCAGCTGAATTGATAATGATAATAAATATGTATGGTGGCAAATAATGAATGAAAATAAGCTGATATATAATTAGGTTATACTTTTTTCACCAGGTCCTCGGTAAGAATGGCATCCGAGGCTGGCTGGACGGGACCACAGAAAAGAGTAACTGGTTGAAACTGGTGCGGTCTACCAACTACCCTCATGACGTCAACGTGCAGCATCTACTAGTAGCTGGACAAGTACGATCTTTTTCTTTTAATTTTTTGAAATTGGAACAGACTATCTTTAAATTATAGGTAATCATTATCGTCATTTCAGCCTAAAGATGATGAAAGCCGCCTCATAGGCCATAGATCTCCTTAACGTATGTCCTACACAGTTAGATCAACCTAGACGGTATTTAGCAGAATAGTAAAACAATGCAGAGTTGTTGATTATTTAAGAAAACCAACGAAATGTAGATGGAAAATCAAGCTAATAGGTTTTCCATTCCTTAACATAATTATTGTTTTTTATTCTTTATATTGTACTCGTATTGACTTTTGCTCTTCGTATTCGCTTATGTTGTAGGTAAACAAAATGTTCAAAGAATTTCTTAGAACGCTTTGTACGAATGCATCATTATAAAAACACGTGAGAATGCATTATTTTCGCGAGTATTTGTTTCCCATAAACCGCCTAGCCACTTCACAAAACAGTCCTCATTGTAAAATGCGCAATTAACGAACTATCAACCCTCATACCGGCCGTCTTTGTACCGCTACCCCAATAGAGCTCAATAAAATTTGAATTATTTTGAATGTGGAACGTTGGCAACTTCCGGTGACAGAAAATCGGTGTTCGACTGAACAACTGTACTCACTTCCGGTCAGGGGGAGCGCAGATGCGGTGATTAGATCCACTCGTTACCTTTTGCGGGTTAATAAATGCCATTTTATATGTTGGCCTCATTTTAAATGTACAATGGCTAGGTCAAGTCTGATAAAACGATCAAAATTATTTTGTTAGTGTATGGATTTAATTAAAAACTAGTTATTCAAAGGCTTTTATTTTTTTAGGCGCTTCATACCAGTTTTATTGATCGTAGACTACATACAATATTTAATTTTCCATTTTGAGACATTAGTGGATTGGCTCAGTCAGAACTGATAAATATATTGGAGACGATATTATTAAATCAATTTCTTATTTATTACTTTCTTTTTAAGGTTACAGTTTGGAATATATAAATTCTAACTATCTTATAGTTATTAGTTTACCGACTCAAATATAATAATATATAAAATTAAAAGGATTTAATCAAATCACATCAGTTCATGACAGAAAATAAATCAAAACGTGAAGCTTTAATGCTAAGCACTGGTACTTGTTTGAAATATTCGGTGTTGTGTTTTACAGGTATGGTACAAGGTGGTAAAAGACATACCTGCTGGCCAGGAGTTGCTCCTCGGACCCCGGACGCCGCTACCTCTTCAGGATGTGTTCACTGCCCCAGGTGAGGAAATTAAAATAAATAAGATTATTAGGTTATGTTCCTAAATCGTCAGTTTTCTTATTTAGTAGCAGTTAAAGGTATAGTTAGCGGTATAGCGGCGGCAGCGGCAGCGGCAGCGTAGCGGTGAAAAGACTACGACTCTGAAAGCTTCACGATGTTTTCCGCATCAACGCGCTAGGTCGAGGGTCGAGGACCCCTAGACACGTTGGTATAAGACTACTCTGAGGTAGAGTCTTCCGCTCCCCTGTAAGTCCGGTGAAGTTTGATTAGTCCAACTTTTACGACAAAAGCGTAAGTCACATAAAAATAGACTTTGAAAGCGCAAACCCATAGAGGCAGGAGACTCGCGATATACGAGTTTATGTGCATCTTGTAACACAGATTGCGCTAGCTTTACTGCTATCTATAACGCGTTCGTTCAATCCGGTTACAAAAAAATCACCTGAACACGCCTTTTCATGCGAATAAAATGTCTTGAAGAAGATATAAAGATTATTGAAGACTAAAGACAAATGAAATTACTCCAACACCATACATTAAAGCCTCAGTCACACACAGCAACAAGTCGCTTCGAATTGGCACTTGCAACGAGAACTCGATCAGTGTTATAGTTTTTCCGTATCAACGCGCTAGGCCGTGGTCCGAGGCTCCCTCGAGCCGCCCCTAAAAGCGTTGGTATATGACGTTTTTTGGGGTAGAGTCTTCCGCTCCCCCGCAAGTCCGGTGAAGCTTGATTGGTCGTACTTTTTCGACACAAGCATAGGTCAATTAAAAAAAAAGATAGGGCTATTCGCTGTCGCTGCGAATTCAATACTGACCGTGTTCATTTTCATTCGCAGCGAATGCAATCGCAGCGACTATTCGCTAAATGTGACCGAGACATGACTTGTTTTATTCCTTGTCGGTACAAGCTTCATCATTACTACATAAAATTCGGTATATAATAGCAGTATATAGTAAATATATACCTGGGTTATGTTCGTGAAGTGCGTTGAATCACGGTCACGCGTGTTTCACGCTTGGCTGATGTCCAGGGAAGTTAATTGGAGTCACCTGCCCTGCCCTGACCCTCTCATAACTGCACTGTTTATGTTGCACAGGTAGCTCCGATTTTGAAAATAATATGCGAGTTACCGATTTTCACTATAAAATTCAACCGCAAATAAAAAATATAGCGGTCGTGGAGATGTGCATTGTCGCTTTGTATAAAAAAATATATATATATATTGAAATTAGAAATATGACTTTTGTCTTGTGATTGTGATTTCAGACAAACATTGATGTGCTTTTTGTGAGTTAAAGTGTAAAAGAAATATTATAATAGGACTGTTTGCGTCGTTGTTATAACTTGTATTAATTTATTTTTCTACAACACCAACTAAATTTCGATACAGTAAAAACTATATTGTTTTTTGAGTTTAGGGCCTAGAGGAGGACCACTGCTAGGCAAATTCCCCCCTAACCTTCTTATTAGAAGTTTGAAAATAATCTTGGTAATAACGATTTTGTTTTTAAACTTATAAAATAGGCTCAGTAAAAATGAGTTCTTGAATCTTAGTCTACAGCTGAAATACCAAACACGAAGTGACTTTATGCTCAGTGATACCAAATATTAAGTCTTATTTAATTATAGACTTGGCCTAAAGATCTTGCAACCAGGCCATAAACATTATAAAAAAGGCTTACTTTTTTAAAGTAAACCCTCTCCCACACACGCTGTAGAGCCGCGGCGGCGAGGGGCGGGCGGGGTACGGTGGCACACGCGCATACGATGTTTAATTTAGATAAATCGCGACGCGCGCCACCCGGCGACGGCCGGAGCTGAAAAATCACGCATATGTCGTATTACCGGGGGGACCGTACCACTCTACTATACTGGATGAGGCATACTTGAATATTAAATGCCACGTTTTTAACTTTTCTAGGTTTGACTCTCTTTCTCGTCTCCAAACCATAAAAACAAGTCCTATGAAGCTAAATACAATATTAAATAGAAATTTTGCTAAAGGAAATAATCTTTTCAGTTTTCCTTTTTAACAAACCGGTCCGCAATAAAGGTCAGCTTGTGTGATCGCTAGAGTTTTCATTGGGAAAGTTTTATTAAAAACAATGATAAGATAGAGATAAAGTTACAGTTTGGTTATATTTAGTAATTTAATTTAATTAATGTAAATATTTATGTAGTAGGTACATGATAATATGACATTAGGTATCTATTAAATTCTTGACACTTCTAGAGACAATTTTATGGGTAAAAAATATAAGGGTCTTCAGAGCTTCCTGCCGTGTTTCCGGTGACGCCGACGCAGCCGGCGTTCTCTTGTGATTTATGCGAGTCCAACTACATAATAATTACTGTGATTTTAATACAATTACCGCCGCCGCCGCGTCAGCACTGGTGTCTGGAGGTTCCTTTATTTCTGAACACAAGTGTAAAAAAAAACATTCGTTTACAGGTTACGAAATTTTTGCTATGAATTTACGAGTCTGATTGCGCGGGGAACAATAACTTTAAAAAACTACTTTAACCTGGTCTTCTACATTTTTGGAGTAATGCGTGCTTTTTTCTCCCATCTCTAGTGTTATTTGGACGTTTTCTGTAAAATACATATATAAACTCAGAAAGCAAAACGCACAGGATTTCCTAACCCATTAGCTCACAGAGAGTCCAACTAAAGCCATTTTTACTACCCTTTCTGTCAAATAATCATAAATAAAAAACGTATTTTCATAATTTTTCACCATTTTAGACAAGGATGATAAAAGAAAGATAGAATACCGTATCGTTGCAGTTTTTGGGGTAGAGTCTTCCACTCCCCCGCAAGTCCGGTGAAGCTTGATTTGTCGTACCTTTTCGACACAAGCAAAGGTCAATTAAAAAAAAAATCGTTGCAGTACCGTTGTACGGTAGTACTTATAACATCCTTGATTTAAAACGATGTGCCTGTCTTCCCTGTCATCCGATGACATTTTATTTTTAAGATTTTTAATTTGTTATTAACAACGTAGTAGTATTTATTAGTTCTTTTGAGTTGTATACTAAATTTACTATGTATTTCAAGACAGCCTTTCAAATGTAAAGGGCTTTGTGCACGGTCACGATGTAGGCTGGTCCAGTTGCTTATAAATTCAATTATCAACCTGCTTTATTGTTTCGGCGGTTTGATAACAGCGTCTGTTCTATTTACAAAGCAGTTTAAGTACTCTAATCATATATTACAATTTGCATGCTAGTAAACTGTATTTTGCTAAACTACCTTCATATTCTTGCAAATGTTGTGAAATAGGTTTTTTATTTACGATTTTTGGCTGATGATGACTGATTTTGAAAGCTAATTTGTTAAATTATTTGCATATTTTAAATTATTTTTGAGATACTTTTGGGATTAGTGGATAAGTCGATTTTATTTTACACCTAATGTAGAAGATAACTGTGTAATATTAATTTACCAGAAAATGTTATAACAATAGTCGAAAATAATCCGAAATAAAATTGAGAAGTCACGGATAAGGCAATCTATTGTGGTCTAAAAATTATTCAATTTTGCGTAACATCAAGATAAAACGAAATCTTTGAACAAAGGGCGAATGTGTGAGCGAGCAACCCTTTGAGGGCGGGGTGACATAAAATTGAAATATTTCTATTTTATTGTCCGTAATATTTATTTGATTGTTAAATAAATACGCCGTGTGGGTCGCGAATGGTTGTGCTCGGTTTAAATGGGGGTACAGTCATTGTTGTTGCTTAATTTTTTGATTAATCATTCTTGTTTTGGTAGGGAGAGCGGTGACGATTCAATTTTTGCGTTTGTCCGTTTGCACAATTTAGATAGTGTATTTTGTATGTCTATTTTCGAGTCTTATCATCACTATTTTGCTATCACAAATTCAGTAGTAGTTTTGTTTTAATAATAATAATAAAATAGAAAAAAAAGCGCGCTTCGCTCTAAAAAACAGTTATTTTTAGTTTTGAGAGCTCTATTGAACTTTTTTATCGGTTGTAGATGTTGATTCATCATATTTTTAATATAGAAATTTTATATCATATTTATTATAATTGTTAATATAACTATGGCGTTATCATGCAATAGTGTAGTACTAAACATCTGTTCGGTCTTTCCCTAAAACTTTTAGTTCATCTAGTTCAGTTTTTCTTTTCATTATTCTTTTTATCGTTTTTAATTTAATCATCACAAATAAAAAGTAGGTGGTGCGATACTGAAAGCTCATGATAGTTGCGATCTTATCAAAATTCAAAAATCATTTTTGACAAAGGCGCGTGCGACAAAGCAACGTCATCAATTTAAATCTGCGCGGCAATTGTGCGTTGACAAATGTCAGCGAGTTGCGCACGCGATGGCCGGCTCATTCATTTTAGGAACAGCTAATAAAGGGTTGAAGCTGTATATGACGGCGTCGGACAGATTATGATTTGGTAGTTTTTTTTATGATTTCAATCGTGAAAGGATTATAAATCGAATGAAGTCAGACGATCTGCTTTTGAATGGCTAATAACGCAACCCGGGTTAGGTTTTGTTGTTCCTGTACACGTTACTCTCTTGTTTATTGAAACTTGCTTTAGCTAATGTTACCAAAATATCGTTAATACATTCTATTAAGAAAATAAAAATGAGGTAGTTATATAAATAAAGCATTTAATTAGTGCCATATTATTATAGCGTCTAAGTTATTGGTTTATTTTTTCGTTCTACGTTGCGTATTATTTACTAAATTTAGCTCAATATTTAAGTAGTTTCCTTTTCCTAACATCGGATTGGTTTTAAACGTCGTAAATCAAGAAGCTGAACATTTTATAATAATAATACTTACAATAAAAGAAACAGCAGAACTTTACTCCAAAACAATTTATCAACAGTCTTCTAAACCCTCACCCACATTTCTCAAACTGCGTGACAATCCACATTTGAGAATGACTCGTAATATTCCCAAATATAGGTAATTAGGAGCAATATGCCACTGTTGCATTCACATTTGTCATAATCCTCCGGGCGTATTGCATAATGTCATCAATTGATCGATCGCCTCTCAAGTTGAGTGATCGCCAGTTCTTCTCAATACCCTTGCTTAGTGAAAGGGTTGGCATGTAGTTAAATAAATAAATATGTAGAAATATTTCTTTTACGAAACTATGTCAATATAAACAAACAAGCGTTAGTGATACGTACGTACCAATGTGTTTTCGACTTTCGAATTCTAATGAACAATTATTCGACGCTTTTACGTTGAAGGAAAATATCGTAAGGAAACCTGCACACAACTACGAAGAAATTCAAGGGTTATGTGTAAAGTTGAACAACTCGCACTGTTCCAGCGTGGTCAACTAAGGCCTATTTAGCCTGATTCAGGGTAGGCTTATACCCCTCGGTGGAGGACATATATGAGCTTTTAAAGAATGTGAAAACAAATAATGTATTTTTGAAAAGGAAGGAGTTTATTCGGTTATTATTAAAAAATAAAATCTTTCAAAGCGTTTTTAGTACCTACTCTATTTTATAATATTTGTGTAGTTATGTAATATTTTTATTTAGTTTTTAGCAACAAACAATTCTAAATTAAACAATTGCTCTTGAACCCTTACAGCATCCAATTCCACATTACCGGTCAGCGCAACCGTTCGCACCGCAGGGCGTAACGGTTAAGAGTCGCTAGACGCATGTGGTCAACAAAATACACATTTGACTAGTCTACACAGGTCTCACAATACTAGTACTATCTATAGCATTACGTTTCAACTTCTACTGGACATCTGCAACATACGTTGTATCTACACCTGATGCGTTTCACCTAAGGGCGAATACGATGATTAGTTGAAAATGCTTTCAATACAGTATCACAATAGACCCGCCTCGGATTTGCACGGGTTAATCTTAATATCCGTGAAAAATTATGAAGTACCAAAGATAAATTTAGTTCCGTTGGAAGATGCATGCTTTTATTTCGTAGTATTGAATATTTAAACAAATAATTGTAAGATAACATTTGGTAGAGCAAAACAATTTTAATAGTTATTCAAGTAATAAAAAGGCAATTTTCGGTTCACGAAAATAGGCTTGTTGCCACACTTTTAATTATTAATTACTTCAGGAAATTTTCTAAGGCGCTAGAATTTAAAATATTAAAGTTTCATAAAATGCAATTTTTTGATATTCGAACGAATAAATGCGCTGAACTCAAGGTAAACAAACAAAACAATGTATGTGGCTGTTATTGTAGATTACAGTCGTGTGTGGTTTGCAGTTAGTGGGATGTAGTGCAAATTGCCTTTGAGATGCAACGAAGCCTTCCTCTATACCCCTCATGCAGATATTGTGCGTCTCTGTAATTGAAAATGCAAGATTTATTTCATGATCAGCGGTAAAACTAAGGCTTTATTGGAGATATTCCGTAAGATGTTATTTTAGCTTTAGTTTAGTTATTTCTATGCTAACGATTTTTTTTTCTATTTCCGGGTTGAGTTTCTTTTTTGTTTATCAAAGACGTATCTTGTGTGTGTAGCCAGCACATGCGGCTGGACAAGTTGGTCTTGAGAGCGCCCTTATTACGTAACACTAGTGGTGAGTTACGTAGAGCAAGTGTCCAACCGCATGTGCTGCCTTCTGTACATAAAAATAAATAGATTATTTAAGAAAGTTTTTGCGTAAATTATAGTTAATTGTCTTACACTGAATCGCAATCGTATTAATAACCCAATAAGATTCGGTCAATATCTTGGACTTCCAAAAATAAAATTCGCTCTACTGCTCTACATCATAATTGAATTAAATAAAAACGAAACGGCCACAGTTTATCATCATACAAGGATCGCGAGAAAGCACAGGTGGTTGCCGTTTGAGGGGGTGTCATTAAATTCATTATAAAGATCGGTAAGTCACCGTCACGGAGCGCGCGCGCAGCGACAAGCGCCATCTGGCGGGATCGTGGGAAAACTTAACGAACGGCCAGTATGCGAATGGGGAATACGTTTTTAGAAGAAACCAACAGCAAACTGTGACGTAAAAGTATCATTAGTGCCGCATTATTTTTTTTTGTGTTTTGAATTTTTTTGTTGTCAGTTTCAGTACTGTTGAGTCAACATGCGTCATTATTATGCGTGAAATTGGTTAAAGATGATTCACGATAGTAAGACATTATTTTTTTCTTAGAAATAAAACCATGATCTCAGAAGTGAAACCTGATTTGCTAAATAAATGAAATTCAGTAGACACGACGTCTTTATAAAACAACTAATAAATCTCAAATTATCAGTCCACAAATCCACAATCAGTTTTAATTCCCACAAGTCGTCCATTATGACACGCATAGATGACTCCAACCCTTTTGGGTCAAATGGTGCTACAGGTAGGGTGGGTGGGGGCAAATTGTCGACTCCGATAATTTGTAACCAGCACTTCAGCCCGCTGACACATACAACCCAGTTGACCTGGAGGGTGGTGGTGTCATCTGATCATCATTTTTTTATCGTGTGCTCCTGAACACCTTTCGTGACATCATCAACAATAATTTGATTAAAAGTCTTGAACATTTTCTTCGGAAGTTTAGCTGACTTTTTTGATTAAGGTAAGCCGTAAGATTGACTGTTAAATCTGCTGATGATTTATAAATTTCGCAATTTCCATCCTTCCAATTTTAAAAAGAAAGTTGCACTAGATAAAAAATAAAAATAAACAAAAATATCAATATTAAGACATTCTGAATAAGAAAGAGTGAATTGTTTATTAGTGCACAATCTTCTAATTTTGATGACTTTTTGAGATGAAAACAAAGTGTCTAAGAAGTTATCTTATTTTTTAGAATCTCGGGAGCTTTGTTTCATTTACATTGCGTATTTCGCGTTGTTTTTACGGCGGCTGTACTTTTGCAAAAAATGGATGCTCTTCCCAATCATAAATCTAGTCTAGATTCAGCCTTGTTTTACATTAGCTGCTTATATCCTGGGCGGGGCGATCGTGACTAGTATTAATTCTGCACGTGTCAAATTGTCAATGCGCATCGCTCATAGTGCTTTTACGACGCACAAAAAGGTTAGGGCATGTATAATGTTTGATATAACTTATATCTAGACTAGTGATTTATCCATAGTCTAATTTGGTTATTTACCTATAACTAACTTGTATAATATACGTTCGCTCAGACCAAATGTTATAGAAATATAATGGATTTCCTCAAAATTTTCTTCTCTTAAAAATCATCTTTTTTGGAGCTATTTAAGATGGTTAAATATTTACCATTTTAAAGTATCTATTATTAGCTTTCACGCTGTTTCACTTCTAGGAATAAAAAAAAGTATATTACCACTTTTCGTGTCATGAAAACTTCGGTGTTGTATCCTTAATATTGACGTAATTGTATCAAATTATAAAATGCTTGCTCGCAGCACTTGCGGTTTTAGGAAATTTAAGTAAAAAAAATATTTTCACTTTCATGTTGTATCCTTAACAATGACGTCAATCCAATGACGATAAATGTAGTTTTTTACTATCAAAGTTACTATTAAACTTAACGCGGATTAATTTATATTATGTACTTAGCAAACGCGCATAATACTGCACACAGCTTTCCGCCGGTCGTGATTCGCCAGTCATAAATTTCACGATACGACGTACAGATGACAGCGTAGGTTGGTCCACAAACATGATTATTATTCGTTTTGCAATCGGTACCTTGCTCCGTGTTTGTTTTACGATATTGCAGAATAATTGCTCTTTAATTACTGTAGTTGGATCGCGAAATCTCTTTGAGAAATTATAATATAACTACCTTAACTTTATATTGTGCTCTGTATATTCTATTTTCTAATTATTTTAATTAGTGTAGCTCTAGTGGTCGAAAATTAAAGGAAGGTAACATCCGACTTTAATTGAGAAACATAGAAGAAAAGCTGAACTGTTTTCTCTTTAGTGATGTAGATCTGTCTTTAACTTATTCACTAGATATTCATTTGAACTTAGATAAAGATAAGCAACCATTCATACCTAGGCGCAGACAGTCTTTAATAATTATTTGGTAAGTCTCATTCAGTCTCATTTCGACCCATTCAGACATCATTGTTACATGAGACCGTTAAATTATATTAGATCCTAAAGTTACAGTTAAAGTAACTGCATATGTATTACTTTTCCCGTTCAGAAAGCATTTACAATGCTAATTACATGCGCAGGCGACATGAGAGTGGCCACTAAATAACTACAATAACCTTTAAGTCGTTGCCGATAAATTACAAATTAATTCGCTCCACTGTGTCTATCCCTGAGAGTTATGTTTCCTGCTGCTTAAGGGTATTAAGTAAGCTTTTCTCTTACACACTAGTCAATAGCTTTAAAAAAAGAAAGAAGATGTATCATCAAGGATGTTATAAGTACTACGTTAGACTTATAACATCCTTGGGTATCATATACATAGGCGACGGGCTGACGACCTGTCAGTAGAAGCATCATCAATTCTTCTTCTTCTTATTCTTCTTCTTATCCTAATAATATAAAATACTGTGTATATGTAAGCAGAAAATTTTTAACCCAATAATTTTGCACAAAGTTACTTTAGGTGTGTGCTTTCTATGAGCGCTAAATAAAACTCTGGTAACTCCTTCAAAGACATACCTAAGTGTGTGTGTAGTGTATTTTGTTCAAAATTAACGTGGTAAAATGTACCCGATTATACATGTTTCTAAGAGTATCACTAGGGTTTATTTAGTTGAGCTTATATGACAAGATTTGTTTAAATGATATAGCCACTAGTATTGAAATAATGATTCGGTGAAAAATTTTTACTACGGCATAGGTATCTATTAGCCAAAATTGTTTTTGTATACAGCTTTCTTGTTCTAAGTTCTCATGAGAGATCGTTCTTCTATTCCAGAGCGGCAGAACTCAGACACCAACCAATCAGGAAGCCAGCACCACGGAGAAGAAGAAGAAAGAGAGGACGCAGAACCACGCTGTTCCTTCTGCGACGCGCCCTTCCCTAATATTGACGCGTAAGTACTTCACTGCCTTTTTTCACCTTTAAATTATAATCATTTATTGAAAACAATAGAGCAATATTACACAACATATTAACACCATGATGAGATCCGCAAACCAAAGTCACCGACATAGCCTGAAGAATCGCTAAACTTAAGTGGAAGTGGAGGAAAATTGCGCGTAGAGCCGACGGCCGTTGAAATAAAAAGGTTTTTTAAGGCCTAGCGTGGGCAGATAAGGTGGACCAACTATTGTGAGGGTCGCGAGAAGCCACTGGATGCGGGTAGCTCTGGACCAAGGAAGAAATCTTTGAGGGAGGTCTTTGTCGAGAAGGGGATGTCTGAAATATTGGTAAAAATATGATGATGGTGATGATGATATCTAGAAAAATATATGTAATACATACTACTCGTATATACTTACTTTTGAAATATTTTTAGTTATGTAATTGTAAAGATAGCCTTCATAGTTTTTGTTGTTAAAATCAAAACTTTGAACTGAAGAGTTTTCTTCCGTCTTAACATTCAGAAGCGTTTAAATATTTATTTATCTATTTACGTACATTATATTCAAAGTAAGCTGGGTGAGAACATAGAACATAAAAATGTCTTTAGCTGGTGGATTTTCTTCTTTCGAAAGTTATTTCATTCTCCTTATATTGAGACATGAGACAGTGAATTGTGAAATTATGTGTTAATGTGACAGTTACATTACTTTTGCTCTACATTTAAAATACCTGACATTTTGTAAATGAACTTGACATTCACCAAATTATGTAATAATACGGCATTGTGAAGAATGCGGAATTTACGTGGTCCATTCAATTTTATTCTTATTTAAATATACAATACAATAAGCGGATAAATTAACTTCGCGGTTTCTGAAATCGAAGGGTTTTCCTAATTGACTACTTTAGGTATTGTGGTTTTGAATGTATCGTACATTAATAAAGTTATTTTATAGAAGAAATTACATCGCTTACAATAATATTAATTAGGCCTTTGTTCGTACTTACATAATCTTCTCTAATTACAGTGATCTATTAGGTCAGGTTAGGTAAAATAAATACAGAAAAATGTTCTGTCAATACGTTCTTATCAGTAAGTAAAAGCATTTGTAGAAATAACATATTTAATATTGATCTTTACTACACTCGCTACGGCGGCGTACCTAGCTAGGTCAAACGATCGTAGCAATGTTCGTAGCGCAAGTCTACAGATATAATTTTGCAAAAAATGCATTGTATTATTGACATAGTGAATTTGTTATTACTTACTTAGTACGCTTTTAAGAAAAAGAGCGTGTCTATCAGTAGGTATCTATGCTTACTTCTTCAAAGATGACGTGTATGTGTTGCAAACTTAATCAATGAGTAGGTAGGAGATGTCTTGCTTGAGTGTCAAATAACGGAACTTATTGGTTGGCTGCTGAATATGTTTCAGGTCTTGTTCCTACTACGTAAACGCCTAGTTTGAACCACGACATCACTCTCAGAAGGCATCAATTACAGCATCGATTCTAGCCGTCAGCTAATAATCAATCGATTCTAATCGATGCAGCGTACCTTATGCCCTAGAAACATCAAAATCATTTAAAACAATAGCGATGTGCGACAGGAGGGGATGTTAAAACGGTGCATGTTGATAATCTCGATGTTTGCATTATTGACGAGCTCACCCGGTCAACAAGCAAACTCAAGTATCCCTCATTTTACAAGTAATTAGATTTTGACAAATATTGTCCTTAGTTTCATAGAAGATTATATAGTACATGACAAACAAATCAAACATCAAAGAAACATCATCATAATAATTTAATATATTTATAATTTCAAATTTCCTAAGAACAAAGCAATATTATTTTGTTAGTTAAAAACATAATAATATAGTTTTAGTCAAAGTCAAAGTATTTATTTTTAACTTTAAGATATTTACATCACTTAGGTAATGGGTAAGTCAGTTACATATTCTTTTCTGGTGTGTTCAAAAATTTGGCTGTCTTCTGTGGAGAGGAGAACTCGCCGGAAGAAACACCACAGGCGTTGCATCTTTTAAAAATATTTTTACGAAATTATAAATTAGAGGTAATATTACTTTATAAAAAATTTTGCAATTAAAGGAATTGAAAAAGCCTGTCTCTCAAGCAAACTAATTCCATGGATTTTTATCTTCCAAGTAGTCTGTTATTTTATAATAAGCTTTCTTAATATTTTTTTCCTTAACAAGTCTCGAACTTCTGTAGTGATATTTCTTTTATTATGATACTAGTCTTCTTTACAATATTAATAATATAACAAAGAGTGCAAACGAAATATACAATTAGAGGAAGGCAACCAAGTGTAAACCTTGTCTAAAGAGCAAATTCCTAAATAAAACCTACTATCCTGTGTTGAACAACTCGTCAGTAATATTTCACTTCCTTTGCAATAGTATAAAAAATACGAGATACACAGTTTTTCCCATTAGCCACAGGATTACGATGACATGCCATCAGAAGCCATGCTGTCACACGGGCACAGATAATAAATTCATGATAGCACGTTTTCCGTTCGTGATGAGCCGCTCAACTTATTGTTGTCGCGATTGTATCTCGCCATTGAGCTTTTTAACCGACCGCGCTAAGCAAATACGAAGATTATGTTATTCATATGTGTAAAAAATATGATGTTAGCAAACCACTTTAGAAGCTCGCCATATTCTGTGTAGGTATCATATCAACTATTAAAGCTTTGGTTGGTCCTTGATATTTGCTAGTTTTGACACAGAATATTAGCCACGTCGCTATTTTTCTAATACATGTTATAAAAATGGTCAAATGCGAATCGAACAAATTTTCCCAGTTTCTTCAAAAATTGCTTTGTTATCTCTTCTTGAAGGTGTCTTCTGCGATGAGTAAAGGAGTAACCTAATAGAATGGGCAGCAGCTTTTGTGTAAATTACAACAGCGATGTTTTAACTGCCTAGCAAGAAGCGAGGGAAATATGGTATCACCTCCGTTCTATTTCTGGCTGGCTTTAGACCAGTAATTGACAGGCTTAATAGTACAAGCACAGAATATAACAACATAATAGCACTTCGTACTGTACCTTGTACTAGTACAAGCACCGCCGGCTACTATTAATTGCAGTCGGGAATTATTATTTAATTCTTTTAGCACTTCAATAGCGATGGTGCGATAGAATAGGGCATTAGAAAATGATGTTCGTTTTCCGTGTTGATTGAACTTTGTTTTGAAAGCAGTTAGCAGTGATTGATTCTACAACTAGATATATTAAGGCAATTTGAAGATAGTCACTTGGTAATTATGCAGAAAGTGATCATAATTTGGACAAAAAACGACTTAAGAAATTTTTGAATCATAGTGACTGTGAGACTGTTTACTTTTTTATATTTTAATCGTTTTAGAGATTAATTTGATTATATTTATTTTCATTTCTAAAACGCATTTTTAAAAATAAAATATTTTTTTATGCAATGAAATTATATTTCTTTTCCATCATTATTTTATACCGATATCTATTTTCTACTGAGAGCTTCGGAGGCCCGTCGACTTCCATTCAGAAGTTCGCGAGTACAAATCTCGGCGCGTACCAATGTATTTTCGGTACGTTTATTCGACGCTCTTACGGTGAAGGAAAATATCGTGAGGAAACCTGCACACACGTGCGAACTAATTCAAAGGTTATGTGTGAAGTTGACCAACCCGCACTGGGCCAGCGTGGTCGACTAAGGCCTATTCACCCTGGTATCAGGGTAGGCTCGAGCCCCTCGGTGGGGACATATATGAGCTGTTAACGATCTATTTTCTAACAGAAGAAAATTTCTTACACTATGCGTCTTTGTTGTAGTCCTATACATTTTTAGGAGGGATGCATTCAATTACCATCATATTAGCTCCTTTAGGATTCTTCACGCTAACTTTATAGTCCTAGTTATCGAACTCCTATATCTCTCCACGATCTTAATTTATTCAATCCATTCTCAATCCGACGAGCTATGTCGTATGTGATGAACAGTGTAGGCTTATCATCAAGTCAAGCATTATTGATGCCTTAAATTATATTGTCACGATGTCTAATGTCTAATGCCCCCGACTATGCATCATGTCTTTTATTGTGCAACCCATTGTTATCTCTTATCGGATCTCTTGCATCCACTTTTACTTTCGTCAGAACTGTCACAATTGAATACCTAAAAGGTAAAAAAGACGCCGGAAGACGTAGCGTGGGCAGGTGGACCGACGATCTGGTGAGGGTCGCGGGAAGCCGCTGGATGCGGGCAGCGCAGGACCGATCGTCGTGGAGATCTTTGGGGGAGGCCTTTGTCCAGCAGTGGACGTCTTTCGGCTAAAATGATGATGATGATGATGAAAAAAGGTAAAATGAATAACAAGTAGTAAGTAAACGACTTTGATAATAATATACTAAGATATCTTGAAATATAGCGTACTATAAAATACGAATGAGGTATACGGTGTGTGCAGGCTCACGATGTTTTTCTTTTTTTTTTTTTCCAGCAAAGTATCGTAATAAATATAGCTTGTAATTATGACTATAATTTTAAAAATCCAATACTCCTATTGTATTGTTTTATAATTTTGGATTATTTATTTTATTAATATTTTTAATTATAAACTGATCATCAGTGGGCTTCGGTAGATCGCGTCGGATTTCATACTGTTATCTCTCTGTTATTACAATTAAAAAATACTGACTCTTATCGTACTAATTTGATAGAGATATCAGAATTTGTATCGAGAAATAGGGTTGTATTACATTGGTAATATCGACGCTATCGAAACGGTATCTCGGATCTAGGGCTAGGAATTTCTCAACGATTGTTACCGATTATATCGACATCTACGACCACAATCGATTATTAAAATGTAAGCACGTTCCGTTGTAGTACGTCATTAGCTTACAGAAGCGTTAAGATAGCGCTTTGTAAATAAATAAAATAAGAAATATCAAAATATATTTATTTACAGTGTTTAATTATATGAAAATACTAATATCAAACTTCCACATGTATGTTAAATACTGAAACATCAAAGAACGTTGTAATTTTTTTAATCATACAATTTTATTAATATTTGTTATAAGCTCAGAGGAAGAGTTAGTTATCACAGGAAAATAAGACTAAACACAGATTGTTTAAAATAAAATGATTATTCATTCTTTTTATTTTTCAATAATGGAATTGTTATAATTTGTGGTTTTAGTAACTCTGATTTCTTTAGCTTACAACTTTAAAATAAAATAAAATGTTTGAACTCCTTAAGAGGGAAGGACCTACAAAGTGGTAAAAATTTAGTTTTTTTGGAAGAACTCATACCTACATTTGCCATATGAAAATACATATTTTAGCAGCATTTTAGAGCAACGTTTGGCATCGGTGGCTAGTGTGGGCGGGGCCTAATGGATCAGTTCGAAATACGAATGAAAGTTGTTCATTGGATGTTATCGAGCCAAGAACATGCTGATCGTGAAGCGATGGGGATCGCGACATGTTACTACATGTCTACATGTTCGCTTTCATTTCCACTATCTTTTCTTTTTTTTCCACGTAAAATTTTAATATGTGCTTGTAAAACATACAAACATCCGTGAAGGTTTCAACTCGTAGTGTTTTCTGTTTTTTTTTTCTAAAAATTTAATACACTTACAACGAAAAATGGAATGTAATGGACTTTTTTATTTTAACACAATTTTAAATACATGTAATGAACTTAAACTATCTTTTTAAAGATAACATACTTAAAATTTATTTATAGTTTTGTCTTACTTTGCTATCAATCTTCAAGCTTAGAAACGATTTCGAACTAAGTTTGAGTAAGCAACAGCAATCATCATCTATAACCTTACAAGCGAACCAAATGCTGTATTGTCAATGTACCGAAAATATTTGGCACACTTTCAATATGTTACACAATACTCTATTAAGGGGTACACAATAGGTCTATGTAAGAAACATTTACTTAGACGAAATAGAAAAAATATAAGTAGGCACTTTGTAATACGGTTAAGTGCGAGTTTAGTTTTTTTTGACAGGAGTTCATAACAAAATAACTATTTTTTAAACTATTTTGTTTCACAAAACATGTATTCTATGTGTGGAAAAAATTATAATCATCATTTTTTCGTACCTGGTTTCGTTTTTCTAGCTGTTTATTTCCAATATGTTACTTACTTACGTGCTTCAGGAATTGCTAAGAAAATAAAATTTTGAAACTTTGTAAAGTCAAATATTGAGATTTAGCACTGACTATAACCACATATTATATTATATTATATAGAAATATAGAAAATTGTGTTATGCTTTTACAAATGAAATATACCTAACTTATTTCGATTGCCAAAAACTAAAAAAGTTGCTAAATATATGAGCAAATAAAAGGCGATTGGAAAGACAAGAGTTCTCCTAGCTTAAATAAGTACCTAAACATTAAATATGGTTTTATAAACTGGCCGCAGAACTCTAAAAAATATATAAATACAGATGGTTGAGATACGCAGCCAGTTGCAAATAAGCCTAGAGGGCACGCGCTATTACGAAGCTACTAAATAGCTACTATAATGGTGATAATCACTTAGAAAGCTTTAACTAGATCAGAAGACTTATAGCGCTATTTAATGATGTTTTAATGAAGTGTTTATGCATTTATGAGCTCATGATAGTACCTACTACACATTCCTGTATACTGCCGTCTGAAGGTTCTCTTTTCTTCTTGAATCGGTTTGGGGATCGCAGTTGTTGTTAGTAACACAGGTGAACATAGCTGTTTGTTCTCCTATTTGCAGTTGTCTCATGCAATAAGTTGGGTTGAGCCAATGCTAGTAGTCTAACTTTTAGACCTTGTTTTCTTAGACCATGGATCTATTCTAGTAGCATTTTAATAAGACGAGACTGTGAAAAAATTAGGGTTTTTCAAATCGAATTCGAAATTTTCTATTTCTTTCTTATTATGTAGAGCTCAACGATCAATCTCAAAATAGGAACGAATATAATAATAAAACTATAAAAACGTCAGTCTTGTTCAAGATGTTAAATATCTCACTAAGGAGGATCAGTAATCATACTAAATGGTTGTAAACAGTTCCCTTTGAAGAGTTATCTCTAAAAGTCCAATTGACGCATTATATCTGTTGCAAATTATAACTGTTTCGTGTTTATACCTTTATTACTATGAGCTATTTAGCGCTACACCTCTTAGAATATTATGGAATATATATTCAGTGGTAGTTGTATTTTGGATTAAAAAAATATTTGTTTGCGTTTACTTACCGGATTTACCTTTTATTTATTATGTCAAAAATCTAATTTCACGGTGTAATTCCCTAAGGGATATTTTTACCAATTGTTTTGGATAGATTTTTATTCGACTCTACTATATTGTGTTATAATTTTGTGTCAGTCTAGAATATTGTAAGCAACAACTAAAATAGAGAGATTATTATTTTATAGAATCTTATGCTTTATTAGCTAGCTAACAACACTCTTCCTATTTCCTCTACAATCAAGTATCAACTGGTATGACTACGCAACGCAGCACGGACGAGATGTAAGCGACGGAACCATTACCGACTAGATTTTATTCCTAAGATTTAATTAAAGATACGGCTCGGTTGGCCGTCTGCAAGAGTGAAAACGCGTCACTTTATCGCGACGAAATAGACGATATTTTAGATTTGAACGACATACATTGACAAATTGAAGTCTGAGATAAACATGAAGCTACATTGGAAAGCAGCATTGAAATATTGACGGAACTAAATGTTAGTGATGTTAGTGCTGTTGCAGGTGCAACGTTAGATATTGCCGGAGGCGGTAAGGGTTGCGTGTGGTGAACCAGTTACTACACTGCCAAGGAGACTCGCAGAGATTGTTCTTGCATACGATTGACGTTTTTAATCAGCTGTCAGTTACATGGTTTACCTGATTCTAAAATTTAGATCGTTACAAAACTATCAGGTGTAAAATGCAACGGAAATCTTTCGTTTAAAATTATGATAACATGCAAATAATACAAGTAAATGTACAGTACATATTTTAGAGAGTTTTATTGCAGAAACAAATACATATGTTAGCAATACGTAACACATTTGAATTATGTATGGAGCTTGTGGCTATAATTTATCTGTGCGTAGGCGATCCTGATGTTTTAATTTACTGTTTTGTCCTTACTCAAGCGCAGGTCTAGAATGCGGTCCTTACTCCAGTTCGTTAGCGTAATCTTCTCACTTTCTAATAGAGTAGTTGCCGTTTATCTGTTATGATTCTATACTGATAAGTAATTAAGTAGTTTTTACACCGTTAGATGCTATGGATTTTCTTTTCGACTCCATATTCTAATATGAAAATGAAGAGCCAGAGGTACTAAAATTTTCCTAGGCTATTTCTTTACGTTACAAAATACGAAAAGAATTTTAGTATTGTTTTTGACATTATTATAATTTTAATAAAGCGTGCAGTAATTTAGTTTCCTTTTTGGTTACTTTTAGTCATGTTTAGATGGACACATACTCTCTGATCTCGAATTCTAGCATTACCAATTAAGTATACGTCTGTGGCATTATTTCAGAAAAGTTATTTTATAGGAAACTAAGTATAATGATTGGAGTGGATTTTAGTCTATGTTTTAAATCATTCTCAAAGTTGCCTTAAAGAAATTGCTATCGATTAGCCGCATACATGTACACCCGATTTGCTATATATTACGTTTGTATAAATGTCCTTGTGATCAATAAAGTATATTCTATCCAATTCCATACTCATGGTGTTTTTCTCTTTGTTCCAGTCTCGATCGTCACCAAGTGCAAGCGCACGCGCAGCCAGCAGCGGCGTTCCACTGTGAACTCTGCAACCGCACCTACAGTTCCCGAGCATTGCTCCTGCGCCACCGTGCACTAGCCCACACTGACATCAGGAAATATCCCTGCGAAAATTGTCCTAAGGTAAACATTATATTATATGAGCTTTCCATATCCTAATTGCTTTGCTATTATTTTTTCTAAATTTACATAAGTCTTATTAAATTAAATTTTGGAGATTAGATGTAGGAATCCGTTTTTTCGATCTTATATAACAATATTGAATACGTGATAGTTAGTAGCTGTCATTATACGAGCCATGTCAGAAGCCTTAAGCGGGTCAATATTTCTGACATTAGGATTTCCGAGGTAGATAAATTGATAATTTACCCTCGAAAACTACACGAAGAGTAAGCAAGTAGCTAGCTTTAACAAGACCATAGTTTTACACGTAGTCGCAACCTGATATAATTTCAGGTATTTACCGATCCTTCCAACCTCCAGCGCCACATCAGGGCCCAGCACGTCGGAGCCCGCAGCCACGCCTGTCCTGAGTGCGGGAAGACCTTCGCCACATCCTCTGGCTTGAAGCAGCACACCCACATCCATTCCAGCGTCAAGCCGTTCCAGTGCAAGGTCTGCTTTAAGGTAAGCAATCTGTACAGCCTTATAATTACTTGTCCTTCTTTGTCATGTTTCAAGATATCTATGTGAAATAGGTTTGGCTATCTATAACCTTTTGAATCGACTGTTTAATCATCATGTTTAGTTTATTTTTTCGAAGAATAAGGTTTTTCTTCAGTATGCTTTTCTAGTATCTTTTTATTTATTAATCTTGTGAAAATTGGTATGTTGATTTTGCGACACAAGCATAGATCAATATAAAAAAGTCTATAATTATTTCCTCTTTTAATTTCATGTTTTTCTTTTCCAGGCCTACACCCAGTTCTCAAACTTGTGCCGGCATAAACGAATGCATGTCGCTTGTCGAGCATTGATTGAGTGCCAGAAATGTGGACAATCATTTACATCATACGCTTCACTGACTAAACACAAGAGATTCTGCGACACAGCTGCTGCCAACGTGAATCTAAGAGGACCGATGCCTCAAGGGTTGCCACAAATCCCATCTTTACCTAACGTCGGGATGAATACCCCTAATAATGCCAGTCCTTTCTCCATGTATAGGGCTCCTACTTTACCACATCCATACAATGCGTTTGCTCACCATTATCCAGCACTCCTTAGTGCTGCAGCAGCAGCTGCTTGTCAGCCTCGGGATTTCTTAAATCCATTCGGGCTTATTAATGTACAAGGAGCCAACGTATTCGCGGCTTCCATGGAACACGACATGCTGGCAAATGCAAATCTAGCTAAACAGCAAGAAGGTCGCATGTCAGTAAAAAGTGTAGACAGCTCGACATCTCTAGATGAAATAAAAAAGAAAGAAATTGATTTTGAATGTAAGAAAGAAAATGAGTCTACTGATAGAAATACACCTAAACCTCGAAGTATTTTTGTGAAATCTCCTCCATCGTCAGAAGAAATACACCAGCCACGATCCTTACCTGTGATGCCCATTATGACTCCTATTACTCCATTTAGCTTTCCGAGAGAGGAACTTAAACGGAAGTCGCCCTTCAACTTTTCACTTAAACACAATAATAATGATGTCAAGGAAGAAAAACATGTATCTCCAATCCCGACAGATTTATCTAAGAATGATAAGGAAGATGACAAGATGTCAGAATATTCAGATACAGAAGAAGATCAGAAGAAAGATCAGCCTCTTGATTTGTCAGTCTCTCGAAAACAGAGCGATAAAGAATCAGAAGCAGATAATGATAATCGATCGTTTCGAAATTCTTCAGTTAAGTCTTATTCACCACCAGAGAGCCCAGTTGATCGTGAAAGTAAGACACCAGAAAACGAAAATGCAGAGGTAGATGTAGAGGCAGTTGAACCAAAACGAGAGGACTCACCTGCTATCAGAACTGGAGCGTATTCAAGGCAGTATGATTGGACACCACCGCCCATTCTCCCTCCACATAACAACAGTCTAATTGATGCAATGTACCGACCTAGGTTTCCGTCCTTTCATTCAGCATCTGATGCGATCCTAAATTCTTCACATGCACACTATGTTCCGAGCCCGTTCAATTTTTTATCCCCGCTTCTCGGCACGGATGGCCCCGATAGGCAACAGTTCGCAAAGTTTCGTGACATGAATGCTGCTTCTGGAAAATTACGAGATCGCTACGCTTGCAAGTTCTGCGGAAAAGTGTTTCCTCGCAGTGCAAACCTGACACGTCATCTGCGAACCCATACTGGGGAACAACCTTACAAATGTAAGTACTGCGAGCGTTCGTTTTCAATTTCATCTAACTTGCAACGACATGTTAGGAATATACACAACAAAGAGCGACCGTTTCGATGTCCCCTGTGTGACAGATGTTTCGGGCAGCAAACCAACCTCGATCGTCATTTGAAGAAGCACGAGGCTGAGGGGGGAGATTCGCCAAGTTCAGCAGACACTGAGCGTGATGACTCGTATTTTGATGATATTCGGTCGTTTATGGGAAAGGTGACGTGTTCTCCGGGAGCCAGGACTCCGCCGGCGACGTCACCACATGGGCCGGCGCATGCGCCTCATCGCCCGTCGGCGCTTGCCATCACCACATAGCCACCGGCCTATCCATTGCCGCCTCCGCCACCGTTGTGGGGTCGACCGTTCGAGTAAACACAGGCTTGGATGCACTACACTTTAATATAAAGGAAAACCGTTTATGTTACAAGTGTATTGTATAATGATATCGAGTTTAGATCGATTTGTTATGTATCTAAAAGCCTCTCTTAGTGCGTATACTGTGAGCAATAAATTGGATATTAGATAAATGATAATTTTGTTCTGAATTAATACGTGCATTTGAAACACATGACAAAACATTGTAAAATATTCGTAACAGTTATTTCGTATAAATGTAAGATTTACTTTAATTAATTAGTTCCTAGGTAATTCACATATTGAAACATATGTTTTCCGCAGATTGTAAATAGTATCTTTACAGTTTAGGACCTACTTAAGTATATTAAACTGTACAAATTCGATTTATTCTTTTAATTTGCACAATCGCTCTCATACAATGTTGAATCTACGACGCACGAAGAATTAAGAAAACCTTCCTATTATTTCTAAATAAATTGTCTTTTTTATTTATTACTTACATTGAAATTGATAAATGCATTGCTTATTTGAGAAAGTGAGTAATTATACAGTTTCTCTTTTAGTCAAAAGGCTACCAAAGTTTCTTTTTATATAGGCTAAAATTTATAAGATTTTGCAGAAAAAATAATATTATTGGCACTTAAAAACTATATTGTTAAAATTATTCTATCTTAACTAAGGCTCTAGAAATTAAAATACCTTAAATATTTTTGTTAAATTTGTTATATTTACACTATTTGTTGTACATACAATTTTCAAATTTCACGAATGCATATCATGCGTTTAGATTTAATAAAGCTCAAAACCTTTTAGACATCGTAAACCATAATGAAATATAGGTATTATTACATTTTTAATATAAATTGTAGACTTTACACTAAGCCGGAATAATAAATAAATATCAAATTGTAATTCATTGTAACACCTTAATTTAATATAAAGTTTTTGAAATTTTTGAAAGTTGTAGTTATCTCTAAGATGGCATGTAATAATAAATTATAAATCAGGTTTGTAAATTAAAAAGCAATGCAATACTTGAAGTTAGTCATATCACTTGGAGGCACTAGTTATATTTTAAGGTTTTTAAATTCACGGAATACGCCTAATATTAAGACACTCTGTACCTACCTACATAATTTTATTTCATGTTCGATTACAAAAATATGATAATTGTATCGCATTGAAAAATAAAACAGTACAACTAAATTACGTGTTCATATTTTTTCTTTTATTTCAAATTAGGCATTTTTAGGTTTGAGCTATGTCCAAGGATGTTTTAAATACTAGTGTAGTACTTGGCTATGTCAGTTAATCTATTTATTGAAAAATTAAAAAAGGACTTGCGGGACAAGTTGCGGGATGACATTTTTTATCCGACTTCAAAAAAAAAGAAAAAGATCTTACTATGTAGAAGTAATTCCAGTAACACTTCAAATTCAAAGCTTGTTTTATAATTAATAAAATGAAAGGATTATAATTATGTGTAGTAGTGTAATTTTTTGGTTCTGTTCTAATTAATTATCACAAAAGTAACAATTAATTTATTCATCATAGATTTTATATGACACTTAATGACGTCAGAAGTTGAAAAGTTTTGCTTAAACCAACGCTCTGACTTTCATCTCACACTACTGAACTGAACAAGTATAAAATCAATAATTTTAAAAGGCGATGCGATATTAGTTGGACAGAACTGGCAGGTTCGCGCAATGTTGAGAAGAACCTGCCGAAAAATTTTCACAGGATCGCATCTTTTATCTTCTACTCATTTTTATATTTTTTTCTTTGCAATACCTATAACTACAGTTACATCACTTCGTACATTATATTCCGGCATGCAAAATTTATGATATATCAATGTGCGCAAACACAAAAGTGAGCTCTATCTCTCTCAGAAATACTTAGCATCTCTATCTCTATCTGTATTTTTAGCTACATAGGTATGTTGTTACACTTTTACAGCCTAATACTGTGACAAGCGATTACTTCGACTGCATATTATAAGTCCTCAATGAGGGATAGCGCTGTTTGAAAATTTACTAAGAGCTCGTCACTTCCAAATCGTCAGTCTTTTGAGTGGGAGTATTTTTGGGGGTTCATTTCAACTTCCTTTAAGAAAATCTTTCGCACTTGGGTAATTTTTCTTTTTGTAATTTTCAACCCGTCCATAAAGTCATATTTGTAACCCCCGCCATGCAAACCGGCAGATTATTATACCCTAGTTATCAGAGGCACTTTACACGAGTCGTGTACAGTGCCACCAACTTGTCTGTGAAGTGGTCAGAATTGGTACTAACTCCGCTATATGGACGTCAAGTATGAATACCTAAAAGCGATTGGACAATTTCACATCACTACTAGCGCCGCCCTTCAGCTCACAGATAAGTTGGTTGATCTGTATCAATATCTGACACGCTCGTGTATTTACATGCAGGTAATCATAGCAGGTAATGATTCGCGCCTACACGCTTCCCCCAACACTAAAAAAGACATCATAATAAATACCCTTTTATTCTTCTTATTAAATAATCTTTCGATTCCAATAGGTTCCGAAGACGCTCAAGTAACTACCAATTTAGCATCCTGGCTTCCCCTACTACTGGCAGAATTTGAAACCCATATTACAGTTATTGAATTGAAATTTTTGTAGTCCAGTATTAGAGCTGTGATCAACTTAATTCCATCGAGGTAATAAACACGTGGGGACATCTCACACACGGCCATCTGACCCCAAACTAGTCAGAGCCAGAGCGGGCAGAGCGGGCAGAGCGGGGGTGTCAGATAGCTGATATACATACGAGTACATATTTAAAATATACAACATCCAGACACTAAAACACAAGTGCTCATCACACGAATGTTTGTTCTGGGCGGGATTCGAACCCGCGGCCCTTGTGCTTCGAAGGCAGGCGTACTACCAATTGGGCTACGGGGCCGTCGCAGCAGGTATCAGTTGGCTAAGGATTATGATTACAAAGGAAGGCCCTGCAGCCTTGCTCGATCGGTGTTCTATCGTAGACATTTGAGGAGTATTATATTATCTGTGGTTGAGGCGTGTCACGGACCGCGATCAAACGACCACTTAACTTGCTATTATAGGGTACAGAGGCGGTACTGTGTGACCATTTAAGATATTTCTGCTTATTTCTGTTTTTATTTTTAGGCTAATAAATAGTTCAAAAAAATACTCAGTGGAAACAGAAGAAATAAATATTTGAATTGAATTTAAAAATAACAGCTAAAAACTAATCCAATCCAATCCAATCCAACTAATCTAATCTAATCTAGCTATCTGCTTTAATTGTTTAATGTTACCGGAAGCTGAAACTGAACGTAGAATAGTGTTACCAATAAACTCTATTCTATCGTTATCATATACGTCCCACCTAAGTGCTCGAATTTACTCTGAATTTAGGGTAAGTTCGATGCAGCCCATAAACTTTGGTCTGCTCTCTTATGACATCCATCACATACCACTGGTTGTATGGAAGTGGTATGGAATGCCCACCATTTTGTGCAGAGTATTTTTTTTGTATTTCAATGAGCACGAAAAATATCTATGTATCACCACGTATCACTTTCGGCGGGATTCATTCCTTAACAACTTTCTTTAGGATATTTTTTTTGAGTTTTTATCTCATTTACCGTTTGGATTAACTCAAACGGAAAATTTTTGGAAAACCAAGTTTTTTGGTTTTACAAAATTATTTCTCTTGAAGCTGGCCACCCTGCGCGGACGCAGCTGAGCGAGCGGCCGGTAATATAATAAGTGTAATTTGCGTTATCGCGTCCTTGTTGCGTCCTTGCTTTCACTGATAACGCCGCTCGCTTATATAATACCATTATTTAGCCAGCACTGAGATCAGATACTTAATTCAATCATTCGATCCTGGAGATAGCTGGCCCTGAAGGCCGAGTATTGTGTTGGATATCCTCAAGCAGATATTAATTGATTTAATTTATTTTCTAAAGTCAAGGTTTAGATTGAAGCACATAGTCATTCTATGGATCCGGACGACGACGTGGTCTCGAGAGGTGGACGGTGGGTTGGAAGGGGGACAAACAAACTAACCCAGATTTTTTTTCCAATGTAGTTAAATGCTCTTCTTTCAGTACATCTGTAACAGCGAAACAAAATTTAATACAAAATTAATTTATTTTGAGCCTAAAAATCTTAGTAACGATAGAATTCAGAATACCTTACGAGGTCGCCCGTCTACTCGCTCTGATTTTTATACAATACAGTATTTTCTCAGAAGATAGATTACATTTCGATTGCAGCAACGATTTAAAGTCAAGGAAACTATAAAAAATGTTGTTTTTAAATAAACTTTTTCTCCCAATTTATTGTGCCACAATTTTATTATACTATAATTATATCATTCTATCAAGACTTTTTCTAAATCAAACAACACTTTTGATCATCCTAAATAGTTATAGTTATTAACTAGCTGCTAGACTGTACGATTCTTGCTTAATCACGATAATTTGAACCATCACTACATAGTATAAAACTAAGTCGCTTTCTCTGTCCCTATGTCCCTCCCTTTGTACGCTTAAATCTTTAAAACTACGCAACGGATTTTGATGCGGTTTTTTTAATAGATAGAGGGATTCAAGAGGAGGGTTTATATGTATAATACATGCATAATATACTTAAGAATAATCCACAATAACCATTTTCCCGTGCGGAGCCGGGGCGGGTCGCTAGTAATAGTAGACACATAAGTATCCAACAGAGATATATTGAGCCGCCTAGACCTTCTACTATAGCTTATAAGCTTGTAAGACAACATCTTTAGATAGTAGCCGGAACGAACGCCTTTAAGTGGTTCATTCAATCGGGTGCTTCAACCTGTAATATTCTTACCAAACTGGGAAAAGTCTCACGCAGTGATATTTGCTCACCAGGATTCGAACCCGGAACATCCGTAATGTAAAGCGAGCGACTGTACGATATGACATTTGCAAGGGGCTGCTAATAAGACACATTTCGCTGTAGGATGTGCCCACGATTGTGCAAGTTCGGACTTCTTGGCGCCAAAGGAAGGGCACACAATGGCTTCGATGTCAGTCTTCGTAAAACGGTTTACATGGAGACAAACTTAAAAAACATCTATAAAACAAAAAGAATGGGAATGGGATATAAAAAAGTACCTAATTAAAATGGTCCTAATTATCATTATTTTTTAGACGTTTGTTCTTTGTCAAATAAATAATACAAGCTACATTATAAATTTAAAATGTCGACAATCTTTTTCGTTAATATGGAAACTATTTTTCTATTTATACTCTGAAATAAACGGAGAATGTTTGGCTGGATCGTCCTCCGTTCAGGTTACTATAGATCACGTTCTGAATGACTGATAGGCATAGCTATTCTAAGGGGCAACGCAAACAGAAGACGGCGAGGCGAGGATACGGCACAGGCGCGGCGGTGTATCGACTGAAACTGGTTTGACATACGGTTGAAAACGGCATGCCAAAATCGAGTAGCGCGCGGCGCGTCGAGAGCCGGCGCGAGACCGCCGCGCCGCCGTATGTCAATATATTTAAGGTTTGGTTTTGATTGATACATCGCCGCGCCTGTGCCGTATCCTCGCCTCGCCGTCTTCTGTTTGCGTTGCCCCTAATTTCTGTTCTAAAATAAGTGCGTAGCTGTAGCTGTAGCTGTCAAATTAGACGTAATTTTACGATGTTTTCGCATGCTTCATAACTTGAATCAATGCGTCAGTAAGGTTCAAAATAGAAACAATTTTTTTTTTTTTTTCTTGGATTTTATAAAATGAATTTCTTTATGACATCATAGTTTCAAGTTCCATGTAACCAGAGTCTGAATTTGTGTGGGCAGCGCAGTGACTAGAGTCGCGCTAATGCTCTTACTGAGACTGTCCTGTAGAAGCGTGAACTGACTAGGTATACTGCTCAGATTTTGTAAAATACACTCCTCTATTATTTTACGGTATTTTTTACTGCACATTTTTTGCTACAATGACAGACATAAAGTCCTGCTCTGGTCAATCATATGGATCTTGGACTACCAGTCCTATGTTGTCTCAAATATATTTTACTATTTATAAATATAAATTTACAAGCATATAGAAAAAAAAATAGATGTGAACAAAACCTCCACAAACTAAATTCTTTTCTAATATATTTTTCGAATCTGGTTACAATTTATACATACTTTTAAGAGAAAAGCAAATTGTTATAAAGTGCAGAATTACGCTCTTAGATGGGTTCTTTAAATTTAGCTTAAAATGCTAAAAAATTTAGATTTTTTAAGGTGTGTAAATCTATCAGAAATTATCAAAGAGGTAACATTCAAACAAACAATTTTTATTTTTAAAAAGTCTCACAAGACAAAAGCTTGACAAAAGTAAAGTTATTCAAATCTTAATTGGAAATACCGATCCAAGAAATATTCAGAAGCACCTACCAACACGTAACATGGATTTACCTTGTCCGCACCATAACTACATCTGTTAAAGAAGTCTAATTAATGATGATATAAAAATTCTTCCCCTCAATTACATCTAATAAACAGGAAAGCCAATGAGATTCCTCAAATGGTGTCCCTTATAAGGGGGGAAACATGGAAACTCAAGATTGCTCAGATCAGGTGCGTCTTACTCCGCCTATGGTTATATAAATATACAGTACGTATGTACTGGCATGAATACCTAACAACAATAAAAATACCTAATACGTATGATGAGAAAATAAAAAGTTATCAATGGTAAACATCGATAAGGTGAATACCTAACAACAATAAAAATACCTAATACGTATGATGAGAAAATAAAACGTTATCAATGGTAAACTTCGATAAGGTGAATACCTAACAACAATAAAAATACCTAATACGTATGATGAGAAAATAAAAAGTTATCATTGGTAAACTTCGATAAGGTGAAAGACATGGTGAAAGGAAAGACGTAAAAAGAAGAACAGTAGCCAGCTCATGCGGCCCGACATGTTGACCTTGAAAGCGCCTGTATTCCGTAGCGATAGGGGTGAATTTCATAGAATGTCCAACCGCATGTGCACGCAGGGCTTTTGTATTGAATTGAACTTAAAAACTAAAAACTTCTAGCTGTGCTCTGAATTGAAAGTAAACTCAACGAACGTTTCTTATAAAATCGGTAATATTTGATAAAATACCCTACAATAAATAGTTTGTAAATAAAACGTACGCAAATCATATTTCAAACTAATATTATAAAGAGAAAACATTTGTATTTTTGGGTGTATGTTTGTAATGAACAAACCATAAACTTTATCGTAGTTTATTAAGTAACATAAGCTACCTTTTTAAAAAATTCTAACTCTACTACGTCCATAAAACAGGGTCCATCCACTCCAAAGTTGTACTACGGTATGATGGTGAAAATAATAATACTAATAAATACTTGAACCGACCCTGGACATAAGGACAGATATGGTTCCAGTGCTCAATTAAGCCAATCTCATCGTATATTTTGTGCGTCTTTTTTTAACAAGCAGTCATTAGTGTAGCAATAAATCTTCGCACTGTCTTTAAGAACTTCATTAAATTTTCACTGACATTTTTGTTCGCGTGAAGTAAAGCCGAAAAGAAGGGGGTTACGAGGGTACACTATGTTAGCAAAATAAAATATTTTAACTTTTCATACTTAAAGGTTTAAAGGTTAGGTAGGAGATGTAGGGTTTGTTAGGTAGGTTAACTTCGTAACATACTACAATAAGCAACAATCAAGCAAGCATAGGATATAAGAAGGGTTTTTTCCATTAGCACAATGTAATGAAATAAAAGTTAAGTAATAGTTTTTTGAGATGAATTACCAAGCAAAAATGTTGACTTTCATTTTATCAACTACTAATTGGCAGTATATTAATAACTGTCAATTTACACTTATTTATGAACTAGTGTTACACAACGGCAAAATCAAAAGGAATGTTATTGTTTTTATAATAATATGCCTGCCTGCAGTTGGATTTTTAAATTTTATTTCCTCTATTCATCGATGCCGGTTTTTCGTTCGGCCCATGAGAATGAGTACGCGGGGTTAATATCTTACTCCCGATGTGACAAAACGTCAGATGATTGATTCTGATGAAATATCATTAAAAGCGACGTGTGAGATTGTATTAAATTCTGCACTGTACAAAAAAAAATTGTGATGAAAATTACGAGGCATACATGAAGTTTGTCCATACGTCCATAGATTGTAGTAATAGTTACTTTAAAAAAAATGTGAGGACGTAAGCTTATACACGGCTATCTGACCCCAAAATACGCAGAGCAATACATAAATACAACAACTCAACATAACATCCAGCCACAAGGCAAACACAAGTGCTCATCACACGAATGTTTTCCCTGGGCGGAATTCGAACCAGGGTCGCGCCTGTGCTTTAAAGCTATGTCTGCCTGCTAACCAGTAAAGTCCCTGGGAGTGCCTCGTGCTCGGTGCAATATAGGGCGCGAGTGCGGCGTGTACACAACTGCTTGTTTATTTACTTGAAATACAGGCTGTGAGGTAATCATAACTATGTGTATAGTAAATTATTTAAATACTTGCGGTTGCTTCTTCTTGACTGTGTGTTGTAAAGATAAAGTATAGTTTCACGAATCAGGGTATCAGAAATATTAAGACGCCTATGGTAACTTATGTACGAGTATGTATAATCCGCCAAATTTTTCATGGATCATATACGGGATATCCCACGGTTTGTGGTATTCTAAGCACATTATCATAATCTTTTTATTGTTTGTAGACCTTGATTACTTTGAATAATAAGTATCTGTAGAAATAAAAAGTTTTTTTTTTTTTTCTGTTACTGCAATCATAAAATGACTACCACATAAGATAAGATAAGATAAGATAATTTATTTCCAATTAATACTAAATGTAATGTACAATATCATTCTTAACACATCTAGCACAAAATTTGTTATAATAGATCTAAACCTAGCCTGTATTTTAGATTAAACCACGGAACAAAGGTTTAATAAAATAGACATTAAATCCAGAAAAACGTAGTAGTAATCAAACGACAAAATGGAGAGCAACTGATAAAGGCATCTAACATGAATAATGCTATAAATCACAATTTGTTAAATAACCTTCAAATCATTCGCCACTTGCCACATTTAACTAAATAACACATAATTCACCACAAAAGCCTCCACCTACAGTTTAACTATAAATCATTTAAATTCAGTTTTATGAGACACATCCCTTTTGATTAGTGCGTAGACGCTGACCAATAGATCGATTTTAATATTGATTATGGATTGTGATATGACGTGATCTTGTCACATTGCGGATGTAACTTGCGTGGACGGACGTGAAAATTGTACAGTAGCCAGCAGATGCGGCTGGTCATGTTGAACTTCAGAGCGCTCGTATTCCGTAGCGGTAGGGGTGAATTTCGTAGTGCAAATGTCCAACTGCATGTGCTGGCTTCTGTACATAATTTATTAAATATACGAGTATACATGGTATAAGTGACGGCTTGACGAATACTGAAAGTACATGCTCATGAACAATTTTATCAAATAAAATGTATTCCGACACGAAAACAAATTTACACTCCCATACAAAAAAGACATGGTGCATGTAACTGCATCATTATATCTGGCACTTAAATAAGACAAATTATCCCGTTTTTTTAGTTACAGAAAAGTTATTTGAATTGGCCAGTTTGTAGGAGAAGGCGAATCCATTTTTTTGTTTTCTTGAATAAGTTTGTTCGGAAAAGTTGTTTAAAAACTATTGACTGAGCAAGTCTTACGGTTTTTGTTAAACTGTCGCTAACACCCTGTATGTTCAAACTAAGCTTAATCACTATACTTATTTATTGCTTTATCCTGTACGATTTGAATAGTTTGTAGGTTTATGTTAAAGTGTTTTGATATGTTATGATGTTATGGTATAATAAACCTAAAATAAAATGATTATGTTATTGTCTCTGGTATTTTTTCATTAGAATTAACATCCTCCATAGCCTAATGGTCAAAGGTTCGCCACATATTGCCTGTGATACTCGTATTGTCAGTGGATGATCTTCAGCTGACAAGAAGAAAAATATTTAAATAGTAAACGTTAAGAAAAACTCTTATACTACGTAATATGACATATAACTCTCGAAGATTACGGAAGATATGAGACAAATTGAGAAAACTGTCGCGTGGCGTGACTGTACTTTGTCAATGGGTTTGTATTTGTAACAACAGGACAGCCATATTATATTAAGTAATGTTCTTATTTGACTTGTATATAACCCTATAATCTATGTCCTGAATTCCATGTGAATTGCACAAATATTTCTAGCAATTATTTAATATTTATTGTTCGCTTCTTGACAAGTTAATTGTTGGCGTAAAAAGGTAAGTCATTTATAAAAAACCGCAAAGCGAATTCCAATTCAACCTCTTCTAATTTAAAGTAACGTTAAAGATCGTTATTCTTGTCGGTATTTAGTTCGTTCATAAAAAATATCAATTACAGGAACATCTTATTTACATCAAATAAAAAAATATTCACAATGAAAAAAACTTACGTTTGTGTTCTTCGTATAAACATCAAGTCAAGAGAATACTGATTATATAAAAATCAACTCAGTGCTTGTTCTTTGAAGGTCTATTATCTGTTTTGGAGCTGTTTCCTCCAGCCTAGCTTGAAGGAATGTGACAAGCGATTATCTCACATTGGGATATCCTCCAATAGAATAACAGTAGGACAACAAAATTATGTCTGTTACACGTGAAACCTCATGCAAGTCCTCCTAGAAAATAGGTATATTTTAGAGAGAGCATAACGAGTTCAAAGTTCCACTTTTGTTATATCCGATTGTAACATTTAATTAATTCAAGGTGCGCGTTTACATTTCTTTATTTTAGAGTCATACTTTTCTGACTGGGGAAATGCTATATTGAAATAGTTCGTTTTTAGCTTTTGAAAATTCTATATGACTTGGTAAAGTCAAATAAAATTACATTCGGTGGCGAGTTGTTCTAAATTTTAGTTTCAATTATCCAAGTCTTTAAAAAAGCAGAGACAGTAAATTCAAATTTAGAACGCGATATCGTGACATGAAAAATCCGAACCTAGGAAATGAAATAGATTTTGAATTATACTAGGAAGCAGAGTTTCAGGTATTGCGGAGAGTTGCGGAAATGTTGAATATCGGTAGAGTATCAACGGCCTAACATCACGCACGTCGGCGCACGCGAGTTCGTGCGCCCGCGCAGACGCCAAGCTGTTTATTGAATATGTTATGTTGTTCTGGGTCAGTTTTATTATACGATATCGGATCGTCGTATTTTGCAGTTACAGGTAGTAAAAGTTATCTTTATACTTAGGAGTATACCAGTTATAGGTGCGTCAAATACTCACGTTGTCTTTAGCGGTGCAGTTTGGTTAGAATGAGAAGAAAAAAACCATTGATTGTAAGAAAATTTAAAAAGTTGAGAGAAAGCTTTCACAGATCAAATGAAGTGAGATATAAACGTGTAAGGTCAAAAAGAATACCCTAAATATTTTTAATAAATACTAAAAATCTATTTATCTTCAGTTTAAAAATGTTTTTTCTTGATAGCTCCTTCATCCGTATTAAAACAAAGTTTATTTCAAGGATATTTTAGCTAAAATAACAATTTGAAGTACCGTAACATCGTATTACTTTGGCCCAAGGGGGTAACTTTGACCCATGACAATCAAAAAGTTTGAATCACGTGCCATTTTTTTTTCACAGCAAATGGCGCAAAAGTACTTACGGCTTCCGATAGATGGCATCAAGCTTTGTCGGTAAAACAGTGAATCATTTTCTAATGCGAAGCCGTTAGGGTTCGTTTGGATTTCGATTTGAACCTGTCAATTTACTTTAAATTTTTACTGTGCGAACTTCTGTCTGAACTGAAACACTTAGGTAAGTTTGACATCTCACTTGTATTACGTAGTGTGTCGAATATGTTCGAGACTATGCGGTTCGTAAAATTGTGTGGATCAGATAGTTATTTTAGTAGCTATATTGAATTTAAGAGGAGGAATTACTTTGGCCGGGCTTTTGGTTTAACTTTGGCCCTGGGCCAAAAGAAGTGAAGATGATCTTCCAATAGCATCCAGTTTAGAATTGAGACACAAGTCAAACCTGAAAGATATTCTCCAAGTAGATGATCATGTCCTCGTCAAATGGAATGACCAGATATATCCGGGAAAATTACTTTCTTTAAATGAGGAGGGTGTTATGGTGGGTTCAATGAAAAAAGGGGTGAAATTCTGGCGATGGCCACAAATAAAGGATGAACAATTGTATTCTTGGGAAGATGTTTTAAGGAAAATAAATCCGCCTAAATTTGTAATAAAAAGAGGCTGCTTTTCTGTGCCAGAAATCAATAACACTAATCAGACTACGGCCTTTGTGCAGTGTAGTATGTTGATAAGTTAGTATTTACATAATAGATGGTTCCCAATAATGTTTCTCGTTTTGTATTGATATCTGAACAGATATACCTATATTTTGTTGATTTCCAAGGAGTTCGCACTTTGACGGAAGTAAAAAATGTTTAGCAATTTGTTAATATTGAAAATTCTTAAAGAATTTAATAAAAGTTGATTTTTTTCTAAGTAAAATGGTACTTTTATTTCTACAGAAAAGCTTAGAAGTGGTAACTTTAATCCATGGTCGTTAAAACATGCGATTAAGGTACAAAATAGGCAGTGGGCCAAAGTAAACGTCTCTGAAGTCAAACTTTAGCCCAAACTTTGTCAAAAAAAATATACACGAAATCACTGTAAATTGATGACTTTTTCCATTCCCAGTCTTTAATTATATCCCCTACTATACACTGACATCGTTAAAACAAACATTTAGTTAAAAGGATAAAAAATATTTTCAGAAAAAGAAAAAAGAAGAAAATTTTGGACCAAAGTAATACGATGTTACGGTACAGTAGTTACCACATGCAGCTGGACATGATGACCTTGAGAGCGCTCGTGTTCCGTAGCGGTAGCACAGAATACCAAATAGCAGTCCCTAGCGGTAGGCTTGAATTTCATGCCCGCATGTGCTGGCTTCTGTACATTGATTGTATTTATTTATTTACCCATAAATTGTACACAAAGCGTTAAAAAGGTAAACGAATCGACAGGCTTACTAATTTATCCAAGAAAATATCTTTCAGTAGACTCAAAAGTTTTTGTACATTTAAAACTGTATCAAACTCGACATGACTCACTTTAGCTTAATGGATCGTCATGAAACGATATAATTTACTGACTATAAGCTGTTTTCTTTTATTACAGCTGTAGTAGAAGGTCAAATAAAGTTAATCCTGATAAGAAGTAAAACAAAAATGGATATAATTAAATAGAGAAGCCTGTCAGAAAAAATGCCATTCGAATAAAAATGCCTAACCACCATTTTGTTGCGTTTTACATCCATAAATAAAATCTAGATCCCTGAAATTACAGATTTTATAGGCATTCAACTTAAGCAAATTAGACAGATCTAGATTCCAAGCCTAGGGACAGCAATATAAATACTAGATCAGACGCAAAACATGTAATTTGCCTGCGAGATATGCTAAGTTTCCCATTAATTAATGATCGGTAATTGGATGAGAGATTTTAATTGAACACGTATTCGTGATGTTTGTCTGTTAACACATTTAGAGGTCCTCATAAAACAAAAGTGGACCTTAAGAGAATAGAAACCTAATTTGATTGGTTGGTTAAATTATTTTATATACCTATCCCATACCTATCCTTTATGTATGAAATAGTTAATTATATTAATGATATTTATATTATACAGTTGGCAATAAATTTATCTTTATCTTATCTTATTATTGTCAAATTTTGACAGAATATGTCTTTCCTAGGTATTACTGGAGTATCGACTGGAGATATCGACTCGCAAAGAAGAAGACAGGAGTATGAGATAAAAAACATTGAATATTAATTCCAATTTTTTTATAATTATTTAAGGTTTATTAACTTCCTTATACATTTTAATGTATGTACGTACAGTGCTTCAGTAATTTTTTGTACATAGATCCGTTTATTTCGAGCTGAAGATAAATATTTAAATACAAAACAGTAATTTAACGGTATTACCAAAAAATTTAAATCACCCGTTTAGCGCGTGTTCAACTTTTCTTTTACTACAATTGATAAGGATTTGGTAGTAAACTCCAAATCACTGACATGTCATCGACTCAATTGCTGCAATATACAGCCTAATTACGTTATATAAGAATCTTGTGTTCTTGAGTCCATTACGACTAGTTTTGACAGGTATTTATCTAAGTTATCTAATTAATATCACAACAATGTTTTGCATGTCGGATGTTGGGTGCTCTGTCTACTCGTATTTAAGATTTAAAGATATGAATGTGGTGTGTACTCGAAGTTCCCCCCTCCTACTATTATTTGTATTTGCTATTTACATGTAAGTACTTATATCTTGAACTGCTTTCCCCATATATACTTCCTTAAACTAGCTTTTTAACAAAAAATAAAAACGTTTGTTTTGAAATTTTTCCCCCTACTAAATAATACCTAAATATTACTTATTGATATGATGAACTGCGTATCGCACACCCCACACAACAACCTTTACACAGTCATTACTTTTTCTGATTGTTAAGTATCTACTAATTTGCTTTATTTAAACTTTTATTTTATTTTTTTCTCCAAGTTGTTTAATTACCCATAGTAATGTATCTTTAAGCTGTACCTATCACGGAAGAGCGTCGCATTCCCATCACAAGTGTCTCTGACTACTTACTGGGAAGCTTCGTTGTATGCGAATGTAAGATTTATGAAATAAATGCATTTTTATTTATTTTATTTTATTTATTTATTTGTTATTCCCTGAGCTAACCAGTAGAGATGTCTCGATATGGCTGAAGCGTTTCAATTAGATATACTAAAAAGTAACTCTATAAATTTTATAGCACTTTGATTTATGTACGCATGTGCCGAGGCCAAGACTCTCTAACCAAGCTTAGTTACTTATTTTCATACAATTTATCAGGAAGTAAATGGTCTCTGCCTACCCCTCCGGGAAAGAGGCGTGACTGTATGTATGTATGTACGAGTATGTGTGTATCAGTAATTTTCAATTATGGTGATAACAATCATCTGAGGAGTACAAGCCAAATCCAATTTCTCAAGAAAAAAAAAACAAATAGGTATGATGCCAAATTTAAGAACCATGAAAATCTCAAAACAATACAAAATTTTACTTAATTTATTCATATCTCTTATAAATCTATGTAAACTTATCACTAATTTCTTAAAACCATTTAATTTAAATGTATATACCATCATCACTACATAGTATAAAACAAAGTCGCTTTTTCTGTCCCTATGTCCCTCCCTTTGTACGCTTAAATCTTTAAAACTACGCAACGGATTTTGATGCGGTTTTTTTTAATAGATAGAGTGATTCAAGAGGAAGGTTTATATGTATAATACATGCATAATATGCTTAAGGATAACCCACAATAACCATTTTCCCGTGCGGAGCCGGGGCGGGTCGCTAGTAATATAATATTACTCTAGCTAGATCCTTGTTGAGTAGACAGTATATAATACGACGTGAAATTTTACTGGTTGTTTATACGCAACTTGTGGTAGTAATCATGAAACTGAACAACCTTCCCTGAGGAACATAGGTTCAAATCTCAAAATTAAAATCCAACTTTTCATGAATATAAACTTCAGTCACGTGACCGGCTAATTTGTATAGTAGAATTAATTAGATTAGAAGATATAAAAGATTTAAAAAGTTAATCACACCGAGTTTTGTAATTTTATTTTGCTGTTGTACTGTACAATCGTCACTGTAACAAAACTTAAAACTTGGCACTGTTTTTAAACTTAGCTATAGATTTTTTTTGCTGCATCTAGGTACCCGATTTCTTGTAAAAGGTTTCATCAACGCATTTCGCGCGCGTCAAGAAGACCTATGTGACCGCTTTTACACCGGAGGGAGCGTAACATTACAATCTATAAAAGAGGCAAATTAGAAAAATGGCGGTAGGCCAGTGGTATTATAGGTTTTTTTCTCAATTTATTTCAATCCTTTGTGATGTGATGACGATGACGTAAAATTAAGCGTTTTAACTTTACAAAATTATCAACATTGAGCTAGCTAGTTCACTCACGACACGTGAACACTCATTTTCATTTGTCTAAAAGACTTTTTGATATTAAAATTACTTTAAATTATATCCAATATTCATAGTAAATTGAAATATAGTGTAAAACTTTTAGTTTTATAAGTTAGCGAGATAGAGTCTTCTATTCCCCTGCTAATCCAGCGAAGTTATGGTACGTCGTAGATTTTGCGTGACAAGAGAAGGTCAATTGAAAAAGTCTGTGTGATGGGATTTTTTTAATACATTGTCATGATAAAATATTGCATTTGCGATCAAAATCTCTAAAATCTGTGGTAACATTTTTCCAACTATTTATCAGAATATTATTTAGTATATTCCCGTATTTTTGAAAACAGTTTTTAAATGTTCCTCTATACTTTTTAATGGTATGTTGTCTTTGTATAATATATCTTTTAACCCTAATTCGGTGACTGCTTTTATTACTACACGTTGTAACGAAATCCAAACACCATACAAGTGGTCTCAGATGCGACATATTCCAAACACCTCTAGTTTTTCTACCTACATGCTTGCCCGTAGACGAGCATCACAATGTGCGTAATGTGGAAGATGTCACAACGCATGCGCGATCTCGGCCAATCGCCGCCCGATGCGGCTCTGTAATCGATTCTAATTGGCCCAAACAATTTATGTGTAAAGTTTGCCACTGATTACAAGATCAATATATTTTAAAAGCAAAGGTACAGAAGCCAGCACATGCGGTCGGACATTCGCACTACGAAATTCACCGCTACCGTTACGGAATACCTACGGGCGCTTTCAAGTTCAACATGTCTAGCCGCATCTACTGGCTAAAAAAAAAATCTTTAAAATTTTTAGATTTTATGTTAGGTATTTTGTTGGACATCTTCAACTGGTTTTATTATACCTACAATAAAGCAAAGTGTGTAAGTTAGAATTAATGCATTACAATACTTTGTACATAATTATAGCAATTAAAGTAAAACACATGCACAAGGTATTACAGTTTTGATTATCACGATTAAGTTTTCATCATACAAAACTGTCATAATTTTAAAGATATGCAGCAAAAAGCAAAGATTCTCATAAAATACCTGTAAAGTGGAGCATAAAAACGTCATGATTGGCTCACATCGTTAAGCTCATACGGTAAGAACTGGTGCAAAACTTGTCTCCAAATAAGGAAGCACATTAATATTTCATGAAAACATGCGTAAACGGCGGAGGTAGTACATGATGGCTGCAATGTGTCAAATTGAAATATATCTTACGCATTTAGAATTGACATTTACAATAGGGTCTGTAATTGCTACGTGCATTATCATCGTATAAATACCTAAGTTAACAGTAAAGGAAACGATGTAACTATTATAATTGGTCAAAACGCTTAAACTATGCAAATATAAATACTAAATTAGACAATAGAAAAAAACGTAAAGTTCAATTTTACATTTTCATTTCAGTTCAGTTCATTCTACAAAATATTGTCTATTAATCGTACACCACTTTCGTTAAAAAAATATTTAAATAGAAAACCTAATAGTTAGGTAAATTACTTATCAGAATTTGTTACATTCAAAATTTTCTTCCCAATTTCTCAAGTAATTTCAAGGAATACTAAATCTCCAACAGAAAAAAAAAAAATATTTCTAGTTCTAAGTTCACATGACTCAAACGAGCTGTCACACTGGCTGCAGTTTGCCGTAAAGACATATAAATTATAGAAATATGATTAAAAGCTTGGTCACACAATGTCCAAGTGATTCAACGGCGCAGAATGGCACTCAATCATAACACTTATTATATTACTAGCGACCCGCCCCGGCTCCACACGGGAAAATGGTTATTGTGGGTTATCCTTAAGTATATTATGCATGTATTATACATATCAACCTTCCTCTTGAATAACTCTATCTATTAAAAAAACCCGCATCAAAATCCGTTGCGTAGTTTTAAAGATTTAAGCACGGGTTGGGAGTGCAACATAGAGATATAGGGACAGAGGGACAGAGAAAGCGACTATTTTTTTTACTATGTAGTGATGAAGTAGTTTTTACATTAATCTAAATCTAAGCAAAAGAATGAGAGAACTTTTTAGTTATTTACCATTTCCTTTCTCTAGCTTTCCGTCCCGTGGCTCCGCCCGTGTCAACAGGTTTTCCCGTGGGAAAGAAGTATTTTCCCGCGGTAAAAAGTAACCTATGTGTTATTCTGATGTATAAGGTATATTATTGTAAGGTTTCATTAAAATCCGTCTCCGTTCCAGAGATTAGCGTGTACAAACAGACAGACAGATGGTCATTTTTTCAAAATTTGTATATCTGTGTTCAGCTACACTCCCATAATCAACTACAATCAGTTTTTTTAAAACAAATCAATGTACAGACACGCCGATTCTTCAGTTTTATTATAGTTAATATATAATTTGCGGGATTTACTGTACTTCATTTAGACACATTAGGAACCTTTTTATAACTCGTATTAAAATTAATTAGCTCAAAATTACCTAAGTGTAACACACAACTATAAATTTACCAAACGAATATTTACATTACAATAATGAGAGTCATATTAAAGGTTTTAAAATAGGTTAAACAATTTAATTCTATTTTATTAGCCAGCTACAGTAATCGCACCTAAGTAGGCGTCGCATACAATGTTTCTGGCGTTTTAATCCTCAGTGCTGTAATGTTTGTTTCTTTGTAAACACTTTATCACTAAGTAGTATAAAACAAAGTCGCTTTCTCTGTCCCTATGTCCCTTTGTATGCTTAAATCTTAAAAACTACGCAATGGATTTTGATGCGGTTTTTTTAATAGATAGAGTGATTCAAGAGGAAGGTACATGCATAATGGATAACCCACAATAACCATTTCCTTTAATTCTACACAACATTACGTAGTTCTAGTTGTAATTACTGACTTCTTCATTATTACGTGATTTATTATTGTATTGTATTTATTAGTTCTCTACTATAATAGTTTAGTAAGGTTTTTCTTCTGAGTGGTCTACGGCTGCTTATTCGTTTGAATAAAAAGGCCCATATTCATGGCAATAACGACCGTAGAATCGCCCCAAGACTAAGACGTTATAAATATTGTATTAAAAAAAAAACTTCGACGAACAAAGGTATCTTTGCAACAACGGGACTCCATTTAGGTCCGTTTTGTATAAAGGAGTTACGGAACTGGTCTATCCACCACTCTATATTAGAGGCACAGGGCACGCGCTACATTCCCCCCTTTCTTGCACTCCGAGAGCAGAAGTGGAGTAAAAGACATGACTTGAATCGAAATAAAAAAAAAGCTAGAAGTATAGATTGTTTAAGTAAACGCATGACAAAACAATTAAGTTTTCTTATTGACGACTATTCGTTCATAGACCCTCATCACTTCTTGTCAGATTTTGAATCACTTGACATGCCAATTTGTCATGCCATAGGCAATATTTGTATTGTGTAATGGTGCAGTGAATAAAAGTAAAAATCAAATTTAAAAATATATATATTATGTTATCTATTTATTTATTTCTTAAATTAATTTGTAAGACCTCCATTTATTTTTTACTCGCCGTTTTTCGGAAATTTACCTAAATCGTTTGAAATTAGAAATACACTTTTTATTTTAGTCAGAAGTGAGTGTTGTTATGCTAGAACATTAAAAAATATGGACAAATAAAGAAGAAAACAATTATTTATAAATAGTTTTTTATTGATAAATATTATAATAATAATATGATGATCTACTTAACATAAGTCCTGGTAGCTGAATGGTTACTATTATACCCACTTCTATTTATAACATTTGGTTTCTGTGCTCGCAGTACAAATTGTAAGGCAACAAGGGAAGTTTTGCAATGTCCAATTGAATAGCCACTTAGCAAGATAAAGTCGAATTTATTATTTTGTTAGCCTTTTCTTTGACTGCTCGTGTTTGAGATCTGTAAGTAAACTAAAGCAATTTGGAAACAATAAGTACGATAGAGTTTCTAAAGCTATTTGTTTTATGGACATAGAGTTCAATATAAAAATTAAAAAACAAAGTGTAGATAATTTTCCGAATAAAAGGTAAAAGTTAGCAAAATATTGAAAAAAGAAACAGACCGAAAATTTACCCTACCTAACTTATTACTTTTAAAATAACGCCTAAATATTTATAGTGTATCTTTTTGCAAATACAATAATGATCAAAAAATTGATTTTGACCCACATAGCTTTAAATACCTAGACATAATAATCTTTCCTTGCTTCTGGGTCACCATAGTAAAGAGTACCTGTCCACTAACAGCATGTTATTATAGTGGAAATACAGGATTCTAGTTTCCTACCGCCTCCGCCAGGGCCCGCGTATCAGCTGCTGCCGAAGGGCAATATTTCACCGCTGGCTATCACCTGTCGAATCGTACAAGTGTTCAGACCCGGACCTATTTAAATATCAACCGTTTTAGTAGGAAATATAATTTGTTTCCGCGTGTGGCGTGGGTCGAGGTTCAGCTATTGAGAAAAGACCAGAAAATGACGTACAAAGAACATGGCGTTCTTCTAAATAGACTTTTTGAGAAAATTGCCTTCCTTGCCAAAATGGATAATAATAATACCTTACTTTAGTTATTTAAAAATCTATCTTGGAACAGTCTTCCCATAGCACAAAGCGACCTAGTTTAGGAGCCAGGAACGAAATGTAAGTCCGCTTGTTTAAATATTTTTATTATTTTATTACTATTATATCTGATATTAAATGTGCACTAATGTGCATCTACACAGTTATTTATTTTTCGGAAAACCATCAGTGAACAAAAATTCAATAACAACATAACTAAAAAACTAACAAATAATAACAGGTTTCCACAGGTAGACTATAAAATTTAAAACATTTTATCGAGAAGGTAAAAGGTAATCGCATCCTCACAAACACTAGGTAGCAATTTAGTGGTGTAAATCAATAGCAACTTCTTAAATAAAAGATTCCTAGAACCATGTAAACCATTACAAAATATAAAAAACAAGAGCTAAGTTAATTATAAAACAAACACAATTAATGCCTAGTTACTCACAGAAAAAGGTTCCACCACCAGATCTCACCCCTCAAAGAATTGGTTACCCATTTCACGCCTGGCCGAGTTGATATTTAGTATTAAAAATATCTATATTTAAGCTAGACGATGTTGCTACTGCGTTAAAATTACTACACGCACGATGGATGTAGCTGTTATATAACTAATGTAACACGAAAATGCTTTGTGAAATTAAACGAATACACATCATACCCTTCTTCCTCAAAATGTTGGTGATGATTTATAATAGACGCATAATTATGCGTCTCTGTGCACATACACAATAATAATATAATTGTATTTGCACAGAGATTGCATGTTATACAAGTTATATATCTGCTGTTTGGATGCACCATAAGGTCGCATCGCAAGTCCACAGCATTACCAAAAAAGTTACAACTTGCGCACGCACCATCCTATAGTAAATAAACATAATAATTTAGTTTTAAGGTGTTTAAATAGTTTTAATGTTGTAATTACTTGTAAATAAATTTAAAATAAAATACTAGAATACCAAAAAAAAAAACATAAAATAATTACATTATATAGGTCTTATGACAATCTTCTAATTTAGTAAGTACTAAATTACGGTAAGTACTTATTTGGGAGTGTCGGTAGTAAATCAATCATGGTACAAGTATGTTAATAGGAATACTAGATAAACTGCTCATATATTTCATTCACAGAGATCGTATTTGGAATACAAATTTGTTGATTCTAAGCAAATCACGATTTTGTATAGCCATAAGGAATACTACCTTTTAGATTACTCGCACTCTCTTGAAGGATGGAGCGGAAAACGGATATTGGATCATTGGACTACCAGGAATCATAGAAATACGTAGGCACGCATTGAAAGCTACTGTTAGAATAATAATCAAACGCAAATAATCAAATTCAAATGAATTTAACCCACCTTATAGTAATTATCTCGCATAAAAAAATATTTTCAACATTCAAAATGCAATTTAATAAATATAAAATGGTTTTAATTTTACATCTTTTAAAATTGATGGTGATCCAAATTATCTTAAACATGATGGCGACTCAGGCGCACCTATTTACACCTAACTATTAATACTAGAAGTACAAATCTTATATAATAAGTTTTTTTTTTCGAATATGTCACATATGAAATTGGCAGAGCATGATAGAAATTTAGTACTGTGACCTCTCCACTCCACATTTCATAACAAGATGATTCTCCTTTACATAGATTTACATCTATTGACTTATGAAACGCTTCAGTTGTATTAGATGCGGTGACGCTTGACGTCGATTCAAACTGGGGGTAGGTCTCAGGAAATATTTATAACTCTTTGTATGCAAAGCAACCTTGGGTCGAACAACGTGTTGCTTCATCCTCGATGCTTAGATCCTTTCTAGTATAATAGATGGAAAAGGTTTGTTTATTACCGGGAATGTAACGTCTGTGTTTCAACGTGAAAGCACGAGAGTTATTGGCAAAAGAGGTATTCCATCTTATTCTGCAGGGTTTAGATCATTCTGTTTGTGACATGGCCACCTGTGTGGGACTTAGCAAGCGAGGAAGTTATGGAAGCAGAAAGGACATCACAATCTTACTTTAAAATGTAAATCCACATGAAAATTTTCTATCTGAACAGCCGTCTCATTACCAGTAGTGCAAGTAATTACACAGAATATAAAAGACAAGGAATATACACAGTGAAAGGAAAGATGAGTACTAACATGAAACTGAACAATTTTCCCTGAGGAACTGAGGTTGAAATTTCAAAAATAACATTCAACTTTTCTTATAAACTTTAGTAACGTGACCGGCCAATTTGTATGAATTTTAATTTGGAGATCAACCTATGTTCCGTAGTGTAAGTTATTTAGTTTCATGAGTTACCACTATGTTGCAGATAAACAACCAATTAAATTTCTCGCTATATTATGTAGATAAATTTAATTAATGAATCAACAGTTTGTTTTAAAGTTGAAAATTGCCATTATTGTAGGTAGTTGTGTAGTTTTTACGAGTGTGAAAAAGAAATGTTGGTAAACCTAACGCCAAGATACTAGAACAGTCTAGAGTATTATCGTTTTATGATACCCCGGAAGAAGACAGACGGGACGACAATATATCAATACAAGAGGACAACAGCCAATGTCCCTATTTCGCAAACTCGAGAATCGAGTACGAACGCCTTATGTGGGCGAGAAGCGCTATCGCTCGGATTTGAATAGAATCTGCATGCGGCCCTTGTAGTGTTGATTGATGATATTGTATCGTGATGTAATGCAAGGATGTTTTCTACGACAAACTACGTAGAGCTTGTTATATTTGGAGAGACAGCACCTCAAAATTAGAAGAAGTTTGTACTTTATTGAAAAACTTTAAATCCCTCCAGCGCGCGGTCAAAAGTTTGAGTGAAAGAATGAGTATTTTTCACACCTGCTCATTCTACAAGAATAGCTGCTGTAATATGAATTACTTCCAAGTGAATGCTGAATCATAATATAGGTATAATTTTTGTTCGTTCGGTAGGAAATTCCTATTCTTGGTAGCAGCTGTCCGTCCAGGGGAATCACCGGTAATGTAACCAGTAACAAGGAAATTCAAACAAATTTCTGTGATATGTAATGCGTCCTATTTAATTGAAATTTAAAAGTTCTTTTTCTTTCATTATATGTTGTAGCTTCTAAGCACCAAGTTTTAACTAGTTGACAAAAATGTCTTCAATTGTAAAAAAGCTATGTTTTTTTTTCTATCATCCATGAGACGTAGGAAGAAGAGGTGTGAAAGGTAACGATATGGAGATTAGCATCACGATGGCATCATGCTGATTTGACACGCATCATTCCCATGTCAAGGCCACGTGTCATTTTGACATGTCCTTAATCGGCACGAACAACTATAGCGGCTCTTAAAAGGCGACTCTGTTAGATTCATTGTTCTTTTTTAATAAAGTCAGTCTTACTGTTATTGCTAGTTTGTTATTCTTAAGAATTTATTTATAGTTTTCCTTATATAACATGTATATTTTATGAATTTTACATGAATATTTTATTAATTAGGGCGTCGGTGGCCAAGTGGCTAGGCCCGTTGACTTCCGTTCCGAAGTTCGCGGGTTCAAACCTCGGCACGTACCAATGTGTTTTCGATTTTCGAATTCATATGTACGGTTATTCGACGCTCTTACGGTGAATGAAAACAACGTGAGGAAACCTGCACGCACCTGCGAAGAAATTCTAAGGTTGTGTGTGAAGTTGACCAACCCGCACTGGGCCAGCGTGGTCGACTAAGGCCCATTCCCCCTGGTATCAGGGTAGGCTCGAGCCCCTCGGTGGGGACAAATATGAGCTGTTAACGATTTTATTAATTATACAATAATTATTTTGTTACTATTTAACGGCGATAATAATAATAATAGCACAAATGAGAATAATGGCGCGGATGACATTTATCTTTGTATTGACTTTTGTTATTAAAAAAACGAATATGTCAATTTTACTGTTTATTAATTTATTTTTCTTTGAAACCATGACTAAAAGTAGCCGCTATGGCTTCCCCAGCTAGAGCTAGAGGTATACCATTAACTTAAAGTGAGAAACAAAATAAATAAATTCATTCGCATAGTGTCAGGTCAGGTGTTCAAGATCTTTGTTACACCTTTAAAGGTCTTAATAACTCACTTGCGATAGCGCGAACTGAATAATTTTCATCATAAATTCATCATCTATGGAAGGATACGTCAAGATGAAATAATATATTCAGTACAGGAGGCATAATTAATAAAATGTGAGAAATAACTGACATATCATATCGCAAAAGGATAGACACGCATACATTTGACAGCGTATAAGGACTTGCCACTACGACGTGTGAGAAAATGGTAGAAGTATTTGTCACTTTTTTGCTTGAGTTGTCATAACAAAGATTACTTGCAACTTGGGATGGTCGCCTATGACTATAGACTGACCGACTGGTCAGCCATTGAAAAGATTATCTTCCGTCGTCGATTTATATAACAGTTCTGCAACAACAAGGTAGATAGGTGTAGACGTTATATAAATTGATATTTTAATATATCGTCCACTGCTAGATTATCTATGTTCTATCACTTGAAACTTGGTTTTGTTTGTTCAGCAAAAATAACACAGTCACATTTTCTACGGGTCTACACGCGGTTATTTCTCGTCTTTGTTCCATTTTCAAAGTTCTAATTGTAATAATGAATTACTTCATCATCATCAGCATTATCATAATCAGTCACTCGGTCCACCTGCTGTGCCGAACATCACTCCTAAGGTGCCAGGCAGTAGGCTTCGCTAGGGCACAGAATATATAATAGTACTCATACGTCTCTAGATAGAAACATACCCCTGCGTTATCAATTAGAAGAAGTAAGGGGGTCCAATTATGTTTGCCTGTGTTTGTACGTAATTGTTTTGGTCACATTTATGTTTCATTGAGCCTTGTGGTCCCCGACTTAAAATTCAAACTCTTCCTGTGGGTGTCGTAAAGGCGACTAAAGAAACATCCAGGGAATGGGTAGTACCTTTCACCTGTATAATCAAAAACCCGCCTGGTAAGCGTGAAGATTATGACAACACCCCCCTTTAATAGGTTACAGTAGTACCTATAATGTTCCCTGATACTATGGAAGCCTCCGTGATCGATTGGTCAAACGCTCGCCTTTCGTTAAGGAGGTCCCGGGTTCGAATCCCAGTGGGACACTTGTCGAACTTAATAACCCTGTGAGACTTCACTATCACTACATAGTATAAAATAAAGTCGCTTTCTCTGTCCCTATGTCCCTATGTCCCTCCCTTTGTACGCTTAAATCTTTAAACTTACGCAACGGATTTTGATGCGGTTTTTTTTAATAGATAGAGTGATTCAAGAGGAAGGTTTATATGTATAATACATGCATAATATACTTAAGGATAGCCCACAATAACCATTTTCCCGTGCGGAGCCGGGGCGGGTCGCTAGTATGCGATATTAGTTTGAACAGAACTGGCAGGTTCGCCTAATGTGTGCGCTGCTACGGTCACCTGACTAGGCAGGACCTGTAGGAGGTAGCTAGGAGTCGGAAAGCTGCTATACATAACCTTTAGAAAGGAAATTGCAGGCTGAATCCCCAGATTTTCTAAAAAGAAAGATGATTCCGTGCTTCGGGAGGCACGTAAAGCCGTTGTTAGTCCCGGCTACTATCTACGGATGTAAAGTATCAGTAGCGTAAATTACACTGTGTAATGTCAGAAGCCTTAGACAATTTAGTAGTATTTCTGACACCAGGATTTGCAAGTTATGTTGTTGTTGTTGTTTGTTTGTTTGTTAGTTGTTAGTTGTGTCTGTGTTTCTTGGTGTCAATAAAGAATATTTGTATTGTATTGTATTGTTAAGTTATCCTCAAGACCCACACGTTAAGTAAGCCACTGAGTATTTAAATACAAATTCTCTCCCAGTCCATTCAAAACTTCCAGTTCAGACCTTAGCGCATAATCATTGCTGACTTACTCTATGGTTATTTGCATTAAATCCACATGGTGTTTCAGATACCACACGCACTTATCACTACACCGAGGCTGAATGGCGCATAGTGGTCATTGTGGGCATTGCGCAGACATACACTAGCGCCTGCGTGTCATGACTCTGCGAGTAACATCTCAATAGGCTACTGTACAGCCGTATGTGTTGACGGCTTTACATGGTCTGTGGAGGCCGGCGTATTCCTGTCTTCACATTATAAAAACTATAGTCTGTAATTACGACTTAACATCAAGTCATTTATTCATTTATAGGTTCTTGTTAGAGCGCCTAATAAGCCTTCTTAACATTAAAATAATTATCTTTATTAATTAAAAAGTAGAGTCTATTTTACAAAGCTTTTACGTCTTTTTTGGCTTTACAATGACATCAGGCATTACGAGTTCCACAAAACAAGTACGTACTAACATACTGAGTTTAGAAAGCGCTTATAAGTGCTCCAGTTTATTTCTAGACATTTTATAAGCTTCATTTAATTATACTGCTTTTATTTCCTATGCGCGATATTGAGATTGTGCTTTTAATATGCCATAATCAATTACATCAGGGGCTCTACTCTTGAAATCAATATCGATCCCGATTTCAACCCAATTCAGTAGGTACTAAACTCAATTTTGGACCGCTGCTACTCTTAAAAATCTGATCGCCAAGTGTTGACAATAATGTCCTATAACATTTAGTTCATTCAATATCCTCCCAATATGAAACCAAGGTGGCGCTAGTATGGCATTCGAGAGTACGAAAATCTCACAATATCGACGGATCGGAATCGCCGTCAAGTGTAGCCCCTCAGTTTTTTGTCAGTAGGGTGCAGTAGGTCCGTATGAGGAGGGGATATAGCGGCGTACCCACCACGTACCCACATACGCGGGAAAGAGACAATATACGAGTTTGTATGCGGCCTGTCCTAGAAATAGCGGGCACAATCAGTGTTACAAGCAACATATAAACTCGAGTATCGTGCCTCGTCGTGGCTAGGGCCGTTGACTTCCATTCGGAAGTTTGCGGGTTCAAGTGTCGGCACGTACCAATGTGTTTTCGATTTTCGAATTCATAATATGTACCCTACGGTGAAGGAAAACATCGTGAGGAAACCTGCACACCTGCGCAGTAATTCAAAGGTAGTTTGTGTAGTTGACCAACCCACACTGGGCCAGCGTGGTCGACTAAGGCCTGTTCACCCTAATTACAGGATAGGCTCGAGCCCCTTAGTGGGGACGTATATGAGCTGTTAGTGATCGTCCCTCATTTCGCGCTTTGCCGTGTCTGTGTGTTCGCTTATTTAGTGTGGACTCGGCTGCAATAAGAAAGCACCTCACGTTCTTTATAGCATTGTTCCGTTCAGACCTACAAGGGACACTGCGTTACCTTTCTTACTGTATTGTTTATACCAAGGTATGTAGGAGGTTATCGGTGCGCAATAATGCAGACCCTTCGTTAGCCGAGCGTAATCACCAGCTGTAAAACCAACAGTGCTATAATTATTGTGGAATTTATTAAGCGATCAGCTCGGCTGTGGTTTGGCGATTGGTAGAATAGAGTTCGCTAGACAATCGGAATAATACCTTTATAAGCATAAACTTAGGTTAACGTAAAAAACAAACGTGGAAGTTATTGAAATTAAAGATAGAAATGATTTTTAGATAAAAAAAATATTATTTCAATCCTTGGATACTACTTTCCTATATAAAAATACTCTTTCACTATACGCATATTAATTTTATATTGTATCTACAGAAAATAAATTTTATGTTACCGTCTCTAATGCAGGTTAGTAGTTATAAAATTTTATTGTTTTAGGTTTTACTAGATAATGGGCACCCATTTCAATTGATTAACGTAACTGCTCAGTAGCTTAGAATTTATTTAGTATGCAATTAGGAATTGCTGAGTTATTGCGTCAAATATATACTAATTAGGTTTCTGATTGTATCGTGCTGTTTTTTTATTTATTGCATAAGATGTCTGGTAATAATCGTAGTTTTTTATAAGATTTTTTACGTGTTTTTTACTAACTTACCACCACGACGATATGAGATGTCAAGGTTTATTACTCGAACGTCTCTCTGAGATAACACTTAATTAGAAAAAAATAATAACCCCCGACACAAAACGGTTACTTGATCCTTTCAACAACTAGAAAAGAGCTGATACTTTCAAATGGCTGAAGATATTTTCTTGGATCATAGCTAAGAACACTCTCGATTGTGACACCTTGCAAAAAAAAAACTAGATCAAAATCGGCGCATCCGTTTAGGAGCTACGATGCCACAGACAGACAGACACACACGACAAACTTATAACACCATTTTTTTTCGTCAGGGGTAAAAAATAGCGTCAAACAGTCAGCTTTGACTCAGCCTTTACTCGGATGCATATTGTGAAAAATGGGTACAGTCAAATAGTCGCTTAGAACTGAGTAGCAGAATAACCGCGCAACTAAAAGTACTAGAATTATATCTGCCGCTCATTAATCAATAAATTAAAATAAATTAAAATATACCAATGCAATGTTTACTTAAGCATGGGAAGGGCGTTACGAGCTTTGCTTACTTTGGCTGACAAGGGGGAGGGAGGGTTAAATAATTGTAGTTAATCTGCTTACGTAATATACTTGATCTTTTTTGAGATATTTTTCTTGTTGTAGGAATCGCTGTGTTTTTTTTTATTATATTGAATGGGTAAAAATCCAATGTATTTTTTTGAAAGTTACTTCAAACTATCCTAAAAAAAATAGCAAAAAACAAGGCATACAAGGATATAAAACAATTATATAATAATATATTTTTAGGTACACATAATTAATTATAAAATGCAATTTATGAAGTAAGTACACATAATATAAGAAATCATAATAAATGTTCAGTAGTTAATGGTTTATTACAGTAGCTATCCTATGTTGTGACGTAAATAGATCTGTACTCGGCGGCGAGTAAATCAAAGGTGCGCGTGGGCATTCAACGGCGATGTCCCGCGGCGCACATCTGTTTGTTTGTATGGGTTATACGGGACGTGCTAAAAATAATTACCAACTTTATTTGACCAAAGAATGCAGTATAAAAATGGCAAAAAAAATTGTTTCATAAAATAGTTTATGCTGCTATTGCAAAATATTTTTATATAATATATATCGTTTTGTTTTGTGAGCAAATCATGACTTTGTAGACTATTAGCGATGCCCATGATCCAAGAAGACAAGGTCTTACAATTAGACCACGTGACTGACACAAGCCTACGGCATTTTGCGCTGTTCATCCTTGTCTATTACATGCATTCGACAAGGATGAATTGGCAAAATGACGTAGAAATGACGTAGGCTCGTGTTAGTCACGTGGTCTAATTGTAAGACCTTGTTTTCTTGGACCACGGCGATGCCTATCTGGTAGTCGACCAAATTTATGAAATTTTTCGGCGAAAATCCGTTAAAACAGAAAAGCTATAGTTTGTAAGTGGTGAGGCTTGTTTGGTCGTACTTTGGTCGTACAACACAAGCATAAGTCAATAAAACAAATCAATATTGTCCTCTGGAAAATAGCGTACCAATTAGAGTATTAGTTATGCCAGTCTACAGATATCGATGTGGGAATCTATGTAATATTATTTTCAAAATTTTATGTTTTAAATATCGAATTTGCGTGTTTTTGAATAAATATGCGGTTATAAAAAAATTTAACCTACCTATACTAATTTTATCACTCTATGTATTTAGAAAGTCCTTAAAGATTCTGGCTGTATATTGTGTATTTCCATGGTCTAACTAAATAAATCCTTCACCGTTGTTATTGTGCTTGCGCGTTGACTTAAACGTATTGTGGTGGTTGCGTTAATTTAGCGCTTAGATGTGCTATGTGTTTTTGTTTGACGCTGCAGAATTGTTTAGTCGCAGCTGCTGCAGCTTAAAAATGGGATTCAGTTATACGCATCCCAATTTGTGTACAAGTAGGATTCTCCTGATTCTATTAATTGGTGATAGTAGTGGTATGTGTGGTCAAATCAAGTCTTTGACCCTATGAAGTTTACATTGTTCTTATTTCTATTGAATAAGGGAGAAAATCGCGTTTGTTCATCTTACTATAAATAATTGATAGGGTTCAAATTTGCGTGTTATTGTCTGTATTAACTTGAGGCAATATTCCGGGTGAAACATGATGGTGAAGTACCTATTAACTTTAAGTGAGGAATTCTGAAGAGAATTTATCATATAGACTTTGAGAAATATTATTGAAGTTTTGTAATTCAAACCAACCACTCAAATATTGTACAAATAGTGTCATACCTACACATTGTTTATTTGACACCTAGGAAAATATTACAGAAATGTATAATTTGATTATTAACGTGATAATGTGAGGAAACCAGCGCACACATCTAAAAAAACACTATATTATATCCACTATATTATATGTTTATTTTATAGCCTTTATCTGAGAGCGATCTACCCGCGTTAGACCAGCTTGCGTGAAAACATTAAATCAAGGATGGTATATGTATTAAATTAACTGAAGACGTATACAATCTCCTTTTGCAAGAACTTACTATTCAACATCATCACATCATCATTTCAGCCAGTAGACGTCCGCTGCTGGACAAAGGCCTCCCCCAAACATCTCCAAAACGATCGGTGCCACGCTGCCCACATTCAGCGGTTTCCCGCGACCCTTACCAGATCGTCGGTCCACCTTGTAGGGGGCCTGCCCACGCTACGTCTTCCGGCGCGTGGCCGCCATTCAAGAACCTTTTTCCCCAACGACCATCGGTTCTACGTGCAATGTGCCCTGCCCAATAGAATAAATATTCACTCTATAGAAACGACATTTTGTAAACAAAGTAGGTACAAACCTCCTAAAGCTGTTACCCAACACTCTCCGTGTGAATCCCGCAGTAATATAAACAATAAACGGCGTCCCATTGTAGTACTCGGAAACAGAAACATTTCAGTAGCAACCAGATACGATCTTCTTCATAGCATTCTCATGAGCTCAATCATCCGTAATATGGCTCTTATATAGCACTTATATGGCGAATTTATACAATAAAGAAGCATTAGATTCAGATAGCAGTGAGTTAGTCCTGAGTTAGAATGCACTGCGAGCGGCGATCTGGTACGGCTATCAGATCCTGCGCACCATATCCGATGCTACCAGATGAACTGGCCATTGAAAACAATAATATTACAGTTATATGGATAGAAAGTTGGGTAGATGCACTATCTGACATAGAAATCCTAGGGTCATCTAGTAATAATATTGGTTGATTCGCTATCGTAGGCTAATATCCGTTATGCTGGACTGGGCTGCGAAATTGCCGGTTACGCTTTAGAGCAATTTGGGAAAATATAAAATTTTATTGTAAGCTCTCATTATCAGGCTTCGTAAAAGATCCAATCTGCCTTATTACTTGAATACGTCGATAAAGTTAGTATAGTAAATAAATAAATACGCATATCAAATTATTATTATAACGAGAGAGAACATGAGTCAACTATGCCATGAAAATTTAATATACTCTTCAATATAAATTTAATGGATAAGTCATATTGTAGCATGTAAACTTCGTAAATACTTATTAAATAGTTAGTCCGCTCGTAAAACCGTGTAGGCCCGCGTTGCTCTAAGCTCTCTGCTGATATCCTAATACTAGTACGAATTCTGACCGACAGCTTTGACGACGACGCCGTGTGGTTCCGCCATGTCTTCCCAATACTTCCTGAAACGGACAGCAAACAAGCTCCAACGACGCGCCAGCCAATCAGAGGCCGCGACGCCGCCTAGCTCAGGAAGGCGTAAGCTAGTTGCGCGCATGAAATGCACATGATAAATAGGCCCCCTGGCGGCAAAAAATCAGACACAAGCGATCTTCACCTTTCGTCGGCAAGAAGAAAACGGAGCAGCTTCCAGCCTTCAGATCCAGATTTCAAGAAATTCAAGATATTCAAGATTTCGCAAGAATTTCGCAAGATTACAAGATTTGCAGCAAGCAAGATTTCCTTCAAGATTTCCGTGTATAAATCAAGATTTTTGTTGTAAATATTGTAAATACGCTAAGCTCAGAATATATCTTATGTTTCAACTTTTTTTTATTGGTCTTTTGGTATTTTGAGCGTCAACAACTGGTCCTTCGAGCCGGATCTCGAAGGACTGGAAGCGTATAGAAGCAGTCCGTCTACTACGAAGAAACCGTCCGTCAACTACGAGGGAATCGTCTGCCACCATGCCTATGAAGACGAGGAGCATGCTGGATTGCGAAGACCGGCCGGAACCAACGACGTCTCAAGAAACGGAAGCAACCGTGCGTCAAGAGCACTCTGCTGCGCTACACGGACCCGCCGCTACGCCCTACGAGAAGAGGGGCGCGGGGGCCGTCGGGCGGGGTGAAGGGGGCGCGGATTGCGGGGCGTCGCGTCGGTCAGTCAAGACTACGGCAACCAGACAACTAAGGGAGCGGCAGGCGAACCTACAAGCTGAAATCAAACTCGCAGAACTACGTCGCCGTGATCTAGAGCTGCAAGAGGAGATCGTACGGAAGAATCTCGCACTGGCGCTATCTGAGATCGATAGTGAAGACGGCGGCGACGAAGTTGAAGAGAAGCGAACGCAACAGAATGCAGCTGCGACGGACGCATGGATACGCTACGGGCAACGGTACCTGGAAGGGAATCCGGGACCGACCCCTCCGATGCCGACCATCACTCGCTCACCTGACGACGACGTGGGCGGAGCAATGGACAAGCAACAACGAACGCGGTTCGAAGATGAGCGCCGTCGCCTGCAGACTCCGAACGAAGATGAGAACAAGGACGAACACCGACGAAGAGCGCGATCGACAACGCCTGGGCGGTCACGGGACAGGGGACTGGAGCGGCTCGCCGAAGCATTGGAGGAAGTCAGCCGAGCAAGACCGCCGCCACGTCAAGCACAAGATCTACCTACGTTCAGCGGGTTAGCGGAAGAATGGCTGCCGTTCAAGGCCGCCTTTCGGGACTCCACTATCCTCTACAAGTACTCCAAGGCGGAGAACTTGGCAAGACTACGCGGCTGTCTACGTGGTCAGGCGAAGCAAGCAGTCTCAGCGCTGCTCTACACAGCAAGCAGTCCCGAGATCATCATGCGCACATTGGAGCAGCGATTCGGCCGACCGGAAATCCTCATCGACAAGACGATGGAAGAGCTGCGAAGACTACGGCGACCGGGGGATTCAGCATACGAGCTAAACGACTTCGCTGTGAAGGTTCAAGACTTGGTCTCCGTGCTGGCTACAATCGACGACCGCGGCTACCTGGAGAACCCGATGCTGACACGAGAAGTCATCACTAAGCTGAGCCGACACGAGCGAGCAAGATGGTGCCAGTACGCTGAAGAAAAGGGAGATCGCAACATGGCACCGATCTTGGTCCTGTCGGAGTTCCTGATGATGGAAGCGGACTACGCACTGAAGCACGCCTACGAACCTGCAGCACCTACGACGCTACCCCGTGCAACAACAACGATGCCTGCGCGCGCCTCGCCGGCACCTTATAAGAAGATGGAAACACCGAGACGCACCGAACGACGGCCACGTGACGCTGCATACACGACAACAGACGAGCGGACTACAAACGCACCGTCGTGTCTATGCTGCGGCGGGCCACACAGCGTACCGGAATGCAGCAAGTACCAGCGAATGACTGTCAACGAGCGCTGGCAATGGCTGAAGGATGAACGCGTTTGTTTTAGATGCGTAAACAAACGCCATCGACGCTTCGCTTGCAAGGCGAAGAAATGCGGCAAGAACGAGTGCAACCTACCTCACCACGCGTCACTTCACATGGGCAGCCCGCCGCCACAGCAGCCAAGGACCACAGCTGCGACCGAGCCACCACCAAACGAAGAGGAAAGCGTGATCTCTGCCTCCGCCACTACAACACCGGAGCGAGGAGCGGTTCTTCTGAAGGTGTGCCCGATTGTGATCAAAGGGCCAACGGGACTGGAAGTGAACACCTACGCACTACTGGACGAGGGATCTACGGTCACTCTAATAGACGAAGAGCTCGCAGAGAAGATAGGCGTCGATGGACCAACAAGCGCGATGCACATACATGGAGCGACAGCACCGCAACGCGAAGCAGCAAGCAAGCGAGTGAAGCTGCTAGTACGAGGGAAGAGCCAGCGGGACATTCACGAAATCAAGGCCCGCACCGTGAAGAAGCTAACCCTTGGACGGCAACACGTGATGGAAGACTGCCTGCGCTACGAACACCTGCGGGAGCTGAGCACAACGGACGTCTGCTACGAGTACGCATGGCCTCGCGTGCTCATTGGCGCCGACAACTGGCACCTCATCGTGTCAAGAAGACTACTCCTCGGTCGACCCAACGAACCGATCGCGTCTCTCACCGAGCTAGGATGGGTCATCCACGGAACGGTGCCCCCTCCACTCAGCGCGACCGACGATCAGCACATCGTGTTGCACCTACGACACGAGCCGAACGAGCGAAGCCTAACAAGAGACGAAGAACTACACGAGAGGGTCAAGGCGCACTTTCACATAGACGCACTGGGGATCACTACGAAGACGAAGCTACCTGAAACGGACAAGAGAGCAATGGAGATCTTCGAGCGCACCATCAAGGCAGTCGACAACCGCTACGAAGTTGGACTACCGTGGCGCACCGACGATGTCGAGCTGCCGCCGAGCTACGCTATGGCGCTACGAAGACTCAAGACAATCGAGAAGAAAATGGAAGCTTCAAACGATTTCCAGCAAGCCTACGCAGCGCAAGTAACCAACCTGATGGAGAAGGGATACGCCGAGCGCTGCACCGGCCCTGAAGGAGACAGCCCACGAGCATGGTGGCTGCCGCACTTCGCCGTGACGAACCCGAACAAGCCAGGAAAGGTGCGGCTTGTCTTCGATGCTGCAGCCAAGAGTCACGGGACATGCCTCAACGACGCGCTACTCGACGGGCCCGACCTGCTGCAATCACTGCCGGGCATACTGTTCCGGTTCCGCGAACATCGTGTGGCGATAGCAGCGGACATTCGCGAGATGTTTCTACGCATCAAGATACGCGATGAAGACCAACCAGCACAGATGTTCCTATGGCGAGAGGATCCGGCGCAACCACCGACCAAGTACAAGATGACTGCGATGATATTCGGCGCACGAAGCTCACCGTTCCTGGCGCACAGCGTGCGCGACTACAACGCGAGGCAACACCGGGGGGAGTTCCCGCGCGCACACTACGCCATCACCCGCAGCCACTACATGGACGACCTGGTCGACAGCTACGAGACCGCCGAAGAAGCCAAGACCGTCGCGAGAGAAGTACGAGAAGTTCACGCTCGCGCCGGCTTCACCATAGGAAGCTGGTACTCCAACGACGACGACGTGCTGCGCGAACTGCCCACCGAGCTACGAGCCGACGCGACGGGTCGGCAACTAGGACAGAGCGCGCACGACTACGAGAAGACGCTGGGAATCAAGTGGCACGCTTCAACCGACCAGCTAGCCTTCAACACAACGCTGGCACGCGTCCACGACGAAGTACGGCGAGGGCTACGCACACCGACGAAGAGGGAGGCGTTGAGCGCGGTTATGTCCGTATTCGACCCGCTCGGCCTTCTTAGCTACTACACCGTACGAGCGAAGATCCTGCTACAACGAATATGGAAACTGAAGACCGGGTGGGACGAAGCGATTCCTGAAGAAGTGGCCCACGACTTCGAGAGGTGGCTTCGAGCTATGGACGACATCGGCAGCCTGCATCTCGACCGCTGCTACCATACGGGGGGAGCTGCCATCACTAACAAGCAACTCCACGTGTTCTGCGACGCGAGCGAAGACGCCTACGCTACAGCGGCTTACTGGCGAATAGAAGACAGCAGCGGAAGCGTCAAGATCACCCTCGCCGCAGCCAAGGCCCGGGTAGCACCACTACGACCACAGAGCATCCCGAGAATGGAACTGCAGGCGGCACTGATCGGAGCCCGCCTAGCCGCGACGATCATTCAAGAACATCGCTGGATGCCGGCCAAGGTTGTCTACTGGAGCGACTCAAGAACGGCGCTGCAGTGGATAAGAAGTGACAGCATCAAGCTCACGCCTTATGTCGCACATCGAGTCACCGAGATCACCGAGCTCACCAACCCAGCATCATGGCGCTGGGTACCGACGGCTGACAACGTCGCAGACGACGCCACGCGCATGGGAGACGACGTCAAGCAAGCCAACGACCGATGGTTCACGGGCCCCGAGTTTCTACTCCAACATGAAACTCACTGGCCCACTGAAGAAGATGCTAAGCAAGAAGATGAAGAACACGTGCAACATGTCAGAACAGCGGTGACAGACTGCCTTCCTTCGGTCTCTCGTTTCTCACAACACGAGAGATTGATACGGGCTACCGCTTACGTGTTGCTATTCATCGAGCTATGCCGAAAACGAACGAAGACACTGAAGCTACGTCACATCAAGGAAGCAGAGAAGCTGTGGATACAACGCGTACAGCAAGACGCCTTCGCTGATGACATCGCCCGACTGGAGAAGAAGAGCCCAGTGCCAAGGTCGAGCAAACTATACAAGCTCGACCCGGCAATAGACGACGACGGGATCCTACGACTGCGGGGACGAATCGGAGCGGCCAACGTGAGCGAAGAAGCGAAGCGACCCATCATACTGGACGGTCGCCACCCCTACACGAAGCTACTCGTCGCAAGAGAACATCAGCGCGCCGGCCACGCAAACAACGAGCGCGTGGTCAACGACCTGCGGCAGAAGTACTGGATCACACGACTACGACCCACCGTGCGCACCGCAGCCAAGGAATGCGGCCGATGCAGAGTAAGAAAAGCGGCGCCGAACGTTCCCCCTCACGGGGACCTACCCATCGAGCGGCTACAGCCATTTGCGCGCCCGTTCACCTACACGGGCGTGGACTACTTCGGCCCGCTCATAGTCACCGCGGGTCGAAGGTTCGAGAAACGGTGGGGGGCGCTCTTCACATGCCTCACCACACGTGCAGTACACATAGAAATAGCGCACTCGCTAACAACGGAATCTGCAATAATGGCACTGAGAAGAATGGCGGCACGACGTGGATGGCCGCACACAATCTACAGCGACAACGCGACCAACTTCAAGGGAGCCGACACAGAGCTGCGCGCCGCCTACGCCGAGTGGCTGCCACAACTGAAGAACTACGCAACAACACAACGCACAGAGTGGAAATACATCGCTCCAGGGGCGCCAAACCAAGGAGGCGCATGGGAGCGCCTAGTCCGGTCCATCAAGACTGCACTATCAACGACACTCAACGAGAAGCATCCACGCGACGAAGTGCTGCTCACCGTGGTCGCCGAGGCAGAGAACGTCATCAATGGAAGACCCCTCACGCACGTGCCCGTGACGAAGGACGACCCAGAGGCGCTGACTCCGAACCACTTCCTGATCGGGTCATCATCTAACCTACCAATCTACGGGCCCTGTGAACACGCCGTGAGAAGCACATGGAGGACAAGCAGAGCCCTGGCGGACGAATTCTGGAAGCGCTGGGTGAAGGAGTATCTACCAACCCTCACACCCCGCGGCAGCAGCACCAACGAAGCGAAGCCCAAGGTCCGAGACGGGGACCTAGTCGTCGTGATGGATCCACAGCTGCCCCGCAACGTGTGGCCAAGAGGCGTCGTAGTCAAGACCTACCCAGGACCAGACGGCCAGGTGCGAGTCTGCGACGTGGAGACCAAGGGAGGAGTCTTCAAGCGCGCAGTCAGAAAGCTGGCTGTCCTCCCGACACAATGAAGAGGCTGCGAAGATCTACGCCGGGGGGAGGATGAAACGGACAGCAAACAAGCTCCAACGACGCGCCAGCCAATCAGAGGCCGCGACGCCGCCTAGCTCAGGAAGGCGTAAGCTAGTTGCGCGCATGAAATGCACATGATAAATAGGCCCCCTGGCGGCAAAAAATCAGACACAAGCGATCTTCACCTTTCGTCGGCAAGAAGAAAACGGAGCAGCTTCCAGCCTTCAGATCCAGATTTCAAGAAATTCAAGATATTCAAGATTTCGCAAGAATTTCGCAAGATTACAAGATTTGCAGCAAGCAAGATTTCCTTCAAGATTTCCGTGTATAAATCAAGATTTTTGTTGTAAATATTGTAAATACGCTAAGCTCAGAATATATCTTATGTTTCAACTTTTTTTTATTGGTCTTTTGGTATTTTGAGCGTCAACACTTCCCATTGAGTGTCTTAGAAGGCGCGTAGGAAGAATGTTTAGTTTAGTTTTATTTATCTCATACTACAAGATTGCACACATTTTTAAATTATTATAAAAAGGACATCCGTAGTGTGATCGTCAATACTAGTATGTATAATTATGAAAATATAACTAAAGAAATTTATTACATAATTGATTGTGGTACCGGCATCAAAATAGGACCATCCCAAGTCTATCTATTAAGTTTCGTAGAAGGCGACCGACTAAACTAAAGAAGTAAGATCATAGAAGAATAAATATTTTTTTGTAAAAAATTCGCATGACTCACTGGCATAGAAAAAGGAAGAATTTTTTTGTAGTATAGTAAGTAAGTAAGTAATTCTTTATTGCTTACAAATAAAATATTTTCAAAAAAAACTTACAAATAAAATGTGCGCAAAGGCGGTCTTATCGCTATTTAGCGAACTCTTCCAGACAACCTTAGAGTATAGGAAAACAATTAAGGAGCATGGAGTAGTGCTAATGAAAAAGGATACACGATTAAAATACATAGAGATGTAGGGTAGGCTGGAGCCCCTCGGTGGGGACATACATGAGCTGTTAATGATGATAGAGAAGTAGTACATGCAAATCTTAAAGAAACTGATTTTGTTAACTAGCTGAGGTGCGGGGGGTTGTCTGGGGATTGTGATTGCTCCAAAGTCATGCAGCTTTCTATTGGTGACTTTCTATTGGTAGAAACTGCCGGAATACAAAAATATCTCAGTACGAAATCACTTAGTGTTGACAGGATCGGGTTGCCTTATATTACGTCCGGGTTGCCTGGAAGAAATTGCTCTAAGCAATAAGGCCGCCTGTTGCCTAACGCTTTAGTTTGTAAGTTTTATAATTGTTCATTTCTTATTTGCGTGCAATAAAGAATTTTGTATTGTATTGTATTGTACGTCTCTAATGTTAGATACTCGTTGGTCACAGGCACAGGCTAGCAATCTGTCACTATGGTTTGTTTCATATTAATCCGGACAAAAGAGCACTGACGACGCCTGGATAAAATTCGCACACTTTTTTCTACCGATACGATAAAACTATAGGAAATTATCGCAAAATACGTAATTTGGCATAGCGCAGTGTAGTAGAAAGCGGGGTGAGCGTGTAAGCTTGCCAAACATTTTGCTGTTACATTACTTTTAATATTTTTTTAGAAAATAAAGAATTTTTGTCCGGATTTATATGAAACAGAAACAAACCATAGATGCACTACGGAACACAAAGACTGGTGTATCTTATTTTTAGATGCGAACTATTGCGAACATTTTGGTTTTGGTTTCAGTCTGGGCTCCCTGTGTGTGAGTTTATTCATTCTCTACTCACCCCTTTACGGAAAAGATCGTGTCTTTATGTATGTACAATACAATACAATATTTTCAAAATCCTTAACAGAAATATGGAATGATTGCTGGAGAATAAAAGGAGTAAACATCTCATTTAGGCATTCTTAGCGTAAAGGAAGTAAATCTGAACCGTCTCTTGAAAGAAGAAAGTCTTAATTTCAATTAAAAGTTCATTACACAGACAAGAAATAAAGATACTAGAAAAGCCAAATTTGTATGCTATGATTTTAGCACTTTGATCATATTTATGATAAATAAATTGTGCAATAATCGTATATCATCATAACTATTCATAACATAAATGAGATAATAATACAAGCAAAATCTATAAAGGTGTAAATGGCTCAATGTAATAAACATCTGAAATGGTGCCTTAGCAGTTTAGATTATCTAGATTAGGAGATCTTTGCTTACTTTCATATTACAGTATGCCGGTACCTATTCAAATTAACAAGATCAGTTAAACGCAAGTAAATAAGTGCTAATCAACATAGTTATTTAAGCATTAAAAGTTATGTTGAGAAAGTTAAGCTATAAATAGTAACAAATACTAGTAACAGTTGAAGACAACATATACAATGTCTATTTTATATTTCATCATCATCATCATCATCTCAGCCGAAAGACGTCCACTGCTGGACAAAGGCCTCCCCCAAGGATCTCCACAATGATCGGTCCGGCGCTGCCCGCATCCAACAGCTTCCCGCGACCCTCACCAGATCGTCGGTCCACCTCGTGGGGGGCCTGCCCACACTACGTCTTCCGGCGCGCAGTCGCCATTCAAGAACCTTTCTGCCCCAACGGCCGTCGGTTCTACGCGCAATGTGCCCAGCCCATTGTCACTTAAGTTTAGCGATTCTTCGGGCTATGTCGGTGACTCTGGTTCGCCTGCGGATCTCATCATTCCTGATTCGATCACGCAAGGAAACTCCAAGCATAGCCCTCTCCATCGCTCTTTGGGTGTCGTATCGTCAGCGACCACGTCTCAGTTCCGTAAGTCATCACTGGCAACACACATTGGTCAAAGACTTTAGACTTAAGACACTGCGGTAATTGGGACGAAAAGATGTTGCGCAGCTTCCCGAACGCTGCCCATCCAAGTTGGATTCGACGATTGACCTCCTTCTCGAAGTTAGATCTACCTAGCTGGACTGTTTGTCCCAGGTAGACGTAATGGTCTACAACTTCGAGAGCGGAGTCCCCAACTTTTATTGGAGTGGGTACTACATGGGCGTTCGACATGACTTTTGTCTTCTCCATGTTCATCTTCAGACCCACTTGTTGGGAAACTCTATTGAGGTCATCGAGCATTGCGCCGAGGTCCTCCAAGGTCTCAGCCATGACTACGATATCGTCGGCAAACCGAAGGTGAGAAATGTACTCGCCATTGATATTGATGCCATGTCTTTTCCAGTCCAGAAGCTTGAAGACATCCTCCAGTGCAGCGGTGAACAGTTTCGGAGAAATAACGTCTCCCTGTCTTACACCACGCTACAGCTGGATTGGTCTGGAGTTCTGATCCTGGAGTCGGACTGACATAGTGGCATTATCGTACAAACACTCGATATACCGGTAGTCAATTTGGCACCTCTGAAGAGACTGCAGCACTGCCCAAGTCTCAATCGAATCGAAGGCTTTCTCATAGTCCACGAACGCTAAGCATAGTGGCTGGTTATACTCTTCGGTCTTCTGTATAACCTGCCGCAGCGTGTGGATGTGGTCTATGGTACTAAAGCCCTTTCGGAAACCGGCTTGTTCGGGAGGCTGGAAGTCGTCGAACCTGCGCGCGAGACGATTCGTGATAACATTGACATGACATTTTATATTTATAAATAAGTAATTGAAAAGCCATGTGACGTATCCAACATGTATAAAGTCAATTAAAAATAAAAACGAGTGAAGAGAAATTGACTAAATAGAGTTATAAGGCGAGAGTGGAAGGAAGCGTTGGAAGGGGAAGACCAAGACGAACGTTTCAAAATCAAATCGGGGACGTTCTGTCGAGTCAAGAGTACTCTAAACCGACGAGCATGCACGAGGAGATTAATTAATGTGAATGAATCGAAAGAAGTGTGTTTGGATCGTAGCAAGTGGAAGGAAGTGGTCTCTGCCTACCCCTCCGGGAAAGAGGCGTGACTTTATGTATTATGTATGTAAAAATAAAAATTACAATTTATATATTTTATTTCGTTTAAAAAAAAGTAAAAGCATGTTCTATTACTAAACCATTTACGTCATAAAACTAAACCGTAGAAAAATAATTAATGATAATACCACGAAAGGCTATCGAAACTTATCATTTGATCTAGACTATTAACTTATTAAATCTGATTCAGTCTAAAAATGTAGCCCACACATCTGTTTGATGAATCTCGTGGCAGATTCGCTTGGAGGTAATAAATTTCACAAGATTACCGACTAGATGATTAATACACGTGTTCCATACAAAAATGACCAGACGATCGATCTACGTGGGTGTTTAATTTGTATGGAAGATCATTCATCATTAGCCGTTTAAAGGAACTAGCACGGTAATTTGATGAATAAAAGCAGGAAGATATGCAACATTCTTCTGTATGTAGTCACTGTTGAACTTCTAAATTTCAAATTGTCTATCATTAAGATCGATTGTCGCAGTTTAGTCCAGTCGGGTAGTACTATCATTTTCTCCTGTGGTCCAGTGTAAGTCTGTGCAAGTATAGACTTTATAAACAACTTTTAGATCTCTCCTCACTGGTGTTCAGAAGTTTTATTTTATCGTGATTATGATTAAGTGCAAAGTACTAGACACATATTATGTACACAAGACTATTCTTAAAAAATCTAATCATAATACACAAATAAGAAACATCGATCCCTAACCCGTCTGCCAAGCGTGGGGATTTTAGCCAAAAAAATTAAAAACATTTTGTTTCTCTGTCTGTTTGTATAGGCTAATCTCCGAAACAGCCAGACCGATATGAATGAAATTTTGCATGTTGGTATTCCTACGGAAAACTGAGCACGGAAAAGTCAAGAAACAACGCGGGCGTAGCCGCGGGCGGACAGCTAGTTATTATATAAAGTTTTACCAAAGAGATAAGTTACTAACTTAAAGCACGTTAAAGCTGCTTTTTGGTAAACGATAGTTGAGATTTTACGAATACATTATAGGACACTTGGTAAATGTGTATGGTTTAGTCTGTGGTAAGCAACATATCTCTAGTTTTTCGAACAGTGTCGAGTGCAGCTAATGATACAGGGTAAGATGTGCGCGTTCATAGGTTAATCGATGTCTTTGTGGGATGCAGCGCGATGTAGTTTAAGATGCATCGCCGAACAGAACTGTTCTGAGGTTCGTTGCAGTTTGTGGTTCAAAGATACTCGTAATTATTGAAGAGATTTGTAAAGGCAATCTAAAATATGCTAAAACACATCTTTTTAGATTAGGATTTTTGGAAATAAGTGATTGTACGTAACTTTTACTACAACCGCCATAACAGGTTACTGCCGAACTTAGTACCGGGTTAATAGAGGAAATAAATTGGTACTTTTTATTGAACGTGAAGTATTGGAGTGAATTTCATTACAGCGAAGTTATTCAATCCGTCTTTTTATAATGCGGAGTTTTATACTATGTGACTGCGACATACATAAGATACTAAATAGTATGTTTAAATTTTTTAAAAAGGTCTGTGATTCATTTTTATAGAAATAAATCTATGGAGTCATCTACCTACATGTTGTGGGAACGATAAAAAAATGGACTGGTATTTGGATTAAATAAATGTACTTGATGATTGTAATATTAGCAGGACTTCTTACACTTGTATCACATTGCTATTGAGATGTGTACTTTATTGTATAATCTCAGAAACTTTGTTATAAAAAGGTGAGCCAATTCGCACACCTGATCTGCACTTAGCGCAGAATTTTTATACCGATGATCACTTGATTGGTGCAACAAGGTGAAAGGTCCGTGTATCGCAGCCCAGATCTTTTGACAAATTGTACGCTACCGAGTGATTGCTGAAAACCTTTTATTACTAATTAAATTCCCTTTGGCGGCTTGGCCGTAAAAAAATCCTTGTAAATATCACCTTTGCCCTTCTGTTAATACTTTTTTAAATCCTAAATTATCTATTTAAAAGTCTTCTTCTTGTTCTATCGTGTCGAAGGTTAATGTAATCGACTGCAGCTGTCGACGCACTCACAGCTGCAGTCGGCGGTCGACGGCTGCAGTCGATGCGTCGATGGCTGCAGTCGACAAGTGGCGATAGCTGCAGTAAAAATAGTGCCGTTCGTTTGTTAGCGTCCTTAGTTGTCCAGTGTAGAAGTCGACTAACAATGTTTTATTTCTTCGGTGTAAATAATTGAAAATTATACTCTTTTTTTCTACTCTACATTTATATATATTATATTATTGACGTTATTTATGTAATTTTTTATCATTTTGAATATTGATCTCTGGCTTAGTATAATTATGATATCAACACTGAAAGCAGTCGACTCTTAAAACTCTTAAATAAAACAAACGTACCAACGCCAATTAAGCTGGTGGTAATTAAGAAAGCAGTTGGATTCAGTAGTACTCGTACTTTAAATCGACACACAGCGACGCCTCTCGCATATTATTGCCTAATTATTGATTTAATTATCTTCATCACTTTTCGGCAGTTCGGCGATGCAATTACGTGAAAAAAAGGACTGAAATATTTAGTGCGGTCTTCGTTAAGGTTAATATAGCAGATCAAACTGGTTAGAGTCTTTAAAAGTTTTCTCTTTAATAATTTCTCAAAAAATAATTAATTGTAACTTTTATTTACAACAACGGTTTGGTCTTGAAGAGAAAAAAATTAAGAAGAGTAAATCATCCCCCAATACAAGATAGAGATCTTGTAGATCTTTTTGTTATAGAGATAATAGAATTTTCAATAATACTAATATTACATGAATTTTGATTCTTTTTCTAAGTTTACGTTGTTGCCAATCTGTCACTAGATAGATACACAACAAAACACAAAGATCGGAGTATCTTACTTTAGATGCGTACCGAATCTTAACTTAACCCAAACACTTTGAAAGAAGTGGTTGGGTTGGATGAATATATAAAAAAATATGCATTATTGCACAATGTGTAAACCTAAAGTCTATCAGCTCCAAAGATTTACTTTAAAGTCTTGCAACTAGGCCAGAAAAAAAAAGTGTATAACGAACCAGCTGAGTTAGTACATTATAGCACCCTGAATGGTTAGTGAGTATCGCAACAGTCGGAGGGCTGCGCTGTAAATAATCTTGCAAGTCGTCTGCGCCCGCGCCGCCTGCCACGCGCGGGCGTGCGCCTGCGTGCGTCCGGGTACGACCTGCGACCACATAGAGCTGCGAATACACCGTAAAGGTTTTATCTTTTTGCTTGCCAAAGAAAACTATCTTGCGGAACTTTCATTATTCTACTTTACATGCAAACCGGACAAGACAAAAAGGGCCGTTTGTATGAAATTTTGCCAAATAGTGGTGTCACTAGATTTGTTTTTATTTTTGCTCATTATGTTGCGGGAATAAAAATACTATTGGGTATGTACAAAATCTTGAGCTACTTCTACACTGGTTCTTTCGCAGTGCACCTCTTGCCAGCAATTAATACATTATTGACATCATATGAATATCTTCTCTGCACGATGTTTTCCCACCACGATGATGAGCACTTGTGTTTTCCTTGTGTCTGGATGTTGTTTATTTATATTATGTATCTATATCAGTTGTCTTACATCCATAGTACAGACTCAATTTGGGGTCAGATGGCCGTGTGTGAGATGTCCCACATATTTATTAGTTATGATTACGAAACGATAAAGCGCATCCACCGTTTTTCCCAGTTCTGTAGCTTGCCGCTCTAATTTCGCAAGCGGCCGCGTCGCCGTATATCACCGCTTATATTTAGCGAACGGTAACAGCCTTATCTGTTATCACTATAGACATAGATACGGTATACATAGGCCGGTTCGCCTTGGGCTTCCAACTTACTGGTAACGAGCATATAAACCGAAAGTAAGGCTAGATAAGAAAGAAGGGAGTTTAGATTTTGATAAATTCGAAATATTTGGGTAAGACAAAGAAGGTAAGGTATCATTATAATATTTCTACAAAAAATATTTATCTAGTATTATCGTTACGAGTTTATATACGTCCCCATCAAGGGGTTCCAAGCTTCCCTGAATTCAGGGTTTACTCAGAAATAATAACTTTATGTTTTTTTTTCTACTAGCACGTAGTAACATTTTAGGTCTTGATTCTAGTTCAAACTGTAATGGTCTTATGATGGTATACAAGTTTCTTTCAACTGTTTTATGTTTGTGTGATGTAAAAAGCTTATAAGACCTATCTACAACAGAGAGGTAAATAAAATAATAAAGTAAAACGAACAATAATTAATATTATTACTATCCAGAAACGTTATTCTCTTGAGGAAACTTAACTATATTATATGTAGTTCATAGTTCATCCATTTCATCCATAGTTTCTTTCTAGATCAAATAAATATTATAGATGTTGTTTATTAAGACCGCTTTTCCAATATATTCCGAAGAAGAAAAAGAATACTATCGAATTTGTGTTAATGTTTTAATAATAATCAACTTGGGCATAAATATTTTCGTATGTCACTTTGTCATTCTGTTCTCCTTTACTGATCGTTTTTTTAACTGATAGTTACCTATGTAAAAAATTGTGAGCTAGCTCGAAATAAAAATAATAATGAAATACAAAGAAATGAAATAAAATAAAATAGGTACATACTTATTAACATAGGAAGTACATTATAAAACCACTCTATTTTCCCTAATGCAGTGAATAGAGTTAAACTAAGTTCACAACGAGCACAAACTAAAAGGACCAAAAGTTGAAATTTAAAGATATACAAGCACTCTATGTTATATTTTCATAATACTGTGACGACAATTTCATGCTGTTTAATGATTCTGTACTATTTTATCAACAACTTAACACTATCTTGATGATAACTGTACTATACAAGGTCCCAACTTTAAATTTATTTCTAACATATTAAACCTAGCTTCATGGTTGTCTTACTGCACCAGGTTTTTTCTTAAGTCTTGATAATAGAACATGCCTACGTCATCTATCACAAACCTACCAATTGCGAATTAGGCATATCAAGTCCCCTTACCATCAAGTACTGTGCCTGGTAACAGAATAGCAGACAGACAGTCAATTATATTTTTTAATAAAGTTGCTTCTTCAGCGCTTTATGGCGCTTGGAACTGTAGTTCTACTTGTCTCATAAGGAATGAATATAAGGTAAATAACAAATCAACCGCAGAACGATGACACTCACTGCATTCAACAGTAACAAGTTGTCTAACACCCACGTCAACATGAAGTCAAGAATTTATTTCATAGTACTTATTTATCTCATATTTATTACTATTGGTGTAAAAAGTGAAAGAAAAGACAGAAAAGTTTTTATAAATAAGTGTTGTCCTAAAGGTGAATACATTGTTGAAATTGATGATTATAACAAAACCTGTGTAAAGTACTCGAAAGATAAAGGACTTGATTTCAATGAAGTGTTTCTTTACAATGAAGATAAAACAAAAACGGGAAGAACTTTTACGTCGGTATACGAATTAAAAGATAGAGAAGTAACGGCTTTGGATTTAAATACAATATATTTTTTAACAACAAGCGAACACAATTACTACTTGTCGGAGGTAAGAAAGTTTAAAGTACTTATAAGTAAAGTACTTTTACATAACATGTTAATGGCGGAGAAAAAAATTGTAGATTTTATAATAGTTATAACATATAAAATGATAAATCATCTTTTCAGAATGGTGTTTTGTATGAAGAATCTCCAAACGAATACGAATGGTGGAGAGAGCTGGCCAGAGACAAATTCTGTATTGATTATTTGCTAAATGAAAATGCAACTGACGTTGTTGGTCACCAGTTTTGGATTGAATATTCTTCCAGTACAGTAACGGGACCGTCGATTGTACTTAATATTGGTAAGTTTTTCCTTTTTAGATCTTTAGTTACCTCTGCATTGTTTTAAACATACATATTTTCGAACTGACGTAATTATTCCTGTGGCTTATGAATAATTGTTATTCTAAGATTAGATTTTTGTATTATACGATCGTTGTCGCAATTTTTGAGGTAAACTTTGTCCATCAGTGGACGTTTGTCAACTAAATATTCAATAACAAGGACTTTCTTTTATTCCTAGGTATAATTTATAAGCTCATCATATTAAACTCTTCCACAGGTTTCTTCATATCTTGCATATTCCTTGCTCTTATACTTGTGGTGTACAGTCTGCTGCCTGGCTCAAGGATCTTAAGCGAACTGATTGTAATGGCATACGTTGCCAGCACTTTTGGAGCCTTTTTCTTCCTTTCAATTATTACCATTAGTATTTATTCTATTCAGACGTGTATTGGCCTGTGTAAGTATTTATTATATTATGTTATTTAAATATTGAGCTTCTATATTATTACATTTTTAATACATCAATCCTTATATTATGTTTTAGCATACGTTACGTATTTCCTACTTTTAAGTAGCTTCGCTTGGATGGTTGTTATGTCTTATGATCTTTGGAGTTTACATAGGTGAGTTTAAAATAAGTTAGCTTGTAACAAATTTAAGCAAAATGAAAAAAAAAAAATGCACAGAATAAGAACCGAAACGTTATAGTAATCTATCTAACCATATCAATGACGACTATGTATGTTGAAATCCTAATTGTGATTTTACTTTTTGACAAAAGAAATATAATGTTTGCCTAAAAGTAATTTTTGACCAAATATATTGATACTAACAAAACGATAATAAATAAATAAAAGTTTAATGTTGTTTCTTAAAATCTTTTACACTTTTGTATTTCAGAAAGACTTACCTCGGTCATCGCTCGTCTAAACGAAAAGTGCTTATGAGGTTTAAGGTCTATGGAATGTTTGCTTGGGGCATCCCTGCTGTCTTGACCATTTTCCTAATCATCACTAATCATGTTAATATGAGGCACATACCTTGGTTCACAACACCCAATATACCAATATATTCATGCTTTATAGACGGTAAGATTCTTTAAAAACTTAGCCTAAAAATCACGGGAACGTTTCGCTAACACATAATTTAAAATAAGAATTAATATCATGAGGTCTTTATAGTATATGGGTTTAAAATGGAGTTCAGAACCAGTGAAACTGACTAGTCAAGAAACTAATTACTTTTGTGTATTATTTCAGGAGGAGAAAAGTTTTTGTATCTGTACATACCAATGTTGGTATTTATCTTTGCTGATTGTATATTATTTTTACTAACATCGTATAATTTGTGGAAGCAATTCAAGATGACTGCTGCCGTAGACAGCAATATTAATGCTCGGAAAAACCATCGCACTCTCGTAAACAGGTACAATAAATATACATTATTTATTCACTATTGTAACTTAAATAAAATGACTCCTACCTCTAAGGATACATGAGTCACGAAAGAGTACTAAGATTTAAAAACCCTGATTCGAGTTAGAAGTTTGTCATCAACAATACAATACAATACATTTCAAACAACAACCAACCTCAACCTCAAATTCAACACAACATGAAGAAGTAGATGACATTCCTTGACCAACAGACTTCTGAAGAAATGTGAGCTGTGCTTAGTGGTCTTCTTCACTAAACATTTGTAATAGATATTGATACAAATCTTTTCAAATCTTGGCTCGCTTAAAGGAGAACCTGAGAACTTTGCCCTTTGCTTGGAGCAGAAACCATTTATCTGCCTGTCTATCTGTTAACAGCTCATATATTATGTCCCCCCCATCGAGGGTTTAAACCGACCCTGGATGGATAGGTCTTAGTCAACCACACTGGCCTAGTCAACACCAAACACAACCTCTGAATGTCTTCGCAGATGTGTACAGGTTTCCTCACGATGTTTTCCCTCTTAGTAAGAGTGTTGGATAAACGAACGTCTATCTGTATCGAAAGAATGATTCGGTGAAATGTATGAATTCACTTCAATTTCCTGATCTATTCAATCGAGGATTTCAAAATGATTTGATACTCACCTTAGCATTTCCTTCACAGGTTCTTCATGTACTTAAAATTGTTCATCATCATGGGCATCAGTTGGCTACTCGAGGTAGCCAGCTACTTAAAGCCCGATTTCGGGTTCTGGTTTATCAGCGATTACTACAATAACCTGATTGGACTGAGCATGTTTTTCGTATTAGTTTTTAATAAAAAGACATATAAGAGGCTCAAGAAAAGGTTTGAGTCAAAAGAAAACATGCCGAAGAAAGTTTCGGTCGAGACTGAAAATTATTGAAAAATCTTGTGCGGTGTGAATGTGAAACTAAACAGAGAGAGAGAGAGAGAGAAAGAAAGAGAGGTGACAAGTTTACATTATATGATTTTACCAACGAATTACAGATAGGATTTTACTATGAACATCTCGTAGGCGCGCAGTTGTACCACGCGACATCTTCCTCAACTGTACTTCTTAGTATTTTAAATTTCTACACAATGTTTAAATATACAGGAAACATTCGTTTGGTGTTCCGTTGCAAGTATTTGTATCTGCCTAAGTATATATGTTAACGGAAATTTAATTTCAACATAAGCAATTAAAATGCAGCTATTGTTATACTCAAAATATATTTTACTATGATACTGCAATCACAAATGAGGTTTCAATTAAATTGGTACTAAACTTCCGATTACCTCATTGAGTCATTTTTATTACTCACTGTATAACTAAGTATTTACTAACAACAATGTAAAAATGAATTTCAAAAGTTACATTCATCAATAGCCATGAGACAGTGATTCAGATAGTAGTAATGTACACGTATTTAGTTACAATTAAAATTGTAATTTGGAATGAGTAATTACGAGTAATAAAATAACTTCAGTGATTTAAGAAAGAAGTGTTTTGTTTCGCGAGTTTTTGCAATTCTGTAAGGATATTATTTATTGTATTCACGATAATAGCACAATGTAATAGTAATTAACTATGTAATACTGTGTACATATCAGGTATATGGACGTACACTTAACTACTAATATGCATATTTTGTGATGACATGTGGTTAACGTACCTACGTGTATTGTAAATAAAGATTACGTAATTATATAGAAGACGTAAAAGAAATGTTGACCCAAAAAAGGGTTAGGTTAAGTTTTTAAGGTAAAATTTTTATTTTATTGTAAATGTAAAATAAATTTCAATGTAAATGATTTCAATGAATTGATTTTATTTTATTTAAAATTTTGTGAAGGGAAGGGATGTTAACAGCGATAATTTACAAAGTATACAAATAGAGAGATACAAAATGCCAATATCCTTAAAGACATCTAACAAAATTTATTTATTTCTTGATTTGACACTTTTAAATGACGCCTATTAAAAAAAATACAACCATCAAAGAAGCTGTATGAAGTTTTGCAGCGTTTGCGTAACTGCGAAAGGCGTGGCGACTAGACAGCTACACATCAGCGGCGCACGCGATCCGACCACTTTCAATGATTCGTTAGCGGAATCATTAGCAGATGTAATGCCTCTACGCATTTCACGGTGTGTTTATGCTTATTTAAATGATTTATTTATATTGATTGTTTTCGCCTTGTTGCCAGACAGAAAATAATGATGGCCGCATGAATAAGGCTACTATTATTCGGCGTTGCGAAGGTGAGGGCAGTGTGTAATTTGAGCGTTTGGTAATGGAATCTGTAACGAGAAAATGAGTTGTCATGTCTGTTTGTTTGAGGCATTCATCATGGACCGGCTGCTGAGTGCAGGAAATGACTGATGTACGCAAACCTCGACATATTTAGATCAATAAGATTACTGCACTAAAACAGCTACTTCCTTGTTCTATTACCGCGTGATATAAAATTAACACGTATGTATTATTTGTTTATAAGTTATCTTAAGGATATCAAGATTTGGAGGGAATTTTTCTTTTGAACGTGACTTTTCTGTAAAATATATACCTCATTAATGTTCGGTAATGTCGTGGCAAGGCAGCTTCCCTGGTGTAGTAGTAAAATAGCTCGTCTCTTACTACGGAGGTTCCGGGTTTGAATCCCGTCGAACAAAATATCAACTTGTAAGTCTTTCCCTAGTTTCGTTAGAACATTGTACACTGAAACATCAGAATTTTCAAAAAGACACATATTATTGGAAAGAAGAAGAATAGGAAGATGATTCCGTGCTTCAGAAGGCACGTAAGCCTTTGTTCCCGACTAATACCACGCCATGTTTTATTTTACGACATGACTATTTGTCGTAAAATAGGACATAGCTTATTACAGGTCATAATAAAGAGAACGTGTCATGTAAAAGTTTCGCAAAATAAATTAAAGGTGAAGGCTTTCCATAACACGTCACGTACTGCGACAATAAAACAATTTTGGGTTGAATTGTCGCAAATTCGGGGTAATAAAATTTTACTACACAAAAGCCGAGCCGAGGCGGTGCATCTGATTGCTTAATCAACTGCTCAATTCACCTTCTCACGAGGAGAAACGAATCCTTTGTTCTGGAAAAAATAGTTTTTTTTTCGATGTGATCTTATTTATTTTGTATTTTAGCCAAGAGCAAAATTTAAATTGAGCAAAAATGAAGAAAAAAAAAGTAAGTATATTAATTTTGCAATAAAGTATATTATATTGTTCTTATAAGCTAATGGCTTATGTACATTTGACAGTACTTTGCTTCACTGAAAAAAAAATTTAATACTTGCTTAATTTCTCTTACACTTAACATACACGATTTTGACCGAAAGCTGTAAAAAATGTCAAGACAAGTTATACTTTGATTTTTTTAAACATCAAAGGTGTTCCCGCATTCTCGCATTTTAAAGACGGCAAGTGTGAAACACTTAACACTATAGTTTTGGACACAGAAGAATATTTCGGAGATATGGTAATATTTGCAATACACTATTTGTTTCATATAGTTTTATTGGCTTTATGTTATTAATTACGCTGTTTTTATTTAGGTAAAAAGTGTACTTAAATAGTGTGTGCTTTGAATTTATTTTTGTTTATGATGGGGAGGCCTTTGTCCAGCAGTGGACGTCTTTCGGCTGAAATGATGATGATGATGATGATGATGGGTTTTTCTAAGGTGATCCTACAGATATACGTTCCTATTCGTACTAACTACTAGTACACGCAGCTTAGTTTTTCTGATGAAGCCGGTACTTGTATGATGATGAGTTTGATAAGTAGCTACAGGGAACGGTAGAAACTAAATAAAAACACTGAAGTCAATAACTTCAGTCTCGTCTTATTATGGTAGATCTGTCTATAAAATCACGTAAAGTCCATGCAGCACAAACATTATTTTCTCCAAACATTGAACTCACACAAATCCAGATAAAAGATGCTGAATGTTTTATGTAAATGCTGATTGCATTGTACATTTAAGCTCTATTGCCCATCTTATAGATACAAAAAAGGCTAAATAAAAACAAAAACCCAAACATTCCCATGCGTGAGAGTTCAAGCGAGCCCCAAACTTTTGTCCTTCTGCGTGCCAACCGAGCTATAGTACGAAAGTGGCATACTGTCAGTCAATTGCGTTCCCATATTTGGCAATACCTGGCAATACTCTTCTTCTCTCGCTCACTACTCACCTGATCATTAAGTTTGCATGTCTGTCCGTCCGCAAGATTATTGCAATTATTTAAATTCACACCTTTGAAACGCAAAAACCTCTTTTTACGTTTAATATTTCGCAAGCGTAAGGAAATGACGTCTCATTCGAAAGGTATAATTAGGGCCAACCTTGAGGTTCAGGGTTAAAGAGCAGTGTAAGGTGCTGTATTACGCTCAATATTCGTCTTATCTACTTTGATCTGTCAGTCGATAAAATAAAAATAAATTTTCAGTGTAGATACCAATTTATTGTAAGGAAAAAAGAAACACATATTTTTTTTTACATTTCTCTCAATATTGCATGTTATTTCTTCTTCACCAGAGTATTGAATATCTAAAAAAAGTATAAATTCTAATTGCCAGTATCGGTTCTAATGACTACGAGAGCGTCTATCTACATAGACTTCAATTATATGGAATCTTTTCATGTTTTATGATAGTGATTGATTGGTTAGATATTAGGTATCACTACATAATAGTATAAAACAAAGTCGCTTTCTCTGTCTCTATATCCATCCCTATGTATGCTTAAATCTTTAAAACTACGCAACGGATTTTGATGCGGTTAATAGATAGAGTGATTCAAGAGGAAGGTTTATATGTATAATACATGCATAATATACTTAGGGATAACCCACAATAACCATTTTCCTGTGCGAAGCCGGGGCGGGTCGCTAGTGAATTATAAATGTCTTAATATTACAAGTTACAAGTAGGTTTATGAGTTGTTACACAGTACGAAGCTGTTTGTTCCGGTCGGCGGCGACGATGGTCGAATCCGATTTATGCGCCAGCGCTTCTGACGTTGTGATGTTGACGTGATAATTGTGTCCAAATTTCGCCGATTTCAGGGTTCGTTTTCACTAATAAAGAACTTTAATAGTTTACTAAGGCTATTTATAGTTTAAATACACAAAATTATATTTGTCAGTTGAATGTTTTGTTTTTAAATCGTTTTTCTCTTTCTCTCTTTGTTTTGGGAATATCAAACTGAACTGCGACAAATAACATAACATAACTAACCTAACCTAACCTAAACGGCTGTCGCATTTCAGTCTGCTGATAATTTTTGCTAAACCGATACCTATTTTAGAATATATGAAGTGTTTACGGAGATAGGTATAAATAAATTTATGACAACTCTACATATACGTTGACACTTTATTACCGAGATTATTACACACGCTAACTTGATAAGCACAAAATATCGAAACTACTTTCAAAAAGGTACTTAATACTTATATAATTTCAACTACGGAATTGTAGATGGCGCATGGCATGATACGCCCTTGACGGTAATTTTTTCTTTTAGTTTTTGGAATCGGAATCCTTTTGTGCAGTTCTGTGACATCGAGCAAGCTGTTCTTGCTTTGACATCAAGCGTATTTATTATGTCTTTTTGTTACTTACAAGCGTGAAAATTTAAAGGTAATGTTCTTCAACATAATTACCTACTTGCATATAAGTGTTGGAATTGGTCATATTGGTAACCGAGTACATGAAACATTAAATTTCGGGATATACACGAAATGACCAAATTGACGGTGTCCATAACTGAGTGGTAAAAAGCTTTAGCTTAAGGAGATTCCGGGTTCGAATCTCGGAGGGGCATTGACGAACAAAAGATAATTTTGTAAGATTTTTCCCAGTTTGGTTAGAACAAAGCCGGCTGAATCATCTGAGCTTTCTAAAAATAATCATGATTCCGTACTTCAGATGGCACGTAAATCAATTGGTGGTACTGGCTACTACAATACCGTTCAATAATTCTGATACAAGGGCTTATGAACTCGTTCGATGACCTTAAAACTCATACGAAAAATAAAAAAATACCAAATTGAAATTGTTGTAGATAGTAACTATTTAAATACCTACATTCCTTCTCGGAAGAAGTATTTTATGCATTTTGTGTCTTAAAATATAGTACGCAACGTCGCTTTATTATATTCCTTGAATTTCATCTCAGCGGCGTATAAACAAGAAGCTATTTGAAATTTCCCCGTAACATGGCACTTTGACACAGCATACCGCCACGGGGCGGCGGCGCAGGCGCTTGTTTAGGTACTCTCTAGATCTTGTACCGAGCCTAATGCTGTTGTACTCCGCTATTTTAGTTGTTCCATAAAGTTCCTGTAGCCCTATATGGGTTGAAGAGCCCTGTGGATCTATGTAGTACGCTAGCTATGGTAGGGACTACTATTTGGTATTCTGTGGTATGGTCCACCTAATAAAAGCTTGGTCAATGGTTGCCTGGAAGAAATCGCTTAGAGAGATAAGGTCGCCACTTGCCTTCTCCTCTTTGAGTATTGTTACTGTATTTGTTTTTGTTCTGTGCAATAAAGTATATTTTGATTTGATTTGATTTGATAAAAGCTTGGAAGTGTAACGAGTGGTATGGTAGGTAGAGTACTTACTCGTTTTAAGATGTTATTACTAGTACTCGTATCTTATTGGTCGATGGTTGTTTCTTTACAATTATTTCTAATATTTATTCCATTAATGGTTGTTGAAGGTAAATGCTTTGTTATTTTTAGCACATTCAAGTACATAACTATGCTATATTTTGTATGGGGTGAATTTACCGGGGGGTGCTTTGTAAATATCTACATATTGCTTGCCGGTGCGGCTCTGCCCACGTTAATAGTATTTCATGAGGAATTTTCCCGCGGTAAAAGTTAGCCTATGTCCTTCGCAAGGTTTATTCTATCTTTGTGCCAAGTTTCACCAATATCGGTGCAGTAGTTTTAGAGATTATTCAATTGTTAGAAATATTTTAGGTATTTTTGTACACCTTGGGTTACATTATTGAAGTTTTAGTAAAGATCCCAAATTTATAAAAAATAATTATATAGCCTATGTTACTTAGGGGACTCAGGGATCATGTAGCTTCTCAACAGTAAAAGAATTTTTGTAATCGGTTCAGTAGATTCGGAGTCTATTCGATGCAAACAAATAATCAAATCTTTCCTCTTTATAATATTATTATATTAGTATGATAATTACGAAGCGCTTATTTAATAATTAGGGAAGTTACCTGATTATTTTTTTTCTGTGCTCGAACCTTTATGTTGTAAAGCGACGGTCCTAGCTACTTCACCCCCAATTCTCTAAACTGAACGGATAAGGTATAGGTATTAATTATTTATCAACCGAGTCTCGTCGATGGAAAGATACTCGTATTTGGCAATCAAAACTTTATTACCAAATTAATTAATTCAATAATTGGAATCCTTATCTGGCCATAATAAACACTGTATCTGTAGTATTTTACGGCGTTATCTACACAAATTTATAGTTCAAAGTAATTCAATAGGAACGGCTCAGTGTTACAGTTTACAGAGCCTGTTTAAACTATGACAGTGCTTGCGCAAGTGAAAGGAGGGTGGCCATCTAAGCTGCGCGCGCGACGAACCACCGCCACACCCGTATTGCTTTGTCGGCGCGCGCTGCCTGGGTGCGTAAGGGTCACTGCACATGGGGACAGAAAACTAATATAGTGTACTAGAGTATTCATAACATATGTAAATGATAAACAGATTTCCCACACAAATGTAGAAACGAAACGAAACGGAAACGAAACTACGAAAACGAAAATCGACGAAAGGAAACGTAAGTAACTTGGATTGACGAATATTTTGTACTCTGGCAATTGTCTTGTTCTCATAAAATATAAAAAATATGCAAAAAAGCCGCGTTTGAACAAATTAACTAGCATTATGTCATACATAATATTTTTAGATGTAAAACGCTTTTCTTTAGTAAAATATCGGCAAAATGTTCGCCACGACTTAGCCAGAGATCCTTCTATCATAATTAAAAATATTAAGATAATTATTTGAAAACTTTTTGATTTATTTACATTAACACCTTGCATTATGGTTGGACCACCCTTTAGTTAGGTACTTCGTGTATTATCCAATTGCGTAAATGTTTTAGCTGGCGCAGTGTTCGCAGGCCCTTAGGACTATTATTGCGACAAGGGTTAGTGCCCTGGGTGTGGCTAGGAACTGATAGCGCTTTATCATGCACAATGCTTGTAGATGCACTAAATATAAATTTGACTACGCTATAGTCTATTCAATTCTAATATACTTTATTGCTCATAGTAGGTACTCTTGATTTTCTGTTTCATATTTACATAGAGACACGCGACTTTTTCCGGGGCGAGCACAGTTTTAATAAGCTCACAGGAGTCCAAACTAAAACCTCCTTTGGCAATAAAGTGTTTGCCTCATCGCGACACAAGGAAAACACTAAAAAAGTGCTCTATTTTTTTTTATTGACCTATGCTTTTGTTGATAGATTACGACGAATCAAGCTTCACCGGACTTGAAACACAAGTGCTCATCACGCAAATGTTTTCCCTGGTCGGGCTCGAGCACGCGACCCTTTGCATCGAGACAGGCACACTTCCTTCACGATGTTTTTCAGTATCAACGCGCTAGGCCAAGGTTACTACTTTGGGGTAGAGTCTTCCGCTCTCCCGCAAGTCCGGTGAAGCTTGATCCGTCGTACTTTTACGACTCATGCATAGGTCAATTAAAAAAAAACAGGCACACTACCGATTAGAGTACATACCAGTATACCACAGAAGCTGGTTTCCTAATGTTGCGGTGCTAGGTGTTACTTTTGTAGCTGTTTTAACACTTATTTGATTGTTCGTAAAATTGATATTGAATTACAAACTTACATGCAAGTATTTACATTTCAGAACGAAAATTTAAACATTTTTTATTTATTTAAATGTAGTTTTCTTAACCACCCAGTGGTCTGCTTTAATAGTAAAGGAATATTTAATTATAGTGACGTAAGTTTAGAAGTAGTTGTTTTAAACAGTAAGTTTATATTTTGTTTGGTAGATTACACATGATGGGTTTGTGCATGTGTTTGTATGTGTGTGTGTGTGTGTGTGTATGAGTGTGTGTGTGAGTGCGTGGTACCGTTTGCATTGTCCGTCATAGTACTCAATAATTATGATTGAGTATCTGTAAGGATCACGTCGCCTTGTCTTGAGACACTAAAGACTGTGCTCTTGTTAGTGTTACACAATAGTTGCAGTAGAAATGGAGCAGGTACTGATGTGGTTACGATTTCTGACCCGACTGTGTAATTCGCAATAGTTATGGAAACACTGCTTGGGTAGCATTAGATTGATAGTCTGGTTAAGTACATTTTTATCTGCTTTGCGCAATATTTTATAAGATATAATTTTATTTGTAATTTACTTACGACTGTAACGATTGATAAAGTCGCAACGAACAGGTTATATTTTTGTAATTAATATGTTTCTAAAACATTTTAAACGTGTTGTTCCTATTATTCTACACTATGCTTAAAATAAAGCGTCTGAAATCACTTGTGTACAAAAACGACTAAGTCTGCGAATACTTCTTTTTTAACTACTTAAAGATAGATAGATAACACTTTTATTTTCAACTTAACACTTTACAGTATAACAAACACATTGCAAAATTACACTTAACTTCATACTAAGGTAAATAATGAAGGTACACATATTTAGCGATGAAAAATGTCCTAACTTATGAATTTATGATTGATTATGGCATGCAAAGTCATACATAATGTTCCAACGTTATAACGACGTAATATGTTCCTATGTGCTTTAATTTTTCATGAAGGATATTGCTTTTTACATTTTGAAAAATTGAAAGCACTTCAACTACAGGTTACTTTCTCATTTTTACGCTTACGAGTAGAAAAATGCGTAATTTCGGAAAAATGAAAAAAACGCAGATGTGCAGTTACGCGGAAAATTGGACACTTCTTTTTTCAACCTGGCGTAACTGATTCAATTATGAAACCACTCCATTGAGTCGTATCGCGTTTGGTCAAGATGTCACTCAATTTCTAAGACAATACTCCATCGTGGTGGGAGTTGCGTAAAAATTGCAACTATTGGGTACGCAGTGTCATAACCTTGAGATCTGGTGATATCATTACTAGCTATCGTTATAGAATCTTTATTAGCAAGTTTGGAGTAATGTAAGTAGAACGAACAATGTGATTTTAGTAGCTGGTATGCGTTTTACAAATAGACAAAAGAACTTGATTTGAAACACCACCTCTCTACTTTTGTCTTTTGCAACTGTAATCATAGTGGTTCTTTAAATTTTCTTTAAGTCGGCGAAAGTATTTTTCTTCTTCACAGTTAATTTTACTATGTTTATGAAAATAAACCGAAGAGACAGATTTTTTTTAAACTTTATTATTAGCTCTGAAATTGTATTTAGGCACGATAATTAGTACTCGTACGTTACTGAGACTTAATTTTGATATTTAAGAATACGTTTTTCTTCTTCGATCTATTTACGAGTAGTAAGTGAAAATCGATCACATCTAAGTCCGTTTTCTGTAGTTCACTGCTATCCAGGGTTGCACTCAGACTTGCTTTGTTCCATTCCATAACCAGGTCAAAGTTACTTATCAGCTTGCTCCTCACAGCGTTCAATCAATAGATTTCCTTGATCCATTCATCGTATCCCATTCAAGGGCGGCCGTAATAGCTTAACCGTTGTTGCTATCGACCGATCGCAGTTCGAGACAACATTGTCGATACTAATTGTGGCACCCGGGCCCGCCTGGGGTTGCCTCGGGCGATATATTGTGCCTGTTAACTGATTGGGTTTCGCCGTTCGATTCTAGGGGCTTAGATGAGGCAGCGTGTTCTGGTATGGATTTATACCTACAGAAAGGAGGCATTCTAGAGATGATAGTATCAAGTAAAAATGATGTCTTTTGTTTGGCGTAGCATGGTATTAGTCACATTTTATTCATCTGTCTTATTAATTTATTCAAATAGGTACCTACACGGTGAATATATAGTTATTGTAGTATTGATTTTCAGAGAAAACAAAATATTCAATAACATCGTTAAATAGCCAATATAATATTCTCATATACTATAGAGTATGAGCCTATCCTGAATCAGGGTAAATAAACCTTACCCACCCCTTAGCCGACCACGCTGACCCAGTGCGGATTGGTCAACTTCACACACAACCTTTCAATTTCTTCACAGTTGCGTGCAGTTTCCTCACAATATTTTATTTTCCAGCTTTGAATAAATGGCGAAGCTAGAACCCCACCTCTCGAATTTCAATTATTTTTTTTATATTCAGAAAACAAACAGCTTATATTATTTCAGAATCTATTGAAATAACAAAGAAAACACCTACCTACCGACCATTGATGATATTCTAAATCGCATGGAAAGTCCCTACTGCAGTTTACTCTATTACCTATTCTATGGCAAGGGTTAAGGATGTGAGCTAGCGATTGTTTATTGGATTTGTAGGTCTTAGGTCATCGTTGTTCTCTTTAATTGGGGCTACGGGCGACGCATTTATTGCTGTTGGTTGGTAACTATTGGACATTGGGTTTGGTTGGACCGAGAATCATATTTATTACCCTATATGAACTACGGAGAACGGCAGTCAAAGAAATTAAAAAAATATTTGTAATGTATATTCTTTATTGAACGTAATATAGAAAAACAAAACCAAACAGAAATAAAAATATCGGCTTTATTGCTTACAAAACAAACACGACTTAAAAGATTTCTCTTGTGTCTGTCCGTCCGTCACTCTATCACAAGCAATTTCTCTAAAACAATTTTGACTTGTTTCTGCTGATAATGGAGAAGTACTTCGTCAATACGGAAAACTCTTCATGGGAGTTTTTTACAACCTTCAAAAAAAGGAGACCATTTATTCTGTAGAAATGTAACGATATTGTTGAAACTACTCGTAATTTTAAAATCATGTAGGTATTGAATTCGATATAAAAAAAATACCAAATGCATACCAAAATAACTGGTTTGCACACTAAACCCAACCTAAGCAATGTTTAGTATGCAAACCAGTTATTTTGGTGCGCAAATAATATATTTTTTTAGTGAAGGTCTAATATATTCCTTTTTTAAATAATATGGTTGCCAATGCTACAGAAACAACATTTTTTAGAAATCGAACAGTATAATTGCTAATCCACAATCTCCTACTTTTGTCCAACTGAAGCGTAGTTTTCAGTAAGTATAAATAACACGGATTGAGTCACCTGAATGACTAATATTTCCAAAGAATCCCCGGTTTTGGAAAGTTGGCAGCACTTGCGACAGCCTGCACGCACGTGCGCCCGCGCCTCCGTGGTCGGTGGTCGCCGTCTACCGTCGATGGTAATTGCAAATTAGATATAGATTGTTTTCACGGGTAAGATTTTGCAAAGGGAGCATAATGGAATTGAACATGTCCAAAAAAGAGGCAACGAGCGGTTGCTAAATTCAACATTATTGGTAGGGTCCCGATCTTGCTCACTCAAACGACTTAACCAAAATTAAATTTTAACCAAAACAGATTTTCACATTACCAAAATCAAAATCCAAACGTTTCTGTTCTAAGGGTTGCAACGTTCTTATGCAGCGCCTACTGAGACCAAAAACTATTTAAAAATTATTAATGTATAATAGGGTTTAATATATTATGTTACAGTTTAGTAGGTTCATTAATGAATGTCCTTTTTTTAATTTGAATAATGCAGACGAAGTTACTAGATGACAAAACTAGAATGAAAAATCAAACCGGAATTGATTTTCAAGTTACACGTGCAGGCATTTGTCAAATTAAAACTAATTTGTTAATAGCCATTTAGGTGACAAATACATTTGTTGCCATTCCATGTCAATCAATTGGAATTATTTTATTGTCTGTTGGCGACCATGTAAACGATTTGTGACCAATTGTTTAGCAAAAAATGTGAGTATCTCTTTAACAGAATTCATTATATACAGGATGTAAGTGACAGCATAGCAAATACTGCATACTCAGTCCATGGGTTTGTGCACTTTCTCAAAGAAAGTTTTCTCGGAAACGTTACTTCTCCGTACAAACTATTTGATTAAAATGACAATTTTGTATGGAAGTGACGTTTTTTTTGGTCCACAAAATAGTTTCTTTTTAAAAGTTACACAAAAGTTGCTCATTGATATAGCATGTGTTTTCAATATTTACTAAGATATCAATTACACCCTGTAATAGTACAAAGCAAAGTGTTCTCCCTCTATTCAAGTTGTAACATGATATATTTAATTTTTCCATCCGTTATTCTGGAACCAGTGGCCAGTACTCCGTAGTGGATGTAGCTTTATGTATAGTATTGTAAAGATCCTCATTAGTCCTTATGTGTGTAGGTGCTCGAATGGGCTAAGCAAGACCAGAACACAAGCTATATTTAATTAAGGAGATACCCACTCATATATGTAGGATTTGAGCTGTAATTCCACCTTTGCAATGTCCTCCTTACTACATTGAAAAATAATTTTTTGTAAGTTCTTCTTTTTTAGTTCGTTTTTTTTATTCTTAAGCAGTATTTAACCTTTTTATTGATTAGTGATATTTCTACCAATAAAGTTGTGATATGAATCTTATCTTTCACAGTATCGGTTGACAAAGCACCATGTTCTCAAGAATGTCGCATATCATAAGTCACTTGTGATGATATGTTCCTAGTGCTGTTTCCACGCCTACGCCTTTGTGATGTCGCGACATTTTCCTATCTATAAATCTGTCCAGCCAGAGTGTCAGAGGGAACAATTTCAATAAGATTAATTTGACTTTAAAAACGGGAAAGATTTTTGTGCAAGCTATATAAAAACATACGTATATGTATCGTCGTTTAGCAGTTCATATCCCTATGTCCCCACCGAGGGGCTCGAGCTTACCCTGTGCAGTTCCTCGCAATATTTTCCGTAACAGCATCGAAGAAACGAACTTGTAGCTATGAATTTAAAAATACGGTAAATTCGTGCTGAAGTTTAAACCCATCGTCACACCTCCCAAATCGCAAGTTCGCGATGTTTTCTTTCATCGTAGGAGCATCAAAATAACGTACAAATGAATTCGAAAATCAAAAAGACGCTCAAACATTCATTCAATCTTTATAAGTACAATAATAATTAAACTATAAACATTTTTATGACGTCGTTCTTAAACCCAACGGATATCGCAAAAGTGGGGAAATCGGCACTTCGAAAATAATATCGTACTTTCCCGACTTATTAACGAAAGGATCCGTTGTAGAGGTTCCTAGAAAGGATTCGTAATATAATAACCCGTTGATGCTAATTGGTAGCTAAAAATATCTTTCCTGTCGGTAACGGATACTATTATAACGGAATTATCTTTCATCGAAGGTCGAAACAAAAGACATTTCGTCGATTAAACCTATTGAAGGAAAGAGAATGTTGAAAGTTATTTTCAAGGAAATACCCATGTTTTTACCAATGACGTCTGTAAGTTTGAATAAGTAGATAATTTAAGATCTGCGTTATTATGACCCTGAAACGAGTGGATTTTTTATGAAGATTCTTTTTGTAGATAGTATTGAATTGAGGAAATATTTTCTTCCGCAACTTTTACTAGTAAGGAAAACGATGTCATTAGTGAAGTATTGGAATGGAAACGAACAACCGACCAAAAAGTCAAACATTCAAAAACCTAATTGGGATTTTTTTCAAAAATAAACTGGTTAGAAAGAAAGCATGAAGAAATTGATGAATTTCAATTAATTGTCAGAAGTCTAAATCATAGGTAGGCTTAATTATTATAGCGGATTGCACCCAGGGGTCACCTTTCTACCATTTAAAAAAAGCAAGTAGGAACAAGTAATCTAAACAAACGTTCTTCCGGGTAGGAGGCATAGTAACTTTAGGCATTGCTTGCAAGGAACTCTTGTAAATTTTACTGTTATAAAAAACTAACCAGTCTTTACTGACTTTACAGTACGTAACAGTTTATATCATTGACTTGAGGTAGCCAACAAACTTATTACCAATAAACCGACCCCACTTGGTATCAGAGTAACCATCATTCGTCATATCCTGCCACATCAAACTACATGCGCCGGAGTGCGTTATCAATCAAACAGCAAGTATTGTGTACAGAAGCGGAGCACAGGTGCGTTGCACAAGGACTCACCCACGCTGCCAGCCAGCCCAGGAGCACTGTACAAAGATATGCACATCAATCATAATTATTTACATACGTTGATTCGGTCACGAATTAGATCTAGACTGAGAGAATTGAGACTCACTGACCAGTGCCTATAGAACAGTACATACAAAAATGAACGTACTCCTTTGTTTAAAACGTTTGAAAATGAAAATGTTTATTCAGTAACTGATAAAATATACGTGTTACTGTCAGATCCGTTTGGTTCTGATCTGAACCGTCGGCCGTTGGGGCAAATAGGTTTTTGAATGGCGGCCGTACAAAGGAAGACGTAACGTGGTTAGGCCTCCATAAGGTGGACCGATGATCTGGTGAGGATCACGGGGAGCCACTGGATGCGGACAGCGCAGGGCCGATCGATGTGGAGGTTTTTGTCTAGCAGTGGACGTCTTTCGATTGAAATTACCTATGACTGTCAGATACCTCTCTCCCTGTATGCAAAATAATTACTTGTGTTGATAGATGCGCTATTCTTTGGTACATAACGCATGCATATTTTTAAACAGGCCATCAGAATAAATAAATTGATTCTGCACGTGCTTGATAATTAAACAATGTACGTTAATCGCACCTACCTTACAATTACAACAAACCTTTGACACTAATATGTTGCGACCGACAAACCCGCTTATTAAGAACGGTCAATTAATTATCATTATAATAGACAACGAAAAAGAATTCGGATCTTCGTGTGCGAGACGGCATTGAGATGACAACAACTTGGATTATAACGTGACCAGCGTAAATAGAGCTTCCACTCCCCGCTCGGTTATTGATTCATGGATGCATGATAGAGATGTGGTGTTATAGTCTGCAGGTCAAAGTTGAATGGTTAGCCGGGTTATCCGAAGTCACGCGTGCTCGGGCCACGACTGGCGCTCAGCATACCTCCTGTCAAATTCGCCATCACTGTGTTGGACGAGATACTCGGAACACGCAAGGACAAACTATTACAAACAAATGAAGACGTAAGTCGAAACTGATACCAATCTGCGCCCTCCCGGATATTAATATACCTACCTAACTTAATTTGAAAAAACGACAAGGTAGAACTACTTCATTAAATATTTGAATACGTTTTAAAAAAAAACTGAAGTTCTCTTTTGGATCCCAAAGTTTGTAGGTAATATTTGTTTGTTAATTACAATAAAATATCAACAATTTTAAGGTTTCGAGTACTTCAAAACACATTTCAGGAAAAAATCTCCCAAAAAATCAGAGGGTTTTTATTGTAGTCATCACAGAAATATCTAGCATAGCTAAATTAAGGTATTTTTTATTACATCGTAAAATTTCATCACAAAGAAAGCCGCGTGTGAATTGTCGTAATATGACACCGAATCTCCGAGTTATTTCGTTAAGCAGCTATTAAAATTGGAACAAGTGAAAACTGACAAAATGCCAAATGTCAACAGAACCTTGTTCCATACACGTCTACGTTAATTATTTGTAACATTTAACTTATTGCATAACTTGATTGAGTTTTTCATAACTTTGTGTCTTTTACTACACTAGGTCAAAGCAACTGTCACATTTCTTAATTTACAACTATCATAAGACGTTTGACAAGAATGCAGTAGGTATAAAATAAAACACCCAGGAGTCAATATCGATGAAATTGAAAACTGAAGCAACTATTGATATATTATGTCAAAAACCAGAACATCGCCGCCTTTCTTCATACAATTTTCATTTTCAGTTATAGTACATACAAATAAACACATCTCAAAGTAAATACTTTATATTAGAAAGATACTCTCAATTGATAATTAACGTAAAAACCATGTAATACTCCAACGAACCAAAGTCTTGAAGTTATTATATATTTTTACTCTATACGTTTACCTTTCTATCGGTACCTATACTAAAAATTAAAAAATTCTGGGTTAAACTTTATTATGTGTAGATTGATAAAAATATGTAGATACCTATTTGCTTTACCTACTTGAAAGAAGCATAAAATCAATAAACTGATCACTCTATACGACTTGTCCGCTCCGGCGCAGTTTGATTGGATTTTAGAGGTTAAACCTAACTATTCTCTTGTAAGAGTGAAATAGAAGGGTTTTGTAATTGTTTCATCCCAATAAATTTAGCTTTAGATCTGTAGATAATAAAGCCAAAGTGTTATAAATAGTTGTAGGTTTTTCGTGTTGCTAAATGATTTCAATTTACAGCTTTCAGCATGCTCAAGATACTTCTTTGGACGTGCTAAATGAAGGCGTTTTATGTGTCGTGTTACACGCACTCTTTCACTTTGTAATGTTGTCCAATTATGTTTTTTCCAAATGTATAATCATTTACAGTTAAGGGTGGGGTAACTGGATCAATCTTCAATGTCGCTGCGCGGGCAGCGAAACGATTAATGCAAGTAATTTAATATATTAACTGACAAAAACCTGATCTTAAACGGTACTGGCGTAAAACGAATGAAAACGTAGAGAAAAGTGGAAGTCAGGACTTTTTAACAAGATATATAATTATGTTATGTAATTATTCGAAATCAAGTGTCAAGTATAAAAACCTTTGCTCAAAATTATTTTATGAATTCCAAACTCAAATCTTTGATTTCTGTTTGGGTATTATTTCGCTAAAAATTGTTTCTTGTTATCACGTTATACTTCAGAAATATTTTTCTTTCAACTATAATAAATACTATAAACAGCAAATCAATGTTTTAAAGAACTTCTGTCATACTGATTATTATATCCCTTGAGATAGCCATAATCCTAAGACTTGGCAGGTTGGGTGTTACGGTTAAATTATACAGGTGTTTGTTGCTGCCAATTCCCTGAGTAATAAAAAAAATTAGGTAGCTACCTACTAGAGCATATAGGTTGGTCTATTTATAAGCCAGGAACCACACGGCATATTAACTATGTTTATAAAAATTCAAAAATAAGTTTCCCATGAGTCCAAAACTATCATTACCTTTTATCGGCTATTGATCGCATTTGAACTCCGCACTTTACTAATTATTATTGTTAAGGTCAACATTAGTTCATAGTGCGAACTAATTATAACCTTAAACGATTGACTTGCAGATGTCAACTTTTAGCTTACGAACGCCATTATTATGTACCTTATTATTATTAGTATTATAGTCGTAATTAAAAGAGGTCTACTCTCGTTTGCAAGGTCGCTAAATTCGCGCTATTGGGAGCGAGGCTGCGCGGCACTTTTAGGGTTCCGTCTGCTGATGACAGAGATTGAAGAGGACGCTTTCAAAATTTTGTAAAAGAAGTCGGTAAAAAGGTTTTTAAGAAGGGGCTTTTAAGATGGTGGGGTCTCCCGCTCCCTCACATGTCCGCTGTAATTTGATACGACTATTTCGTAATACAAACATAGTTAATCTTCTACACTTACAAGACTTTTTAAAGACAAGATCTTTACTTTAATTTAAAATAGAATAGAATGAGTACTTTTTTGGTGGTACGCTCAGAGATCGCAGGATTTCGGAAATATATTTAAAATGTTTTTGCTCATATAGTATAAAATGACATATTCTAATGATATCATTTTCCGTTTACCGTGTTTATAACGAAGTCTTATTTAGGATCTGGCAGTTTTGGCTTTATTTATTATAAACTAGCGACCCGCCCCGGCTTCGCACAGGAAAATGGTTATTGTGGGTTATCTCCAAGTATATTATGCATGTGTTATACATATAAACCTTCCCCTTGAATCACTCTATATATTAAAAGAAACCGCACCAAAATCCGTTGCGTAGTTTTGAAGATTAAAGCATACATATGGATATAGGGTCAGAGAAAGCGATTTTGTTTTATTTTTTACTATGTAGTTATGTCTCAATAGTACAAGTATATTATTTTTTCGATATCTAATGTTTCACCGTGTTTTTCCAATAAAGTTTGAACTGCTTGATTCATTTTAGACGGAACCAGAAATTACATAGCCGATTCTAACTACCCGCACTTTTCTTAAGCAAGAGCTTTGGTGTAATGCGCGCGTGCCGCCGATATGTTATTATATTTTCGTTATGGACGTGTAATTTATATTGTTTTATAATTTACAAGAGGTGTTTTATTTTGTTTTAATGTGATGACTACCTAAGTCTAAATTATATGAGCGAGCCTCATCGGAACAATTTGATTATATGAAATTATCGATACTTCGAACAAGGTTACAATGTATGAGCAAAAGGATATACGTATATGAATATCATATGATAAATATCAGCTGGTCCATTAGCACATTTGAATTCCAAAACTGCAATGGCATGTTTGGCTCATTCAGTTGGTATTAAATTACATTTCTCGTATTTTTTTCTTCGTATAACAACCTTGAAATAAATCTAGGAAGGAAATCTGTAAGAATATAAGAGCTAGTTTGTGAGTCAGTGTTATATGACATTGGGATGACATTGTACTGTATTGACGTCATATATGCACATACCCATTTAATAACTCATTTACTTATAATAAAAAAAGTCCGTTATTATTAAAGAAATTCAAGGGAATCGTTATGTTTTTATAGATGAGTCACTTTGATCATAAAATCCTTTCTCTTCGGGATATTTTGTTTTACTTCCCAGGAAAGATACGTATGTCTAAATTTTACTTTTAAGTTTTACTAAGGTATAGATAATTATATTACAAAGAGAAAAGATTTGATTGTTTGCATCGAATAGGCTCCGAAACTCCTGAACCGATTTCAAAAATTAATCCGAATCCGAAATCCGAATAAAATATTAAAAATCTAATTAGTCCGTCAGTTAGATTACTAAAAAATTATATTTTTTTGACGATGCCGACAATACAGCACTTTGATATTTCTAGTGGCGACACGCCGCCATACAAGTTGTACGGGAAAAGTGACTTTATAGCACTCTTCTCCTAGATTTGGTTGCGATATATCTTCGTCATCGTCAAAAAAAACTCGTGTTAAATTTTTTTCGATAATCTAACTGACGGACTAATTAGAAATTCAATGTGAAAGTATAAGCTTTTTCCATTACGAGCAAATATGTCCTTAATTATTACGTAAAAGTTTTCAGTGCGTGATAAAGATAATTTATGAAGTCACAATAGTGCAGCTAAAGTCTAGATACCTGCTTCCGCAACATGATGGCATTGCATCGCGCGCCGCACGCGCAAACAAGTATCTATGACGCGTTATTAGCAGGAGGCAATATTATTTAGAGATAACCGATCTACAGCCGTAATAAATAGACTAATGAGTGTCAATTTCAAACGGACCAATCAGAACCAGGCGCGTGCTGGGATCTATATAGAGTTGCTAATAGGTCATTTGTCAATCCTCCTCGGATTCTCGGATTGGAAGATTAGATGCGCGTCGTGACCAATTAATTATAAATAGTGCCTATTTTCAATAGCTGTGTAATCAATATTGATGATATGTATGTATTATAATATTCCTTGCACTGTGATAAATCTTGGTTTAATGTTTACATTAGTATAAAGGTATAATGTAAGTAAACATGGCACGATCATAAGCACAATTATAGATCCCTTGTATAAGTGGTAGTAGGCTGGAAAAAAGCTCTATATGAGCTTATACTCAGCTCTATAAAGCTCTAAAAGTATGGTCAAAAAATCGTGCGCCGGCGGCGGCCGAAGGTCGCTCCCTGAGGCCGATCGGTCACTCGAACAATAGCATCCGCTGTAATTACTATTACTTATGAGTTGCGCAACTTCTCCGTGGCTCTACAGTCCTGGTACTTAATAGTCACAGCTTGACGTAAAGCTGGCCAGCATTGTTTTATTAAGATATTTAAGGGCTACCTTAGATAATATTTTAAATAAATAACAGCATTTACTTCGGTCTGCTGAAATAAAATTAATCACAATGTTTTATTCAACTAAATTATACTCATAAAAACGGGTTCTTCTTCTTTCTAAGTCGTCAACAAACTTTTCATCTCATCATCAAGTATGAATTTTATACTGTCAGTTTTATTATTTTGAAAGTTTATTTTCAGGAACTATTCCAACATAAAACTGAAATTTTGAAAATATTGCATTATTGGTGATTTAAGACACAAAAATATTAAAACAAATTATATTCCTTGCCTTTTCTTTCTATCTTTACTTTTAACTAAAGCCAAGCCATATAAACTTCAAATTTAAAATATGCCTTTATTAAAACGATGCCGGATTACAGAGGTAGAACCTTGCTTTTGTTTGTAAGCAGCAGAAATCGTATTTACATATTTGGCGTTAACATTTTTAATGTTTTGTATATACGATCGGAGCTTTTCGTGCCTGGAAAGAAATCGATCACGAATCGATGTTACAATTTTATCACAGGTTGCACCACCAAATATTATCATCAAATTGCGTGTTTGCGTAACAAAAAAGGGAATTAAAAGAGTGACCGCGATCTCGATAGCGAAATTCGTTTTCGTATCGATATAGATTTCATTGTTCATTTGCTTGTAACTCAGAACATGAAATCTTATTAGAAATGGCATTATATCATCCATTAATAGTAAAAGAATATAAATAGTAAAAAGCCTTTGTAAGGTCTAATATATAATAATAATTTTATTTCGGATCAAAGTACAAATCAAGCACAATCCCTAATGTTAGTAATAATTAAAACAATTAATTAATTAATAAAAATTAAAATTATCATTCTGAAATACATGTAGGGATGACCAATGCCTCAGTATTGGACTGTCCACTCTGTCCACGATGACCCTCAGGAGCTTGTTGGTGCTACGATTAATTCGAGACCACAGGGAGGCCACTCGTTTACGCAGAATGGCCTGGAAGCCATCTGTACTGTGGTCCACATACATCCCGGACGCACTACGCACTACTAAATTCACTTTTAAAATGGTCCTACTTAACTATAGATTCAATTTGAAGATCTAAACTGCTGAAAGATATCCTTAAAATCTGCGTAAGTTAACCTCTTTAAGCTTTCTTTAATATTAATAAAATTCGTCTTGTAAGGATCTGTTGACCTTTGTTTCAACCATTTACTCACAATGACAAACACACATTTAAAATTGTTTTTCTTATTCTTTCTTCACCTGCCGTTTGCATAATCCACATAATATATGTGTAATATGAAAATATATGAGTCATATTTAAACGACGGCGATAGACGCATGTGACTATCATTGCGTTAGGCACGTGAGTCCGTCTGGAGTGGCATTTCTAGCATTATACTATTTTATGATTTCTAATATCAGTTGGACGGAAGGCGACCATAATGACTGTTTTGCACGTAACCATTGTGTAATTGATACAGTATCGAAATGATAGATCACAATGAAGAGCCGCTGAGCACGACAGTTATTAGCTTTTTGATTAAGAAATTTGGTTGCGATACAACAAGTTGATTCTTTTGACTTTGAAATTTATTAATCATGAAAAGTTGGTTGTAAAAAGTGTAATAAAATTTTAAATTGGATTATATTTGGTGTTTCGATACTGAGGAGCTTTAAACTATTTGGTATTTGCTATCTATAAATAACTATGGAGAATAAGCCACATAAGTCTAAAAATAAAGAAAAAAGCGTATTTATAAAAAAATACTATACAAATACATCATATCCAATCATTTGGTAACGCGCTGCTCAGAGGGTTTGATTGATACTAATATTTTATTTTAATAATATATTTATCTAATGTAATAACTAGCTTTCCGTCCGCGGCTCCGCCCGCGTCAACAGTTTTTCCCGTGGAAAATGTTACTTCCCAAGGTCTATTCTATATTTATACCAAGTTTCATTAAAATTGGTCCAGTAATTTAGGAGCCTATTCAATGCAAACAATGAAGTCTTTCCTCTTTATTATATTAGTTTAGATTGTCCCTTAAATCTCATAATTTGATACAAAAGACATGGTTAGTGAAAAATGCCCACCTACCTACTTTGAAAAATAATTACATGTCATTTGTGAGTTGTACACATGTGACATGATTTGGTGTTTGAAGGTAATGTCAAACTCTTTACAAGAACTCCTTAATCTTAATAATTAATTAGTAGCAGTAAAAGCTAAGGTCGTCGTTTAACTTAATAAGGAAATAACATGGTAACAAAGTGACTCTAACTAAACAAGTACTTCAACAAATATTAAAAAACTTTAGTTTTCGCTTTGACAAAAAAATCTATGACGAATCGATCAATGTAATAATTTGTAATCTACAAAGCACATCAAGTTAATTGTACTGTCAAAAGAATTGTAATTACTTCCTAATATTGTCAAAGCAAGTTTTTTGTTATCAACTCCTGGTATGTTGATAAAAAGCCGGCCGCAACGAGTGACATACTTTGAAGTTCTTCAAATGAACTTTTGACTTTGGGTAGTAGAGCTTTAGAAAATATCAGGAAGTTTTTGTAGATTTACCTTTAGGAATATAAATGCTGTATTGTCCACATTTTGAACTTCCATTGCTGGTCGGTGGCGGCTTCTTTGAAGAATCTCCACAAAGACCTCCAATATCCGAAGGCTTCCTGCAAACGTCTTCATCATAATCAGCCTACATTGCGTGTTTGCTAACCATTGTCTAGCCTACGGATACCTAAAGCTTTGACGTCGAAATATTTTTGTAGCTTTATTTTACTTCTACTATCTAATCTACTGCTAAAATGACAATGATGACGACGATTTTACAACTTTCTTGAATATTTGAAAATAATCAGCTAGACAGGACAGGACGCGGTGGAAAGTCCCATTTCGGTCTTTTTATTATTGTTATTTTAGTAATTTTCGGAACAATACAAATATTCATATTTATTTATTTTTTTGTTGACTGAATTTTATTACTTTTTGACGTAACGTATTGTATTAAAATTTTACGGTATTTTCTACATATTTATTTCTATATAGGATCAGTAATTATTTATGAATGCACAGTAATAAGTACATAGTATATCCTCTTTGGTATGAAACAAATGTGTGTGCTCTACAAAACGCGAGCTTCTATAACAAATTATACAAACACCCAAGCTATTTGGCAGCATCGTGACGCGGGGCTATCTCGTTGATGCGAATCTGCGCGCGCGCACAATTTGTGTGGCTCGTGCGCACTGCGATAACGTTGAATAATACATTCGCTCTCATTGTGCGCGCATAGCGCAACCCAGTTCGTAGGACAGTGTAAGCTCGGCTTATAAGGCATTTGGTTTAGAAATGGCTTTCGCAATCTGGTTTGTTTTAAGTTTGTCACGCTTGTTGGTTTAGGTTTGAGCTTGTTGAAAGCATGTGAGGTGATTGGCGACCACTTGATTCTTTTTATTTTCAATGATAAGTCGGGAAATGCGTAATAGAAGAAACTGCTCTCTACCAATGGTAAATACATAGGTATTGAACTACTGTTATTCAATATTTAGCATTTGTTTCTTGTTGAAGGAAAACGCTTCTCTTGTTCAGACTTTTCAGTGTCTGGAATTTTTTTCTCTCTTTTCTTCTCCTCCATTTATCTCTTCCATCACATCTCTCCTAAAAGTGCTCATATAATTACCGAATTATTACCGAATTAAAAAAAAATACAATTTCAATAACTAGATTGTACATCAACACTTTTGAACTTCATAAGCAATTGTGGTGTCTCTCTATACCTATATTGTTCTTTGTCTGTCTATGTTTACCCTTTTCATCAGTAACCCACAGGGTTATATAATCATACTTATATTATATAGAGGATTTGTATGTTTGTGTGTGTGTGTGTGTATGTTTGTAATGAACAAACTCAAAAACTACTGAACTGATTTAAAAAAAAACAACATTATAGAAAGCTACATTCACCCTGAGTAACATAGGCTACCTTTTACCAAGGGAAAATGCCTCATTCCCACGGGAAAAACTGTTGACGCGGGCGGAGCCGCGGCGTAAAGCTAGTAACAAATAAATCCATTACCACCAACTTTCTTTCTTATCTCGCCACCTGTCTAAGCAACCTGCTAAAAAACCGAGAGCACGTCATACAAACTGAAGATAATAGAAATATTCCACTCGGCTACTACAATAGGCCCCGAGATGAGAGAGAGGCAATCGATATTCCACGGCGATCCGCACGGGTAATAAAATTATTAGGAGTCCACAAAGAATTTGAATAGCAGTACTCTTATTAAAATTGTCGTAGATTCAATATAGACTAAATCAAACCATTCTGAAGTCTGAGGTGGAACTAGATTGTCGCTAAATCTGAGTAGTTAGTTAGATACCTAGTTTTTTTTAAATTGACCTATGCTTGAGTCGAAAAAGTACGACGGATCAAGCTTCATCGGACTTGTCCAAGTTACCTAGATAGATATAAAGGAAACAACTTAAATTTTGTACGAAAGCTCGTATAAGCGAATAGTTATAAATACGTCCATTGCTGGAAATTGATTTGAATGTTTCAAAATTAACTAGTTCAAATTTTATGAATTTTCTACTGAACCTTTATTGTATTTATTTAATTCTCTGACTTCGCCACTAGTGACAGCCCCAATGCTACACTTGATTGATTTTCCTAAGAATTTGCCGTAACATTGGTTTGTTACGTTACGCACTTTTTTGAACTCTTCTGCGAAACTATGTAGAAACTTTGCTCAAAATATGCATGCAAATTGTATGTTATGTAAACATTTTTTATATAAATCGATTATTATTTCAATAAACGACCGATCATGCAGATCGACGCGAAATTGAGCTGTGTCGCTTTGATCATTACACAAGAATGTAATACGCAATGAAACCTTGTTCCTCCTATTATATTTATAAAAAAAATATTTAAATTTATTTTTAAATAATTTAAAACATAACATTTAAACTTATGGTGGCAGGAAACTGTGTTCCAAGCGCTATTTATACTAATAGGCGACCCAGTCGCTACGCTGACAGTTAGTTTTACCCCTCACCTATAGGTATGTTCCCCTTTTTTTTAAGTAAACATTTCTTTTTCCTTTTTTGGAGTTTGATATAATTACCTTAAAATTATTATAAGAACTTATTACAAAAACAATAAACTAAACAAAAATATACAACAAACAAAATAAAATAAACTTTAAGAATACAAAAAAAAATATTTATTCTAACAATATTTTCACAAATTAGTCAAACCCCCCTTGACACTCCGGGCGCATTTTTTTGAGGTAATATGGGAAATATATTTATGAAGTAAAAATAAATAAATAAAAGAAAGTCTTAATCCTTAATTACTAATAAAAAATCTCCGTTGATTTAAATCAGAGAACAAATATTCGCTACATAAACAATATATAGGTAAATTATCCGTGGCCCTGTTATTACAAACTGTTAGTTAGTGTATGTTTTATACTAGAAAATTACCTATTAATAACTTAGTATTTACAGGTAGGTTTTTATCACTAAGCAGATAACATTTAGGCATCCAAAGCTACTAATCTTCAGCAATTCATTGAGACCAGTCCAGTATCTAAAATTGCCTCCGTTATTATTAAATACCGAGATTGTAAACACTTTTAATTTTGCCGCAGCCTTCAACCCGCCGCGTATTGCTAAACTGTGTACTGGTATAGACATTGATGCTCTGTAACGCACATAATGCTCTTTATATAAAACCTAAATTAAATGAACAAAGTACTTACGAGTACAGAGCTATCAAATAAAAATACAATTTACGCGGATCGTTGTTTTGACGAACTCTGACGTATTTATATAAAATTATCTAAGTGAATAAGTTTTTCACTCATTTTTCAGGATAACAAACACATTATTATAAATTTAGAAATATTTTTATATTTTAGCTATGATTTTAAGACAATGTAAATTTATTTTTTAACAAACAACATCAAAATGGAAATAAACTAAATAAAATTAAATTGTAAAATTTAAACAAATTGTTTTCCAGAAATATACAACTTGTATTTCGATCCAGACCGTATAAGTATACAGTTTGTTCTTCAGCTACAGGAACAAATTACATGTGACCACAGAGCAACTCGTTTCTGTACCATTATACAGTTTGGCAATACGCCAACCGGCCGCTCACGCGCTGATCTCGCTTCTGGACCAGTGAAAACGAACTGATAAACCATCTGATCGTGCTCTACTATTGAGAAGTTTACTGTGGACAGTCAGTAAGATAAGTCAAATGTTATTTTTAAAAAAACAATTAGATAATGAGCAATGTCAATCCGAAAATGATAGTATAAAATAAAAGAAAACATTTTGAACACGTTCCTAGAGCGCCTTTATAAATGAACGTTTCATCCAGCCGTATCTACTTGCTACGGTACCTATCTTTTATTTATTTATTTAACAGAACCTATTAGGGCAAAGATAGTGTGTATAGTATCTACGAGCAGTCAATTAAATTAAATAAGCACAAGGTTATATATACAATATCTTAGGGTACTAGATACGTCTACTGTACATTATTTTCCTCTTTTTACTATTTCTGTAATATAAAATTTAATTTAAAAAATAAAATAGCCCTCGACATAAAACCGTTACTTGATCCTTTCAACGAAACGAGCTGATAATCTTCAAATGGCTGAAGATATTTTCTTGGATCATAGTTTTTAGCTAGGTACAAAAAAAAACTAGATCAAAATCGGCGAATCCGTTTGGGAGCTACAATGCCACATACAGACAGACAGACACACACGTCAAACTTATAACACCCTTCTTTTTCGTCGGGGGTTAAAAATGTATAGAAGTCAGCCAGAACATGCGGCAGGCCACTCGCATTTCGAAATTTACCTGTAATACGGGGCACTCTCAAGGTCAACGTATCCAGCCGCGTTTACTGGCTATTGTACATAAAATAATAATAATAAAAGAACTTTATTCACCAATAAATACAGTAGTAAACTTAGATGGTTAATTAAACAACAACTATTAAATTGGCACTATTGATAAAAAGTATAGATTCTCAGCACAAACGCAGATTTTCAGAATCATCCTGAAACGTCTCATTGGATTATGCTCTACGCAGTATAGGTAGGACTTAATTTATAACAATAAATATCAGACAATAACAATAGCTAAAATAAATGGATACCTACTTTGATGGACACACACAATAACAGTCACACTAGCGGGCTACCCAATTAGATTCAGTTTTTTGTCTGCTAATTAACCACTGCCTAATATGTCAACTACTCGTAAAAAAAACTCATGATGCACTATTCTATATTCTATGGCATCATAACCTTTTCACTTCACCAGTACGCATGCAGCCAAATGGTATTGGAGCAGCGCAGAGGCGCGTGCGGTCGAAGGCTGCGTACACGCAGCGTGGCACGTGCCCTCTCTGACATTCACCCGGGACCATCGGCTCGCATTCACTATTTAATTGCCTACTAATTAGATGGCAATACTTATATCGCACGCGGTTATCTAGGTAACGAGTGATGGCAACCCTTATCTAAGAAACGAATGAGTCTATAAATGACCTATGATTTACTACTAACAGATAGGCCTACAAGAATTATTATTATGGAATTCGCAAAACCCAAATTTTATTAGAATTTATCCAGTTTTTTAAATATCAGGGTTAAAATGGCGCAAGTAAGATCTCATAATTCCGATTTATATGTATTATGTACTTTATTATACATATTTATATTATATACTTACTGAAAAAATATACAACTTTGAAAGAAACAGACGACAGATACTTTTTTTCTAAGCAATCTTTTAAATTTCGTTGTTATTTTTATTTTTACAGTAAATAAAATAATTGTATTTGTATCATAAAGTAAACAATAAAAGTTATATTGTTCCAATTAGTCTTTGCAACGAAGGAAATCTTAAAACAATTAGGTTTAGAATATGGCACTTAATTATATAGTATTTCAACGATACGATTTTAAATTGATTAAAGATAATAGAACAAAAACAAAACTAAGAACAAAAAAGTGTACAAAAAGGTGGCTTTATTGCTAAGGTAGCAATTTCTACTAGGCAACTCTCGCGCCTCGACTGATCTTGATTTATTTTTAACCAAAACTATAATTCATTTAAGACTTATAATTTCGTGAAGCTTATATAAATTATATCCACCATTTTGACAAATCCGCAAAAAAGAGAAAGGAATCAAAGACCTCACAGAGAGGTTGAGTGGAAAATTAACACCGAGCAATTATGAATGAATGACAAACCGACTCTCTGGACATTAAAAAAAGGATATATTCACGGTAATGACTTTCTGACATTTCCATGTGCAAGGTTATTACAAGTGAGTAGACTTTGAATCATACAAGGTGTAAGTCACGTGTGAGTGAAGGCTTAGCAAATGCTGATAATGTACATGTTCAGTCAATAGCTTAAAGCAAATTTTCTTTGAATCGAAAAAAAAATTGACGCTTTCATACAAAAGACTTTTTTTTTTATTTACCTAACGCTTGTGCAGAAATGAAACGACCAACTAAGCTTCACCGGACTTGACAAAATTGTAATTTTAATGAGACAGTTTGTATGGAAAAGTCCAAAACTATCGAGAAAAACCTTGCGAATTGATAAAAAATGATACTTTATTTGCTAGAAATATGGTACTCGTACATTGGATGTGATAAACATGTCTTTTAGGACCTTTATGCACTGTCACTTACGCTATTTAAAGAATGCGTAAAAACTGCAATTTACGAGTCCAATAAACGATTGTTTTAGAGGTGTGTGGTACAAAATATCTTCACTAAGATTTTTGCTCCGCCAAAGTCATTCATTTAAAAATCATTGTTCACTACGATCAGCCTGTTTAAGTTCAATTTTTTAATATATTTGAAGTTAATAATAATAGTGCATATGTATGGTCCACCTCGTGGGAGGCCTGCCCACACTACGTCTTTCGGCGTACGACCGACCGACGACGATCTGTTGAGGGTCGTAGTAAGCCGCTGGATGCGGGCAGCGCAGGACCGATCATTGTGCAGATCCTTGGGGGAGGCCTTTGTCCAGCAGTTGACGTCTTTCGGTTCAGATAATGATGATGATGATATGTATAGTAATGTGTCTTTTGAGACAGCGAAACAATAAGAAATAAAACTATAAGAAAATAATCTGGTTTAAGCAAGACAATTTTAATTATGTTTGGTTATAAGTATAATAAAGGTCTCTAATCAAGTGTAGTATATAATATAGACCTATTTTCAAAAGGTAATTCATGCTTCATTTACCGTTTTACAACTATGCTATGGCCTTTGTTTACACAGAACCATTTCAAACGATTTGTCAATGATAAAGACACTATAATTGCGTAGTCTCAATTTAGAGCAGTCGGATATGTCAAATCAACTTACCAACAAACGTACAATAGCCAACCCTTTTTATTGTATTAGATAAAAACGAGTGATTGTGAGTTTTAATTTAAGATTATTTTAGCTTCAAGGATGTAGAGCGAATGATTTTTAATTTATTGCTTTATTTAGGTAGCTATTTTACGTAATATCATCGTATAAGGATTTTTGATATTTCTGTGGTCCCAGTGCAGTGCTGTTGCGTTGTTTGAACGGGCGTTCAGATTCAGATGGTAAACCAAATAATAGGGTTAGTATCAATTGGTTTAAAACGCAACTGGTCTATACGTTAACTCGCCTAACCTCGCCTACTTACATTAGGAGTATCAAAGATGGCGTCTGAGTGTGTCTAAAATTAACTTGTGATAAAAGTCTGACAAAAATACTTGTTACAGACAGTACCAATTTATCTGTCTTACAAAAAGGTATACTACAGATTTGTTGACCTAGTCATCCCTAACTTTTACTATCGTTTTCCATTTGACCAAGTGGCCAGTGGTTAGCAAGAAGCAATGATGTAAAAAAAAATAAGTAGAACACGGTAGAGAATTATCAGATCGGCGCGTGCGACCACTGGGCGCGCGTCCGACCGTAGAAGCTTAAACTGGCTTCATAGATACTCAAATGCAATGAACACTGAACAGTACTTCTTTTATTTTTAATTTAACGTTATATAAGTATCAATCTAAAGGCAGTTGTTTTATCAGAAACCTTTTTAATTAATTATTTATTTTGTATTTCAGCAATACAATATCACCTTAAATTACTTTTTCTAAAAAGAAAAATGGGTTGAGGGATTCGCTTCCTTGTAGCCAGGAGCAAAATATAGTAACAATTTGATAATATTAAAAATCGTAATTTTTAATAATTATGAATATGCCCTACTGGCATTCTATGAACTCGATAAAATAAATTAATATTGTCACCTTCTAATAGGAACAATATCAACACCTATCTTATATTTTGTCAATATCTGTATTTCTGTAGTGCCCTGCCAGCTATTCCTGTACTCAAACAATGTTTATCGTCACACCTGGCTGATTTATACTACACAGCCTTTACACCTTCACCTAACTAAAACGAGCTAAAACGTGCTAAAACTGAGAAATAAATCAACGCAGTAAGCTTTTAATAACATTTAAGAAATCAAGTTTAAAACTCTATCAAATTAAATCACGAAGCGGCCGAAGAAGATGGAACATACTCAAAGATAACTAACTGTTCACCCTTGCCTTGAAAAACACTTTAAAAAATATTACGAATATCGCTTTACAAATGAACATAAAGAATAAATAAATTGCATGATGAAAAAATTAATCTTGTGACATATAAGTAAGCCATTAAAGAGATTCCTTTAAAAGATATCGCACAACACTCAAATCTGATTCAGATTGAACGACGAACAAGGCCAAGATTTTGACTGTCATACAAATCCGTGGAAGCGAGAGCAATGAATTATTCTAGCTAGAATTAGCATTCCTAAAAAGGCAAGTATAGTTTATAGTGCACCCCGCGCCGGGGCTGAGTTGCGCGCGTAAATCAGATTGCATGGACACTACACCATTTTGAACAGTTCGCCGTATCGGTTGTGGACAACGGTTACTGTTACCACGGAGAGATTTGCTATTGTTGACAACGAGAGCATTATTTACTAAAATAAGTATTTTGAAATAAAATAATAAACATTATTGTTATTGTCTCTTACAAACATATTTTGTTGATTTAAACGATTCACTTACTTACGTCAAAAATAGAAAAAGGATGTTCACAAGAAATAGTGCTGTAATAGACGGCTTTATAGCTCATGTAAAAATTTATATTCTTTTAAGCTACAATAACAATTCGTAAACGTATCTATTGAAAATAATACGGTTTTTAAACCTAAGGCTAACCTAATTGCGAGCTTACTAAAACTCTGCTCTGTATATAAAAAACATTTACTTATTTGTATGGTTATAAGAAGATGTAAAAATAATATTTTTCTTACTCACAAAAGGTATCACGCCTAAATCTTAAACTAAAGAATCTATAATGCCTCATTTACACCGAGGCAATATCAAGCAACATTGTCGCATATTAGGTTCATAACTTTTTCATGCGAAATCTTGTCATATTTTTTGAGTAGGTATATAAAAAAAAGCATTAAAAATGATATCACGCCTCAAAACTAAAAATAATCCATAATACCAGCAGACGATGCGCCTCGTAGTTGTTTAAACGCCCGCGGACAAAGACTGTTATACCTAATCCCCTCGTTACCGCGGCTAGAATTGGCGAACATAACGCGAGCCACAATCAAATGACCTTACCGGGAGTCCCGCGGGCTCCCCGGAGCGAGCCTCCATAACATGACGGTAATATCAGGAGCTCGCGACCTTTGACATTTCCACACAGGGCTGATGGGCCAACTTTCACCATAAACGGCCAATCCGCAAGGGTTTTGCAGTGGCGTATGTCTTGAATTCAGACTTCGAGGATTTTACACCTTCCCTAGTTTCTTTGGTAAGGAATATGATATGGTAAGGAATATGGTAAGAAATATGATTGTAGGCGTGAAAAAATAAATGAATTTTTGGTTTCTTTATATTTAAAAAAAATGTTTTTAAATAAGCCCCAAATGTATTAAACACAATAAATCAACTAATTGATTAAATATACATGATCTCCTGCGATGGAGTTAATAAATATAAAACAGTAAGTAAGCTATTACAAACATTCATTTTACTTATCTGCGCCCCATAAAAATATCTTCAAAACAAAAAACTTCATTTTCTTCAAAACCCAAGTTAGCTCACTATTCCACACTACCGACAAATTTACGGATGCCAGCGAACGGACCAGTGTCTTAAGCTAACCGTCTCAATTAGGGCTCCCCTATATGACCTGCAATTTTGTCAGGGCGCCCTCAGAGCGGTGGTGTCTGCCGGTATTAGGTTAAGTGCAAGGCCCCAGCTATTATCTAGATCGCATAAACTGCTTTTACTGTCAGAGGTATTGTAACGCCCTGTGTGTGGCACGTACCTCTAGCTATTTCAAGGAGAATTAAAACTAGTACGTTTAGTAATAAGTTTCATAGTTGAATGAACTCGGAGATAGTCGAAGGGAACATCTAAATAGCAATTGGATTTTCTGTATTTGTATCAGAATATTGTTCTACATTGTTTTTTTCTCAAGAGTAAGCTACTTGTTAACAAGTCATATTTTCATCGAAAATACAAGAAAAATAAATGCAATTTAATACAAACACTATTCATGGACATCGATAAGGATAACTATTAAATAAAATTATTGGCAATGTTATCTTTTATATCCGCAATAATCCACATGAATCAAATTCATTGACAGATATTATTTTCCTGTGGCTCAGCTTGGCCTTAATATGCCTCTTTAATTTGTACTCCACTATGACAAAAGATTTAGTAGACTCTTCTCAGTTAATAAAGATATTGAAGAACAAAAAGTATCCTAATGAGTGTAATTTAAATAAATAAAAAATATACATTTGCACTTGCAAGTTTTTGTCAGAGAACGAAATAAATCGTTTCGGCACCCTAAGTCCATTTCCCCGTATGTCGACCTTCACCTAAGTACCAATTTTAATCAAGCTTAATACACCTGACAACGATCTGAATAGTTAAACTAACCTAGTGAGCTAACGAAGCATTACAGTAATTAGCTCTTCAGCAAAGACATATTAATCATTATGTAGTTCTTTCTATTTCTTTGATTGCAAAGGCCATAGTCAAATGAATGCCAAGGTGAAACTATATTACGATAATGGCAATTCTTTTAGAGCATCTCAAAACCTGATCTTCATTTGTTTAAGTTGCATTCAAAGTCACCGGAAGTTTAGCAAGATGTAATGATGAGATAAGAATGTAGTGTTTGTTTTTCGAATGTAATATATTGCGTCTTCAGACTTGACCCTTGCAGCGGGCATGTTTATTGATGGATATTGGCAGACAACGTGAATGAAGGGGTGAGGAATGTGCGCGGAGGGGAAAAAGTACATTTTGTGAGGTAAGATCTTATTCAAATTATTCGCCGTTAATAGTAGTCAAGCTAAATGTTTGAGATTTTGCACCATTCTTCTGTCCATTGAATTAGGTATAGAATTGCGTGGCGCGTGTTCAGCTTGTCCTGTTCTTCTTAAGTGTAATTAACGGTTTGCCTAAAAGAAATCATCAATCTGTACACATTTTTCCAATATCACATTTGTATTATTTTTCCTTGTTATATTATCTAAAACTAGATATCCGCCGCGGTTCCACCCGCATTAACTTCTTCCCGTGGGAATTAGGCAATTTCCCGCGGTAAAAGGTAGCCTATGTTACTCAGGGTGAATGTAGCTTTCTAATGGTGAAATAATTTTTGAAACCGGTTCCGTAATTTTTGAGTTTATTCATTACAAACATAGACACACACAACAAATCTTTCCTCTTTATAATCTAAGAGTAGCAAGAGAAAATATCAACACAAACAGAAAATAAAAACAATGTCAAATATTAAATTATTAGAACTTTTGATAATGTACATACAAGTGCGAGCTTACTTGTTTTCAGAGCTATATCATTACAAATCAATTATATGATTCATAAATAATACGCGATTAATTTTAATAGACTTCTTCAAAAGTAGAACGATCTATGAAGGTTTAGAATTTAGAATGCCTGCGGTAGGTCACACTAAACTGGTCCTCTAATCTATTATTACAGTGAACTCGTTAAATAACTAACTAGTATAACATTACTAGACCTCAACCGCTATCAGGTCATTTAAAATACACGTTTTTTCATTATCTAAAACAAACACTCTTCTCTGTTTAAAATAATATTTAATTTTACAAAAAAACAATCAGTTTTTACTGAGTATTATTTTATTGCATACTTATGTATATTTTGCAATATTTATAGCAACGAACGTAATATGCATATCTTTTTAAATTTTATCGTCTTGTAATAAAAACATTATGTTTACATATCAGCTAAACGTTGTGATACAGATATTGCAAACTCTAACCATATTCTTCATATTATGATAATACTCGTAATTCAATTTTTCCTCATTTCCGTCTCTTCATAATAATAATGAGCGAGGTCTTGAACCGCGAATAGCTCACTCAACCGTCAGCGCTCTCCGATGAGTTAATAATATCAACACTAGTAGGCATACTAGAGCCGCCGCCAAGTCACAGAATACCAAATATTAGTCCCTACCAAGTCTAGTGACACATAATTTTATTATCTTACTAGCTTTCCGCCCGCGTTAACCGATTTTTCCGTGGGAATGAGATATTTTCCCGCGGTAAAATGTAACATATGAGTTCTTCTGATGTTTAAGTTATATTATTGTAAAGTTTCCTTAAAATGCATTTAGTACTTTTTGCGTGAAAGAGTTAAAAACATAATCCATCCTCACAAACTTTCGCATTTATAATATTAGTAGGTTCAGAATTTTCGTCATCATTTCAGCTGAAAATGTCGGCTACAAGTCAAAGTTCTTCTCAATACTTTCCTCAATGTCTGGTCAGTCATGCGCTATCTGGATCCAGTCAAGATCTGGCAACAGCGATTCATCTAACGGGAAATTTGCATAAAACAAACTTTTAATGCGTAGTCGCCAAAATTATGAAGTATTTTTAGATCTTGTCATACGAGTATAACTCAAAGTTATGTAGGTACGCATGGAAAATACTTAAAGCGCATCAAAAAAAGGCGCTTGAGCTTCGAAAAACTCGTCATCAAAAAATATCAACAATATTTTAAACTGAAAAAACCAAACAAAATTCGTAAGGAACTTGGCTTCACTCTACGTTCATAACATTTTTCGATGGGATGGAATTATCTCCGAGCGCGGGCCATAAATAATATTCTAGTTAATTTTTGTGCTGCCTCCGCGGCTAGAGGTCAAGTAGCGTTTTAAATAATTGTTCCTTCTACATAATTGATCGGTTTAGGTTGTACTTTGTTTGATTTAGTACACCGTTGCAGGATTTGGACATGTAATGATTTTAAGTCAATATGTCCTTGGCTTCGTATTGTTGTAAGGCAATGTCATAATTCAAATTGTTGCCTTCTGGATTCAACGAAGTTGCTTGCTTGCTTATCTAATAGGTTTCGAGATTAACCCACCTCACAAACCCTGGTTGTCAGAATTGTTGAGCCGCTTTAGGCTTCCGACATGGCTCCTATAACCACTACATCCGTAGATAGCCGGGACCAACGGCTTTACGTGCCTTCCGAAGAACGGAGTTATCTTTCTTTTCGGACAATCAGGTGATTCAGCTTGTAATTTCCTAACCAAACCGGGGAAAGCCTCACAAAGTAATATTTGTTCGACGAATCGCCACGGGGTTCGAACCCGGAACCTCCGCAACGTCAAACGAGCTTTTCACCTCTCGACCACGGAAGCTGTTGACCGAAGGACGTAAGTTGAACGAAGTAATAAGATATATTTGAATTTGTCATATAAACATTTTATTATCAAACATAATTAATTTCAATGTCTTTTCGGTATTTTCACTTGTAACCACTGTAAGTTGGGCTCATTCGGTTTGTATCGGTCTACTTTTACACCTGAAAAAAGGAAGTAGAAAATCCAATGCCTAATAAACATATAGACCATAAAATTTAACTGGTTTTTTATTCGAAACATAGTGGTGTAGTACCTACACATGAAACTCTACAATTTTCCCTAAGGAAAGTAGATTGAAATATCAAAATTAATCTTCAACTTGTTTACAAAATGACCGGTCACGTGACTGAAGTTTATATGAAAAGTTGAAAATATTTTTTGAGATTTCAGCCTATGTTCGATTAGGAAAAGTTGTTCAGTTTCATGAGTACTACCACTATGTTACGGATAAACAACCAGTTAAATAAAAAAGTCACTGTAAAATCCCTTAAAAAATAATATTCTCTTCAGTCAATAAATATACTTCAATGAGGTATATTGTTTTTTATTTAGGTAATTAGCCTCGTCACAGGCTTTAGTCTAGTAACTGCATACCACGGGATGTTAAAAAATCTGACTGAAACTATTCAATTGTTTCTTCATTGGGATTAAAATAATCTGTTTGGTATAACACATTGTCATAAATAAATAAAAAAAGACAAATTTAGTTTACACTTTCAATTTCTTAGTTCATCATCATCATCATCTCAGCCGAAAGACGTCCACTGCTGGACAAAGGCCTCCCCCAAGGATCTCCACAATGATCGGTCCTGCGCTGCCCGCATCCAGCGGCTTCCCGCGACCCTCACCAGATTTTCAGAATTGATTGATTGAGAATTTCTTAGTTACCCGCTTTCAAAAGCTGCATAATTTTTCGCACTTTTGGATCCATCTGATGTGCCCCCGGCTGCACTGGGTCTGGGCCATTCAACTTGATCACTCGTTTGGTGGTGCCGATAGGAACTATTGGTTTGCTCGAGTCGTGATCTTGACCAAAATGTTCGTGGCCGTTTGGACATCCTTACATAAAAAAAGAAAATGGTGAGCTGGGAACGTCTGGTAGATGTGGAACATTGGAATAATTTTATACATATAAGTAGGTAATTTATAGGTATGGATTAAAGGAAAGAATTTGTACAGAAGCCAGCACATGCGGTTGGACATTTGCATTTGCAATACAAAATTCACCCCTACCGTTACGGAATACGATTGCTCTCAAGGTCAACATGTCCATGCTGCTTACTTTTCTCACATCAAATGTTAAAATTCATAGTATTCCTTTTATTTATGACACTATGTTATTTAGCAAAAAATAATCCTTATGATGAAGCCTATCGATCGATATGATAAAACTACAGGGTATTTTTTTCTCGTGTAGCGGGTTCGATTTCCGGTTCAACCATGTAATAATATTATTGTGTATGAATGCAGTTTTAATAGTTTTTAGAATTAAAATAAAGTCTCCTTTCACTAAAATGTTCTACCTACAATATTTAAGGTACTTTCCATCCATGTGGCATAGCCGTGGGACGCCCTGTATAGTATTGCCTCGTAAGGTAAAGCTAATAGAACGAGATATATTATAAGTTGAACGCAAAGAAATATCTAAATTGATAGTTCTCTTGCCTGAAGTCAAATTCAAATACCTGTCATAAATTGCAGACCTGAAAACAAAATATTCAAATAAATAAAAATAAAATAAGCAAAAACACATCTTAAAATGAAAAAGTATTTGGTACCCATTGCCATCCACAAGTCTTTCTTCAATAATGGCCGCTTAGCTTCTTCGATTGGACTGCCTTTTTCTAGAAAAATATAATTAAAAAGTTAAGTAACATAAAAGTATTTCAACAAATTCCAAATAAATCAAGAAACTTACCATCGGGTAACAGTTTATTTTCGTTATCTGAAAATAATATCTATAAATCATTCTCGAGGTCTAATTATAAATAAAAATTGAATTACGGTAATATTCTTACGTTTGGCAAAGAACTTCTTCTCAAATTCGTCCAAAGCCTTTTTGAGATCTGCCATGAATACAGGTTTTTTCCCCTGGGATTCGTCTGCCGGCGCCCCCGCACCATTTTCTCCTGTGGCTCCTGGTGGATTCGCTTCTCCGTTTTCTGGTAAACTGGATGTTTCAACAGCTCCAGATTCTGCTTGTTGTCTTAGAAGTATGGCTTGAATAGAAACAAAAAGCTGTTGTATTGTAATGTAATACAAATGTTATGTTTATTCAATTGATTTCTTTTCTTCAAGTGGTTTTGTTTCACCGACTAAAAAGAAGAAAATTATTAGTTTATTTAAAATAAACTTGTCCTGCTACATTCCTATTTGATTTTTACCTTTGCGCGACTAATGTCCTAAATACAAAATATCCAACGAAGAATTTTGTCCAACACAAATTTTGACCAACACTTATTTTTATCTATTTAAGCTATCAATATGATACTTTGTCAGTTTAAGAAAAAGTTTCAAATTTCAAAGTGCCATCTATTGCTTAAAAATTTGAATTGTCATAAAATTGTGGGTTGGTAGCATGGTTGGTAGCAAAAGCATACAAGTGCGCTTACAAATTTAGCTATTTAATCGAGCAATAGTCGAGTTGATGATTGTCATGTACAAATACATAAATTCGTTTAGTTATTTTCAGATTTGTAACTAGTGATAATAATAAGCTATTTAATAAGGTTAGTGTAATTTATAATCATGTAGATGACACTTACGTGGATTAAAACGGTCATGTCGGTTCATCCGCTGTAAGGCGGGTTGGAGTTGATTGAAAACGGGCGGAAGAGTGAAGACATAAGGTGCGACCTGCTGCAGCGGCTGTTGCTGGATTTGTACTTGAGGAATGACAGCAGGGGGCTGCGTGGTCGTCATAGCTGGTTGGGGTTTCACTAAAGACAATTGAAGGTACACTTATAATATAGTTTGTGACGTCTTAGAAAATACTGAAAGGAAATGCTCAGTCTAAGGTTTCGTGCAGTATCACCAAATATACATTTATTAAATAAAATGTTTGACTCTCCATACAACATAGCCAGCAGGAGCAATAAAAACAGCGAAGTTAGTGAGATTGTTTATGTTTTCACACTCTATGCTATCTTCGGTGCTCTTCTAAGACCCTCTTTTAACTTTTAACTCCTCTTCGTCACTCAGAGGGATTTCCTCCTGACATCGACATGTCGATGAACTCTCCGCGGTTTAATCGGACAGTATGGAACCCATACTACATATTGGAGAAGTAAAAATATTTTTTGTAACCATCCTAAAAGTTACTTTGTAAAAGTTGGATCACATCCATTGACTGAGAATATTCTTTCAGTTTTAGCAAATCCATCACTTCACCCTGTATAATAATATACTGCGCTTGGTATTCGCTTAAGTCCGTGGAACAATGCTACATCATCAAAATTTGACATCAACTATTTGGCTATCTTGCTTACACGTGCAGTAATTTATATATTTGCCCTTTGTCTATCTCCGATGACGTAGAGAGAGATGTTCTAGCGTTAAGATTATGTTAGACTATATTTTTATAAAGTGACCTATTTAGTTGAAACTCTAAAAATACTTATTGCTATATGCAACCCTTTGCTTAGCAAGATGATGATCTGATGGTGAACTCTGTTGCTAATTGCTTGCATTTTATATTCTATGTCGTCTTGTATGACACACATAGAAACATTTGGTTATTGTGTGTCAAATTGTATATGACAATTCAAGTAAAACAGGACCCGATATAAGTAACAACGTTATACTAAACCGTTTTGTTGTTTTATTCTCCATGAAAAACTTACCACGACGTTCTGGTGAAGAGTTATCACGATCTACAATAAAAACCAAAAGTTCCGTTGTTACTCCGAACCCTAAATTGTTCTGTCAAATCCTCAATCTTTAGTTTTTCTTGAACATAATTTTGTACCATCTTCAATTCAATTCAATTCATTTATTTAAATCTATTGTCTTTTGTTTATCTTGTATGTAAAACTTATTTGAACTTATCACAAATTCTACGGTGCTATTCTAAAAATCCCAATTAATATCACCTCACACTTCACTTCAATGTTACGTGGCAAAATTCTACGAAACCAAATTCGCTGTGAAGTTCCGCCTGGTATGCGAGTTTGTCCTTAAATAGTTAACTACAGCTTAGCTTTTTCTTACCTGGGTCATACTCTCTTATTCTTATATCGGGTTTAGGTTTCCCGCTGTGCATAAAACTAAGTTTTGTTGTTTGAACTGGGGTGCGATCATTTCTTAACATTTCTAACTGCACCTCTACGTTGTGTTCTGGTAACAGCTCTAAAAACAATCAAGTTATAAATATATTATATTTAATTTCACCCTAAAACTTTTCTCGAGCAATAGATGACGTTCCGATTTGTACCTTATTTTGTAGAAGTAAAAGGTGAATGTGGATTTACCTGCTAATCGTCTTAATGGATCTGCGATTTGTTTATAAACTATTTTAAATTCCTCAGGCATCATTTGAATCCCATTTTCACTACCTGCTAAACAAAATTAACATTTACTTATTTATACTAAACGGACTAATCAATAACCACAGATAAAAATATGTAGTTAATGACTTACCTTTAAATATATAGTAACAATAGTTACCACGTACAAACAATGTCAGTGATAGAAAAATATATCGAATAGAAATCATTTTGGTTTATTTTAAAAACTATAAGAACTACATATTTTAATGCATACGATAAAAGCAATGTGCTTCAAACGAATAGAACGAACGATAAAACATGACCATAAAATACAATATTATATAAAACATTTGAAATCTAACTATAACAAAAAAATTAACTTCCAAAGAAATTTACATAATTTCATTTAACCGAATTTATATTTCGTTTACCATTATAACGTAATTGTAACAAAAAATATAAGCATGATCCCTTAAGCGTTAATAATGATATCTTTGAAAGATTTTGGTACTTCTATTTTAATTGGTATCAAGCCTTTATCTTCTAAAGCTCTAGGATTTTCTTCTACTGCAACACCTGGAATAAAATAATTATGTAGATACAGTACAGGGCAGAACCAATTTTGATGAAACTTGGTAAAGAGGTAGAGTAGACCTCGAAAAGGCACATAGGCTAAATTTGATTCCTGGAAATTACCCCTTTTAATATGACCGTTGCCGTGAGGCTAAAAGCTAGTTTAATATATTTTTAAATGACTTGCAGTGTCTGTCGATCTTGGTTTAGAATAATGCTCCAATTGGATGGTTATTTTATGAAATTGGTTAAGTTTTAAATATTTGAAGGTTGCTTTATCGAACGCAACATCAAAAGCTATGCGGCAGTGGTCTGACGTCTTAGGCGGTAATTTATTTATTTTAAATTCTATATTTGCGTGACCTTTAAATAAATATACTTATAACTTGTATATTTTTGCTAAACGTCCTACTACTATAACAACTTATCTGTATTTACCATGAAATATACTTATTTCACCTAGGATAATTCAAATGTCGTATTAAGCTACTTACAGATAAGACAAGCAAGAACTTTCTTGATAATAGCAAACATACAGCCCTTGACATAGGTTGATTTTTGCTTGCATATCCTATGGGTTTCAAGGTCAACCTACCTCACAAACCCTGGTGTCAGAACTATTGAGCCTAAGGCTTCTAAAATGGCTCGTGTAAATAAATGTACTTGATTGACACCAAAATAAATAGTACCTACACAAGAAAACAATACAAAACACACACAAGAGTTAAAAGGTGGTCTTATCGTTAAGGTAGCAATCTCTAAATAATTACATTATTACACTTACCTTGTTGAAGTAACTCCAAAAGTTGCTCGCTTAACATGGAACGACGAAAAGATTTTAAGTCACGAGAAGTGCTGGTTTCAAAATCATCTGAAAATTAATAATTGATACATTTTACAAAAACATGTAAAACAAAGAAAAGACTATTAACCAAATTTTCCTATGGGAAACTAATCCATTGGTAAAGAGCATCATTACGTTTTTGTGCCTTAACTTTCCTCTTCCTTTTTCTCCTCTTTACAGAATAATTTCTTTCATCTATTCATCGAAGTGAATACTTACAATCATACAGATTCTAAAGCAAATTAAAATGTACCTTCAAGCAAGTCTAGTATTTCCTCGCCAATGTTCCGCCGGGTTTGATGTCTTAATATCTCGTGGCTGTTCATTTTTGCTGGATGATCTTCTTCTTGATTTTTTATAGTCAATTGTATACCTCTGTGCGTATCTTCCATAGGTTGGGCGAATTTAGTTGCTATAGTCAGAATAAGTCAATTATTTATGGAAAAACAACCTTAAAAAAATGTGTACCTAACTAATATGATTTAATACTGAATATTTACCGTGGTGTATGTTAGTTTTGTGTGAATGTCCGATATTTTGAAGCAGTTGCATGATCAAGGGACAAAGAGTAGTGTTATACAAACATTAGCAAACGCAATAGGAGGGTAGACATACATAATATATTACTATGTTTACCCATAGCGCAGTCACCGGCTAGTTTCTTCTGTTCAAAGAGTTCAAAGAATTTCTTTTTTAACTTTTGAATATTTACATCACTTAGTTAAGGGGCTCTACCATGCTAAGTGGCGCCGCCATCCTGAAAAAAATAATAACTCGGGAAATAATCAATTTTTCAAAAATCCGGTCCACAGAACTGGAGTCGGGGTGCTGTAGGATATATAGAAGCAATCACATATGTTTATTATATTTCAATGTAGTTATAGATAGAAAAAATGCGAAAAGTGGCCGTTTTTCGCAAATTCCTATCTCTAACTACAGCGAGATACAATAAATAAAGTTAATAGCTTCTATATATCCTACAGCACCCCGACTCCAGTTCTGTGGACCGGATTTTTGAAAAATTGATTATTTCCCGAGTTATTATTTTTTAAAGGGTGGCGGCGCCACTTAGCGTGGTAGAGCCCCTTAAGACAAAACTTTATCTTTTCTTCGTCATGATGCACTCACCCAGTCCGGTGAAGCTTGATTTGTCGTACCTTTTCGACACAAGCATAGGTTAATTCAAAAAAAAAAAAAAAAAAAGATGCACTCACATAAAATATATATCACGGTAAATGTCCCCTTTTAAATTATAACAACCATCAAAGCTTTAAACAGTATATAGAAGATTAGGTTACAAACTATTACCTCCACCACAGTTCTTTTGAGCTAAACCTGAAAATTGTATTTTGTTGTTACTAAAAGTATATTAAAAATAAAAAAGGAAGATTTTTTCTTACGTTAAAATAAAATTTACGGCACAATAATTGTAATTTCTTTTGTAAAATAACGATAAACATAATCATAGTATGTAGTATATAAAACAATATTACACAGAATAGAATAGAATTACTTACTCATAGCTTCCCAAAGGTCTTTTTTCAAAGCAGGCTTCAATGACTCCACCAATATATCTTCTATTGAAAAAAAAACATATTGTTAATAAAATGAGTCTACAACAGCATTTCCTTGGTTCTAAAATAGTTTTGTATTTTATACCTTCTCCACACGGTTCTGGAGTGCTAGTAGCTAATACCTCTTGTTCTGTAAATATACATCAAAATTATTCAAAACTTTTTTAAAAGATAATAAATATTATACATATTTAATATTACATACGTTGCTTCAATCCACATAGCAATTCTCTTGTCATAAAAAGATAAAAATATTAGTGAAACAATACTAAAATTTGAATTAAATAACAGTACTACTTACTTTCTAAGATTTTCTTCTCAAATTCATCTATCATCTTCACTAAGTCATCCATTGTTGCAGGTCGATTACCTCCAGCTTTAAAATTGTACACATTTAGTATTAATAACATTAATTGTTCGTAGAAGAATATTTATACTGACATACCTAGTTAGCGACAAACAACTTGGCCAAGATATCACGTAGTACAATTGCGCGCGCACGTAAATTTCATAGTAAAGTTAGTCTCAATATCTTCTGAAGTACCTGACTTAGCTTTATGAAATAAAAAATAAATTAAAAAGTATTTAATACCTTTTTATTTAAATTTTAACACATTAATTATGCTTTAATTTAGTTTCTATTTTATGAAGCTAGGTCAAGTACTTTTGAAGATATTGAAAATATCAGGGACCCTTGCGGTCCAATTTCCCTCCACCGTCTTTTTCCCTCCGCGCTCCTCACCTGCGCCCGATTGTCAAGTTGTTTGCTGATATTTACTTATAAAATAAAGACTCAATTACCTTTAAGTCTTGCTTCCAATTTATCAAGCGCCTTTTGAAGGTCTTCTTGATAAATTTCTCTGCTTAACACTCCTGATCTTCTTTCTGTGTACCAAATAATTCCTTTTAAAGGCATAACAGCTGCTCTAGATAACTCTTTATAAGAATACATTATTTTACATGGTTTTTTAACCCCTAACGAAAAGAGGAGTGTTATAAGAGGAGTGTGTGTGTCTGTCTGTGGCATCGTAGCTCCTAAACGGATGCGCTGATTATGATCTACTTTTTATGTTTGCAAGGTGTCAGTCACAATCGAGAGTGTACTTAGCTATGATCCAAGAAAATATCTTCAGCCATTTGAAGATTATCAGCTCTTTTCTAGTTGTTAAAAGCAACAAGTAACGGTTTTGTGACGGGGGTTTTTAAATGTTATATTTGATGTCCCTGCCCAACAACCGAGAACAATCCAAGCAAGCCTTCATATCAAAATAAAAACTATGGTAAATACAAAATTTTTAAAAACAAACAAAGTAACCTGTTATATTTATTAAATAATAATTATTAAAATAATAGAAAAGGATCCGACAATACGGTTTTTATTGAAACTCAATTTTTAAACTCGACAGAAAAAAAATTAAAACCGGCATTATACAAACTTCTGTTTAAATTTATCTCTATGTTTTATTAATTAATAATAATATTACAATAAAATATGAGGCGCCATATTTTTGGCTCGGGCGACGTACTTTGAATCCCATGGGTACATTTTGGATTCTACTAAAGAATCTCTTGCTACGCTCTAGATACAAAAAAGCGCCCTCGCCGTTAAAATATTATTTTGCTCCCTTATAATGCAATCTACTATTGCATCACAAATTTGTTTTTGCCGTTCTATTGTGACATTTGCCTTAAAAATACCTTACATAGCTGAAATAATAGTGTTATCAATTACTTGGTAAAAGACGAGAGGCTTTCAAATGTTTTTTAACAGCCTCTTCAGCTCTCCTCAGGTTGTCGTTGGGTACTCCATATTGCATGCCTGAAATAAAATATAATATGTACAATATTACATTGTTTTTTTTAATTTTTCATTCTTTTAATAGGTATACTCGTATTGTACTTTGAATAAAATATAAAGTTAAGATGATGTAGACTAAAATGGATATAGTAGTGGTTAATCTTCTGATCATCAACAGTTTTACGTGCCTTCCGGAACACGAAATCATTTTTCTTTTCGGACAAACACGTGATTCAGCCTGCAATGTCCTAATCAAACCGGGAAAAGTCTCACAAAGTGATTTACTCGTATGTTCAGCAGCGTCACAGAATACTAAGTATATAGACAGTGTCCCACAAGGATTCAAACTCTGAATCTTCTTAATGTGAGTACAGCCCTTTTTACGTTCAGCTGCGGAGGCTGTTCACAGTAGCTAAATGTCAAAGCTTTTTGTGTAAGTCTAATAGTACTCTATTCTAAATGACAAAAGTATATTGTTTTTTACCAGAAGGATTATAAATAGATGCAGGAGGCATCAAAAGCTGCCAAGGCAAGGCTGGCGCTGCTAATATCTGTGGCTGGATCACTTGAATTGGAGGCTGAGCTGGCTGTACCGTAGATGCTGGAGAATCATTGAATACTTCTGGAAATCCAATATTGCTTTAATTAACGTAATTATGGCTCAGTTCGTAGCCTACTTTTTTTTCCAGGGAAAACGCACAAGCAAAGGTGTGTTTGTTGCCTTTGGACTGTGATACAATAATATTTCACCGTTTAATTTAATGTTTTTGTATTTTGTAATGTATTTATGAATACCAAGATAATGATATCTTCAGTTTTCTTGTGGCTATTTCCTGATTTTGTTGTATTAACATAACGTAATGATTTCTTTATAAGTTTGTAACGTTCTTTGTTTTTGTCGTGCCGAATATGTTAACAATACAGTATGACATTTTTCTATATTGGCAACTCTGTACTTAACTCTCATTTTTTTTGGCCTAGTAAAATTTACAATAAATTAACTCAGTTTGTGATTTCTTTAATATTAGATCTACAGTCCGCTATTACAAACTATTCATGATTGGCCCTTAACTTGTATTTTTTGTTAAGGACAAAACTGATAAACACAGGCCTATTATTGTCCTTCTATTTTACTCTAATACAACAAAAAAATATTTCTAATAAAGAAACGTTTATTTTTTAATAACGCGGGTTATTGCATTGTTTCATTTTGCCGTATATTAACATTTGAAAATACTGGATTTTCTTCTACCCAATCGATTTTCAGTAAGAAGCAACACAAAGTGAAGTATTCTTACCTCTTTGTCGTCTAGAAATTCTAGAAGATTTTTCTACTGGTCTTCTCAAGGGGCGAGGATATCTGTACTGCTGTGAGATGGGTCGAGAAATTGGTATTTCAATTTCCAATCCTTTATCTGTTCACAAAGAAAATTATACTAAACACGGAATGATGTATCAAATATTTTGTCTAACATTTTTATTTATAGTAGACAGCAAGTTCGAAAACCAACAAAAGTAAATATGATTAAATCTCACTTGAACCTAATCCTTTTTATGTTATTTACCCTTTCGCCACCATTATTTTATTGTTTCTCTTTTGTTTTAGACCACATTTACGAGTTGCAATTCAAACAACCAAAATTATGTTTAATTTATAGTCTAGTTTCGTTTTATTTATCACATACTACAAGATTGCACACGTTTTTACAATATTATAAAAAAGGACATCCGTAGTATGATCGTCGATATAGTTTATAAATGGTTTATATAATATCAAATTAATGTACAAACCGAATCTTCCTCTATTCGTCAACTGAAGATAATACTTTCGTACAAGATTTTGTAAAGTCCTTTTCGGTACATATTTCGGAGCTGAAATAAAAAAAAAAATAATTTAAATAACTCTTTAACACAGTTGATATGTATGATTTTTTACCTTGTATAATAATAGCTGCATTAATTATGCTAAAAACTATGACTAGAACTAGAAAATACGTATAAAAAATCATATTTAAATTATTTTACATTCGATGTGTCTTACAAAAACATTTTCGCTATTATATAAAAAAATATAAACAAAAAAGTACGTGTGTTGTATGTAAGGTGAAATATAAAATTTAATAAGTTTATCGATAATGTTTATGGTATTGCAGGAGTTATAGTTTTCGTGGATCGCGATAGTGTGCGCCTTACTAATGCCGTCTTATCGTCTGCTCCTGCGCAGGACAATCGTGAGACTGTGTGCCATATGGGAGGCTGCTTGGAAATTAAACAAACTTTATACTCGTGTCATTAAAAATAGTTTACTACTGGTAATTTCTAGTTTTATGTGTAAATTATTTTTACGTCTATGTAATGTATTTTTTGTTTTGAGATCTGTCGTCTTTTCCGTCATCTTCATTTCAGCTGAAAAGTGTTCACTGCTGGACAAAGTTCATCCAACATCAACATTATACAAAATTGATATTTTGTTCGGACAGTTTGTTAGAGAAGTCGTTTCTTTTTCATGTCCGAGTAGTTTCTTTGGTAAAATCGATTTAATCCACTACTACTACTTTCAACAACCTCTGTGGTCGGGTCGAGTGGTCAATAGCTCGTCTGACGTTACAGAGGTCTTGGGTTCGAATCCTGGTGGGGATCCGTCAAACAAATATTTGTGAGACTTTGCCTAATTTGGTGAGCAAGTTGCAGGCTGAATCTCCTGTTTATCCGAAAAGAAAGATGATTCCGTTCTTCGGAAGGCACGTAAAGCCGTTGGTCCCGGCTACTATCTACGAATGTAGTCGTTATAGGAGCCCTGTCGGAAGCCTAAGGCGGTTCAACAATTTCGACACCAGGGTTTCTTAGGTTGGTTAAGCTCGAAATTCACTCGATAAGAAGAAGAAGAAAATGCACTGATTGAGCATATCCTTTCAATTTTTACATTTTAAGAAATGCGTCCGTCAGGGCTGGAAGTCAAAGGAAGAACTAAAGGACAATGGACGAGGATGACGTATGAATGACGAAGGGATTCAAAAATATTGAATGTTTGAATTTAGACGAGAAAGAAATGGAAAATGGGGTGGAAATGAGGTTACAAAGCGCCTCGTTACAAGTAAAATATCTGAAGCTGCACAGTGGACGACACGGGCAGCAGTAGGTAGCCCTATTAGCACACATTTATGGTTATCAGTGACGCGCAGGGCGATGGCGGTGCATCCAAACGGCCCGGTATGGAAGCATCGTGACACGCCGGGACCTGGCCCTTTATATACAGAACTGGTGAACGTTATGGAATTCTACACGATACTTATTGAAGCAAAAGATAGTAGATATGTATACAAAAATGTGTTTGTGTTTTATTCAAAATACGAATAGTAGTTTAATATCTACATCGCCTCATTCCCGGAAGGTTAGGCATAAATTACTTTTTTGTACTTTTACGATCCAGACATATTTCTTTAGCTTCATCTACAATACAATACAAATATATTGCACGCAAACAACATCTCCATTCATCCATCTCACCCTGCATGCCCTTCGGTTTAGAGTCATCCTGACCTGACCTTTTGTCAAGACGTCGTCCCCAATTTGATCATTTGCCTTGGTCTTCTTATAACATCTAGATATAATCCAAATACAAGTGCTCATCACACAAAATTATATCTATTATACCTATTATATACATTTGATGATCTTGCATACATCATCATCATTTCAGCCGAAAGACGTCCACTGCTGGACAAAGGCCATACATACCTTGTTTGTGTGTTTAGATTAAGACATATAAGCAGAGCAGATAGCTAAAATGTAACCATTTCCCTGCACATTAATGAAGCTCCATATTAAGCCAATAACTTGAAGATAACCCCAGTGCCCGGAGTATTCTATGACCGAACGTTACTTAGATAGCCGCAGGCTAATTTAGGGGGATTTCTATGCTAATTTAATTACAGTAGTTACTACCAAGTGTATCGTGTTCGGACCACTAACGAAGTGCATAGTTAGTATCCTATCTATAAAATGTTATGATTTTGTGTACGGAAAGAGTAGAGATATTTTATTTAGAAATTGAAGAAGAGCTTTATTGCAACCGTATTTTTATGAAACATAAAAATATGAAGGTAATAGACATTAGCTTTTTTTTTAGATTTATCATTTGATTATGTTTGTTTTAAAATTATGATTTGTACAAATAAAAGTTTACTGGAGAAGATAAAAAATATTATTTTCACTTAGCGAATGACTGAATGCAACTATAGGGATGTTTACTGGCTAGTCAAAAGGTCTCATTTTTATGAAATGTAAAAACAATATTTCAGTCACAAACTTGTATTGTCGATTGTGCGATAAAAATTAAAAAAAAATGCAAAAATTGCCCCTACATAAGTTATACCTACTCGTACTAGAGTAATTTCAGATGTTTTATTTCCTACATAGTGTAAGATAATTTATTTTGAATACAGTCAACATCCCTTTTTTTAAAACATTCACAACGTAACTAGTGCAGTTACACAAAATAACAGTTTAGTTCATGCGAAATTCAAATTAGACCGTAGATGCGTACTAAGTGGGCAGTCGCGCCTTTTTGGTGCCTGAAGTTCTATAGCGGTTCTATACCAGCTGCATAACAATTGACACCATGTTAGTTTGGCCGATGGCGAGCCCATTAAGTATCACTTCCTTAACAAAAGAGGCTCGGAGGCTCCCATTCCAACAATTGTATGAGCTATTTACCTTATCAGTACTGGCTCGCAATCACACCCGCTCCTGAACAATGCGGCTGAATGATTTTGATATTTAATTTTACCTATATTTAAAATAATAGTCTAATTCAAACACCAATATCACCGAAATTGTTTATTAAAAATATCTGCCATATAAATCTCATTGTTTGTTATAGATTTGAATTGAATTAAAGAATAGTAATTAATAAATGGACTTAAATCTACACAACATTCGATGATACAATTAGGTTCGAAGTTTCAGCTATTATTCGTTTCATTAATAGCTCACATAATTATGTTTCCACAGAGATTCCTGAAATCAGGGTGAATAGGCCTTAGTCAACCACGCTAGCCCGGATTGGTTCACAGACCACCTTTGAATTATTTTGCAGGTTTCCTCACGATGTTTTCCTTCACTCTTATAGCGTAGAATATACGTTCGAATTCGATCGAATATACAATAGTACGTGCCAAGGCTTGAACCTACGAACTTCCGAATGGAAGTTAACGTCTCTAGCCAATTGGCCATCGACGCTCAATTATTATAAAGGACAGGAAAAAAATCGTATGGGGCCCGGTCTTTTATTCACAGAAAAATCTAACCACTATATAGAAAAAATATATAGATTCTAGACATAAAACTGAGTCCACATGTCCAGTTGTGGAATTTAAGTGCCCCCCATTTAGGAGATATTAATTTTTTTCAATGTGAAAAAGTTGTACACTCAGCAAGTCTATAAAACGCACCTGCCACTACCTATCTCTTTCTAACACCTAGCTAAGGCTACTCTTGTCTTCTCTTTCTTACAAGGTTATTAAAATAGTTAACTAAACCGCGAAAACGATTTTCAGTGACATTATGCGAGACATTTACAGCACATGCTATGCTCATTTTTGAAGTTTTGAATACAGAATAAATCGTTTTCGCGGTTTAGTAACTATTTTGTAAGAAAGAGAAGACAAGAGTAGCCTTAGCTAGGTGTTAGAAAGAGATAGGTAGTGGCAGGTGCGTTTTATAGACTTGCTGAGTGGACAACTTTTTCACATTGAAAAAAGTTAATATCTCCTAAATGGGGGGCACTTAAATTCCACAACTGGACATGTGGACTCAGTTTTATGTCTAGAATCTATATATTTTTTCTATATAGTGGTTAGATTTTTCTGTGAATAAAAGACCAAAAAGAGCCATGTCCTTTAGTAAATTTCAAAATTGATCTCCTACTAAATATATACTGTATATCTTAGCGGTATTTCTATAAGGAGCTGTATCTCTGCTGCTGGTAGCGTGTAAATAGCTTGTCTTTATCTCACTTCTAGTGTCAAGACTCATATATCGTCGTAGAGGGCAGTACCGCGGTACCGCAGCCGCGGGTAGCGTTATAACAGCGATAGACCGCGCGTGATGTGACCATAGCCGGCTAGTCTGCTTATAGCGACTTATAAGCGTCTTGGGCATATTCTACGCATTAGATATCACTACAATACTAAATGATGGTAAAGGTTTCGTCGTCTGTAGGTAGTGGTTATGGTTAATGTACTATGAACTGTGGCTCTTTTACATTTTGGTCAACTAAAAAGCGAAATTCAGTGTAAAGAGGTCACGTTCATAAGTTCAGTCATATTACGTGCATCTATACTTTAAATAAACTTCTTTTCTCAAAGAATTCAGGACATATCTTTTGAAGTAAATATTCTTCTTCTTCTTTTCGAGTCGACAGCAAATAAAGTCGACGTAAATATTGATTCCCGAACATTGTATCGTAACAAACAAAAAAAAATACAAAAAAAAAATAATCATTTATCTTAAAATAACAAGCCTTTAGCCAAGAAACATTTTAAAGTATAAAAACAGAACAATAAGAAATAGTTCTGTACCTACATGATTTCAAATAATTTTAGTCAGTAATCACTTTATTATTTATAATAATTTATATCTTAGAAAAATTAACAACTATTACTTTTACTTTAATCACTATGCATGTTAAAAAACATATCAGCACTGGGTTACAAAGATACCTAAGAGCTCTACATCTTTAATGTATCAACATAATTTTCACCCATGAAAATAAGAATACAATGCAAGTACCTAGTTGTAATATTACAATACAACGCCAAGATTACGATAGTCATATCAATGAGAAAGTCGAAAGTCTTGCTGCTGATTATGTACTTTATCTAATAATCTTCGAAATTGTTGTAGCAGAGTAACTGTTTACTAACCATTATCTACGGCTAAAAGCTTTAAATCGTTGGAATCAATTGAGATATTTACTTAAGGAGCAAATTGGAGCAGAAATGGTAACCGCACCTCTTTCTCCGCACAAAAGCGCGCGCGTAGTTTCGAAATCTGTGGCACGTGCTGCTAATCCGGGCTTAGTAAAACAGAAGTGTCCGCGTAGTTGGCAACTCAGGACCAGTTTTAAATGACCCGCGGAATGTAAGCTCTGCGTAAAGAGCTTTCTCATAATGCTACTTAGCTGGTTTGAATTTCAAGTAATTGTAACTATTTCTTTTTTTAGTTTTAATCTATATTATCTGCAAACTGTACGAAATTGTATAATACTTACAGGATAAAAAATAAAATAACACATACAAGCATATTTGATATTAAAGGTTTAAGTGAATGATTGGAAAGTTTTAAGGATTTTATATAACGATGTTGACAAAACTTCAAATTTTGTAATATTAACATTACTAAATGTATAGGTGAAGTTTACTTACAGTAATTTTTAGTCATAGTTTCAGAGCTCACAATTAATTGGTCAAACTTAACTGAGTCGTGACATAACTCCACCGGGCGCGCACAATCTGGAATAAATTGCGTACACTTAGCGACTCTTTATAGACCTTTTAAGGTAGAAAATTTAAGATGATGATCGACACGCTCATAATTAAGATGGGGAGCGATAGGGGCATCGTGATGTGTGTAGGAGGTTCCGCTTCCTAGGTCACGGGTGGTCCGTTCACTTCCATTTAGGGTGACATTCTAATTTTGAACTTTGACTGTATAAGGTGCTGCTTTGAAAATGGAAGCGTTGGTGACGATAACGTGTTCAAGAAGTTGTGGCCAATAAGATAACATACAAAACTAAGAAGCATTTTATTGTTTCTGTAATTTGAACAGTATTTAGATATGAAATTTGTTGTAATTATGACTTATTGTAAGTTTGAAGACCAGCATTATTACTATTATACGAACCAAGCCACGAGAGCAAAATTAATAAACACAAGGAAATATCTAGATATTCAATTATTTTATGTAACTTTCTTAAAACCATGAATATGGCGTCTGTTAGCGACGAATGAGCGCATTCCATGTTTATGTTACAAATTTCCGTTTAACTGCACGTCTATTACAAAATTCCTTTGACAGTGCAGGGGCATCGTGTGTGGCATCCTTCGATAAATAATATACAAGCCACCTTCCCATATCTCAGAAGGAAGTCCTCTGCATGCAGCTACCTATCTTTTGGAATAATCTGAAAACGGGAGCACAGCAACCCTGACAGCATAAGACACAGAAACTTAGTTCTCAAATCTCGATATTAGTACTTTGTAAATAAAGTACATATTCATCTGTTGACAAAATAAAGAAAAGATGTTTCGAAATAAGGACAGATGCATCAACCGCATCATTTATCGTAAATTCGTAATTGTGGATTACGCATCAAAAGCACATCTTCTTTGCAGTAATATCTGACATTTTTGGAAGTAAAATTGTTGACTTTACTCGTAGTCACATTTGTCAGAAATGAATGGAATGTTAACATTAACAATTTCACATGAATATCATGCCGAAAAAGGATACACATATTAAAGGAAAGTACCATAATCATACTTTTGGGCATATTGTTTTAAATGTTGCGGTTATTTTCGAAAAGTTTATAATTTTTAAAGTTTGGATATAAAATATATTTTTTTAGAAATGGCGTAAATAGCATAAGCAACAGGTGCAAAGCACTTAAAAGTTTAAATTAGAAGCACTTAAAAGCCCTTTGACTTGTTGGTTTAGCGAAATAGCTAATCTACAAATGCAAACCTATATATCTAAACGCTACACTAAATTACTCAAGACTTGAACGGATCAAGTCATGTTTTAATGTTCTGTTAGTGCAAGATAGATTCAGAGCAGCCATAGACAACTTATTTTAAAAATACTTCTCATAATATGTTTTCGAAATTTTTTATAGGTACCTAGATTAGATAGAACTAAATCAGTTATTTATAAAATTATACTTCAGGTAAGGCCTTTTCTGGACTAGATCACTAAATTATAAAAATCGATAGTACCTGATTATAAAATATACTCATACTTAATGTTTATATTGAAACGTATACGTGGGTGGGGAGTTCCGTATTACATATACATCTCGCCCTTATATACTACTGCTAGAATGTAGGTACCTACTGCTTACTTTGTTTTTGTGTACAACAAAGAATCGAGTCTAAAAATAATATCCATAAAAATAAAAAGATAACAGTGAGTTTTTTTTTACAGTCTTGAAACATCCAATAATACTCATATCATAAAATAATGTATGATGTTATGCTTGAAAAAAGCTTCAAATATCTATTTAACACAAGAATAAATTTAAAAACAATCGCTCAATTTTTATCTTGTTTTCCATTCAAGCTGTATCCTCACAGGTTAACCTGTCTATGGTTGCAGCTAAACGATAGGTGCTAAGACGGCTGGGTAAAAATTACTACGAGCTCGTGCCTCTTGCCTCGCCTAAATGCAAATTATAGCCAAGCGGTATCCAGGTGGTGGTTCGAGCTACTTTACTTGCTTTGTAGAGCAAATGAAAGTCAGAGTTCAAGGTAAAGGCAATATATATAGCAATAGCTATACAAAATACACATACAAAAACGTTTATTAACAAACATTGATTGCAGTTTCCTTTTAAGCATCAAAGAGCCTGTGTCAGGAGAACTCCGCTCTTACCTCATGTAAGAACATGTTACTTAAACTAACAATAAAATTTAATGCAATGTGTGTGTGTGTGTGTGTGTGATAGTAAAATCAAGAAAAATAAATAGTAAAAAAAAACTACGGAAAGTCGAAAAACAACAATCTTATTGTATTAATATTATGATCAAAATATTTTGCCTCTAGGATATGCTTCTTATACTTTCTAAACATAAAATTAGAGCCCTGTTCCCTAGTTTTCAAAATGCACGGTTTTTATTGCTTTTCATGTGCTCTTTTCGAATTTTAAATATGAATACAAATATCTTTGCCACTTGCGAGTCGCCGGCGCCGAAAGACGTCCTTATTATTTTATCAATACAATACAAATATCCTTTATTGACACCAAAACAGAAAACACATAAATACACCTTTATCCTTTTCTCTTTCCCGACTGATTTTACAATAAAATAAACCAAACACTTGGCACATCGTACTCGTTTCGCGCTAAAGCTCAGGTGTCAAGCGGGTGTCAGTAATCTCGGCTGACATCGGGACATTAGCACGAGAGGTGTCGCACGGGTTGACCTGGCGCTTCTAATGAAGAGATAAACCCTCAGCAGTCAGGCCCTGGGCACCTGCCGTCATCGCTCGCCACGATCTCTAAACAAATGAGAGGAAAAAATTCGCACGAAGTTTTAGTGAGCCTTTAGCCGCGATTAGACTACACAATTTGTAGGACACTTTTTCAGTTAGGTTCCTTAGTAAGGACAAGTGTGATTGCAGTAAGGATCCGATAATTAGGACACTAACTGCAATTACACTTGCCCTTACTAAGGAACCTAACTGAAAAAGTCTTCTATAAATTGTGTAGTCTAATCGCGGCTTTTTTTACAAGAGTTACATCCGTTTGCACTAAATTTAAGAATCGCTGATGCCTTAAGTATTTAGGTGAGATTTGGTGAAAATTTTGTTTGCTAGTAACCTTTAGACTTTTTTTAAACTGCTTAGTTTCTGTCTACCCGAGACCAATTGAACTGTTAGTGAAAACCAATATATTTATTTAAGCTTTTAACAACATGAAAAACTTAAGACAAGGTTAGCGCAAACGGGTGTTAGAGAGAGTTTTAGAGTTATCAGTCAAATAAACATTCATATGAACTCGAAACACATTGGTACGAGCCGAGGCTTGAACTCGCGGCTCTCGGATGGAAGTCAAAGGGGCCATAGCTTCTAAGCCAACGACGCGACTCTCTAAATACACTATTAACTTGTTTTGAAAAATACTGCTAACATATATGAATTTTAAATAATTTATTTATTTCTTTGTGATACCATTTTCATCTGATTTTCCTTTTATTCATCTGTTGTTTGGATAAGATATTTTTGAAGATATAATCTCAACTTAGCGACAGTTTAGCAACAACTGTTGTTATTATTTGTATGTGTATTGCTATTCCCTTTAAATGGCCATAGATTAGCGTCTGTCTTAGCCCATCAGCATGCTCGTTACTGGCTTCATTTCCCTAGTTTGTTTATAGTGGAATACATCAAGCCCCAGGAAGCTTTACTTACGAAGACCTACTGACAACGCGATCTGTTAGCTGACGATCGACAGGTGCTGTATGTATAGTCCCTGAGAAATGCTGTTTAGTTTTAGTTTAGTTTATCGCCAGTCCAATAAATATGTGAAAAATAGCACGAAATAAAGGAATATTAAGTTAAAAATAAATAAGAATGTTAAAATTTTCATTTCCGACCACCAGATTACAGCTAGACTCAAGATATCTCTTGATATAGGGATGGGATATAAACATCATAATCATGAAAATAATGGGATGTGTGCAAAAATAAATTATGGCAGTCATGCTGGCATCGTCGTTCTTCTTGGACATTGCCTTCAAAGGGAAAAGCGGGCCAACCACCTAATCTAGCGTGGAAATGCCCTTAAAACATTTTTTTTATTTTATTTAATATTTATTGTACACATGAAAATACAAAAATACAGGCACAAAGAAGAAGAGGACACAACAGGTACTGCTTATTTCCTAGGAAATGTCTTACAGCAGACCTAGGAAGGAAGAGAGAAGTAAACAGAAAAGCGGAACAGACGTGCACAATAAACTTACAGACTAAAATAACAAATATATAAACATGAAAAATATTCTATGAATAACAATTTGAATAAACATATAAATAAAATATGTACGTATAACATACTAAATAAATGTTGTATAATAAATACATACACCTATACCATAACATATATAATCTAAATATAATACATACTAATACCTAACCTAACACGGATTATTTGCACAGAGAAAGGTAGTGTTCTTTCAATCGTTTTTTAAACAGGCTTAATGAAGGGCTGTCACGAATAGTGTGTGGAAGCGAGTTCCACAGTCTGATGGCTTGAACGGTAAAGGAGTGGGAGTAACATTTGGAATGGTGTATAGGGAAAGAAAGAAGAGTGCGGATCGTAGACCGGCATGGCTGGTCTTGAGGACGGATAAAGGAAAAACGATTAATTAAGTAAGAAGGAGAAGAAGGATTATGAAGAATATTATAAAGAATAGAAAGGATATGAGTATTCCTGCGGAATCGGATTGGGAGCCACTTGAGACGAGTACGGAATTCAGACACATGGTCGTACTTGCGCAAGCCGAATATAAAACGGATGCACAAGTTTTGGAGACGCTCAAGTTTGTTCAATAGCTCCTCGGTGGCGTCCAAATAGCAGGAGTCGGCATAGTCCAGAATTGGAAGAAGTAAAGTTTGCGCTAGAGAGATTTTGGTATTCAGGGGCAGGAAAACTTGGAGGCGCTTGAGCGAGTGAAATGAAAAGTGAATCTTTTTGCTGACCTCATTGACATGATTTTTCCAGGAAAGATTGCAGTCCATCACCAAACCCAAGTTCTTAGCCGATTTAGAAAACGCGACGGGAATATCGTCAAAGATAACAGGTGGAACCGCACCAATGTCAAGTTGTTTATACATGTAGGGACTACCAATTATTAGAGCCTGAGACTTTTTTGGGTTCACTAGCAGTCCAAAGGATTTTGCCCACTCTGAAACACGTTGCAGATCTGCGTTTATTTCAGCAATCTTCGTATGCTCCAGGTAGTGCAATGAAATTTAGTATCAAATAGCGCCGTTTATACGAAAAACGCAGAGATTACGGTTAGGCTTGCAACAGGCCTACTGTGGTTACATTTCCAAACGTATTATGCGTAACAAGTGTAATAGACGCATGTTTTCTATCGCTGCGATTGACGCATAAACGAACCCTGAGTTTGAGTAGATCCAATTCTAAGCAGGGGTAACCATGGTATAATGGCATTATTAAACTGTTGAAAAAAGATATCCTGTTCCCCTTTCCTCATCCATCCGGTGTGCTTTAAAAAACATTTCCTTAGAAATATGCTGAAGGTTCCTGTTGTGTCCTCTTTTTCTCTGTGTCTGCATTTCATATTTTTCATATGAACAGTAAAAATAAAATATAACACATAAGAGAGTGGAACCAAAGAAATAATATTAGAAATACACTTTTAATAACGACTGTCGATCGTCTGCGGACGTAAAATATAACACATAAGAGAGTGGAACCAAAGAAATAATATTAGAAATACACTTTTAATAACGACTGTCGATCGTCTGCGGACGTACCTAATGGCGGGAAACGGCGCACAAATTAAAATGGACCGCGTCACTCCGGCGCAGGTCTGCGGTGATCCGGTCCTTGACTCGCGTCGCTCCTCCTGCAGTGAAAGTGAATATACGAGATAGGGGTTCAATTAAAATAAGTGCCGCTCCAGTTTGAGGCCTAACTTGATAATCACTAATAGAACAGTTTATTTAGCGTAAAATTACAAATACATACATTAGAATAATCATTATAACAAACAGGACTTAAGGGGCTACCCAAGGCTAAGTGGCGCCGCCCTCTGTTAAAAATTAATTACTCGCGAAGTATATTTTTTTTCTAAAATCCGGACGATCATTTTGAAGTTGGCGTGCTATAGGATATATAGGGGCCATAAACTGTATTTATTATAGTCCACTGTAGTTACAGATAGAAAAGTTGCTAAAAACGGCCACTTTTGTCAAATTTTCTATCTGTAACTACAGCGGACTATAATAAATACAGTTTATGGCCCCTATATATCCTATAGCACGCCAACTTCAAAATGACCGTCCGGATTTTAGAAAAAAAATATTTCGCGAGTAATTATTTTTTAACAGAGGGCGGCGCCACTTAGCCTTGGGTAGCCCCTTAAGAATAACACACAATACACAAACATAAACATCTACGCTATAAAGGTTCTAGCTCAGCATATTATGTTACTGGCTAAGCCATAGCAGCAACGCTGTTATTCTGCCAGGGCCCAATTTGGAGTGAGCGAGTACCCGCAACGTGCCGCAACACAATACAAAATAAATTAAGTAGAAATTAAACTATAAAAAACTAGAACTATTAAAACTAAAATATAATGTACCCTACCCATATAATCTAATCAAAAGGTGTAAGTCATAGCTTAGAAAATGCTGAAAGTCAATGTCTACATATTGTTAACAAGTCCGGTGAAGCTTGATTCGTCGTACTTTTTGACACAAGCATAGGTCAATGAAAATAAAATATATAATAACTTTCCCAAAGAAACTTTTCTCGGAATAAAAAAAAACAATTTTATGTCTCTGGATCTCTGATCAATTTCTGGCCAAAGTTTATTTGAGAAATTTGAGCAAATTCATTGAATGACTATTTGCTTTCAGATTTTGCTAATCTGTCGGTTACACCCTGTATAATGTCACGTCGCGAATTTCCAAAATTTTTCATCAGAATAAAATTTTTGCTCTCTGAACTGCTGAATAGGTTTAGAAGATAATAGCAACAAGCTGGTTTTTAATTTAGCACTTTTATTATCATCTAACCTATTCAACAGTTTGAGAAAAATTTGGAAACCAACAAAAAATATTAAATTCAGGAGACTAGTAGAACCTCGTTGGTAATAATCAGATAACTTTAATCCAATAAATTATCTCACAGAGATAGAGACGTCCATCCTCAACGTGGTTTACGAGTACTATATTATTAATGATGTACCCTGAAGTCACAATTATCACTCGGTAACGTAACAGATATCGTTCCCTTGACAAATCACCGCGCGAGTCACCAATATCGCACTTTCGAAAATACCTACCCAGCTACCTTTATGATTGATTTACTACTAGCACAGCGCTGTAAACGGACTAGTACTCCATACATCATGATAAGATAAGTCGGGGCGTTCGATCTCTTGTTACATGTAGGGTTACCAGCTTAATAAAAGAGTATTTAAACTTTGTAAACTTCAGCCGCACAATACCAAATGGCTACTTCAGCTTTTGGGAGATGATTGATTTTACTCAATTCAAATTCTATTTAGTAATAGAACAAGTTTTAAATAACATAAAAATCTACTGGTTCGTACAAAAAGTGAATAAAAAAGGGTTAAAGTGGTTATTCTGTTACTCGAATACCTAGAACTAGGGACCAAAATGTATGAAATAGTAGTGTTTTTTTTTTCGATTAGATCTCATAGTAAAAGTTGTTCATATTAATGAGTAAAATCATCTACAAAAGGCTTTAAAATTTGTTAAATTTCGCGGTGTATCTGATTATGGGGATCGTAAATAAAAGGTTTTTTTTAATATTTTAAGCTTTATGCCTTTTGGAATAAAAACTTTATAAATGTTTCATTGTTTGTAAATAATTATGAAACGAGATTCATTCTAACTCCCAATTACTGTAAATGTTTCAGTTGCAATAAAATAAAGTATATTTACCAACTCTACAATCATAGTTTATACAGTATTTCTAAAGGAAATACAGTGCAATACTCTAATTTAAGGTACGGTTGGCAACCCTAGCTACGGGGGTCTAAAACAATCGCTAATTTGAAAGATATCTAGTAATTGCTCCGCCAATAGCTGGTAATAAAAATAATGAGCACTTTAACATCACGTTATGATCCTATCGCACAGTGGGGCCCGGCTGTGCGTACACAATTATTTTATTATGTTTATTATTTGCAGAAGAAAACAGTTTCTTGTAATAAATGTTTGCCGTAATTCAAAAAAACAACTATGTTTAAATATTCTAAAAAAATAAAAAAATAAAATGTATATCACTGGTTAACTTAAAGGAAAAGAGTTAAAACGTGGCCTTAATGCAAACGCATAAATTTTTCCCAGAAAAAATAAATAAATTTTTCGTAACTCTAATAATACTATAATAAAAACTACATGAATCATGAAAATGATCGAATATTACGTGGATCGAATACACAAAGTGTAGGCTTACTCGTAGCATATGCTAAAATAACATGCTCAGTGAACGGTTTTCAGCAACTATCCACATATAAACATTAAAAATAACCGTTTTGTATTAATATGACGGTTGAGTTGAACTTTTATTTTCCGTTTCGATGAAGTTTAATTGAGAAAATTGCTTATAATTGACTGATAATGTCCTTTCGGCATTTGCTAAGCTTCTCTTACACCCTGTATATGATTCAGAATTTGCATTTAAATCAGAAAGTTAGTACGTTTGTCGAGTTGGCTGGCTCTAAGTACACCAATAAATAAATTGCAGAAAGGGCCAATGGGCTGTTTGCAGCATAAATATGGAAACAGCGAATCATCAATGTTTATTTCCAGTTAATGTCAAACATATCCGCGGGCGTCGCTTGTCTGGTCTGTTCCACAAAGTGTTCGATTGAACGAACAGTAAACTACACATCAAAAGCAGTGAATTAGGATAACATAATGATACCTGAAAGTCTAGGTCTAAAAATACTAGGTAAACAAAACCAATTGGGAATATTTTAAAATCTTTACACAAAATAAATTGTTAATATGTATTTTTTGTATATAATTTTATAAAAAAACGTGTATTTGGCCAACATCTTGATTTTTTAAAATATTCACAGTTGCACTTTGATTTACTTGTGAAAGTATTGTTCTAAAAAATAATCGCTTCAGAACCTTGTAATTCTAGGCCTATGGACATTTGGACATGCATCTTTATTTAAGGGACTACGGACATGTTAATTTTTTTATTGAGTCAGAAACAATTAAAGCGGACTAACGTATAACAGAAAGGCGATTACTTCGAATCTAGACCGATCTGTTCTAATTTGTTTGCTTGCAATAAATAATGAAATATTCGGGTTCAGTTTAATTTTCGAATATATGAAATTTAGTCCATTGTAGAGACGCCAGCGATTGGCAGCGAGCGATGCTCAGCGTTGCGCCGGCGGCGCACCGCGTTAGCGCGGGAAGGGCCGCCGGGCAGAAGATACTGCGGTCAACGAGGTGCCGCTCGCTCCGACGTCATTATCGCAGCGCGCACGCAGCCCCGGGTGTAGTTGCGTCAGCCTTCTATCCCGATACCAACCAAGATTCCTGACAAACGACTTGTTTTGATTTAGCGAACCTTTGTGCAAAACTGTTTTTGACCCCTGATTCATGCAGCGGCTCTAAACTTAAACTAAAGTATTCTTTTAGCTCTTCTAAAAAACGAGAAAGAATATATTTAAATTTTTGAGAAAAGACAGTTACTTATTATACAAATTGAGCAATATACGCTTAAGTAAGTTTCAAATTATTCTTTAAGAACTCAAAATTGTATCGTAACGTTTACCTTTAAAAAGTCCAAAAGGATTGATTAACTAGATTCGATTATCTGTAACAAAATTTGCTTACTGATATTCTAATGCGATATATAATTTGGAGTACGATAATAGATTCTTCATTACTAACCTTTTAAAGCTAAAGCTTATGTTTGCGGAATCACATTTGTATCATAAAATACGTTATTATAATAATAAAACCTATCACAACTTGTAATAATATCATTTGTTAGCGTCTTAGCATTGAGAGTAGACGCGTTAATAGGTACTACCGAGTACTACGTTTGTCATAACATTATGAATATTCCGTCATCGTAAATAATTTCAAACATTTTTATTGCTAATCCTTTAAAGCTTATTTACAACTTTTTGATTCAATACTATTTGAAATGGAAATTAAGTAGACTGCCAGTAAATCAACTTAATCTTCATAGGAAGATAACCTATTTTAAGCTTTAATTTTAGGTAATATTGCTGAAGTTAGTAAAAAAATGCAGTCGCATCTTTGAAAAGAAAGAAATAGAAAAAGAAATGAAAAATTTAATTTATCAGTAAGTACGAGTATTTCGTCGTTTTATATAGTCATGTATAAAACGACGAAATACTCAGTATGACTCATTTAGGTAAAAACAACATTACAAATGCAAATTCAAAATCGTTTATTGCTAGTCACAGTTTGGTACTTAAACAAGGTGCAGCGAATTCGCGTGTTTTTGCTATGCACAGTGCAATCGTCTAATTTATCAGCACCACATTGTGCGCCACAAAGGGTTTGCTCACGAGCCACAAAAACATGCGATCGGTTTTTCATAATGCACCGTGTGATGTGAAGATCATTGCGTTAGTTCAGTTTCGCTTTATAGAAACCTACCTAGACCTACGGAAATTGCTTTGAATAATTATTCTTGGTAAGTAGTGATGAAATATTCTTGCCCCTGGGAAGCCTAGATTATTACATCAATTTTTGAAAGGAAGAGAAAGAAAAACCTTATATGGATTAGTCTGTAAGTGTTGTTAACATCTGTGTATTTTCTCTCATTTGTGTACTTGTTGGCAAATAAACATATTATCTATCTATATATCTATCTATCAATTTGAACTATTTCATCAATATTTATCGTTGGTTTTCTGTGAAATTATAACTGGGCATACAATTATGGTGTGACCACAAAAAGTAAAATACACAATAAACGTTTGTCTTAAACCCGACGGCCGTTGGGGCAGAAAGGTTCTTGAATGGCGATTGTGTACCGGAAAACCAAGCGTGTGCAGAGTCGTGGGGTGTATCTGAATGTGGGCAGCGCAGGACTGACTATTGCTGTCCAACTGACGTCTGCAATTAATAATTCATAATGAAAGTTAGATTAAATGTAGCTAGATATATTCAATTCCTATACACGGATTTATATAGAAACTTAGGTACCGAATGACTAATACGAGTATGACATATCCCTTCCAGATGAGCATGTCTCAATCAGAAATTCGTAGTCTATTTACATACGCAGTTAATTAGTACAAGTGCGTTGACATTCTTCGATCGTGATATGTCAATCGAGTGTATTGTATCAATCGCAACCAGCATTGTTATGTGGATAGTTGGATACACTGAAAATACATGCGACCTACTAACACTAACGTTTGCTCGAAAGTAAATCAAATGGATAAGTTGAGTTAGACTGCACCGACAAAAGCGCAGAAGAAGAGTTGCGTTAGGATTAAAAACATATATTTTTCAAATTCACCAGTAGAAAAACAAGTACGTGGTCCTCAGTAAAAATAAAGAACTAAAATGAATGCTTAATAAAAGTTTCTTGGGAATATAATTATTAAATTCGCACGTTCTATGTTTCGCATAAACCTACATGTACCTAGCTACCTACATTCATGTTTTTTTTTTTATAATTTTAATTTTGTATTTTGAGGCACAGAATAGTACTAGATTGAGGTACAGTTGCAAAATTTATTTCTGTACTTATCTGCTGCAAACGTTTCTTTACACACTGTCGTCAACAAACATACCTACCGATGAGTCGTCAATTGGGTTCGAGCAATTGTTTTCACCGTGATCGTAGGAGTCGTGCCGATGGGTAAATCGATCTCATCTCCGACACCCAACCCGCCGGATCGGCTGACGATACGGCACAGCCTTGGGCCGCGTACGGAGTCACCTCATGCGTGTCCAAACCCAAGCATATCGGGTTGAAGGAATTTGAGAGTGCAGCTCACATTGGAATTCTGAGTGTGAAACGTCTTTAAATTGTATAGTTGATGCTGGCCGGTACTGATAGCTTTTTAATTTTCTTTAATTCGAAATGCGATATTATACCTTTATATAGACTAATTGATATACCAAAGCTATTTTTACGAAAGTGAAACTAACGTTATTTAAATTTTTAAAATCACGTGAATGATCTTTCGGAATTAGATATTTTCAACAGTTTGAAATTAATTGTTTACAGAATGTACTGAAAAGTTGTATAAGTAACTGTATAGATAGCGTTTTTTGTTTACTAGATGTAACAATATTCATAGATTCGTAACAGTATGTAAAATCCTGGTATGGTGACATGTATAATGGAGACAGAATCAATTAAGATTATTTAAATGATCCTAGAGTAAGTAAATGTCAACTTACATAGGAATGTTGATGAAAAATAGCCGAATGCAAATAGTTAGGAAGACATTTTGCCATCATTAATTATATCTTCGAGCTTGTAGAACCGCAATAAGTGATGTAGTTTACATTTATTACTCACTAGCTGTCAAACGGGTGGTACCTACAGGCGTCGTTTATACAGGCGGAGACAAGCAAAGTGTACTGTGAGAAATGGGAAATGGAAATCAAACAAATCCATTTATAATAGGACTTTGAAAGTAATTTCTCTGTTTTATTATGATCTTCGTCTTTTTTGCTTTGGCAGTTACGCAAGTTTTTATGATAATATTAGGTCCTTACCTATGAAATTGCCGTTCAGTATCAAAAAAAGTGAAACAAGTTTTTTTTAATGAAATTATTATTTAATCAATCGAAGTATGCGCCGTTGTTATCGATACACTTCCGCCATTTTATAGGCAGATCATTGATACCTTTGGAAAAAAAATCCTGGGAGCGAGAGTCTATGAACTGTTTGAAGGCGGTTTTGACTGCCTCATCAGATTTGAAATTTTTCCCTTGTAAAAAGTTATCCAAATTTTGAAAAAAGTGGTAATCGGTTGGGGCAAAATCTGGAGAGTATGGTGGGTGACGCAGATCTTGCCCCAACCGATTACGACTTTATTCAAAATTTGGATAACTTTTTACAAGGAAAAAATTTCAAATCTGATGAGGCAGTCAAAACCGCCTTCAAACAGTTCATAGACTCTCGCTCCCAGGATTTTTTTTCCAAAGGTATCAATGATCTGCCTATAAAATGGCGGAAGTGTATCGATAACAACGGCGCATACTTCGATTGATTAAATAATAATTTCATTAAAAAAAACTTGTTTCACTTTTTTGATACTGAACGGCAATTTCATAGGTAAGGACCTAATAGATTAAAAAAAACAGAGGGTTTGAGAGATCGTCTGAAGGTTTCAGAGATCATCTGAAAAATATATATACATATTAAGAAGCAAAATTGCACAGCGCGTGTTTGGCTTACCATACACTTGACCATACATAACAAGATATATTTTTATTGTACTTTTCTTTCTTCTATGTATTGTTTTAAAATTTATTCTATTCTATTTCTGATTTCACCATAAGGCTCATAGAAAATATTCTTCATGATACTAATATTATAAAGAGGAAAGATTTGTATTTTTGTGTGTGTGTTGTTTGTAATGAATAAACTCAAAAACTACTAAACCGATTTCAAAAATTCTTTCACCATTAGAAAGCTACATTCACCCTGAGTAACATAAGCTACCTTTTACTGCGGGAAAATGCCTCATTCCCACGGGAAAAACTGTTAACGCGGGTGGAGCCGTGGCGGAAGGCTAGTTTGATATAAAAATATTCAACCATTAATTAACGAACCAAATCTCATAGAACGTACAGATAATCAAAACGACGAGTTTTACACATATAATTATTACGTAGGCATACTTTAAGATTACGAATAATTACTTACGCATAAGGTGAGGAGGCAGCTCCGATGTTTCGTGATATCAGTATAAATTTACATGGTAATTACTCAATAAAAAGATTGTACTATTCTACATCCTGTCAGTAAAGTTTGTTCTTCTCTAAAATTATACGACTACTTCATAATTTTCTAGAGTAAGATTAGAAAGATGTCTTCTTACTAAGTTTTTTAGATAATATTTATAAATAATGTTCAGTAAACTATGAAAAATTTTTTTACATATAATTCATCTGGTAAGAATAATAATAGATACAAATTATAAGATTATAAGAAATTTAAAAGAAGAAAAAAGTATAATTTTTAGTGTAATAGTTACTAAGTATTGATTTTTTTATACTACAACATTATGACTACTTTGAATTGGAAATCAAGTAATTATGTTAGCGTTATCAACATTAAGATGTATGTAGAGTAGCCACTTTACTTTGTATAGTAACTTGTTTCAGTTTAAATTAGCTTGTTTTTGTACAATATTGTAAACGAGTCCTTTGGGACAGTTAAGACCATACTAAGCTGAAAACTTTTGATTTGACATTATTCTTATGTCTGTTGAATAAGGGAGAAACTTGCCATGCGCGTGTTCTGAGTACTCTGCATTTAGTTGTACTTAGATCATGTTATGAATAGTTGATTAATATACTTATATCTTAATTATATACCAGGGTTAATAACTAAAAGATTTGTGAAGTTGGTAATCGACCCAATATCCCAGAAAAAAGTCGATAGAAGGACTTTATTGGACATCTTTCAAATGTTAACTTCCATAAAATATAATAACTTTCTACCTATAAAGTATAATTTGGGTAAAAAAATAAAATATAATTTAGTTCATGTCATAATAAAAACAAACACGAATCACACCTCTGAGTAAAACAAAAATAGAATAGAATAGAATATACTTTATTGCACACCAGTAATAAATTACAAACAATACAGTTACAACAACGTACGTGTATAAATAGGCGGCCTTATTGCTAAAGTAGCAATTTCTACCAGGCGGGTTGCCTGAAATCACTTTGATCATTCTATTTTTTCAACCATCACCAGATTACATACATATAGTTAAATTATTATTTTACTCTATCACTATTAAATAAATACAGTACATTCTAGTTAAAGACTTACCAATTTACAAATTATAATTTTCCGCCTACTATCTGACTAATTTATAAATAAAATTTACTAGCATACTCATATATTATGTCTCATACGCAATACTATAATAGTGATTAGGCATCAAAATAAGGCGTAGGACTGAACTACATGTATTTTTCCTTGTCGCTTGGTGTCTTCCCTTATAATTATACCTGTGTAGGAATAGGAATGGCTGGTAATGGTAATGGTAACGAGTGGACATAATTGGTACTGTGGGAGATGAGGAAGGAATGGCGTATCTGTATCGAGCATAGAATAGTTTATTATTGAGACAGATAGAAGCGGCTTGAGGTGAAAAAAATTACAGTGTATTATGAACAGACTATGTAATACTAAACTAAACAAGCTTTTTACTTTTTTATTTCAGGGAAAGGTATTTGTCAAAATGGGCGTTTAATCTAACAGACATTTTTACGGGTTTAATTTCAAAATTTCAAGGCAGAACTGGTAAAGCGGCGGTAAGGGTTGCAGCAACGTTTTCAATGGTCAAGGTAAACATATCTGTATACTTTCTTTCAAAGTATTTTTCATTACCACCCGAACCCCCTTAAATGTCAGTTCGGTTCAATGAGTTACATACATATTTAAATTTTCATTACTATAGTTAAAATTTGACGAATTAAGTTTCACGTACCATTTCTACTATCTTCACAGTTCTGTGCTATAGAGACATAGAATTATGATGTGTATGTGATTATGATTGCTTGAATATAGTTCATAGAGGAGTGTTTACGTAAATCACAGATATGGTAATTTAGGTTGAAATAAAAAATGGCCGCCGCAGAGTTGCGTTGATGTCTTTTGCACCAAAGAATTTAATTGAGAAGGTTCGCTGGGAGAAATTTATAAAATTAAAGTAATGAACTACTTATCTAATGAAAAATTTGTTAATAAAAAAAATACGTTTTATTCCAAACTACATTATTTGTAGAGTGCTACATAATTAGTGCGTTTGGTATAATTGTGATTTCTAAATAATTGATTTTGTCGAATCAATCAATCAATCAATCAATTTTCTAAATAATCGATTTTTGTCTGTTTGGATTTGAAATATTTCTATTTTACTATTCTCAGGTATTGCAAAAAAATACTTGTAAGAATAGATTAAAAAAGTCATTCGAACAAATATTGTTTAGTTTTATTGATGATGACAGCTAGCTCAATTGCACAATAATTGTAGTAGCCCGCCTTCCGTATTTCCAAAGCATTAAAGCTGGTTCAATGTAGAGCAGGTAGTTAGCAAGTACAATGGCTCAGTATCATTTGGCCGGTGCAGTCTCGCGCCGCGTGATAAGCCACAGCGTTATCACCGGCCGTGCAGTCGCTACATTCACTCTACTGTACACCGACACATGCGTTTTGATACGTGTTTCGTCTCGATATTGATGGACTGTAGTTGTTGTAGTGAAAACACTGAATTTAGCAAATACTTTTATTCAAGCACAAATTATATATGAACGAAAATACAAGACGCGTGCAGAGCACAGAGTTTTTAGCAAGTAAGTGTTGCCAACAACAAAAAATACTTATTTAGTGTATTTAGTGTAGCCAGATTGCTACAATACGCATTGATATGATTTTGAAAAAGCGTTCTCTTTTTTTTTTGTATTTAGAGGCTAGTTGTGGCTAAGTGGCGCTGCCATCCTTGAATGAATAGTAACTTGGGGAATAAACAATGGCTAAGCGAACTATAGTAAATAAATTCTTCTGCACCCTATCTACAAATCTAGCAGCCAGATTTAAAAAAATGTATTTACGCCGTTTTATTTTTTTGAAGATGGCGGCGCCACTTTTCTAGCCCTTTTGTGTAGTATTTTTTGTTTGTGTTTCACATAGTTTGTAAAATTTGGTACTTACTTTATTTCAATACAAATTGTTTATAAATGAACGTATGAGTTGGAAAGTAAAAAGGGTCAAACCGACAACGCGTCACGGATCCAAAACAAAAGCTCTAGCCTACTGAACCTTTATACCAATTTAATGAAACTTTCACGTACCCCATCTGAGCTCACTATCAACTTTGCTCAACCATTGTACACACCAAGAGATCATGCGATGCTTGACGCTGGAGTCAAGGCGAGCGGCCGGCGCCGACCACGCCCGAACCCCTCCCCGCTTCGTCCCTCGCACACCTTCATACACCACCCCACTAAAGTACCCTCACTGTACCACTCCACATAGTACCAACCCGACTACAAACTTGCGCTACCATTACACTGCACACCTCAATACACAACCTCACCAAAGTTCCTGCAGTAAAATGTACAAAATCCTTTGAGAATACTCACGAACTTACGTGATCAGGCGCACGGACACACCTATATTACAGTCCAACGCCTAGATTTGCATACCTACATGTATACCACACGAAATGAATCTAGAACATATCTGTGTGGACAAGTGTTCTTATAGTACAACGTACTCGTTGTATATCCTGCTTAATTTGCGGTAGTATTATTTATAAATACAAAGAATATCATGACGGTTATGTTAAATCATTCTTCATTAATGTTTACAAGAAATTTTATGACATGTGTCTATGTTGTATCCTAATTAATATCCTTGTTTATTTTTCCTCCATTGCTAATTGCTTGTGAGTAATATAATCACATGGTCACGCATTTTCAAAATTACACTTCAATGATAAAATCATAGACAAAAAGCTCTCAAAACAAATATATTTTTATTACTAAGAAATTAGAAAATCAAAAAGACTTATGTACATAAATAGGCTGTAGTAGTAATATGAAAAATGTATAGTTTCAGCTGGTAAATTATTAAAACGTGTAAACAAGTTTGAATAAAGATTGAAATGCATTGTTTCGAGTTTCCATACAAAATGCCCTCGGTTCCGAGTATCTAGGGCATTCTAGGGGCTCTACATGAAAAAGACCCCGCTACATATTCAAAAATAAACAACGATGAAAGGGTTAGTTAGTACAATAAAACAATTAAGAGAAAAGGTAGGTAAGAGTGTTAAATATCGAAAACAAATATGTATCCCAAGGAGTACGTATTTGAATATTAAGAATTAAAATTACTTACGAAACATACTTAAAACTTTATTTAGGTAATTAATATGTTAGTACTAGATTTATTAGTATGGTGTACTTATTTAAACCATACTAAAAAAATAGTTACATAAAATCTGAAAAAAAAAACAAAAGGTAAAAACATAATCTAGTGGAAAATTAATGTCAGATGAATTATGTTCAATCAGAAGACAAATTATTAACATCTACTGATTAATTTAAAGTTTGCTCAAGAGATTTTAATTATATATTTATCGACTATTTAAATTCAAGATCACTTCAGTATGCACGTACAGTGTCGCTTGATGAAGAATATTTCAAAATCGCCGTATGTTTTCATACTAGATATTACGAGTATGCATATTACTGTCAAAAGTAATATTAGTAGATCATAGTGGATGAATTCATAATGATTTCATTTGAATCATATTTATGGACGACTGATATTGGAATAACCGGAGTGTCCGCAATCGCTTCTTAGTATTTTTTACATCACTAATTAATTAGATCGATCAAGTGTCAAACGCAGATTGAGTACGTAAGGTTCATGTTATCTTCCGGAAAATACATGCGGATATTGAATCCCCTCATTACCATACTCCTCAAGGTCAATACAAAAGATAGTATAAAAACATCAAAACCCATAAATAAAGAAAACAGCCTCGTAAAATTCAATTTTCACCCGATAAGTAGATTCATAACCATAAGAATTCCATAACATCGCACCGAATTACGCCAACCATGAAACAAGACACCATATTTGTTAAGGGTATACAAAAACAGAACGTATTATTTTCAGACAGCAAAGCTTTAATAAACAATTAGTATAAAACTGCCGCAATGCAACCTGGATCCCTGTAGTGAGCTTCTTCGAATAAAATTTTGTAAAATTAAGCTATAAAATTTAACGATACGATCTCGCCAAAACTTGCCCACATAAATTATCATATTATAAGTTATTTGGGTGGGGAAAAGCAAGAATCTTTCCTCGCCGATCCGACATTTAAGCTGTCAAAATACTGAACCTGTTGCGCTCATTGCGATAATGATTATTATTTTGGACTTTAATTTCATCTGACCTTTTCACTCACTTTGGTTTTTTATTTAAGTCGGTGTTATCATCAAACGGTGATCGGCGCGCGAGGCTGCTACATCCGCTCTCTAAGGTCTGGGCGGCCACGCCTTAGCTCAGATGGCTAATACGACCTACCGAGTTTGATACAAATGCGCCACTGCGCTGCGGGGCTAACGGACCTAATATAAATTTATGAAACAAAGGAGTAAATTCTACGCCTACCCAGAAGAACGTAGTAGAGGCAAGTTTCAAATCATACGAGTGTATTCATTTCTAGTCGTATAGGTAGTAAAAAGAACAATATTTCACTATATTTTTATTTATATTACGGTTTATTGCACACATAAACAACGAAATAACAAACACATAAAGAGTTGAAACTAGTCAATATTTTATACATAAAATATGCTAGATATATTTTTGTATGTATGCAAGTTTGCCAGCGCATATCTCCGAAACTAAAAGTGGGATTGTGATTATTTGTGATCATTCTTTTAATTTATTAATTGTGACATCAGACTTAATTTCTTTATATACTAATAATTAACAAATAATATTAACATTTTTTTTCAAAACGAATGTCAGCTAGTAATCTATTAAACATATTATTTTCCATTAACATACTATCCAGTTCGGTTACCAAGCCGCGCAGATACCATCAAGCTCCGGCCACATTGATTGACACTACTTAATGAATTTGATGCGTTATTTAATTCTCATAAGACAAAGACAAAAGAAACACAACGGTCTATCCGGTAGTAACTACTGAATAAAACTGTTGTGCTGCTTTTGTCTTATTTTTTAATTTTTTATTTGCGTAATCTAGTGACGACGTTTGGAGATAAATTGATTTCGGTTTCACTTTTGAAATGAATTTGGGTGCATTGGATCATTTGAGGCTGAGTCTGAGGTTTGTTTTATAGCTTACTACTGTTGTGGGGCAATTGGAGTGGAACTGAAAATAAAAGTGAATATTGCGGTCTAGACGTAAAACTACTGCTGCAATATTTAATAATTTACTTTGTAACAGCAATTCAAATAAGTTCGAAATAGTGTTAATGTTAGTGTTTGTGCATGAGGAACATGTTTATGAAATTGATATTCCAAAAAAAAACCATTTTTCAAAAATTATTTTACCTACTAGAATGCACATTTTTTTCTAAGAGGTACCTACTTTTGTTAAGAAACAAGAAAATAGAAATAAATAATTATACAATGCACAAATTTATGACAGCAATTGAGTTTCAAAGCTGTATCTTTCAAAAACAAAATGACGGGATGCAGTTGACGTTGCTATGGATAAGACAATTCAAAGTTGAAAAAGAGTTCATAGTAAACATGGACCATACATGGACTTAGTAACATAGTTACACTATGATAGTAGGTGTCCAGTATGCTGCATCGTAATTTTTTTCGCTACGAAAAGTAAAGTAGATACGTAATTCAAAATCCAAAAATATGCATATCAAATTTATTTTTCCACTTACAGCGTTTACCCGACTGCGCGAAGCAAAAGAGGAGGGTTATGTTTTTGACCTGAATGTATACGTATTATTATATTTGCTCTCTCATAATAAAAAATATAAATTTATATTTACAAAATACAATAAGCAAATATTCTCTCAGTAACACTCATATTTCAAGGTAAACCTGGCCCAACGCCCATAATACATTACCATCGATTTCTTTGGAACCTTTAAAGAAGACTCTCGAGTCTGGGCGGAAACCGTTCGCAAATTATGATGTTGATGAGCACCTGTCTTCCGATATATTAACTTTAATATTAACTCCGAGCCTTAAGTACGCAATTAAGATACAATAATTAACCACTAGTACATTAATCATTTTCGTACTTTCAGGATTTGCCCTTTAAAATTAACGGCTTCATTTCATAGTATTGACAAAGAGGCATGTTTACGATTTTTTCGTATACGTCCAGTGAAGCTTAATAAGTCAATCACACTATCACACTTAATATTATAAAGGCAAATGTTTGTGAGTGTGTATGTTTGTTACTTCTTCACGTTTAAACAGCTGGAGCAAATTTAATAAAATTTGGTATAGAGTTAGCTGATACACTGGATTTACACATAGTCTCCTTTTTACTACAGGAAAATGCCTCATTCCCACGGGAAAACTGTTAACGCGGGCGGAGCCACAGGGCGGAAAGCTAGTAATGTATACAACAACATGCCACATAATTGGTAAATAAATATGCTTAAATAGAATGCCGCATGCCGCAAATATAAAACTTTTTGTAGCATACCACAAGATTTCGTATAGCTCAATTATTTGGCATGCGACACTGTCGCGTGTTGTTGCCTTGACGTAAATGTGGCTTTAATCAATAAAATCTTGCAGTATAATATAACAAACACATAATTAATGTGTAATTTTATTGACATTAATAAAATTATGACAACGCGGCTGGACACTCACACCACGAAATTCGCCAATACTGCTACGGAAAACGGTCCTCTTAAGGTCAAAGTGTGCAGCCGCATGTGGTAGCTACTGTAATACTGTTATAGGATGCAACAAAACGTTAAAAATTAAAATACAGTATGTGACAAAATATTAGGAATTAAAAAAAATATTTTATTCCAGCTACAGAAACAGTTACACACATAAAAACATTTTTAAGGCTATAATTGCCGATTATCGAAGGGTGAACTAAAATATCAAGTTTCTTTCGAAAACTCAAGCGGAGTTCGTTTTGATTGAATGTGATTGATCGATGGTCTGATTCAGTCTGTAACTTTTAAAGCGATAAAGAACCTTGAGTTGACTTAAGTTTAATAAATTTAAAGCATATTTTAATGCTTGTTGCGTAATTACAGCACAAAGTGGCTTATTAATTCCACGAAAGAACCACAAACTGCGATCAGAAGCCTTCAAACTGGTTACTTGCAGTTGACTTACACACTCAATAACTTGTCAAATGGACAAAAAGAGCAAAGTGGTACCTCTTGTCAAGGATGATAAAAGTACTACGTTTTACCTCTTGTACATGTGCTACGTAAGCATGGACAGTTTCATATCATCTAATAAGTGTGTATGAGAAACAGGTGTCGACTGTGTGAAAGAATTGTTAATTAAAAAATGAGAAGTCTTTCTTTGATTTTATGATTTTTTTGTTTTATATTACGTTTCATTTTACTGTTTTTGTTATGTGCTGCTTGTGTTTTTGGATCAATAAATAAATTCTTCTTCTATCTATCACCTAAATATAAAAGCTTTTCAATATTCCTTTTATTTTGATACCTCACGCAATAATCAGAATTCAAATAAAAACCGACCGTTTAGGCTACAGAGAATTATATCGTAGTTGCGAATTCAAAACCTCCTATGTGACATAATGTATAATACTAAAATTATATATCATCTATTTTTTTTTATGTTTCTCAAAACTCTCATGCAGCTATCATACAAATGATAACAGTTAATGAGTCGAAAAAGTCTCTTATGTGCAAATTGTCAGCCAAGACATCCTAAGTAAGTAAGTAAAGAAAGTAAAACGTTTATTGCGTTTATTGTATGTGCACAGTTACCAATATAATACAATGGCATGTTACATCAACACAAAAAGCTTTTATTTATTTTTTACCATATGACTTTCCGCCACATTAGATATTTTAAAGTAGCAACAACGGCGCGGCGATATATACACTCAAAAAAAAAACCCTCCTATTGCAGTTAGGTAAAAATGCTTTCGTCTTGTAGGTAACTTTATAAGTTGTATGTATATATCCAAAATAGAACCGAAAATAAAAAACAGACAGAACAAACAGACGGTATAAACTATATTGAATTGTAGTGGAATAAGGACGTGCGTGTTTTTTACATCCTAATATTTATCGGACATGGCAAGCGTTACCGGAGTTACGGAAAAATATATGATTAATAAAACAGACGCATATTATTTTGACAATCGGCGATAATAAACTTTTATCTCGTCTCACTATTGACAAATTCATGTCCTGTTTTTTTCGCAATGTAAAGACAAAATGTAGTTTCATACATGGAGCTTATTTTACCAATTTTCACGTTTCTCTGACTGATTGACTGGCAGCCGCGAGCAGATAATGGCAAGTATCATTACCGTTCACACCTTCGGCTCGCTTCTTAGGTGATAATTCGCTCTTTAAGTGGAAACGGTGACATTTTATTTGTGAATCTGGCTCTTCTTACCGTATTTACAATACACATGGATGATTGGTTACCCAAAACTATACACTATACACCGTGAAATATAACTGGTTGTTTATCACAAATAATTTTTAATTATCATTCAATCTTTTTTATTCATTTTTTTAATTGAATTGGCGTGTGTCACAGAAGTACGACCAATCAAGCTTCACCGGACTTGAAAAAACTTCAGTCATGTGATCGACCACTTTGTATGAAAAGTTGAATTTTATTTTAAGATTTCAACCTATTCTTTATCCTTAGGGAAAGTTCTTCAGTTTCATGAGTAAAAAACCAGTTAAATGTCACGGTGTATTCAAACTGAAACGTTTCAACCCATATCTACAAATTCCTATTTCTATAAATTTTCAATTCAACAGAATACCGGTGTAAGTATTGGCTTAGAAAATATTTCTATATATTTAAGAAAACAATTCTCTAAAAAAAGTTATACTCACGTATCACTACCCATTTTAACTTGATAGTTTGTATATAGAAGTCAAAAATAATTATCGTCTTCATGATCTCTCATTTTTGAAAATTACTCAAAACCTTTGACTGAGCATATCTTTTTAGTTTTTGTATAGCCTTTCTTCATTAACATAACAAAAAAAAATCGAACCCGGAGTCACCGTAATCTGAGGCGAGCGCTTGACTACTCAGCAGCGTATAGGCTGTTTGGATGGATGTCATATATATTCCTATCAAAGCAGCAATTTTCTCGATCAAATAATAGGCAAAAGGTATTTTACGGCACAATGACCATGTTTACTTTTTGAACATGGTAATGGTGCCGATAAAAAAAATTGCTAAGTTGTGATTCAAATTAGTTCTCTTTACGAAAGTAGTTCTTTTTTTCCGTTTTTCTCTCCAGCCATGTGTAAATATTCTTTAATAAGTTGATGAACACGTTGATATTGTCAGGAACAGTAACTCTTTAAAATTGTTACCACCGAAACTCGACTGCAAGTCACCGGTCGTAAGAGAGTGAGATGATAATGTGATAGGAATATTTCGCGAGGTCGCCATAATGAAGAGTTGTGGCGGTGTTGATTTTAACATAATGAGCTGTGCGGACCTGGTACTACACTTTACTCGTCAACACACAAGGATTTGTAGTTAAGCAAACACGGTTTAAGCGAAACTAAGCGTTGAAGCTAGAAATATATGTTATAATTTTCGTTAAAAAAATCAAGATATTTTAAAGCACGAAACTTATTTATTTTTTGTTTTCGGTACGTTTGTAGTATATTCACAAACGACATCAACAAGATCACACTTATAAAACACAATTTTATTTAAAATATTAATTGCAGACTCAAATTATAGATCACCATCATCATCATCTTTTGAGCCGAAAGACGTCTGCTGCTGGACAAAGGCCTCCTCCAAAGATCTCCATGACAATCAGTCCTGCGCTGCCCGCATCCAGCTGGTACCCGCGACCCTCACCAGATCGTTGGTATACCTTGTGGGCAGATATCTGTCAAGAAATTTGTGCTTACGCAAATATTGAAATTCTCGTACAGATATTTTTATTGAGAGAAAACTAAAAACCCAGAAATATTTATTTATAAGCAAAACAAATTAATAGCATAGGTACTACATATTCCTCATTATTACGAATTTTACGTTTTTTTTTACATATTCCTATTTGATTTCCAACAAGGGTTTGTTTAAGTCCCCTTACTAGATTTGTAAATAATAGCCAATTATAAAAAGTTCATCAGTTTTAAAGACGGTGTGTCCCTTTATAAAACCTTGTTGAATTTTAGTTGGTTCTTTCGGAAATCGGTTTAATGTGTATTTTTATTGCATTTTAATAAGATACCGTCAGTCCCGTACGCGCCCCGGGCGTTAAAAAACCTTTTATTTTTGCACTGTTTGGACAAAGCTCTTCTTATTAAATAATATAATAAATAAAGGCTCGATTCACGAGGGTGTTATTTACAGTGCATCAGATAAATAAATTTTATCGTAAATATTGATTTGGGATTTGCATATTTTGAGGCCATTATTTATATTGTAATTTTAATCGTTAACAGCTCATATATGTCCCCACCGAGGGGCTCGAGCCTACCCTGATACCAGGGTGAATAGGCCTTAGTCGACCACGCTGGCCCAGTGCGGGTTGGTCAACTTCACACACAACCTTTGAATTTCTTCGCAGGTGTGTGCAGGTTTCCTCACGATGTTTTCCTTCACCGTAAGAGCGTCGAATAAACGTACATATAAATTCGAAAATCGAAAACACATTGGTACGTGCCGAGGTTTGAACCATCGAACTTCGGAACGGAAGTCAACGGGTCTAGCCACTTGGCCACCGACGCTCAATTGTAATTTTAATAAAACACGCCAATATTACTTATTTAAAGAACCACAGAAAAATAATTCGGTACGACCAAATTTATTTAAAATACATAATAATAATAATAACATGTGGGACATCTCAAACACGGCCACCTGACCCCAAACTAGGCAGAGCCTGTACTATGGGTGCCAGACAGCTGATATACATACATACATATATAAATATACAACATCCACACACAGGGCAAACACAAGTGCTTATCACACGAATGTTTGCCCTGGGCGGGATTCGAACCCGCGACCCTGTGCTCAGTAGGCAGACGTACTACCAACTAGGCTACATAGCAACAATAATAAAATCTGTGAAAATGGGGTTTTCGAGTTGTGTATGTCGTGGCCAAATCGCTGAATTGATCATTTCATGAAATGGTTGACCATTTCGTGAAGTGTTCACGTTTCATGAAGTGGCCAACTAATGGTAACCAAATCATTAAACGACAAACGTTTAGCGATTTGGTCACCCACGTTTGACCATATCGTGAAAATAGGGTAACCATAAAATATTTGAAAACTCAGAACAATTTTGTTACGTACTTGTTTATTTTTAGTTGTTTAAATTTACTATGGAATATTAAATATTAAAATAAGTATAACAAACTTACTTAATCTAAAAAGGCACATGGACGGACGCGCTCACACGCACTGAACCACACGTGACATCTTTGGCGCGCACTAGAGTTTTATAGGTATCTCAAGTTTTTGGTAGGAATGTTTCTTTACCTGAGTCTTCATCGCATACTTACTAATTAGGTAACTCTTATATTATTTATAAAAAATATAGGTAACTTCGCTTACAAGGGCCGCCATCTTGACACAAACAAAGCGCTTAGGCGCTTACAGCGCCTCTACCGGTAGTCAATGAAACAATTCCACGATATGATCGATTAAGATTGATTATTTCATGAAATAGCAGTGCGTCCAGCTGGCCCTATCGTCAAACGATTTCTTATCATTGATCTGGTCTGGGCACATCATGATATGGCCAAAGGACAGTGAAATATTTCATGAAATGCAACCATTTCATTAAATGGCCGATCATTTCATGAAATGGGCAATTCTACGATGCGGCCACGACATGTACACTATAATAATAAATAAGTCAATCAAGCGAATTTTCACAAACATAAAAAATAATAATCTTCGTATATGTCTGTAAATAAAATTAAAAACAACAAAACAATATCTGAAATATGACGTTAGTCGCAAAATCTTTTACACTTGAATATAGGTATATCTTTTAAGTTTATAACACCTTTGAATGTATGCAATATTCATGAGTCCATACAAAAGACATCAACGGGATGACAACCAGAAAAAAAAACTTTTCGTAATATCTATCACCTATTTTGATACAAGACTTTAAATAATGACCTATTTAGTGGTAAGGTTTGTAGTGCAGTTTTCAATTGTGTGAATAAAATGTAACTGGCACTAAAATTAACAAATAAGAAGTAATAAAATTAACAAACAACTTTTATTAGTAATAGGAAAGAAATGCTTTATTTGGAATGACATACTCGGTGTTAAAAGTTAATATTGTTATTCGACAAGGCCGACAAACACACCCAATAAACACACTGTAAACCTTATAATAAATATTATAAAATCATCTTTTCAGATTTTATTTCTTAAAAGCTTAATTTTTTATAGGTAGAAGTTTATATAAAACCTCTTATCTATCAAATAAACATAGAAGTGGTCATTCCTCGTAGCGATCTCAGACACGTAAAAATGGCGGGAAAGCCTCATAAAGCCTCCGACGAGGCTCTAGCGCACAGGGCGGCGTCGCGCCTGCGACTGCGCTATCAAGCCACGCGCGGTACCGTTAGAGCGAGAGAGAGAAGCGCGAGGATCCTGTTTTGTGTGAGAGTGAGGGGGACGGACGTATGGCCATCCGGAAGCCGGGCTGAAACTGGACCGTTTTCTTTTCTTGTTGATTATTGAGAGGTCTCGAGTGTGTTGTTGTCGCGCGGCGCTCTGATAACGCGACGCCAGCGCCGACCGAGCACGCGCCTCGCAGCTTTAAGCTCGCGCGCATTAAAAAAACCACCCTCACGGAATGGATACCTTACTGTATTGTACATTACAAAAATAAAATAAAAAATAAAGTGTTCTGTGCTGACTGATCAAAACTGACAATAATATATAGTGTGTTAATTATAATTTATAATAAGGAGTGTTTCATATAGAAAGTGAAAATACTATTCTGTGAAATTAGATCAAGTTTAGAAGACGAGGATTTTTTGTTTAGACTTTGTTAATTGTTGCTAAAGCTCTGAAGCTGAAGCTTACGGAAGACCAGCTGATATATTCATCCTTCTGAAACGACAGGTAAGCAAAGTTTTTTTGTAATTTAAGAATTAAATTATTACTATAGTTAAATTAAGTTTTCTTTTTTGACAATGAAGTAAACCTTTGCCTTTATTAGAACGGACTTATAAACTATATCATTTCAAATTAGTGGCTTCATTAAGATCTATTTTACAAAATAAAAAATCTGCTGGATAAATTATTAATTACTAAATATAAATAAATACAAAGTGATCAAGATGTAAAGTGCGAACTTAATAAAAAGAGGTTAACTATAAATTTAACGTTAAAGTTTACAAAAGAATAGATTATTTTCATTTTGGTGGAAGTAATAAGATTTAAGCTTATAGTATACATTTTATTTTGTTTATACTCTAAGGATTTATGATTTTATTTTCTCACAAAAATTTATTGATTTATTAAAAAGATAGACAAGCACAGTAGTTCACAATCATTTCATTACTTAAAACATTATTTTTTTGTTAAAAGGCTTTGACTTAAATTAAGTTAGTGTAGTGATTGCAAAAGTTATTAATAGATATGATATTGTATACTTATCTTAGTTCCAAATTAAAATTAAAAAACTATATATTAAATTATAGAGCTTAGTAAAAAGATTAATTTAATCAAAATTTAAAGTAGAAATATGATATATGAAATATGATATTATTATAAATAAAATATCAATAATATCAATATAAATAATACTCTTAAGAACAAAAAGGTATCATCAACCAAACGGAACCATTAAAAATGTAATCAACAGCATGTATCCAAAAACAGTTTAAGTACGCACTTGACAATATTTAAGATACCATAAAAACTTTACCGCACTTAAACATTAATCGCCCTTCGGAAAAAAATACGACGAAAGTGAAGGGTATCAAACGAACGCAGTTTCACCGATATTTTCACTCTTTTTGACAATCAACTTTGAGATAAAAATAAAACAAAATAGAGCACATTATTCGACCTAGTAAACCAGAAAAGTATCGCGGCATCGTCGCCCGCGCACGCGGGGCGCGCGCGCCGACGGCAAGTGGTTTTGCTCTTATTTTTAACGCCTAGTTACTTTTTGTGCTACCATTTTAGTACCAAATAATGAGAATTACTATTTCAACTTATTGCGCTAAAGAGGCGTGCTAAGTTTTTTTTTTTTTTTCTCTTTAATGATTAAGCTCATCAGAAGGTTTATAATATTTTAAGAATAAATATTTTTTTAATTTCTTTTATTACAATTAACAGGCAGCTATATTATAGTAATCTTACAAATGCGTTTAATGAAGATTTATAAAACATAAATTGCTCGTCAATAATTAAGTTTCAGTTCTGAATTAAATCAATAAAATGATAATAAGTGTAATATAAATAATAAAATTAACGGTTTTTGTCTTATTATACTATTTCTAAACGGAGTTTAATATGGTTTTAAATAATTAATAATATTCTAATCTTTAATTTTCGCAATCAATTAATTTTCGCGTAGGTAAAGGTATTTTTTCCAGTGTAAAAAGTTGCTTAAGTAATTCAGGAATAAAGTAGCATTATAACGGTGAATTTTTTTTTAAATCGCTTCTGTTTGTTGTTGTTTTCGGAGCCTATTTAATGCAAACAAACAATCAAATCTTTCTTCTTTATAATATTGGTATAGACATAGATTACATTATTATACTAAATCAAAGTGCTTCACGCAGTGATAGGCTTTTTTATGTGTTCACAAATTCAACGGATCAAGTTACTTTTGGACTTGAAATAATAGTGTCAGTAGTAAAAAAAAGTATAATAATAAGTATTACCACCTGCCTGCACTGTTTCGTAGCCGTCGCATCACCTCAAAAACGAATGACATCACAATATTTGATTAAAACAGATTCAATTAAGCGCTGGAACGGTAAAAGGTAAGAACACAAACTCCGTTTTAATTAAATTTATAAATCTTGACGTTACGTCTTACAGTGGCGCCAAGTATCTGGCAACTTTCTTCTCAAAATTACGCCTTGAACGTCAAAGTAAACTTACTGCAAGGAGATAAGAGGTAAACTCGGGCGCAACTGGCCGCTGTCAGGTCCATCTGCCCAACTGCCCAACTGCCCATAAACACGGTTTCTCACATGCATCACCCCCGTTTAAGACATCTCTACACGCTACTGCAAAAATAAAGAGTAAAAAACATAAAAATAAAAGAGATATAAAATTAAAGCGGCCGCATTCGCAAAATTGGGCTTATCTCAACTTATATCGCAAATAAAGGAAGGTATAAAAATAAATGTTTATTTAGGTATGCAAAACTTTAACATTTCGTTGAATGTTCACTTGCTTTTTAGTTTAAGTTATGCTAAGTAGAGTTGCTTCTTCGACCTACGCTTAAACCCATGTTTTAAAAATTGAGTAGCTTGGGCTATATTTTTGGTCAAAACGAACAATTATGAACAACAGTTATGAAAGAAAAAAAGTCTTTAAAATATAACTCTACCTTGCCATGTTAAGAAAACATAAAATTAATCTTCAGATTGTTTCAACCATTCTATCAAAAAAGGTTTTAATCTGTCAGTAATAGAAGTAGAAAGTGAATTAAGTCCCGTCCGCAATCTAGATCTGCCTAAAGTACTTATCAAACATCTACCGGCAAAACTCGTTACAATGTTAATTTAAATCTTCCCACTTTTTTATTGATACAGTTACCAGTGTTGAATCCGGCGCACGTTGCAGGCCGATCGAAAGTCAATCACAACGGCAAACTCAATCACTTTCTTGTTATTCAATCTTTCACACAACCGCAGATTACACTTTTGAAAAAGGAACACGAAATTGCTGTGTCATCTCTGTTGTTGGGAATAGAAATAGAAACAAAAAATAATTAGACTTTTCGCTTTCACTGGATCTGTGCGTAGTTAGGTAACTGCTTGCTTGCGTGTGGGTTTCGAGTTTAACCCACCTCACAAACCCTGGTGTCAGAATTGTAGAGCCGCTTAAGGCTTCTGACATGCCTCGTGTAACGACTACATCCGTAGACAGTAGCTTCTGATACACGAAATCATCTTTCTTTTCGTACAATCAAGTCAGGCAGCTTGGCAATGTCCTAACCAAACTGGGGAAAGTCTCACAAAGTGACATTTGTTCTGGATTCGAATCCAGACCCTCCGTAGTGTGAGTTTTAACCACTCGGCTACGGAGGCTGTTAGGTAGTTAGGTAACTGAATGTATGCAGCTTGCGGGTAGGACAACTATCCGGTTTGTTATCTACCTATATCTGTTACACATTTCGTTGGGAGGCTCAACTGACGTTTTGGGATCAGCTTGTCGACTCGCAACTTCCGCTTGACTAGATTAATGAATAGTTAAACGAGTGCTAACTATCGCAGATTCTTCAGTAATATAAGGAATGGACCGAAGTCAACGCAATTTACTTTAGTAAGTGAATAAATCTGCAATTTTGCAAAATAATTCAAGTGGCATAAATTCTGTCTTAATTGGGTTGATTTGAATATATTGCGAGGAAAGGAAAAGCTCTAAATTAGTTGCGTTCGATATTCAAGAGGCGTTCTTTGAAAAGTATTTCTGTATAAAGTAACGTAAGTACTGGCTAGGTTTACATTGTTTATCCCACTTTTGATATATTTTTATTTCATTTTAGAAGTTTATATTATCAGGTTGTGGCTCTAGAAGTATTTTATGTCACCTCTGCACTCACTGGCATCATGCCTATTGAAACTTAAAGGTCTTTAATCTATACTAATATTATAAAGAGGAACTATTTAATTGTTTTGAATAGGCTACAACACTACTGAACCAATTTTAATGAAACTTGGTATAAAGGAAGACCTTTTACAGAAGGAATTTTCTTGTTTCCGGGAAAAACCCTTAACACGCTGCGAGGTAAAAAGTTAGTAAACAATAAAGCACCACTAGTAGACCTGTTGTAACAATAATATATTTAACGCAACTAACATGATTATATTATACCTAAAAGAAAATACCTGATGTACAGTAGCCAGCACATGCGGCTGGACATATTGACCTTGAGAGAGCCCGTATTCCGTAGTTGCAGGGGTGAATTTAATTTAAATTATAATAAAAGTCGAGTAAACTAGGAATCCTGAATTATTTTACAAAAATTGGAGTAGAGCCTTTCGCTTCTCCGCAAGTCCGGTGAAGCTTATTCGTCAATTTTGCGACACAATCGTTGCAAAATAAAAAAAAATCTCAAAAGAATTCACTTTATTGAGAAAATCAAGAGAATGTCTTAATGTAATATGTCTGCCCTAGAGTCGCGGGATCGAATGCCGCTCAGGGCTAACATATGTTGATCAGCGCTTGTATTTGCCTTGCGTCTATGTGTTGTATATTTCTATATATGTATTGTATGTATATCAGCTGTTGACACCCATAGCACAGGTTCTGCCTAGTTTATGGTCAGGTGGTCGTGTAGGTGATGAAAAAAAATTACATCATCATATTATACTTCATACTTCATACTAATATTATAAAGAGGAAAGATTTGTATTTTTGTGTGTGTGTGTGTGTGTGTGTATGTTTGTAATGAATAAACTCAAAAACTACTGCGCCGATTTCAAAAATTCTTTCACCATTAGAAAGCTACATTCACCCTGAGTAACATAGGCTACAGACTAAATACCTCATTCCTACGGGAAAAACTGTTAACGCGGGCGGAGCCGCGGCGGAAAGCTAGTATGTTATAAGAAAGCTTAACCTTAAAGCCTCAAGCTCCTGCTATCTACATCTAATACTTTCGTAATATTTGTAGCAAAGACGCAGCTGCACTGCGGTCCGTCCCAGATGCAGCCCAGTAATTGGCGTGATTGTGTCACGAAATTAGCCCGGGTAGGTGTGACAATGGTGCGACGTTACAAAACGAGCCCACTACGCACGCATTTGCATATAATCGCGCTTGGGCTCATTAGGACTACGCTCGCTTCTACGGTTATTACTCTTCCTGGTGGTTTGGTGGTGTATAATGTTTGGATGATTCGTTCCTGCATCTATTGTGATCCTTAATGCACTACATCTGACTTTTTTTTATTGACCTACGCTTGTGTAACAAAATAAAGCTTCAGCGGACGTAAATCTGACATCAGAGCTCCAAAAAAACTTCATTCTAAAAGTGGAGGTCTGGATACTAAGGGTGCTCCCTCACCGGGAGCATTCGCGTGTAATGTAACATTATAGATTCGTCTTTGAGCATTACATTACAATAATACCTCCCTGACTGACGAGCATTCGCGTGTAATGTAACATTATAGATTCGACTTTGAGCATTACATTACAATAATACCTCCCTGACTGACGAGCATTCGCGTGTAATGTAACATTATAGATTCGACTTTGAGCATTTCATAGCGGCGGGGGGCTAGGGGAAATGAAGCGCATTGATGTTACAAGTTGTATCAAGATATTACACATTGTATCATTACAAGGTGCGCATTGTAATGCTCGGTTCTCCTCCTTCACTGATGTATCCCCGTTTTGTATCATTACAAGGTGCGCATTGTAATGCTCGGTTCTCCTCCTTCACTGATGTAATGCTCAAATCTGTAACGTTACATTACACGCGAATGCTCCCGGTGAGGGAGCACCTTAAGAAAATATTCGAAATACTAAAATTCCGTCATGGTGACGTTATTTTCTAACTCTCGCCATATTGCCCTACTCTTAATAGGTTAAGAATATGAATGCCAATATTTTTATTACACGCTTTATATTAGCTTCACTTGTAAGTAACTATGTATGTAAGAAAATCTTGGAATCCTAATTTGACCCACTTCCCGGTATTCGATTAGGATGAAATTTTGCACACGCTCTGAGTTCTGATGACAATACATGACTAGCTAAGAAACGTCATTACAAATCCAAAATGGCGGCCTCCCCATTAATGTATCTAAAAAAATCTTGGAATCTTAATTTGACCCACTTCCTGGTCTTCGATTCGGATGAAATTTTGCACACGCTCTGAGTTTTGATGACAATACATGACTAGCTAAGAAACGTCATTACAAATTCAATATGGCGGCCTCCCCATTAATGTATCTAAAAAAATCTTGGAATCTTAATTTGACCCACTTCTCGGTCTTCGATTAGGATGACATTTTGCACACGCTCTAAGTTTTGATGACAATGCATGACTAGCTAAGAAACTTCATTACAAATCCAATATGGCGGCCTCCCTAAGATGGCGAACTGGCTGTTTGAAATCCACCCCCATGATATGGGTATCAAATGAAAGGGTTTGCTGTCAGAAATACGAAAAAAAAAGTCACGTGACTTAAATCCAATATGGCGGACGTCCAAGGTGGCGGACAGAAAGCGTGTTTTTTAGTTTTTTAAACTATGTATTATTATTTTAATTATACTTCTTATTTTTTATCGTATAAAAATACCTATTGAATGACTGTCGCTGAAAACATTATTTTAAAGATATATAACTTTAAAGATATATAACTTTAAAAAATACGTAAGTAATCTATATAATAAAACTGTAGAGGTCAAATGTCTCTACATAGAAAAAAAAAAGATGAAATCCGAGTCAGGAGGATGTAAGATGTGCAATAGAACATATCCAGAATTTTTTTTTTGTTTCTCTGTCTGTTTGTCTGTTTGTACGGGCTAATTTCCGAAACTATTGGACCGATTTGAATGAAATTTTGCATGGTGGTTTTTTACATTCCTGGTCAACATCTTGGATACTTTTAATCGCGGAAAATTAATGAGTTCCCGTGGGATAGTTGAAAATTACTACGGAAAAGTCGGAAAACAACGCGGGCGTAGCCGCGGGCAGACAGCTAGTATCAAATATGAGCAATAAATTGAAAAATAAATTGTCTATTAATATTTATTTAAAGCCTCTACGTAGTAGTTATGATAGCATAATATTATTTTATAAACGCTATAAATATCTTATTAAGAACAATTTTACTATCTATCACTATTAACAACTAATTTATAGGCCATCAGGATCGACGCATTTAATGCGCCAATATAATTAAGCCACAGTACTCATTTCATCCCGGTTTATAAAATAACAGAGAAATTAATATATCTACCTTTATAAAAGTGAAAAACACACATAATTATAATACCCAATTTACATTCTTTCTTTAAAATGCATATCTATAATAAAAAATATAATCGTTTTCTTTTTAAGGCTTTCACGGTTAGTAATAAACATAATTATTTTTGAAAACCACGTTCATAATTTAGTTTATTTTATTTCTATAAAATTACCACATATTTCTAAATTCTATAAAAATACAATCTCCAAAAAGAAATAAGCTTATTCTTTGCTATCCTGAAATATTAATACGGTATACCCATGAAGTCATGCGAGTTGCAACGCTAATGTAAATGTAAGAAAAAAATGTCCAAAACCTAAATTATTCGTCTGGTGCAATAGACTCATGAATCAGTCTCACAATGCAGACTGAAAATAAATTGGTTTCCTAGGGGTGAATTTGTGAAATATTCCAGGCGACAATTCAAACGAATTTCGCGTTTCAACTCTTAGAGAAAACGGTCAATTTTGCACGCCGTCGTAACCAAAGAGCATTTGGTGACATAGACGGAGGTCGCTGATCAAAATTCAAGGAAGTTTAGTCTGCATTCAAGTACATCACTCCAGAAATTCAGATAGTAAAAAATGCACAGACGGCGGTGTAGACGTTGGCGTATAATTTTCAGATTCAAGTCGGTGTATTATCATAATGTGCAATTGGATGAGGTCAACTGTGTACGCTGCCTAGAAAACGCTTGCAATTATACCATCTAGATTGATGTCAAAGTTAACTATCGAATTAATGCTCCCATTGGTTTTTATTCTAAGTATACACTGAGATATCTACAAACAGCAATATACATATATTATTATGTATACATTTGTAAAATTATTAACACCACCAATTATAAATAAAGAAATAGTCTGCTCGGTTATTAAAAGATCATTTAAGTAGAACTTCCAATAAATTTTGGTAGCAAAGTAAGTACAAAGGATTCGAGATCTTTTCCTTTATTGGTTCTGCTGGATATATCTAAGTACCTATATACGTTTTAAAAATGTACATTGAAATAAGCGTTTTTTTTTTACGTTTATGTAGATGAATTAAAATCATAAAACCAGAATTATTAGTGCAACTTTCATGAGTTCTTCCTGAGTCTACCCAATAAATCTAGTAGCAACTACCTACTATAAAATCGAGAACAGTTTCAAGGAAAAGGAAACAGCAACCATCTGTTCATTACTTACAATATTTAATTAGAATGATCGTAATGTCGTGTTGTAAAAAGAGAGAGGTAATTCATCATTTAAATACGGACTTCCAGCCATTTTAATAACAACTGGCACTGACCGTCATCTTGAGATTTATATGGGAATGGAGAATATAAGAGTATTTGCTATTATACCTGCTACTTAAAGATAGTAAAAACAGCAGGAAAATGAAATAATAAAAATGAATAGAACTTTATTCGTATAGCTGTTTTTAAAACCCAAGATGATCTGTACTTTTAGCTTTCATGGCCGCCGTATTTTTTCTCTTAAGAAGGGAAATTAGTAAATTAGAGGGTACAAGATTTAAAGCGCTCTTCGATGCTCTGACTAGAATGTATAATTAAAATAGATTTTGAGTTCTTACAATAAAACAATATTAGCCTTTCTCCAAGCGGACATCCGTTACAGTTCTCGATAGCCGGGATGTCATCGCCTTAGGCCTTATAAGATTAATGCCTGCGCGCGGGCAACGCGACGTATACCGTAAATATTGGGTTAACGAGCATCTGGGAGGAAAGTGAAATTAGATGGGTATATTTACAATCGCCTACTCGGCCGCTGTGGTAGCTGCCAGATGGGCCAAGCACGCGTCAGCGCGTGCGCCGGGTAAGGAGATACCGCGTACTTTACAAGGAATTTATGGACAACATTGACGTACTACTTTCATCAAACACATTTAATTAGCAAAATGAATCGAACTTGTTAAAGCACCGCAGGAAATAGAAAGCCAACAGAGGTTGAATCTTCAAAACGAACATTTCAAAACAAAGTTGCAAGAAACTCAACGCAATGCGAATCAGACTACGATAAACTCAACTTTACCCAGAGACCCAATTAACACGCACCCATATTGTACGCTCACACGTCTTTGCACGCAAAAACGCCGCCGCTTTCGTTATCTATGGCACACGTCTTCTGCGCGCATTGCGTAAGACGCGCAAGTTTACGCGATGGCAATCGGGTGCATGGGAAGCGCATTGTTCTCCCCAGTTCACACACATGAATGCCAACATTAGTTGGTAAAATTAGCTCTACATTATGCGTTATGATCACTCAATTCGACATGCAGTGACTGTTGGAAATGACGGCAAAAAGTCGTCTAGTTGTCCCACAGTGCAAGAGCGGAGGTGTCAGGTGGCCGATGGAGCAAAAATAAGTTGTATTGTAGGAATGCATATCAAGAACAACGTAAACAATTATGTGTGGATCGTAGTAAGTGGAAGGAAGAGGAAGCCTATATCGAAAAGTGGCGTGGCTTTATAAAGTATGTATAATCAGCTGACCCTAACTTCTAACTAGGTATAGCATGTAGTAGACAACAAAGATCAAAAAAATTCAAAATTATTAAAATTATTTATTAATTATAGGCTCCCTTAGAACACTTAATGACGTCATTTCTGAAGTTATAAAGCTTTGCTCAAACCAAGACTGGCTCTCGTCCCAAACAATGTACAAGTCTAAGCAATGAAAAAGAGATCAAACAATCTAGAAGAGGCAATGCGATATCAGTTTGAACATAACTGGCAGGTTCCCGCAACGTGTGCGCTGCTGTGGAGAAGAGCCCGCCGAAGAAACTCCACAGGATCGCATCTTTTGTACTTTCCTCCTTTTTTAAAATATGCTTCAAAATTTATCACAATCATGTTAGAATACTAGTCTTCTATAACCGTTACGTTTGTCTAATGTTCTTGACCCTCGGTGGCTAGGACTCAAGTCCAATCAGGGAGATATCAGAATATATGATCATCTCCGTAAGCCGGCCCCACATTACGGGAAATTTGACACAGCCTAATTTGATAATACGCGTGCTTCAAAAGTGTTTCAATTAAACTATCCATCCCATTTGATATCACGGTAATGAAAAACATTGTAAGGAAACCTGCAGAAATTAAAATACCGTAAATGGTTTGATCCACTCTAAGCAGGGTATATTTGCGCACAAAACATTGTAAGAAAACCTGAGAAATTAAAATACCGTAAATGGTTTGATCCACTCTAACCAGGGTATACTCGTAGTTGCGCATAAACGCATTTGTAATAATAGCACTAGCAAAATCGTTTTCTTAATCATACCAAAATCTAATTATTGCAAAAAATACTAGTAAAAACCTCCGATTAAAACATCACTTGCGATTTCGTTTAAGTGTAGAAATTGGTCCGTTCAATGGGCAGTATCGTGATCTTTAACAATAAGCGCTCCCATCGACGCAAGAAATCACGAAAAATTGATTGCGTCATCAATGGTTCTAATTGCTGTAACCGATTATTAAAAAGGCAATCGTTTACGGCCGATTTTGAAATAAACTGCGTTACGTTTCGGATTTATTGCGAGCTCAACTGCGGCTCACTGGTTTGAGATCTGTTATTGAATGCGACATTTTATTTTGAATTTTTTTTAATGACACAGATTTTTGTATACTGTTATAAAAAGTCCAGTGTGTAGTACGGATAAAATAGAATAGAAAAAGAAATAAAAACCAATATCAAAAAAACAATCATATCTTATTTGATTTTAAAAGGACTCCCGGAAGACCAGCACTGGAGGCGGCTCTCGCTGAGGGAGGCCCTTTTTGTGTGGTGTCGCATCGCAGCACATAAGCATTATGTTACCAATAATTTCAAATACTGTGAAAAATGTTTTCGTCCCATGTTATTTTTTGTTTTACTTGTTTTTGTAGTTCTTTTGTTGTTCTCTGTTGTGTAGTAATTTCCCGCAAATAAATGTTTCTTATTATTATTATTATCTTATTATTTATTTGCCGTTAAACTGTACATTACTAAACAAAGGAAAAAGATGCCCAAAACTAATTTATTTATGCTTATGATATGCCTATCTCTTACTAATGAAATTTCAAAGTTTTCTTTTACATCTTTATACTAGATTAATTTTTCCTTAGTTTTGTTATAGCTAAAAGAAATAAGTTCTGACTTACTGACGACAGACTATTAAATTAATTATTCACAACAATATCCACAGCTATCAATCAGTCACTCTACTTGCGTACCATCTGTTTACTTGCTTATTTTGCACTATAAAATCTAATACGACGACGATTACGTGTTATTAAGCTAACAGTATTAATATTCAACGTGTTAGTAATGCAAGGGAAGTTTAAATTCATTTATGCATAGTGTTGTTGATTGCCATAAACTTGTGGAACATCGGGTAAGTGGAGTATGCATAATAAGACTTGCTACGTGCGTGCGTCGGTGGCCCAGTGGCTAGGGCCGTTGACTTCCATTCGGCAAGCGCGGGTTCAATGCACGTGCAATACAATATATTCTAGCAATGTGCCAATGTATATTCGAGTTTCTAATTCATATATACGTTTATTTGACGCTCTTACGGTGAAGGATATCATCGTGAGGAAACCTGCGAAGTGACTCAAAGTTTGTGTGTAAAGTAAACCAACCCGCACTGAGCTTAGGCTTATTCACCCTGATTTCAGGGTAGGCTAGACACTAATTTGTGGAATGATAGTAGGTGAAAGAATTGGTGACCGACTACCTTTTGTCCCACGATTTTATCTAGGATTTAGGCATTTCCCCATTGTTATTATAAAAAAAATTATGCATTGTTATGCGTGGCTTAGAAAAATCCTTTGTATATTTACCTCAGCTACATAAAAAATACTGTGCAAAACTTGTTCTAGCTTCAATAGTTTACGCGAGAATCACTCACTTAGGATATATTATTTTATAATTACAGCACAAGTATAGCTAGATTACAGCTATATTGATATCTAGATGATACTCGGATGATAGTTAGCTTTAACAAAAATCTTTCAACCTGAGAGTCAAACCAAAAATACTGTTTGATATTTTTGGTTATATTACGAAATAGATATTTTGAAGTATTACCTATACAGCTACATGTGTGATACTGATAAATGAATCTGCGCGGACGCAACGCAGAAGACAGAATTTACATAGAGCCTTCGCAACGGGAGCAAGTCAGGCATTAGGTGTAATGGAGTAATAACTCTCGTGTCAATGTTAATGTACTTCTAGAACACTCATAAAACTTACTGGAATTATAGGCGTTGATTTTCAGACGCAGTTTGTCGGTCAGGTTTTTAGCAAACGGGATAATATTGTGACATCGTAAAGAATATGGAATGAGACATGTGTTAAGTGCGCTCCGCGGCCATTTTTTAATTTGTGCTATGAGTCTGTTTTAAATTATTATTATTATTATTATTATCATAGTATTATATTCTATTCTTAACTCAGGCAAGTAGTTGAAACAACTGATTTGTGCCTGTATCCAGTTTGCATAGGTCATGTACCTCTGTCCAAATTCAATATATTTGTAAATTTTGCGTTTTTTTCCCTGTTGTCCAATAAAATATATTCTATTCTATTAATTAGGGATGTGATTTTCCCAGTTTACCGTGGAAATTTTTTGAAATTTTTTTTAGTGTTCACTTATGTAATAAAGAACGTTTGTGCAAGATTTTATGCTTTTCTGAGAGCGCAAGTCATCTCGATAGTCGCTTCACTCGTGGGGTTGCCATATGTCCGGATTTTTCTAGACACGCCCGGTCTTTGTCCGACGACAAGCGGTCATCATAATATCTACTGTCGGACAAACAGTATTCCAAATTAATATAAGATAGTTGCTATACTTGTATCACATAGTAACCAACTACAGCTTGTCCTGTGGAATGCGCCTATCAAAACCATAACAATGGCCTAACAAAAAATCTCCCACGGCATATAATAATGAATAGCTAACGACGAAAACTAGGTGAATCTTTGTGCAATCGCCCGGTGTCTTTTTAAAAGAAATATGATCATTTTCAATTTCATAACGTTTCCCACACATGGCCGCATGAATGGACTAAAACCGGGGAGGATTTGTCCATACAACTGACAAATTAGTGTAATCTAAAACAGATTTTGTTGACGCGTGGCAGTTGCGTGTGCGCTGCAAATCATACGGCTGTGTGACTTTAATGAACATCATCAAACATCAACGGTGATTCCAAGTGAGAAAGTGGCGAAATTGTTTTGGACATAATCAAATTGCAGTAGTCAAAAGGTATATTATATTGTAATTTGACATAAGCAAAGGTTTGATAAAATTAACCTTAAGAAATCATATTTTGTATGAATCTGTGATGTACAAGTTCATAAGTGCATTCAACTTTTTAGTTTATGGGACTCAATATTTTACTTCCAATGATATATCCTGAACGGTTTTGGAAAAAAAAGTTAATTTAAAGTAAATTTGCATATAATTTGATATGACCGGACTTCTGAACGTAACTGTACTGCGTGTGTCCAACTCAGGTATAATTTATTTAATTTAGTCATTCTAAATCTTACAAACAACTGTTTAGTGGTAAAGATTATCTTTGTAATCGTTTTATCGTACAATAGCTTTGAATGTTAATTAGAACTTTAAATAGTCCACAATTAGAATCAACAATAGACTATAAAAAACCAACCGAAAAATGATCATCCCAAAACGCTCTTTTCGCAACACAATAAGAAGACCTTCATGAAAAATAAGCTGCATACACGTTCAATGCAAATTGGTCGAATGTCAAACCGTATACTATAGTAGAGTTCAGTATAATGGCGTTACACAATGTGAATCTTGGGTCTTGAGTCTTGACATTCCGTTTTGTTCGTCAGCCAGCCCAGGGACCCGTGTGAACGGTTCCCAGCTGATGATATCTGGCTGTTTAGTCGGCCGGCTAGGAGAGATAACAGTGCGATTAGCGCATCCGACAGGGATACTAAGTGATGCTATTTGTAATACGCTTATTGATCAATCTGGACGAAGGTGTATCTCACTTAGAATTATTCCACCCAACTCTGCTAGTGGGAACAAGAAAAACACCCTTCGCACAATAGTACTGTCGCACCCGCGGCTCGCCTTGCTCCTGGGCGAGCCTGCGGCGTGAACTCTTGAAGTAGTGGTAATCTCGACGAAAACTAAGAAGTGGTAAATGAAACTCAAATTTCCACTAGCACTGAATACAGAGGTTTATTCACAAATTACAGTAGAAATACACAGTTTATTGAATTTAGAGTTTAAACATGATAAAAGGCCTTGTTTACAGGTTGAGAGAGAAAGAAGAAGTGGAAATAAAAATGGATGATTTGACGGATGATTTTTGAATGAATTCCAAAATGAAATATTCAAATTTAGAGAAAGAAATGGTAAATGAGATGAGAAATGAAGTAGAAGCTATGTAATTTTAAAATCAGAAATGAGAATGGTGTGTCTAATAAAGTAGAAAACAATATTGTAATGCTGTGACGTAGTAGTCAGAAAATTTCAAGAAAAGAGCAGTAAAAAGTTTCAACCTAATAGAAATACTAATTATTTTATTAAAATCTCATAATCAATATATCAAAATGGAATAACCAATGGAAAAAAACATTTTATTATTCAAGAATTTCGACATTGATTCTAATTGAAGCAAAAATTATGTAGCGAGCAATTACCCAGCCTCACTCAATTAGCAGAACACACCTCCTAGTTATTTATTTTCCAGATTAATGAATCTCTCTAAAATCGTCAATAGTCATCTCACCGGATTTCCTATTTCATTTAACTCAAAGCTATAAAAGCGTAGATTAAAGTCAAAAGCCGCCTATTACAATCGGTCGTTAATTCGAGCGATCTATTAACCCTTGAGATGGTCTCAATCAAAACCATTATAGGAGAGGAAGTGTCTAATGGAGCTCGTTCGGTAGCACAGAAGATGGTGTTAAGAAATAATTACTATTGGTCACGCCTCCCTTGATTGCTTTTTGAAATCGGCCGTAAATCTACTTTGATTCCTGAGCATGTGGTTCTCATTAGAAATAATAAGTAAATGGGCGTACGGCCAATATAACAGACATTTTTTTATTCAAATTAGATTTTTTTCGTTCCTTATTTTTGATTTTCAATGTCGTTTGATAAATTTATACAGATGATACCTACCATTAACGACAGCGTAATGAGAGGTTAGGTAGGCGCCTGAAGGGTAATAAAATACGGCAATGGCTTCTATCAAATTTTTGGCTAAATGCCACTTGTCTTCAACAGGCGATCAGTTTTGTTTGATGCGGAGTTGTATCCTTTATTGGGTTATAAATTTGCGTAGATGGAACTTTTAAGGACGCGACGTTTTAGCCGGAAGCAAACACCGTTTGTGTGATGCGTTATGTGAAGAACATATACCAACATAAACTTGTTTTATAATATTAGTTTTTATGTTTGAATAAAATATAATCTAAACATATCAAGAAGATATATTCTATTCTATTCTAATTTATTACAGACTAGAAATATACAACGCAAAAATATATTTAAGAGGAGACTGCAAATTAAAACTACAAAAATAAAAGCTTCGCTTAAGGTATTTTAATACTATACAAATATACTTTACATACTTACTTATACTTTTGATACAAATATACACAACCAGGAAAATATTCATCAATAAATAGATAGCTGATGAGCGTCGGTGGCCAAGTAGCTAGATCCGTTGGAAGATCGCGGGTTCGAACCTCGGCACGTACCAATGTGTTTTAGATTTTCGGATTCATTATGTACGTTTATTCGACGCTCTTACAGTGAAAGAAAACATCGTGAGACACACCTGCGAAGTAATTGAAAGGTTGTGTGTGAAGTTGACCAACCCGCACTGGGCCAGCGTGGTCGACTAAGGCCTATTTACACAGATTTCAGGATAGGCTCGAACCCCTCGGTGGGGACATATATGAGCTGTTAATAATGAATTAGATAGCTGAAAGGACAACCTCAAAACAGTAACATACTCTTTCATTTCTTTTTTATTTGAAAATATAAATTGTAGAACCTCATAATAGGCATGCATAAAAATAAAATTATGAATTCAAATGCAATCATAACATTATTTTATTTATAAACATAATACTTATACTTAGTACTGTTATTTATTTTATTACATCAGATATTATAGCTACTATTTGGTATTCTGTGATTATAGTCCACTGTCAATCATTTTATTATGATTGAAACCTCTGTGATTCATACTAGGTATGAAAGGGCGGTTTTAATAGCTTTAATATAATATGACATACTCAATAGTTGTAGAACTATAAACATTTTATGAAAACTATATAAACGAAATTATGATCTTTATAATGCTTTGATCTATACTAATATTATAAAGAGGAAAGATTTGTATTTTGTGTGTGTGTGTGTATGTTTGTAATGAATAAACTCATAAACTACAGTGCCGATTTCAAAAATTCTTTCACCATTAGAAAGCTACATTCACCTTGAGTAACATAGGCTATATTTTATTCTCAAAAAATTAGGGATCCTTACTAAAACTTCAATAATATAAGCCAAGGTGTAAAAAAAATATTACCTAAAATATTCCTAATAATTGAATGGGCTCCGAAACTTCTGAACCGATTTTGGTAAAACTTGGCACATAGATAGAATAGACTTTGGAAAAGAACATATGTTACGTTTTACCGCGAGGAAATTTCTCGTTCCCACGGGAAAAAATACTAAAGCGGGCGGAGTTGCCACAAAGATAGAATACACCTTGCGGAAGAATATAGGCTAGCTTTTACCTCGGGAAAATACCTCATTCCCACGGGAAAAACTAGTAACGCGGGCGAAGCCGCAGCGGGAAGATAGTATATCATATTTTGATTAAAGACGTACAAGTTGTGGTACTATAGCCTATTCAAGAATACTACCTTAATTTATTAAGCCATAAGACGTAAATTTATGTGTACAAAGCAAAGAATAGAATACAGTTTATTGCACCCAAAAAGTACAAAAAAAATAAAAGCCGCACAATTTATAACAATACCACAGAAAACCTACCTACCTACCTATTTTCTGTTATCTATTAATTTTCTATTATCTATTTTATGTGACAATACAAGTGTGCATAATTGTCACTACTTGTCGATCCTGTAGCCTGGTCGATAGTACGCCTGCCTTCGATTCGAAGCAAAGGGTCGCGGGTTCGAATCCCGCCCAGAGCAAACATTCGTGTAATGAGCACTTGTGTTTGCCTTGTGTCTGGACCTTTATATAATCAAAGGTCTGGATGTTGTATATTTTTATAAGTTATATCAGTTGTCGACACCCATGGTTACAGGTTCGGACCATATCTACCATGCCACCCTTGTTTTATGTATACCTAATTATAGTATATGTTCAGTAGCAGTAATCTAAAAGACTTTCTAAAGTAAGGGTTCTCGTTAATCTGAGATATCACAGTTTTCCTAATCTGACAGATCGCGAGCTATGTCATTGTCATGTCAACCATTACCTTGCCACTGTCAAATGCTTTGACAGTTTAGGCTTTTTGACAACCTTGAGAGAGCGTGATGAGGCGATCCAAGAGATTAGTAAATTTGTAGTTACAAGCCGTCAGCCTTCGGCGTCTTGAACCTGAAAAACGTGATCGTTAACTGTTATTTGTACATTATTTATTTAAGAATTTTTTCTTAGAGTTGAGTAAGTAAGTAAGCAACACATAAAGAAACACAATATAAAGAAACACAACAATCATGTGAGTAAGTGTGAGCTGAGGTGTGTTTTCAAAATTTTCTTAGCTTACTAACAAAAAAACAAATAAAAATTAATAATTTTTACTAATCGATGACAATAGTACACAAATAAAGAATAATGTATGTTAAACAATCATATTAATTAGTATATTCATTCATATATGTTTGCATATCAGCTGTCTGCATGACTCTGCCTAGTTTGGGGTCATATGGCCGTTTGTTAGATGTTAGAAGACAAAAAATACATTGAATTACAACTATTTTCGTTCTCGATACTAGTAAATTGGACATTGTTCTGAAATAATAACTGAACATCAAATTCCAAATTACGAAGAAAATCTTTTCAATTAAAATCAAATATAAATAAACAAAACATGAGTCATTTGAGCTAAATTAAAAGACAATATAAATCCGTCGAATGTTTTGTTTCAAAACCAAAATTACTTGTCATTTGCATTAGCAAGGCTGAAATGTCAAAGAACAATGAAGTGGGTAGAACTGTCACAAGCGGTCGAAGGCTGCACGTGATCGCATTTCCATCGGTATTGATATCAATTGCTATTAAAATAACTATCAAAATAGTCTTGCAATAACAAATATAATGCACTCAAAGAATGCTCGACTAATGTTGGAGCGTGGTGAACGTTTGGCAGTACAATGACGGCCGATTTGTACCTCCACATTGATTCACGTAACGAAAGGGTACGGGGGCGTCCATAAATTACGTGAGGTGTTTTTTTTAATTTTTTGACCCCCCCTCCCCCCCTGGTGAGATGTCGTGAGATTTTATTCAACCCCCTCCCCCATCCCCCAATCTCACGTGAGATTTTTCAAAATGTGAGTTTCTTACGTAAACGCGTTGGATTGTTATTGTAAAAAGAAAAAAAATGCTCCGTGCTTTTATTTACGACTAGTTAAGACTAGTAATCAATATTGCTGAGTTTAATTATAAGTGTAATAAAAATTTAACAATAGAATACTTAAATCGTAACTAGATTAAATCTTAAGCATGTACAATCTGGATTAAATGGACCAAAATAGTATAATTTTTTTTGTTTTCAATTCTTTAAAAAAATTGCGTGATATTTGCCGAGACCCCCCCTCTCCCCAACGTAAGATTAGATGAGATTTGACTCGACCCCCTCCCCCCCTTAAACATCTCACGTAATTTATGGACGCCCCCTACAACATGACTGGGTGAGTAGATATTGCTTTGGACTAAAGAACTTAATACATACATATCACAAATATATAATACTCTTGTTACATGAAATAATATATACCCGTAATTGGTTTCTGCTGAAAAGTTCTGATTGTTTCATATTGCTGAGCTGAAGCCTTCATTATTACAATATTTTACTTAGTATATAGGATAGTGTTGCAAAATCTGAACAAGGTTATCTGGTAGAAATTGATACTCAGCTATGAGGCCGCCAATGCAAATTTTCTATCCTTTTTGTAAATAATACAATACAAATATACTTTATTGACACCAAACAAAAATATACACCTACAAAAAACAGAACAAAACAGAAGAGTCAAAAGGCGGCCTCATTGCTAAGGTAGCAATTTCTACCAGGCAACCTTATTAATAATACTATACTGGTTTTTCCTATTAAGCAATAAATTATTATTCAATTCTATCAACAACCAATTTTAACATGAACTCATTACCTAGGTACTGAGTCTTTTATACTTTGTTTCAACAAGTTACAGTACAGTACGAATAGGTACACCGCTGCTGCTCTACTGTATTTTCTCTAAAAATGTATCAAAGCGCCTCGTGACTGGAAGCTAACAGGCGAGAGCGGGCACCGTTAATGCTTGGAATTAGAGTCTAGTTTACAAGAGCCGGTTTCATCAGGGTCGGCTAACAATGGACCAACACGCGCTCCCTGGCTCGATCCCCGAGGCGATCTCACCTCCGACCCGCGCCTGCGCCCCGCCGACACGTGCTCGTGTGACTCACATCAGTAGGCCTACTATGTTAGAAGCGACAGGCTCGAGAAGCTGTCAAACGCGACATAGTGACATTAGAGCCATAGCAGTTCTGTCAATATGTCGCGTTTGACAGCTTCTCGAGCCTGTCGCTACTTACATAGTAGGCCTACAATTGCTCTACCACGCACCAAACAACTATTTCATAAGACTCACGATGTTGTTTTTACGGCAGCTGTCATATTTTCTACTAGCAAATTTTATTCAGCCCTTTATTAAGAGGGACTACTGAATTTATAACGTATTTTTGTTTTTAATTTTGATCAGGTAATTTGTAAATAATCTATAAAATTGTATTAGTTTACGTTTTATTTGCCTCTTTCCATAATTATGTACACAGATAGAGTTAATAATCACAACGGCGCTATATAGCGATTTCCTGCTCTACTCTTATAAGATTATTTCAAATAATTAGAGTTCGACTCGACCAAACAATTAGATACATAACATTGTTTTATTTTTTACAAAACTCCTAGATCCACCAAAGTAATGCACGTGGCTGCCGCCCGCCCGCTGATTGGCCGAGCGAAAGTGAGCACTCATCGTTTTGTAACCAGTGTCTTGCTTGCTCTATTAGGATTGCTTCCAAACAAAACATGACCGTTGAACGATTGAATTAACTTTTTGACTCCGGCCCCTTATCTTTTCTTTGATGCTATTGTGGACCTTGATGTTTTCAACAGCTATTATTTGAAAGATCTTCTTAGATCTTGCATCGTGATTTATAATAAATATGTACCTAGTATGATGTTTATCGCTAGTTGGAAAAGTTTGTGAATGAAGATTACAATATATTTGTTTAAATTACACATAGCACCGTATCAAGCATTTTACTTTATTTACTAAATCAAAATTTCTGAAAGGCGATGAGCTTAAAGACTAGCTTACAAACTTAGATTGTAAATATTGTAATCCTAATTTATGCCAACTTATAAATATTATCCTCACTATTACCTTCAAGCATGTCTCTTTTGCAATATTGTTATCTAAGCCGGTCTCGTATAAATCCAACACAAAACGTGCTATCGCTGAGTTATTTCTAAAATACCAAAGTGTTATAATACGACACATTTAAGACAGCTCGCTGGGCCATATCTATGGCTCGTAGGAGTTGTCCCTTGTGACATACCAGCTTTGTCTGAGTCTATAAGCTTTAATTCAATCACAGTCTGCTGTGAGATACGTTATATCTATCTGTGTCAATAAGATTTTAAGGACGTACGCTGTAGGTATTTGTTTACAAATAATCGATAAGTTTTTACGAGTAGTTGTAACAATAAGTTTTCTAGATTTAAAAATCTGTTCTTTTGTTTTAGGTAATAAAAACACTCACCATTATTCAGGATCAGAGAAAAGGAGAACTGCGGAATTCTAAAGAAAATTTGTTTGTCAAAACCCTTGCCAGGTAAGTAAGTTCGTTTTACGATTGTATGTAAACTATACATAATATTATCAATACCAAAAATAACCCTTAGCTTACTCAAATAAATTATTCAAGCCACCTGTCAAATAGCAGGCTGATTTTCCATGCTCTCCGTGCCGTATACTATCTCATTGAGAAAGACGTTATTTTACAACCATTTTATGGTTGGCATTCTTACCATGACAGCAGGCATTTGTTCTAGAGTTCATTCGGCCTATGTACTATATGGCGCATGCAAAGCCCTCAATCAGGAGATAGCTTATACCGCGGCGTGTCACCCAAGGGGCGCGACGACTAATAAATCGGCGCGCTCGCAGTGAAAGATGAAGTGCCGCTTAACATACAATGAGTTCTGTCGCAAGAGCTTAGGCTTAGGACAGTTCGGGCAGACTAGTCGATTCACATCGAGATAGTGGTCAGGAAAGTAAAATGTAATGATAAGCTGACAGAAATTGCTACTTAAACAATAAAACCGCCAGACAATGTAAAAGCATGGACTTAAATACAGAACGCAGCAATACTGCCGATGGTGGCTAAGAACAAAAATAAAATGGCTATGATGGTAGCTGACGTAATTTAGGGCAAAGCACCTGAAGAAGTTACGTAAACTAAGCGTTTTGGTGTATTAATACTGTACTGTATGTCCTGGTGTGCAATAAAGCATATTCTATACCTATATTTTTAGCACGGTCTATATTAGAAACAACACTACTATGCTTACATGGTTTTGATTTGTCAAGACAGAGAGATATGTGTAAACACGCCGAACTAAGATATCTATCATAACAAGAAACCGTCTACCATATGAGCTTAAGCCCTTACACCAATACAGTAATAGTAGCAATTAACTAGCATAAATATAACCTATCAATCTTATCACCGGACATAAAACACATAAACTAGACCAACGTTGACCAACCATCGCCCAAAAAGGTCATGATAAAATAGCAAAAATTTAATATCATGTTGCGAGCTACTTACATAGTTCGAACGAGGCATAAAGCTCTCTAACGAGTCTGGGTGTGTCTTTTGGACCAAATAATGGGACCAATAATTGTAGGTGCAGTTAGGTGCAATATAATGGGCCCAAGATGTATACAGCCAGAGTCATTGAGGATAATTGAAGAATATTACTCATAATTATTAAGTTCTATCATCTGGACTGGACACGATAAAATCTAAAGGTTGATCTACGACATGGCCGTTTATGTAAGCCGACATTCGACAAGCAAAGTTATGAATAAGTGATTAGATTTCGTTTTAATAATTAATTACTCTACCTACCTATCATTGAAGTTTAGTTTGGTTACAAATAAAAATCAAAAAGGCGTACAAACAAATCTTTTCTTTTGAACTCAACCAGAACAATTTATTTTCAAAATGCTCACTGCGCAATTACCAAACTCCGAACAATATTACATATCAAAATTAATTATACTGCGCACCATGAAACCAAGATAAACGATCAGCCAATCAAAACATCACCACCTTGAACTGTTGAAGAAAACAGGCGCGTTACAAATGCATCTATTGTTGTGCTCTACAGTACACCTGTGAGATGCCGCAGATAAAGCAGGCCATGCGAAAAATGAAAACATTACCTTTGTATTAATTACTCGTCCTTTGCGCAACTGTTTTTGTCCTCAACTGTTTTCGTAAGGTTTTGGTAATGATACCGAAATATTTTTATACGGGAAATTGACATAAGTTAACGTATAGCGTATTTATTATTCACCATCAAAAGATTTATGCAAAGAAATATATATGTATAGCACCAGTATATACGGCTGGTCTTTTAACCTTGAGAGCGCCCTTATTCCTTAGCGGTAGGGGTGAATTTTGTAGTGCGGCGTATGACCAACCACATTTGCTGACTTCTGTACATTCTCAAGACATTCCACGCCTTCATATTGCAAATTGAAACCTTATTAACCATCTAGATCATTATATCTACTCATTGGAAGAAGCGTTCATGAGGGATTTACATACAACCTCCTTTTAAATTCTGGGTCAATTTTATGCGGTAGGTACGTTTTTTATAGAATTAATCGACATAGTCTTCTTCATATCATTAAACAAAAACTAGAACAAAAGTCTCTTTCGAGCATTAATTACTCGGTGAAACTTGCCCAACGTTTGCTGTTTCTAAATTCAAAAGACGTTCCAGCAGATAGGTTGTGATCTATCATACAGCATACGTAACAAATACTTCTTAAGTATAACAGCAACAACGCCATTGACATCACATCCACTGAAGCTTTTATTGAATGTTAAGATAGCATAATCAATAGACGAACGGCAATGAATTCCATGAACAAAACTGAGAAACTCATAGACACGCATCATAGTAGAAACGACACCACATTATATTGATGAGAATCATCATAGGATGCCGTACAATGCGTATTTCGTTACATAAAACTGTATGAAAAAACCACAATAAAGAATTTGCGGTGACTAACTCTGGGTGACTCTCGAATTTGTTGTTTTGTGACCATTAGGTATTTCTGACGAAAACGCAACATTGGTATATTTGTGTTTGTATTTGCTCCAATGTTAAGTTTTTTCAATGTGAAGGATTTCTTGGTTTAAAATTGACTACCTTTTGAAAGGAAATCAAAAGCTTGTTTTTAGACAAACACAAGAGATGCAAATACGAGTAATTAAAAATACTGTTAGAAATTACATTTTTGTTCTAGAATTAATAAATAAATTAAGGCGAATTAATAACAAATAATTACTTGGACGGAGGACGTAATTGCGTGGCCTTACCCATAGTAGGGACTACTATTTGGTATTATGTGCCCATAGTGCCCTGGACGTCTTTTCATTAAAAACGAAAAACATAAAAATATAATAAGTGAATATTGAGAACAGCAACAAGACACTACAATCATGTATGTACCAAAAAAATGTTGTTTTAAACGGATCAATTTAACTTTTATTGATCTCAAAATATAACTTTCAAAACTCTATCATGAAGAACAAAATGCGAGATTAGAATTATAATTTGAATGGCGGGTAGCCAAAATAATGGGTATGCTTCGATGGCATCCGATATGTAAGTGGTTTTCGTAACGCCCCCAAGAGCGGTCGCGATACCATCTGGTATCAACTTTTAACACACAGCCGGCGCAAGAAGACCATCTGACCTGCATTTATTACTATACTCTGTACATTGCTGGGTATATGTACAATATGGCTGATTTCTTTGTCACGATCAAGCCGCATTGAATGTCAAATTTCGTTGTTATGATCCGGAGTATTGCTAAGGTCTCTGTGGTATGCAGACGTGCAACTGTCTTTTTTTTTCTCGATATGAACAAACAGCTGAGCATCTGGATGATCGCCGTCCAGATTACAGACACGTTTTATGCATCTCATATTACCATCTTAGTACTTCACTAACGACATAGATGAATAGCGGAAATTAATCTCTTGCTTGGGACATATTGTCCTAATGGATTGATAAAAATCGACGGCAATCGATATCAGTTGTACCTCAAGAGGATGCCATTAGCCTCAATCCTTACAGGATGGTAGTACGTTATACAGTAGGTAATAATTACCTTCACCAATCCAATGATATAATCAACATTTCTACTACACGCATTGATCGATCATGTTCCATTTGACAACTAAATTCAGAAGCAAGGTTACATTATTGAATTAACAAACGATCTGTGACAAGACTTCAAATCTTAAGAAATAATTACTGGGGTTTATCTCATGAATCATCAGGTAGAAACCGACGCGTGCGCGCAGTTTAATTTCAGTCATATTCAATGGCGATCAATCGCTATCTGCAGATCACGCCGAAAGCAAGGCTGCAAGGAGCGGTCAAGGGATAGCCGATGCCTTCACCTCCAGCCTTGATGAGTCAGATTCTTTGTTACACAGATATCGATCCTAACGACACGATGTTGTAACCCACTAATTATAACCTCACATTGCGTAGTGACGTCGATGTCAGGAGCGATCGAGTTCGCTTCGGTATTCCTTATCTGATCAAAACTAAATAACTGTTGCGTCATACGCGGCTTTGGCTCGCGGTGTACGCATGGGCACTTTACCAACCTAAAATTCCTTACTGGCCAGCCTTGTACATCAATATTTCTATTATTTGTTTTACATCGCTGCTGCGTAGCTGATAACGAGCGAACATTATCTTTAATCTGTACGTTTCTTCATCAACCTTGTATCGGCAAACTATTAATTTAAACTGAAATGTCAAGTAAACATGTATCGGGCAGAAATTAATGTGAAATTAACTGAACGAGCTACCGTTGTTGTTCCAAATAAACAGGCTGATATTTTGCACCAAATATGGTTATTTTACCTAGATTTTTTTCATGAAAGAAGTAAATAACGATAAACAATACGTTTTCTTATTAAATAATGCGAAGAAATGGCTATGCGTCTTTTATTAGGTTACGTTTGTTGTTTTATGTTTGTGATTATTTGAGTTGTGATATCCAAAACAAATAAATTTATTAAATTTAAATAATGCTATATGAAATAAAATTATATTCCCATTTACTCTCTGTCTGTCAAACCAAACAAAGTATTATGAAGATGTTACAGACACGATTTAACTTAACAAACAATAATACCAATATTGAATATCTAAACGTGTATTTAAATAAAACTAGAGTTAAGAATCATTTGTTTAACTTAAACCTAGCAAGGTGGCCAAGACAATGGGATAGGTTGTGAAAGGCATTGACTTGTAAAGTTACTATGACAGAATAACCATAAATCTTCAGTTGAGCAGCATTCATAAGTTCAAAGTTAACATAACTCAGTCTTGCGTTAGTAATTATTGCTAAAATGATAGCTGCAGTTCAATGGGTGTGGCTTTTGCAAAAGTCTAGAAAGAGCTTGGTAGATGAAAAAGTAATATTCCTGTGGTAATAGGTAGCATTTTCACCTTTACTATCTTCCAACAACGACTGCGGTCCCCAATTCTCCAGCTGTGGCTACCTTTTGGCTGAAAATATGATAGTGATGATGGTGTCATGAGTAATACAGATTTTATATCACTAAAGGTTCCCACATATTTAGTAATGCCACACGTACAGTAGTACTTTATAAGGTTGTCCGAGAGAAAAGTGGTCGGGAATCGTGTGAGTTTTTGTGGTAATCATAAATATCATAGATGGATACCCATAACTGGGTGATGTCTAAGCTTTCTTGGCTCGATAATTGTAGTTGCACCACTTATAGCCGTATAAGTGAAACTTGTGGAAAATAAATCATAGCTGGTTTCATTCTGTGACTCCATAACCGTGTTGAATATGTCTGACACTTGAAGATGTAATCGACTTTACCGATATTATACCTTTTAACTAGGGACTAATATTCAATATTCTGTGCTTTATCCTCATTTTGGTATTTTTATTTTACAAACTAACATTTTTTTTATTCTTCTCTGTCCTGACTATCGTTTTGAATCTTGTAAGTTTAATTTATTAACTATGCCTTTAAACAAGATTATATTCATATTTGTGTATTCAATGTATTAAGTCGATGACGGCAGTTTCTTTATCTTGTTCCAATTTTAAATGACTTTGTTCCGTTTCCTTTACACCGCCATCTGACGCACAAAATATTAATTATCTCTCAACTAAACACAAGTTTAAAAAGAGAACATCGTGTTTAGTGGCCAGTGCTATGTAACTTGATACTGGAGGCTGGGTGGTCTTCGCGATTAACGATGTCGCGTATTATGTACGATGAATAGTGATGGACGGGTCTTGTTACTTTGAGGAAACCTTACGATATGCGGCTATATGAAAAAGAGGAGATGTAGGAGGATTAATAGTAGAATGGCGAATTAAATTTCTTAGAAATCTTCAACTCCGGAGTTGAAGTCACTACGCAATGTGAGGCTATCATCAGGGATTATTATAGCTAAACTTTTAAATATACGTCGAAATAAGATTACGAAGTTTACAAGACAAAAACACAACAAGGTTACAAGGTAATTTTTATTTTTATTTTTTAATCCAATAAAATTCATTTTAAATATATAAAATTGTCGGAGAGCTGAGGTGAAAGTTGAAACAATGTCATTCTAATTGTGATTACACCTACATATTGATATTGGAACTAACATCCTTATAAATTTTAAAAATAGAATATAAAACATAATATACGACGAAAAACACATGCAATTTTGTGTCCTAAAATAAAGCAACATACTTGCATTCAATCAGAGCGGTCGTTACCACGTTTCTGTTACAACCCCACTTGCACAATCCGCAGACCACTAAAGCAGATAGATAAACCCATTGTGGTTACCCGGACGACGGTTATAAGAGAAGCCCCGTTGGTGCAGTACGGTACTGTGAAGGTTTATATTCAATTAGGTCGCGTTATGTAGTGCAGGAAATATAGAGCTGAGATCAGCCTAACGGATGGCGTAAATCTTCATTCTTTCCTGTGGCTTCAATTGTGACTTGTGACTAAGAGCTTCCTTTGGATCGCTAAGGAAGTATGAAGACGTAAAATATATTGATGGTATTGCTGGCACATTCTGTGTGTATGGGAAAGAAAAGCATATATTTTGCTTGTATTACATACAATTTATATTGCTTGGGAAAGAACTTGCAGCCATTAGCCCCGGATATTTGAAAAGTGGTCGTTAGCCTTAACAAGTGTTTTACTGTACCGTACTTAAACTTTTTCCTACAATTATATATTATTCTTTATTGCACAAATTAAAATAACAATTATTATTAAAACTAGTATACAACGGCGAGCTTATCTCTGTAAGAGATCTCGTCCAACCAACCTACAAGGTGGTGGGAAAAGATAATGCGGAGTAGGCTTAAAAGAAAGTGCTCTATACATAAAATACATGCATACACAATAAGTACATTCTATTACATATACGTACAGTCTCCTGCAAAGAAAACGGACCCTCCTGTCATAAGCGGTGACTACCCGCCGCGCCGCTTAAGCGCTTACGATAGGGAGGTCCGTTTTCTATGCAGGAGACCGTACATACGTACATTTTAATTTGTTTTTATGGGTTATAGAGGGACAGTCTTGAATAGCCTTGGGAAGCTTTTATTAGGTTGGTATAAGAAATAATAATTGTGAGATTTGTCTGTAGCTCAGTTGCTAGTGTCTTTGCCTCCCGTGCAGGAGGAGCAGGTTCGAGCCTCGGCACGTACCAAACTGAATTCCAATTTCAAATTCATGTTATGAATGTATGTTTATTCTACGCTCTTGCGGTGAGGGAAAACATCGTGATGAAACCAGCTCACAAGTTGACCAACCTGCACTGGGCCAGCTTGTTGATTAAAGCCCATTCGCCCTAATTTAGGGTAGGCTCAAACTTTGGTGGTGACAATATATGGGCTATAAACAAAAATTATATCGATGGTGGAAATGTCAAAGGGCTTAAAGGACAAATCGTCATTTTACAGGAGAGCAGAAAAACGATTTTTATAGAAAAAAGTGCATAACTTTTTTGTTTTTAAAGCGATCAATTTGGTTTAAAGACCAAATTTTATATTTTTTTGAGCTGAACTGTATTCACGCTTTTAATTTCACCCAACTAGCTTAGTTTAAAAGATAGATGTCCTTTAAGTTTCGTACTTTTATGATCTTGTCCTTTAAAGCCAAAACAGACTAAGAAATTAAGAAGTGCTTTGGACTTAAAGGACTGCACTTAACATATTAAAAGGTCTTAAAGGACAATTGCGGTCTAACCATACAAAAAATCTGTCCTTTACACTGTATAAGCAGAATGTTTTGACTCGCCACCTGCATGCTTATTGACCTCTTCGTTGTTTCCAGTTCTATGAAAACCGAACCTTTTAGAACAGAATCTTTTTTTAGCGAATTGTTTACAACAATTATTTCTATGTCACATTCTTCCTGATTCGTGATTTGACTATTATTAAGAACAGATCTTTCATAATGCAGTTTTCTGCTTTATCTCTTGGATTGTCCGTATGTACGTAACTACATATTTGAGCCACTATAATTTAACCTGAGAGCCCTTTTCGTGTTGCCGTCTTTATAAAATAAATGGAAAGCAAGCATTGATTACGGCACCACATGTCGTTGGTCTTTTGTTGGTCAGTTAATCAAGTTTCGGTATTCAACACCAGTCAACATTTCTTCCCATAGATCTTAACGTTAGCAAACGTACTGATTTCGTGACAATTTAGTACAGCTAATGCTATTCCACGAAGTGATAATGTTAGAATAGGGTACTTTTTTTACCATTCAAGTGCTTTTATCTGAAATTTCAGCACATTTTAAGAGATGATTGGTTCTTTTGTCCTAATTTAGTTGACCACAGTTGACTGTCATTAAAACATAATATCTTTTATTTATTTTTTGTTAGTTTTTATTTCGTGTATTTTTTGTAATATTTTTTTTTTAGATAAGCAAGGAATTTAAATTAATTTATTTAAAAACGCTGATATTATCGTATTCTTTTGGTTTTATGACCTGAAACCATTATATTATTACGATTGTTTCTTTGAAACCATATATTGTTAGGGAATAAAATATCTCAAAATGTTTGTGATTTATAGTTACAAAAAGTGATTAAATACAGGTACGCCATTCTATCCTGTCTTAACTTTCTTTTGTAAAGTCGAATTTTAACGAAATAATCCAGTCTCAAGTGTAAAATGGGATAGTTCTGTACGTCACATATCACGCCTCCTGCACAAAAAGCAGGGAAAATCTCAATTAAGGGTTGGACTTTCTGGTCTAGACACTATAATTATAAGTCACATGTCATTAACTTCCTATGCTACGTGTCCTTTAAGCCTATACGTGTGAATACAAGATATGTGAGTTTGGGTCGTAAATATCCATAAATTACTAAGTTTAATTTCTTAATGTCCTTTAAGCATAAAGAATTATATGAAACTGTCCTATAATACCAAAAATCGAAAAAAGTGCATTTTTAAAAATTCTCTCCTAGCTCCATTATTTGACATAAAAAAATATCAAATATACAGATCGAAAGAGCTTGACGAGACGAATAGAACTGCATCAAAAAGTGATTTTGGTCAAAATGTCCTATAAGCCCTTTGACATTTCCACCATCGATATGTTAGATGTTTCAAAAAATAAATAGTAGAGGTTTTTAAAGTAAATGTTTTTGATAAACAAAATAGATAAAACTTTGAAATATAATTTGTTCGTAAAGTTGTTCGTTCCATCTTGACCACCCATTCAACTTAAAGTGTGAATAATCGACTTCGGAAGCTACAAGTTGTCAAGATAAGGAGGATCAATATATTAATTTAATTTGTTAGAAATGAGGGGCATTCATTTATTTTCCCACATAGATGTCAAAGATATCGCGCGAAGGTCATTACACTACGAAATTAATTCTCACGACGCGCTAAGATGCTCTGATCTGAGATGAGACTTGTTGTAACCATTTTCATATTGCTGCTGATATACTAAACCTTTAAGAAAACTACGTGTATCGCAAACACAATCGACTGCAAAAGTAAGATTGTAATAAGATGATGTTAGCCATGTTACATTTGCGGTTGAGAAAGTTATTCATTTAAATAGATTATGAAGGAGGTTCGTTAAGTGTAGGGTAGAAATAAGTTTGTATGGTAATGTATCTTGGACGGATCGAATCAGCTGTCCGTTCGCACGGGGATTTAGATCGAGTAACTAATGTCGCTGCTTTGTGTTAGGATGTTTATTGTTAATTTTATTTTAATTTTACTAGCCTATCTTCCCATAGCCACTAAATTTATATTTTTTACTAGCCACGTGTAAACCAAATTCCAAGAGAACTACTCACTGTCAGAAATTAATAAATATATTTTTTACAAATTCAAACCACAGGCTACATTGTTATTAATAAAAATAAGTTGTAATTTATTTGGTTTTATTAAGGAAACCAAATAGCACAAATGATTTTTACTACTAAGAAGGGCTTACTGATCATTTTTAAGTAAACGAAGAGGCGTGCATTTTGGCGTAGGTGAATTCAATTAAATACTGTTTAAAGATGGTAAAGCTATCAAATAAACTCTGCTCCTTATTTGATGCAACGTAAAGTCTTTTATTTACTTAGGTAAATCTTAAAAGTCACTTGCCTTAAACTTTAGTAAGCTAAGTAGGATGACAATCAATATTTTATTGAGGCGATAGTTGCTTCAATACACCTTTATCGATCGCGCGAGTGGATCAATTGACAGCTGTATCGATTCTTGCTCAACAGTAATCGTTTATTGAATCTCAGAAAACATAAGTTACGAGCCAAAAAACCAAAAAAAGTGCTAAATGCTCGTATCATAACTTAAAAATTAATTCGAAAAAAGTGTGTAAATTCGAGTCCTTCCAACCTTGAATTTTGAACTTTTTGAGTCAGTTGTGGTTTTTTGAACGAAATTGTCGGATGATCTTTTACATCCACAGAAACTGCTGATATTTTCATGTACATTGTTTGTTAACCGCTCAAACCTATTCTAAAAACAGAAAAATTATGTTGATTTTTTTTCTTGTTTATTTAAATACACATTGATGATTTCGTCTGCGGAAGGTATTTTATAACATTTTTCTAGTACGGCCTACAATATGAATAGATTTAGACATTCGTTTGAGATGAGAGCCGGTCAAGAGACAGCGGGAACTAACGGTCTTAGTTTGAGCAAAGCTTCTTTAGCTTCTGATAAGACGTCATTAAGTGTTTAAAAAAATCTATGATGAAAGTTTAGTTTTGACTTTAATGAAGGCTGCAATGAGTACAAAACTTCACAATCACAACATATCTATCACGGTGGTGTCTGTGTGGGCCCTTGTTTAACCGGGCGGCGGCGGCTCATCAAAGAGACCGCTGTTATGTATAGTCTGCGGCAGATTTAAGTTAACCAGATTAGAGCGGTCACCGCAGCGATTATTTTAAGTTATTTTAATGGTTCATTTGATGGACGTCGGTGTTAAGATTCACAACTAATGGGTGCCGATTTAACAGGCTTTCCCTGCTAGTACAAGGAATCATTGTAATTAATTTATACCACCTATTAAACTTCAAGTTATGTCGAAGCTAAGTTTAATTAATTAAACAAGTTAGTATAAAAGAAGCGATTCAATTAAAGGCGCAAATATTTTGAGGATTATTTTATTTGTTAGACTGTATTTTGTTTATCAAGATAAGGTAGTAGATTAATATTGAATTCGCTAACTGCTGTGTTTCACCCGCTTTGAAAGTGGAAACTTTTCGGCCAAACCTATTATACCTATAATAGGTTTGGCCGAAAAGTTTGCACGTTTGTTGTCATTAGATGTACATGCTATTATACTGTATACCTATTTGCGTTTCAAAATATACCTTTAAAATTACTTGTATTATTTCGGCGGCAGCGGCATTGATGGGCGTATGTAATTTCATATTTTGTTTTGCTCTCGAATGTCCGCCGCGATCAGTGAAGAGCAAGGTCTTGGGACCGTCCATTGTATTGATGAACTGTAGGTCACGTTAAGAAATGTACACAGCTTGAAACATACACATAATCAAAGGTTTGTTTTATTCCTAGCCAGATGGAAGACCTTATTCAAAAAATTAAGTATCTTACTAGTCAGACCACAGAATATATAATAGTGTAACGAGGTGCCTTACACGCCACCTCATTCTCATCACATTTTCCATTTCTTTCTTGTCTGAATCAGCTCATTAGCTGAGGCACCTTCCTATTTTTGTGTATGTCTCTTGGTGTATCTAAATTATAAATCTTAGGAATAAATAACCATCTTATTATTATTATTAAATTGAAATATTTAATTTTGGAACTCACTCGTCATTCGTATGTCATTTCGTCCTTTTTGTTCATCACTTTTTCCCTAACTTCTGGGCTAGACGGCCGTATCTCGTATTTCATTATTATAATTTTATAAAGTTTAGCCCAGCACTAATGTAACCGATTCTAATAAATCAGTGTAAAAGTTTTGTGAAGCCAGTTTTATTACAAGTTCGTGGAATTTTCGTCACCCATCTTCCGATCTACAATTTATGTCGCACCGCTGCTGGCTCGCCTAGGACTCGTGGCGAGCCGCAGCGCGGGTGCGACAATAGTAAGCTAAATGTTAAAATATGAGTAATTTAAAAAAACAAAGAAGCTCTCTATTTTATTTATTTATTTATTTTAAATAGTACAATGGGAAAAATAATTGTTTATGGAACACCTAAGTCTAAGCCTATGCCTAGATGGTGAAACCGCAAGTCACACCTCCCGTAAGGGTAAAGTGGAGTATTTAATTTAAATCCACCATACCATCCCTTCATTCTAAAGAGTAAAAACTTACCTAAATCAGGAGTATAATAAACCCCAAGAAAAGAATATGGTTCCTATTTCCCCCCTCGTTTCGCTAGCTCAAGTGTTTTGCCAATTTGTATTAAAAATATGTTTGGGTGCTGTGTTGGCCAGTTGTATACAACCAGTTTAGATCCCGGCTGCGCTTGCGCCACTAATATCTCATTCACGCGTGCGTCACTCCGCAATCTCCTCCATATCAGTTTTCGATCACGGCTGATCTCTGTGACCCCTGATTTCAGCTACCGTAGCACGATTTTTATAAACCTCCATCAAACAAATCTAACCTTTACCAACACCAATTAAAGATAAATTTTCTATGAGCTAAGACTCTAGGCGGTGCGTTTGATTCACCCACTGTTAACAATCATAGATTAGTATGTTAAATGGCTTCACGATCGGTGTTTTATGATTAAGAAATTAACTGCCGTGAGGTTATTATTCCTGTTATAGTATGTTTATGGACTTTATCTAATTTGTATTTAAACTGCCTTATTAAGAAACATTAAAAATATTCTTCGGTGTTAAAATGACTAAACTTGTAAATATGTTTTAGATAACTTGAATAATCTATCTTATAACATGATCTATTTAGCTAGTTTATTATAGCGATTCAAGTGAGTAGGCAGGTATGTACTTCAAAAAGTATTTTACAAAAAGACGCTTTAATGAATTGGATGAAATAGTTTTATGTTTACACAACAAGGCCTTCCTTTGCTTGAAACGTGTACTTAACCTCATTAGACATAATAATCCCACCCGTGTTTGAATTGACCTAAGCCATTCATCATTTTCATTCACATCTAGACCGGGGCGACGTGTTGAAACAAAAATCAGCAATCAAGATGAGCAGTCGATTAAAAACCAGTTACATTGGCACACGATATAATAGATAACATTAGTTTGGTAAGCTCTGTTTATTTTGGTCAGAATAGTGAGTAAAATTTTAATGAATGAAATTGGATTGAATATAGAGCATATTATGGAAGGATGTTAAACCAGTTAGTGACTAATAACGGATGGGAGCAAAAATATATGCATTTTTTGCAAAATTCGTTAAACCAGTTATCTTTTGAGCTACACGTTTTTTGAATATTTTGATATCGTTAAAGTAATTTACAATTCTATATTAACCACTATACTACACATTATAGAACTGTGTACTACGGGCTTCTACTTTGAGTTTAAATAGTTTCAAATATATTTTTGTTTAGGATTTAGAAATATACATTACTTATTTTCCTCAAAACATGATATAATATTATCTGGCGTATCCATAAATTACGCTTGAACCACTATCGGTGGGAGATATAGGTAACAATTATCCTAATATATATTTTCAGGATTACTAACGTTTCATGACCCAAACGTCCTTTTTCTGTAGTGAACAATCAAAAACATATCAAACCATCATAGAAGTTATACAGACAGACATCTTAGCAAAACGACTAAAAATAAGAATGGTACAGTTAGCTGCAAAGATTGCTACCGAGCTGCGCCACAATAAAAAAAAAAACACTGTTTTTAACGACGTATATATGGTTTTTCGACACACGTACATTATGTACGTCTGACGTACACTTCACTACATAGTATAAAACAAAGTCGCTTCCTCTGTCCCTATGTCCCTATGTATCCCTTAAATCTTGAAAACTACGCAGCGGTTTTTTTTTAATAGATAGAGTAATTCAAGAGGAAAGTTTATATGTATAATACATGCATAATATACTTAAGGATAACCCACAATAACCATTTTCCCGTGCGGAGCCGGGGCGGGTCGCTAGTTGTAACTAATTCATTGCGAAGTTAGGTGGTGGCGCAGTTGCAGAGCATTACTCAGATTTTGCCGGGGTGGATACCTTATTCTGAATCAGACTGTACAGTCAAGTGCAAAAAGCATATTAATAATGATGGTTTCTCAATCCGCCTACTCATTATCTCAGCGGAAGGCACCAGCACATCCGCCGATCCACTCCTGCGCATCCATTAACTGATCCAAAAGTGCAAGGACAACTTTAATGCCCACTTAGTGGCGTGGGATGCGAGTGAGAGTTAAACATATGTACTCTTTACATTCTGATTATGATGACGTGTTCATTAGGTCGATTTCTTATTCAATATGACAACGAAAATAGTCAATGCGTTCGGTACACTATTTTTGAATTTTATCCTACTTGTTTAAATAATGGCTAGAATTAGAGATAAGTTTTAGCAGTGAAGAGGCAGGTCAAGCTGTTTTTTATACAGAGATAGGTGCAAAGTGACCAGCTTGACTTGATCCCGACTGTACAATTTTTTAATTTAACTTTAATATAAGCTATAGTATAGCTAGTTAGCTTTGTATAGCTTTAGTATATTCTATTTTATTCGATATAACCTATAAGGTACAAAACATTAAAATGAAGCCCCATATAAGGCTCGCGTTGATGTCTTTTGTACAAAAGTATATTTTTGGTTAGTCATTTTAACTATAAAAACATGTTGTAACCAACTGATTCACTGATTGACTGATTCATTATTGTATTGAAGTTAGATGGATGAAATTGTACATAGCTTTTCAAAAGAAACTCTATTCGAAAAAAAGTTCAAAAAAGCTCTTCTGTACAAACGATCTATTAAAACTGCAATTTTGTATGGGAGTGTCAAAACTTTTTTTTCGCTTCCGAAAAAAAAGTCTTGTTGGAAAAAAGCTTTAACTTACACTGTATACTATATATTTCGTCGTGACCAGTACAAATAGTACAGTACAATACAAATATACCTCCTTAATAGCCCAGCCTTTTCTGCTTTTTACCCTTATACATATAAAGGGAAGCAGACTAAACATTATTGTATAATACAAAAAATGCCGTGTTGTGGCATGAATTTCCACTTAAGCTACATAAGTTTAGTTGTTTTTCTTTAACATGATTAATTCGTAATATTTGGAACAAAAATAGTAAAGTACTATACTTATGAATGTGAAAGAGTACTTCAATATACAAACACCCGTAATAACTGTTTATAAATATATTAATTTGGCAATTCAAAAATAAGCTACGAGTACGAGTGATAAGTTGCCACGAGTTCTAAGTATGTAATGTTTGGTCCGCTTCCCTTTATACATTATGTCTGTATTTTACCAATGCAAGCCGTCACCCAACAATATCGTCACATACTAAATCATACACGTTATAACAACGTGCATTCCACGTGGGTGCTTTATCAATGTATAATGCGATCAAAATTATACATGCGCATGCACAAGCAGTCTGGATCGTGAGGGCAGCCAGATCTCAGATTATAATGTTTAGTTAAGATTATGAAATTGATTATAATTTTCGTGTTATGTAATGTTAGCATTCGTGCTTTCTTTGATAGTTATTTTACATTTTACTGTTGTTTTATTCATATTTACAATTAGAGTTTAGGTATTGAAAGTAGACAATCGATGAAATTGGAAAACATTGCACTGGCAACAAAGTTACGTCATAGAAAAAAAAAGTATCAAATTAGGTAAATCCATTATCGGGGTTGCCATGATGATTTTCTTTTTTCAAATTTATCGCGTTTTTTTATTGTCTACTTTCAATAGTTAAACTCTACATACACTTTTATTTGAGTTTGTTTTTGTATTATGGGTTATTAAATAGTTAAAGTAATGAAAAATAATAAATTTATGTAAATGGACAAAGGTGCTCTTAAATTTTAAATTTAGTTTCAGACCATGTTTCCTCATATTTTATTACACAGTAAACAAATTAATTTTGTAACCTTATAATAAAAGATAGTGTACGTACACACCCCATTAAGTAGACCAATTAATTTGTAATAACCTCGTAAAATTTTAGGCGATCCATCTCCAGAGACGTTTACGAGTACAGGCCAAATTGATGAAAAAAGTGACCATTTAAGTTTTAAAGTATTCTGTAGGGTTGTTTAGATACAGTTTAACATTATAATACAATTAAAGACTAAAATTACCTTTTGCTCTGTATTGCCCAAAAACAAACAGTAGAGAGTTCCAAAACTACCCGCGACCTCACTCAAAGTTCTTACAGTTAACATTTTACTGAAGAAATTCGTTGCGTTAATTTGCGCCCTTGATAGCAAGTTATTAAGAGACGTGTAGATTTTTTTATGGGGGCCGCGAAACGATCAATTTCGCATGACAATATTTACCTGATTGATGCCAAAAACTGATCGTTTACAAGTTAATTGCAATTGGCATAAATATTTTCACACTGAAATCATAGTTTCATAGAAATTTTACAGTCATTTCGTAAAAAAATTACCTAAAATTGTATAACGTGCAATATTTCAGGCAAATATGAATATATTTATTTTTCCTAGTAGAAAAGATATCCAAAGATATTCAAGAAACATTTACGTGAAATATAAAACAATTTACGTGTATTTTAACAACTTCGCAGTGTGAATTTTTCCTATCTTTATTAACAAACTGCGTCGTAATAAACCAAATTACCGAACAAACCTCCCTTAAAATATACTGTTTGAAAATATTTTCCTGATTCAATATAAACTAGAATAACATGAGCAAACGTCACTTTTATTCCGTTTTATTTACATGTACAAAAATTTTAAAACTTACGAAAAAAATAAGAATCACCAATTACTCTTGCTTTATCGCCATACAAACCATAAAAAAACACAGCTGATGATTCTCGGAGCAGTCGTCACTCGCTTCCTTATAGAGATCCGTGGAAAAAACGGCTAAAACTCGGTGACTAACAACATTTCCGTGAAACTGACATCGAACTGCCCAAAGAGAAGATATAACAACACTATCTGAAGTTGTTGTTAACGTTATTACAAAGTAAAAATATATATGTGGAGACTTTTTACACACGGCCACCTCACCCCAAAGTAGGGAGCCTTTGCAATAATGGGAAGCTAGAAAAAATGCTTCTATAGATTTCGAGACTCAAGGCAAACACAAGTGTTCAATCTCACGAATATTTACCCTGGGCGGGATTTGAACCCGAGATCCTGTGCTTCGAAGGCAGGCGTGCTGCCAACTAGGCTAGGGGGTCGTCAATGTGTTACGTTTTTATTTGAAAATTACATGTAACTTCAATTAGAATGATCTGGAAGCACCATGTGATTGTGTCTCGCTATCGCTGTCAAATAGTTGGGTATAAATTATAGCATTTAAAACAACGATCCAGTTTAGATTCCGAAGTTGAGTTGCAATAAGCACCATGATTGTGTTGTATGGGTCTGAAAGGCTTTGGTCTAAATTAAGTATGTTTTTACAATTGCATCAAATCGGTATCTGCAGTTTAGGCAGTAAATCTTGCCATTACATTTGAATATTTCTCAATAACGAATACTGCAAAACAAGCAATATCATTAGCTATATTTCAGTTAAAATACATACGATTTTGTAATACAGTTTTATTAGTCAGATCACAAGGATAAAAAGAGATGGTATTTAATGACAGACGTAAAACAACTCGTACGTAAACTAAATACATTTCGAAATAACGCATTAAAGAGGATTTTAAAAATTGTAAAAAAAACATAAAACATTTATTGTTTAATTTATTAACTTGAGAAGCGAAAGGACATCTTGAAACTTCCCACGAACGCCGACACACATATTCGCCATAAAACCTTATTTTGGATCCACTCGAGTCCAAACACGTAATCAATAATCGTAATCCTTTCTCTCCGCAATATAGTTCACCAAATAAATAAAAATTGAAATAAATATGAAACAAGTCCTGTCATTAAGGCGGTCGCGTAAATTTTTCGAAATTGTGTTGCATAAGAGTGTAAGAACACTTTCGAAAGTTGTAAAAATCGCAAGGAATCGTCAAAAGCGTCCGCGCATTCCCTTCTCTTTTGTCCATCGGCGGCAATTATGATATTACCTTGTAATAAAGGGTCGTTCTGCGGATATCGACCATATATGTTTATTACTGAGAAATGACTTTATTTATTTCGGCGCAGAATTTGTAATACAATTTTGGGTTTCCTTTTGAAGTCAATAATTATGTCATTCCACCAAGATTAAGTATGAAACATAGAACTAACATTATAAGCTTAGCAAACATCATAAAGCCTCACTATTAGCACTACAAAGAACAATAAAGTGATTATAAAAGTAAATTAAATTGAAAAGATCAACAACGTCTGCCTTTGCTGCTGCTGCCTTGCTGCATTTGCTGGCAGTGAAACATCACAGAGCGTGATATAGCAAAAATATACCATCAGCTGAACCAAGTACTTATCAAAATTAATGGCCGAACCTCAGTATATATTTATTACCTTAACCCACACGATTAGCAAACAAGCAACGATAGATTAAAAATATTAAAAAAGACTAAATTTGAATGAAAAAAACTTAGGTACAGAATAACACGACATAAAATAACCTGCACTTATTAGACAAGCACTTCTGTAACTTTAAAGTTATTACTTCCAACAAGTACAAAATACCACGGTACAACTTGATACCTGCCGTCTCGAGGAACTTTAATAATAAACAGTAGGCCCACTAAACCAGCAATAAAATCAACACCAAGCCCCGTCCTGAATGTCGCCATCAACTCAATACTTGTCATCATCGCCGACATTACTATATTATCCGGCAATTTCGAGCAAAATGGCCGAAGCAGAGCATTTGAAGCAGCAACGGCTTAATTATCGTTATTTCGGCTCAACCACTGCTCTAAAACGTAATTGTAGGTATCGTCAGTGCTCCAAAACAATGTTTTGTACAAACGAGCTGTTTAAGAAGCGGCCTTGTGTCGTTACGGTTGTGATGTCTTAAGTTTGAAGAATGCTGCAATTGCAAGAGATGTAGAGATTGCGATTGTACTAGTCTATATTCACAATCGTGTAATTAAGAAAAATAGCCAATAAGAATAATGCCATCGATATTGGTTGTTTTAAACGCTTTAAACGTGATAGATGTTATCCGAGGTTTTGGTGCATAATATTTTTTCGGGATGATAAGGTAGATGTCTCACTCATATTATCTCAGTAAAGAGCTATCTACAGGCAAAATTCAATTTGATTCCTTTAATATATTTTTAAAAACAAATACCCAATCTTGCCGATGTCGAGAAAAACCAGAAGCAGCCAAATATCCCACCGCTAACACAAGACAAATAACACTGGCGCTAAAAGAGTTTATTCAAAACCTTATATTTGGTATAATATTATTAGTAGATTAAAGTTGATTTAACTAAAATAAAAAACAAGATAAAAAATATATTTTAAGATGAATATAATAACATTTAGCAATGAATTAATACTTGTTAATTTATTAATTAATATAAAATTTCATAACCAATAAATAAAAATAAATGGCATGCTTTCAGTGAACCAAAACCTATGATAAAGTTCCTACCGATAACCTTTAATCTAAAACCACTAATACTCATAGTACAACACTGCAATGCTGTCTATATTTCACAAGTACAGTATAGGTGATACTGTTACCTAACAAGATGGATATTTTCATACAACTTCAACAGCGCACGCGCTCATTGACGATCTCAAGTGAAGGCTTCATAGCGAAACAAAGCAGCAAACAATTTGTAGCCACCATTAAAGAATGCCTATTGAAAAAAGACGATGATATGATGTTGGACATACAGACACCGAAAATGAGAAACATTGAAAAAATATAAATGTATTTTTTTCCAACGCTTCTCTGGATGCGATAAATACGTTATATATCTAAAGTGAGATTTATGCTGATGTGTTTTAAATTCCGTATGATTGTAAAAAAGTGGTATAAATTTAAGATAATGTTGAAAATTACGTTTCCTTTTCTGTGAACGTACGAGTAAATAATATTTATATAAGAAAAGTCTAAGAACATCTACCTGCTTGTAGAAAATGTAAATAAAATGTTATTAATTTAGTCATAGTGGGCATAATTCGGTTTTACTATTCCCTGCGCATTTAGTTTTATTTCATTATTACAACAAAACACATCAAGTTTTAAAAATATTTGCGTTTTCTGTTCTCGAAAACAATGTGTCTTATAATGTTACATATCAAACACAATAGCTGATGATTCGTACACAAAGCGCTGGGAGCTTCATTATTAGTCTCTCAAGATTGACGACAGCAACTTTGCGATCATCTAGGTGAAGGCCTGCGGGTTATTCAATGCTCTTGTTCGGGTTATTCAATAACTGGGTTATCTAGCCGAACTATAGCTAACAGTGGTAATCACTTTTTGTAAGTGGATACTCTCGTAGCTGTTCGTTTGTTTTCGTTCCTCGAATTTTACTTGTTCAATGCGCTGTTTGTATTTAGTTACATTAAAATGTCTGCTGCTGAATGTAGCTTTCCATGCCGCGGCCTCCCGCGTGAAGTCTGGTTCCAGTCCTTTCCATCGGAATGAAGAATTTTCCCGGTAAAAGGTAGGCTATGTCCTTTCCCAGGGTAAATTCTTTCTCTGTACCAAATTAAACTAAATCGGTTCAATAGTTTCGGAGCATAGCATATTCAATGCAAACAAATAGACCAATAAATCCTTCCTCTACATAATATTGGTATAGAATTAGATTGTCTTTTTTGGAGGAAGACGTGCAGCGGTATATTATTGTTTTGGAATGTTATTAAATGGTGATTGTTAGTCGTCGGTATAGTATCGTCTATCGGTATCGTATAGTTACATATTTCTTGGGTATTTTGTACATTTTCAGGTTCAGCTCATGAATTAAATTTTTTTCAAATTATTTAATGCTTTCATGGTTTTACAGATAGTTGTAAAATAATTATACAGCAGAAGATCACTTTAATTTTATTACTAATTATAGAAATACAATAAATTTAGTGATATGGGGATAATCTATAAAAAATTTGTTCCTCTAATTCTAGTGGACGAATCAACTATGTCGCCTAGAATAATTAGTTTATTTAAGTTATTTAATACCCTCTATAAAGCGTATACAATGTGTATCACACTACTACGACGACAATTAAGAGTACATAAGATGTATAATTGTGTGAAGAATCGCACACTTAATGTCTCACCACGTTAAAAATGTAATAAGTATGTTATAAAGAAACACTGTAACTAGGTTAAAAGTTAGCCAACATACATTTTGTTTGATCATAGTTTAAAAAATAAATAAATAAATAAGTAATAATGAAAAAAAATAATTTAATATTACAATATTTGTTTGTTCAATAAATTCTTCAGTAGGTAAAATTTACCATCGTTATTTTGAAATATTAAGCGTTCTCAAAATACGATTGTAATTCAAATTCCATCATGCGATAATTAAGCGAATTAACAAATTTTGAATAACTCCTTTCTAGTAAGATGTAGATACGATCATAAAATTCAATGGATCTACTTTAAATTTAAATATTAATTAGGTGTATTTCTCTGCCCGACTCACTATGCGTTGCAGGGCTCCCCAACATTTGGCAACAGATCAAAGATCATACAATTAATTGTCGATTGTCGATTTCTAGAAACGGACTCGTAGGACTGTCACGATGCTACTAATTTACCGCCTCTTTTGCAATTGTTATCGTGAAATAATTGCAGCCCCATTGTCGCAAGAAGGAAAACATTTTGGGACGTCTATAGCAACCGATGGTTGGGCAACTCTGATTCGGTTGGCGATGAAATTTACGTCTTGCAACGTGGGCTTATTATTTGTAAAGTACCGTTATTAGTTATTTCACCAATCACTGTTATTATGCTCCCAAACAAGCTTCATTTGCCATCAGAGGTATCTCAGATTATTGTTGTCATATTATGTCAGAGCACACAGCAGCAGGAACAAAAATGATTGTCAATAAAGAAGATGCGGGTTCCAGTCGTTGTAGAAAATACTTATTTGACATATTGTTCTGTTTTTTTTTTACATTATGATTTCACTTAACAATATTAGATATCATGGTTTTATGAACTCATATATAAAACGCAAATAATAAAATTCCATTATTGATTAATTATTTTTAACAATATTTGCACATATTTTCTGATAATAATAAGGGCATTAGGTCAACCTTTCAGTAGGTCAATAAAATCAGTCTATCTGCTCATCGTTTCGTTTTGTTAACAGCCCATAAATATATCCACTGAAGGCCCGAGCCTACTCTGAAATAAATATTATGTTAATTATATTTAAGTACTTACATATTGTTGTGTCGCTCCAATAGAGGGACTAGTGCGAAGGTTGGTGCGATAAATGTACCCAAATTTTAGTTAATAAAGTAATTCTTATTGTTAATTGTATATTTGTTTTGTTTCAGTGTTAGAACACCACCGCCAAGCTGTCTACCGCCAATGAGATTATACCACGCTACCACGTCGAAGCGCTAATAGGTAAGGCATGCTAACTAAGCCTTCCCCCGTGTAACGAGGTGCATTGCATGCCACCTCGTTGCTTCATCCTCATCTCATTTACCATTTTCGTCTAAATTCGAATATATTTAATTTTGGAATTCAGTCGACAATCACCCGTCACTTCATTTATTTTTTTATTCACTTTTGGTTTACCTCTCGGCCAAGCTGGCCGAACAAAATTCTAGTTTCATCAATAGTCAAGTCCTGTTTCTTAAATCACTCTTCACTCTATTTTAATAAAGTTAGTTCTGTGTTTGTTAATTCTGTGTAATCATTCATCAATCATCGTGTTATCTTCTTGTGCGCGCTCGCTGGTTCGCCCAGGGCCTGGCGCGCCGCGGGCGTCACACCCGTAGCATGACCAACTAGTGTGACAAACTAAATATTCCTTACCATGAGAAACCCCCCATAGCAAACATCCTCCATTCGAATAAGACTATAGATAGATAGGTACAAAAATATTTTGAAAAATTGACACACAGTCCATTATAATAATAATAATAAAAATTGATTGAAATATTACAGATATAAAAAAGAAAGAAAGGCCAAAAAAAATGTCTGACAACACGTGTGTGTGTCAGAGTATACGCGCGATAAATCTATGTTTGTCATGCGTGAACGGTCATGCTAGGGGGACTGTAAGTAAAACATGAACCATTGTGCATGTGATTATCTCACATTCATCTATCAAAAAACTTCTAGACATCCACCATATCGGAATATTCTTCAGTAGGATAAGAGTATACGTATGACAAAATGTAATCTGTCACACGTGAAACCTCATGGTAGCTTCCCTGGTAAAGTTGCCTGGTAGATCTTTCTAGATTATCAATGAGGCCACCTATATGTACACTTCATCTGCACATACGAGTATAATCTGTGCAATAATTACACAGATTTAGCTACAGTTAAATACTCTTATATCGATGAGATTAGAATAAAAATAACGGTATGGGACATTCGTTAGCTTATGTAAAAAATATTTTAGTATTGATCGATCTCTCAAACTAAGATTACATAGAACATACTTTATGTTATACTAAAACATTAGACATCAATAAACCAAAATACACAATACAGAGTAGACTAGGATAGACAAATAGAGTATGAAACAGACAAATAGAGATGGGCATACACTTCTACAAGTATACATACTAAACATATCAAATATACATACTAAATATATTGCTACTCAACAACTAGCAATAGCTGGTAAAATTGCTCCAATTTCCAAGCTGGCTGGAAATCGGGAGACATTCATGACATGCCGTACAGCGGCCGTGTAATATATGTAATGCGTATGCACTCCCATACCACAGCACAGACGCTGCCGATACTGCAGGCTACAGTACACCTACAGGATATTACAACGACTCCAATTGATAGCTAGTGTTTTTTAAACCGTTTTCCGTTTTTCATCCGCTGGAATTTATAGTAAGATTACTGTGTTGCCATCGTTATTTTACACGTGCATTTTAGTGGTTATTTAGGTAATTATACAAATAGATATTTATGACTATACCTCGCGCATTGATAGATTGGACAAAAACCATCTCAAGTTTTTAAATTTGAATTCGATTTACTTATTTTTATTTACACATGTAGGTAGATTGTAAATTTAATTACCAAACTCCCCAAAATTCTGATAGTAACTCGCTTAACGTCCATAATTAGAAGTAAGTTTTGGAAGCTTTTATAGGTTGTCAAAGTTTCTAGGAGCGCTTATTATTGGCAAATTATAAACTCTAAAGGGATCCCATTCTGTTTATGTTTTCAAAACATATTTGAATAAAGAACAATATAGTTTTAAGAGTAGCCAGTGCCTGTACACACAGGACGAGCGTGTTACAAGGTATCACAACGAGCCCTGCGCGCCCTGGTAGCGGCTAATCGCAGGTCGCGGCATGTTGCCGCCGGCTCTCGCTACGTTTATTATATGGAACAACTTACAGGAAACGACACGATGCAGCGACCAAGGCATTTCTGGTGAAGACCTAATGTTGCTGAGCGATTTAGGTCGATTTTGCCCGCCAAATCCCTGAATAAGGAAAACAATATCGTCTCAAACGACATGTCCGTCCTTGACTCATAGTATCTAGCAGTAAATATTTTTGGGCTGAATTGATGACTATGATACAAATTCTAACTATATGTCTCGTTTATAGATTCATATGATCACCTATGTATAATTTTCTGATTCAGAGATATGTCATAATATAATACATCAAAATGTTTCAGTTGATTTACAAGTTCACTTTGATAGTAGAGTGAATACAAGATGTGAAATGAGTTTTATAAAAACAAACAGTTAGCTAAAATTCAACTTATACAGGTCGGGAACTGTAAATAGAAATTGTTATAATAATATGCTTACTGCTTATATTATGAACTCTGCCCATCGCCCGCCTTGCTGGCATTCTATTAGCTACCCGGTACTCGGTACAATATTAATTTTCATTGCTATACTTTGGGTAGGTTAGTTAATTTGAACTTTGAGTTTGTATGACATGGGAAATATTTGCTCTCTAAACTATATTATAATTATTATAAATCATCTGCGGTTGTAAAATTATCATTGTGTGTTTAGTACATACATTATTGTGTTTTTCATTTGTTTTAAGGCTGTTGCGTCTACATTCTCACTTGCCGGAAAATAACATGTAACTGACGTAAAGTTATGTGATGCAAATAAAAATATTTTTTATTTAAATCTTTACTTTTTTCCATATCAAATCGTCAATTATATGATTTAATCGTGTTTAGCATACAAACAAAAACCAACTTGACGGTAAGATATAAATAAAGATAATTATCTACCTCCAACTAATATTTACTTCTGTCATAACTTTTCCTTTTTAGCCTTACAAAATATGATTCTCATTATTCACTAACCCAGTTAACACAAACTATAACCAATAAATTAAACAGTGCATGCGTACAGTAGACAAATAAAATAATATTAAGTACAAAACCTGTAAATATTGACCTTGTGATTCTAACTGTACCAAGTGAAACGCGTACCAACTTACACTGGAAATATAAGAACTATGTTGTTACTTATTGTACAAAGCAGCATTATATTATTATTATTATTTAATTCACTATCCTCTTGAGGTCAAAAACTAATTTTGACACACGCTCGTAATGATCTCTCGTCACGCGATCTCGAAACATAGAGCTGAAAATAACTGGATAGGCATGATTGTTCTCTTATTTTGCTGAATTGATACATATCATGCCATTAAAAATGCATTATAATTGAATTTAACACTATATGTAGTTTTATTGATTAATTGTAATTGTTTTGGTACAACGACATTGAAAGTTTAGTTTTAATGGTCACTCATATTTTACTTTGAGTTACAACAAGGCAAGATAATAAGTTGTTGCGTGTTCAAATAACTTCTTCCAAAACACAAACTTCACAAATTGTTTTTATTAACCTTATTATATTGTCTCTACATAAATATCGTCCCCACTTTCCCAAAATACATAAACAGACCCGACTTATTCTTTTTATAGCTTTATACTAAAAAAATCCGGTCCCATCATTTCCTCGTCAAAGAAAGACGCATAATCATCTCTCTTTCGTTGGATACTGCTCGATATTTGCTTGTTTTAATCCAAACCTTTCCAGAACGTTCTAGATCTTCGTGTCGGTGTTTGTCTTGCGTTCCAGCTGATCTGTGGCACCTGGTCTCGTAATGATTCGCTCTCTGCCATCATTTACATCATTAGATCGAGGAAAATAACAGCCGACATAGCCACTCCACCTGTTGGAATACTAACGTATTGTTTACTATTTGAAGATCCAGTATATGTGCATGTTTTACTAAATTTTTTGCATTGACATTGAAAATTTTACTGTAGTTTCGTATTTTACTCGTATTTCACTCGTTTTTGTAATAAAGCTGATTGATTTTCCAGTAAGACGAAAAAGTAGAAAAAACAAAAAAAATTATTCCGTTTATATTGTTAGTTAAAGAAGTTGTACATAAACTAATAAACAAATTCGGTACATATTATACAGACATCAAACAATTTATAGTAATAACTAACTGTTCCTAATTTGTTAACATATTTATTTACGAAACTGACGCATGACTTCAGAAAAAAATTGTAGTTCAAATTGAAAACAAATCAGCTATCGCCTAGGAATATAGTAGAACCTTCTACTTTCACGCCAAACTTCACAACTTCTCAAAACACCGTCCTTGGTCTTAGATTAACTGGATAATGGCCATCTTATCCGTCCGCATTGAACAACAGTGAAATCGGCGTTTCTCCAACACAGTATTATAAAATATGCAACTACTCCGAGCTGAGTTTAATTTATATTCTATTAACTACCAGCCTCGGGCAGGCTTCTTTTGTTTTAAATAATTATAATAAGACAAGCAACTTGTTAACTTTTAGAAACTTTTGTGGGTAATGTAACACAGTCAAATGATTTACTGTAGGAAAATGTTTTTATTAATAATATTTTTGTTCGGAAAATTTCAGGTTAATTAAATTCTTAGCTTAGAAATAATTAAAAAATCACAGGTAGAAACGCTTTTAGTACATTTTGTGTGACTATGATGTTTATATAGACTGTAAAAAATATTGTAGTGAATCAATCATCTATTTTATATTTATATTAGTCTTTTATTCTTTTAACTCGTAATCTTAGATCAAAACTGGCCGAAGGAATATGATTTTTCATTTTAGCTTCGATTTCATATATTAAGTTACGTTAACGTACATTTTAATTTGCATTTTCTTGCACAAACGGTGTGAAATTTATATCCGTCTAGATCTTTAATTGCACCAATAAAAGAAAATAGTAATGAAGGTTTTCAAACCACATTATTTTACTACACAATAAAGTGCCTATGAAGCTAGTTTTATGTCCATAAACTTACATACTAAATAAGTATACAGATTAAGCCGGCAGCTAATCTGACTACCAGGTTTCCTACTTACGCATTGAAACCAGATTACTATTCACATAAAGCTTATTTAATCTGTAATTTCCCTATTGACTCTGCATACTTTAATATATTGAGTGAGAATACATGTTAACAAGCTATTGCTTCTAGAGAGTCTAGGTCTAGATAATACCGTGTTTCTATGAATGTAGATTATTCTATGCTCCGTTATAATTTTATTAAGAAATGGTGCTCCCATCCTGTAGCAGGGACTTGTGTTACATGAAACTTTGTGTTTATGTACTGCTATTATAACATCTCTTAAACATTTGTAGGCAATTTTTTTAACAGATGGAACCACATAACATTTTTGGATACACAATTTTTAAATTTTGATGTATGTAAGTATGCGGCATAAATATAAATATATTCATTCAAATTGGTATATTCAAATGAAAGGATTTTTGAAACATTTTCTGCTATATCTCTCCAGTAGGTACTTTGCCCAAACTACTGGTTTTTTTTACAACATAAGTCTGGCAAATAAAATGAGATTACACTAAACAAGTTTAAAACCGGATCTTGGAAACTAAGTATATTTTACAAGGCTTTGTTACAATGCACCCTATGGAGGGCACTTATCAAACAACACCGAGAATCTAGCGCACTTTCTGCGCCCGCGCCGATACATCGAAAGCAACGGATCCGCGCCATTTGCGGTCGCCTACAATTGAATATTTTGCGGTTTGGATGCACTACTACATTAACTCAGCCTATTCTCGCGTCTAGATTACTTTGTTTTACCGATAGAAAGTGTGGTACCATCTCGATTTCACCGCAACCTATATGGGATCAAATTAGCCTTAGGTGAAGTGAAAAAAGGAGAGAAGTTTTACTGGCTGTTTTTTTTATTTGTTTTATATCGCTAAGTAATTAAAAAATCATTTTCTTGATTAAATATTAACTATAAAAAAACCAAATGACCGAAACACCTATACAAAAATATTAAAAATAATAAAATTCCTGTTTTGGTCGCAGCGGCGGAAACTTAGCGACCGAATCGCCTACCAAGTCAAGCCAGCACATGCGGTTAGGCACTACAAAATTCACCCATACCACACGAAATACGGGCGCTCTTATAGTCAACATGTCCAGCCGCATGTGCTGCCTACATTTGGCTATTCTTTATTAATAATTATAACCTATTAAAACTCTAGACATATAATTTAAAAGAAAAAAAAATTGAAATAGTTCTACTCTGGAAAAATCAAATCGGAGAATCTAAGGAGATAACCCCTTAAAAAATACACAATGGGCCCAATTCTACATTTTACGCTCTAACTTCAAAATAACCATATGTCCTTTTCACGTTCTTAAGAACGAGAAGGGACAAGTGATTGCCAACCTACATTTAGACCCGTCAAACATCGATTTTACGCGTAATTCAGCAGGAATTTAAAAACATCCCGACTATGCGCTGCTGATTTTAAATATAATTCATTCAAAATTAAATTCATTCCTTTCCCCATCCTTTTCGATTCCCATGATTGAAAGAGACAACAACTTAAATTTTGAGATTTTAGCGGGTCGTTCGGCAACTCGTCCCAAAACAAACTCGTCCCATTCGTAGTTCCAGTCCAGAAAGTTCGTTTTCCCAATAGGACGAGTTGGTTTTGGGACGAGTTGCCGAACGACCCATTTTGGCGGCCACGGCAGAATTAAGCCCAATGTAGTTTTTACTGTTAATTTCATAATCCTCTGAATCTATAAAAAAGCTATAAAACTAAACTACCTACTATAAATTTATTGAAATAGTTCTACTCAAACAACATCAAATCTAAGGATAACCCGTAAAAATGACACAATGTAGTTTTTACTGTTAATTTCATATTCATCTGAATCTATAAAAAAGCTATAAAACTACCTACTAGCAACGAGGTATGCAATAAAAATGGCTTACAGTATGTTTAAAACGATCTGATTCTGAAAGAATATGCTCAGTTAACGAGTTTAAGTTACTAAACATTCTTAGATTTTCGCGGTTGTTAATTGCACTAACACACATTTTCACGGGTTTTTCTCCACGATTTAGTTTTAAATTGAGCTTACCAATTTTTCGACCGGGTTACACCGATTGACACTTTACTTTTCTAAGGAAAGTTTTCTCGGAAATAATTCTCCATACAAACTGCCTGAAATAAATAACGTCGTAATATCGAATTTTTGATGTGAAACATAGTAAAACTGATTAGTGGCCGTGGCGAGCGCTATATTAAAAATCTATTCTCTAAGTACCAAAATAAAGTGTATATTCTTCTTGTACTACGCCATCTAGCAGGTACCTGTAAAACAACTTAAAGAAATGACTAAAAGATTTTTTTAGAAAAGTTGCTCAAAACAATGGTTTCAGTTAATGAGCTGAGCATTTCTTTCATTATTTTTAAGCCGTCACTTTCATACACCTTGCTATTAATCTAATTTCCTAGTAACGTCTTCGATTCAAAACTAAAAGGGGCCTCAAGTGCAAATTCGAATAAGTTATCATCTTATATGCAACAATGTTACTGTACCGGCGGCGGCGGCAATCGGATTTGCGTACATATTGACTCTTAACCGATACTGCCCCCGCCTAATAGAGACACCACTCGGAATAAACTCATTCGTAGTATGGGATAGCTACTTGTGATTATTTATGCGATAATGTTACACTACAAGCTACAAACTAGACTAGTTCTGATTCACATTCATTTAGATTATTTTGTATTTTCCTTTACCTACTACACACTTATTAAAATTTATTTGTTTGGATTTCAATTTTGTTTAATTTAGAAGAGATTCCAATACTGCAAGTTTTTCATTTAATAGATCATTACTTTAGAGTGCTTCAAACTAAATTTTAAGGTATGTTCATTATTTGTAAGGTGCTTTTAAACTCATCCCAATAAAATTTTACTGTTTCTTGAAAATTCATCACTAAAACATTTCCAATAAAAGTTCTGCGAACAATTTCTACCATCCAACGTAGATCAGACCAGTATAACTAGGTCTCGCGATACGAATATTGCTGAAGGCGTTGCGTGTCAAGTTAACAATGGCGCAACGTTCGTATGATTGCCTACCCATTCGGTTTACATTTACGGCGCTTCCAAGTACATTTCTTAGAGAAAATATGTGGAGCGGATGCGTTTTCAATTACTGGACGGAAGTTGGACAGCGGTACTATAGCCTACGAGCCTTGCAATGGTCTAGCCTTCCCGATGTTATTTGATTTATTAGCTCCGGACTATTCATTTGTAGTTGTCACTAGATTTCCATCTTTAGTTTTGTCGCTGAAAATCGAGTAAAGCAGTGAAAGAAAATATTTTCTTTATACGAAACCTTTGAATCATATTAACAAACTTGAGTAATTACTAGCAAAAGACCCTAATCCACACATAGGTATTATAAATATAACCAAAAGTTAAGTAGGTATTGTTCTTGTATGGGTATGTAACTTTTTCTCACTTGTGTATAAATAATAAATCTAACTACTGTAATGTTATCTGAATTAAATGCATACTGAATAATGATAACAAGTATCAAAACGTATTCCAAGTCTCTAAATTATAATAAGTACTAAAATCACAACTTAATGCTACGGCAACTTACCAAGTAAGTATTATTTAAGTATTGAAAATTGGACCTTTCCAAGTGCTCACGAAGTTGGAAGCCATTGGAAGCCATTTCTATCGCTTTGCGGCAAACAATCGAAAATTGTTATTACGTGATCGAAACTTGGCCAATTTGCGACCACTCACAGATCAACTGACATCTTCACCTGTAGGGTTGTTACTATACTTTCTAACAGGTATTCGAATAAAAAAATACTATGTTTACTTTATGAGTTTTCTCAACTTAGTGTTTATTGCTGAAAGTTAACATAGAACACTTACATACCTGTTTTTTTAATATCATAATACATAATATAGCTAGCCAGTTAACCTATTTAAGAATGCCAAAGATCCATTAGTGAAGACAACCCTATTTACAATTTGCTCGCACAATCACCTTTTTTGTCAATTCGCTAAATCAAAATTGCCTCAATCTATCAATATATCTAAAAAACACTTGAAAGCTTATTAGGTGATGTTTCAATTTGAAGAAACATTAATTCAAATTTTTTTCTTTTTTCACTTTTTCTAAATCATAAGTGACTCTTTGTAAATTATACCTGTATTCCTTATTTTAGAATATCTAATTGAATGTAACCCTTGTTTTCACTTACATCAACTAGTTTTTACTAAATATAATGAATGTTTGTACATAGGTATATATATATACATAAAGTATATTTTCATATCTTGTCTATTTCTATATGACTACTTTTGGGTACAGCCTTTCGCTTTCCCGCAAGTTCAGCAAATCGATTGTAGGTAATGTAAAAAAAAAAATTTTGATAATTCTAGTTGCAATTTACAATTTCTTGTTCATTTAGTAATTTTTTTATACTTTTTATCGGCGGCTACCAGATTTAAATAAAAATAAAAATTGCTACCGATTTATTATTTAATAATAGTTTCATGGTAATCTATGGAGAGAGCTATGGAGCCAGAGTACTTCTTTTAGAACTTAGATCGAATAGCTGTCATGAAGAAGAAGCGAGACGAATATTTATCTATTAGAGGTAATGGTATCGCGTGGCGTAGACTCCGAGCGGTATAACGGATAGACCGAGAACCAAACGTACTTTTACGAATCTTTATATTATGAACAGGTTGCCTAATAAAATAAATAGAATAATGATGCTATAAAAGAGTATTAATGGGTATAAAAAGTATGTTTTTCAACAGCCTAGTAATAACCATTGGTTTACTGTATGATTTCCTTCAATTGCATTTTATTCTAGGCATTCCAAACATTGCATCTAAGAAGCTTAACACTAAGTGTAAATAGGTAAATGGATAACACTAAGTGACTAAACATAACAGAATTATTTATAACACCTTCTTACAATGATAAATTTTATTTTATAAAAGAAATATTTTTAATTGGTACGAGAATTGTTAAGAAAATAAATTAGCTTTTCTGATTGTAGGTATTCTGGGAACGCAGTACTTACCTACTTTTTCCACGATAAAAAGTAGACGAAAATATACTTTTTATTTAGACAGCCTTTTTACATGTACAGCCTTTTAATTCCAAAATTACTCGTCAATCAAATAAAAACATAGGCAAATTTATTTTCTCACTTATAATATAAGATTTATATAAGTAAAATAAAAGTAGCTTAGCTCTGGGCCTATGGCGGCGCACGCGCACGCGCGGAGAGAGCATCAATTACGCGCTCGTGATCGCTCCCGCGCTACAACCAGTATAAATAAAAGTTGCCAGTGTTGCTAGCCTAGCCGTTTTTGCTCTAATTTTATCAAGAACAAGATTAGATTATTTCACCGTACTGGTACCTTCTTTGACGACATTATTATTTTACATTTTGACGAGGTAGTTTATTTTCTTTTTAAGATATTTTCTAAGAATATAATCTAAATTTCTGAAATAATATATCACGAGAAATCTGGATTTGTAATTTTTTTAAACCTAATCCTCCTTATGATCACTGGTCTTAATTTAGTATTATGTACCTTTGTCTGTTATTGAGCTTGTGATGGACAAAATATTGTAACTTTTTACTGCATTTTATCAGCCACAATACGTTTAATCCTCTTCTTTTTTGTGTCTATATTTTGTATTTCTCGTGTGTAATACAAAACAAATAAAAGTTAAATAAATATGTTTAATGGTGGAACAAGTAATAGGTAGGTAACTCAAATATTGTGTACAAAATTCCAATACCATCACACAGCAAACCAATCATTAACATGAGCGCTATATAGACCAGTTGCCTAATGAAGATTAATAGTTACATATTACTTCCATATTTCAAACGAAGCTGGCAACACTAAACTAGCCAGCACGAGCCGCTACCAACCGACAAGCAACATCCAAGCCACAACTTCACAGTGGCGCAATTGTAAAATGCTAGATCGGAAAGGCCATAGGTTCAAACTGTTTATCTCCACGTCACAACCACATAGAGTTTAACGTTAAGCGCTGTACTTGATGGATATTCGCCATTACGAGCACGTGCCTTGTGAACTGTAAAATTGCTTCGGAACAGCGCTAACTGCACGCTTGTTAGTCAATTAGGCAAAAGAAATTGGTCTGAAAAGCTTGTATATTCGAAGCCAATTTTAATTCAAACGTGACTGCTGCTGAAATCTTTGTTGATAGGTTTTTCGATTGTGATGTTAAGTTTTAGTTGGTTTTTTAAATTAAATTTAGTTAGTGGCCTTTGATTAGCAGTGGGACAATTAGACAGAGCTTCTTCAACAATATGAGAGTTCAAAGATTTTAAATTTTTGACGTGACAACGTCTTATAATTTATTGGAGCCGGCTGCACGCACGAAAAACCGCTGCTTTACCGTTTACGTGATTCTTGTTAATGGTTGTATGTTTTGTTTCTGTTTGTAGTTATTTATTTGTTTTTGTGTTGTGTTGTCCAAATCAAATAAACGTATTTTAATTTCTGATTTCTGAAAAAAACATGACAAATTGTGGCGTTACCGCGCGGCTGAGGCGTTCTATTTAAGGCTTGAAGGGCAAGCGAGAGCGCGGAACGAGCGACAAAGAGGCACAATCGTTGTCACGTTCAACTATCATCGTCGGTAAACCGACTTTACAGACAACCGCTTTTTATAAGGTTCCCGCCACTGCTCCGCCCGCGTTAATAGTTTTTCCCGTAGGAATGAGGAATTTTACCGTGGTAAAAGTTAGCCTATGATCTTCCGGTAAGGTTTATACTCTCTTCGTGCCAACTCCGCCCGCTTTAACAATTTTCTTTCGTAGCCTATGTTCTTTCCCAAGGTCTATTCTATTTTTGTGCCAAATTTCACCAAAACCGGTTCTGTAGTTTCGGAGCCTATAGGAATTAGGAATATTTATGGTACTTTTTTATACCTTGGGTTACATTATTGAAGTTATCCGTATCCTTAAGTAAGGATCCCAATTTTTTTTAAATAAAATTTAGCCAATGTTTCTCAGGGATCATGTAGCTTCTCAACAATGGAAGAATTTTTGAAATTGGTTCAGTAGTTTCGAAGCCTATTCGATGCAAACAAACAAACAATCAAACCTTTCCACTAATATTAGTATTGAAAACTTAAATAACCGAAGACGGACATAAAAAATAACATTTTAGTATTACAAAATTAGTTATCGGATCCAACGCAATTTATCTAGAAATATTATTATGATCAGTTTAGTATCTAATCTAGGTTAAGACTGACCTACGTTAACAGACAGATAATACAGTTCCGAATTCGTGTTAGGAGCCTACGGCTGAAACGGCACGTCCGATCAAAAGAGTGTTCGATCAAGCGCATCGCCGTGGGTCTTCCATTTTTCGTGTTGCGTCTGTCCTATTTTCCCTTTCCTAACAATGGCGACGGTCACGCACCGGGCTTATGGTTGATAAAGACGCGATTGATTCGCTTTCGCTTCCTTGGTTGCAGCGGTGGCGACACGTCGGCCCTCGCGGTCGAGTCAATGTGAAATCAACCTTACAACGCTTTGTTTTGAACTAATGAAGATTCGAAGCGGTTTAACGAAACATTGGGCAATTGTCGTCAAGACGGCAAATAATTTGACAAAATCGGAAATGTTATAGGTGCGATTTTCACCTTTAGGCGAGCTTGGTCAATTTCTCAGATAGTCAATTTAGAGGTATGTCATATTCTTTGTACGTCATTTTCTAGGTTGGTCATATTCTAGGTAAGTTAACTTCGAGGGACGTCATTTTTCAAGTTGACAAGTTAGAAGCAAGGATTTTATAGGTACTACAGCTATAATTTTGAGGTACTTCAACAGATCATTCCTAAATTAGCACAAAACTCATTTACACATATTTCTGGCACAAATTTCGTTACCACATAATTATTTTTGCATATTTTAAGTTAAAAATAATTCTAGCGGTTACTAAGCTGTAAGGCACATTTATTTGAATCCATTTTTATCGGCTCTTGGTTAGAAGAAAAACTTAAATATGACAAAGTATTTTTGATTTAGTATACAACTTAAGATATGGGTCGAAATAGATACAAACATAACAAAATAAAAGCTTTCTGTAAAGGCATAGAGTCTTAAATATATATAGCACAAGAGATAGCAAGTGCTAATGGCAGACTAGTTGAGCGGCTCCTATCCTCTATCTTGCAATATCGAAGTCCGGCTCGGAACAAACAAATTCAATTAGGATTAAGAAATTAAGATTTTGTTCAAAGAAGCCGCTGCGCTCGATAGATTGAGCAATTTTTTGTAATAAATATATAGAGTTAATAATTTGAAATAGCATTTTTTATTAGTCCGCTAGTAACATTTATTAGAATTAATTCATTTCTTCGAATTAGCATGGCTTACAAATCTCGTGATAGTAAGTTTTTTTTTTGTAGATTTTACATTATATACATATTTTAGTGTAATATAGCGTAAGGTAAGGTAATAATAATATATTATGTTTGTAAAGATGTATGTATCCGTGGTTCAACCAACACGATAAACCTGTTACCATCTGTTACTAAGTCTGGTTATTATTTTGATAAAAATAAATGTTAACTGATTTATCTACTAACTTTTCCGAACTATAGTTCTTTGACTCTTTTTTGTCATACAAGTTTTTTCAGAGCCACTTTTTACTTCTATTTAATAACCAATAAATAAAGTATGTACAGACTTTAAACTGTAAATATTATAATAAATAACAGCTATAATGTGTTCCATGACAAGTACAAATTAGTTTCATTTATGGAGTGGTAATTGTATAAAAAAAACGAAGATTCAAATTGGACTACTTATTACGCCCTGGGCAGTAATATCGCGAATTGCTCGCTACCTGTTCACTGTGTTAGAAATTAACGGCTTTAACACGTAATAGATATACAGTTTTTATGAATATTTTTTCATAAAGTGCGAAGACTCCTGTACGTGCGAACATTGTTTGAATGATTATATGACAGTGGTTGTCAAACTTGGTAACTAGATTCTTTCATTAAACATTTTACTCAATACCGAACATCTATAAGTATAATAAAACTGTAGAGGTCGCATACTCGTACAAAAAAATGCTTAATACCGAGTCAGGGGGATGTAAGAAGTAATATAGCACATATCCTAACTTTTTTCTCTCCCCGAAACTACTGGACCAATTTAAATTAAATTTTGCATGGTGGCACCTTACATCCACAGTCAACGTCAGATAGTTTTAACTACGGGAAAATATGTCATTCCTACGAGAAACTGTGCACGGAAAAGTTGAAAAACAACGCGGACAATATATAAACATATCTAAGTTGTTTTTTTTTTGTTTCTCGTACTATCTGTTTGTACGGGATAATCTCCGAAAATGCTAGACCGATTAGAATGAAATTTTTCATGGTGGTCCCTTATATCTTCAGTCAACATCTTACATACTTTTATTCCCGGAAAATGAAAAAGTTCCCGTAGGATAGTTATAGTAACTCCTACGGCTCAACACGTACGGAATTATCTCCGAAACTGTTAGACCGATTTGAATTAAATTTTGCATGGCGGTAACTTTTATCCCCAGTCTACATTTTGAATACTTTTAATCGAGTAAATCAAAGAGTTCCCGCGGGATAGTTAAATATTACTACGGAAAAGTCGAAAAACAACGCGGGAGTAGCCGCGGGCAGACAGCAGTCTGAAATATACAAATTCATTTTAGTATTAGAATTTTTATATTCTGTATGACATTGGCTACGTAACGTATATCTAATTACTTGTTTTTGAATTACAGTTTTCAGATATGGAACTCAGTAGCATTCAAAGTAAATTAATATGAAAAAATATCAGTAAAGGCAAGGCAAGGCATTTAAATGAATTTTATTTTGCTTATTTAACAGCTTAGTGGTAACATGTATATTTGTAGATGTTTGAGTACCACTGTACTGAAATCTTCTAGGAAGACAAAACGTGAGAAAAGTGTAAAAGTATGCTAGTTACTATGTCTAGTGCCCTTTGACCCGACGACCGTGTAAAATAGCCATTACATTCCTCGTAAAGTAATTAAAGTGACGGTCCACTTGAAATTGTCGTGTCGTCAGACGAGACAGTTTAACACTCCGACTGGCGTCTGCTATTGACAACTTTATAAACATACATTTGCTAGCAGAATTAACCATATTTTACCATTCGACTAGAGATTATTTATTGTATTCAGCAATGTTTTGGTTTGATTTTATTAAAGCTACATCTAATAATGAGAGTACATAATTGTTGCAGGTATTTATAGAAAGTTTTATTCGTTCTAAAGCAGATTGTTATATTATTATGTTAAACGTTCCTACATTCTATATGAATTAATTATTGTTTTATTTGAAATTCAGTTTTCAACTACCTACATGTCCGCTTTGCGGCTCCACGTCGTCGTCGTCGTTAACAGCTCATATATGTCCCCACCGAGGGGCTCGAGCCTACCCTGATACCAGGGTGAATAGGCCTTAGTCGACCACGCTGGCCCAGTGCGGGTTGGTCAACTTCACACACAACCTTTGAATTTCTTCGCAGGTGTGTGCAGGTTTCCTCACGATGTTTTCCTTCACCGTAAGAGCGTCGAATAAACGTACATATGAATTCGAAAATCGAAAACACATTGGTACGTGCCGAGGTTTGAACCCGCGAACTTCGGAATGGAAGTCAACGGGCCTAGGCTCCACCTGTATTTATAATATTTTTCCTGTGCAAATGAACTGAGAAGCTTTCCCACTATAATAAATATATTATTAAATTAGTGTTTTTACTTACTTTACTTACTTAAGTACTAAAATTATAAAAGTCCAATAACAAAAAAAAAAAAACAAACAAAAAATGATTATCCTATTCGGTGCAGCAACTATTTAGTTCTAAAGTCATGTGTGTACATACATTTTGGGTTTTTGTTTTGTAAATACCAGTTGTAAGAAAATCTTTTTATGTAAATTTCAATGCAAGTGTGTCGCTTGTAAATATTATACACTCTTCAAAAGTAAGCTCGAAGTCAAGGTGTTAAGTGAGTGTTCACATCGTTAAAACCGTTTGTTCGGGTTTATTGTATGAGTATGCGCAAGTGCGTCTACGCGATGTCTGACGAGTTAGCCAGGTGAATCATACCATAGCTGTTTATTGCAATAAAACACTACACTTCTCGTGCTAGATTAAACTAATTTAAAGTTTATTAAATATAAATAAAGTACTTCATTATATTCTACAAGGAATTTACAGAATTCTCAAAATTTTGCCTTACTAGATTTAAAATTGTGCTGCTGTCCAAATACCTATTTAATATACATAATGACCGACGGGACCGATCGTTGTGGAGATCTTTGGGGGAGGCCTTTGTCCAGCAGTGGACGTCTACTGGCTGAAATGATGATGATGATGATACATAACGTAAAATTTACAAATTATTGACACATGACAAATACTTGGCAGAATTTAATTTTACACAGTTCAAGGTTAAGGAATAAAACACACAATCAAATCAAAATATCAGTCTTACCACAAAAATTAACACACGTAACGCTTATCGAAAATGTGTTGTATGATATTTATAAGAAAAGATTATACACTCGCTAAACGCGTGTTTTACTTTGATGTGGTGAGAATAATTAATTCTCAGCAGTTGAAAGCCAAAGTCTATTCTACCTCCATAAAAGTTAGTTTAGCTCCAAAGATGCCATCCCATAAAGCCAGCCCGAGCCATTAACATCTATGGTCATGTCCCGTAGTGACGTAAATAGCGTGGACTAGCATCGCGCTCATCTAAACGGGGGTGGTCCGGTTACTTTCCTCGGTTGAGTTTCCCATAACTGGCCAGTAGGTACGAGTAGGTTTGGCCAAATGTAACTAATGTTTTAGGGTAAAGAGGAAGGTTTTAGGATCAAACAATGTTTTTGTTTTTAAGCTCTTATTCAGTATTATAAATATGCTTATTATTTTATTATTGAGTTAGCTATTGTTCTCCCTACAAGGCATGTTGTGATCTTCTGTGTTCCAAAGTTAGCCGTGGTAAAATGGAACCATTGAATAGTTATAGAACGTGTGGACTACCTGACCACTACAGGAACAATAGAAATCATGCAAAATTTTCCGTTTTGCTTTCAAGCGCACAATTAAGGTGTTCAATGGAATAGTTTTCTGCATATTATAACTTTAGGTATTCCCAAATAATCACTACATAGTATAAAACAAAGTCGCTTTCTCTGTCCCTATGTCCCTATGTAGGTATGCTTAAATCTTTAAAACTACGCAACAGATTTTGATGCGGTTTTTTTAATAGATAGAGTGATTCAAGAGGAAGGTTTATATGTATAATACATGCATAATATACTTAAGGATAACCCACAATAACCATTTTCCCGTGCGGACCCGGGAGGGTCGCTAGTAGTTACTATAAGTTAAGTTTATATAATTATGTAAAATAGCAATAAAGAATTAAAATCATGTTCGATGTTGCCAAATTACATATTTGAAGTATCAGCTACTTCAACCGTCGTGGTTGCCAGAGCAGAGCGATGATCCCTTATCAAATTACAGGTGTTACCAAGTGAAAATTTTCCCACATTTTCTCGAGAGGCATCGCACAGATGATATAAATCAGGGTGAAATTGTAGTCTGCCACCGCTGGAGGCTGGGCTGGTAATGGACGGTCATTTGACTGTTTTCACTAGACCTGCCACGGCAACGCACCACCGCCTTGACGCTTACAGTACAGACTCGTTTACCCTACCCTACCATTCAGAATCGTTATCACTTTCTGTGGTCAATAATAGATGCTGAAGTACACGAACTCGTTCTTAAACGTAGAAACAAGCATAAAAACACGTACTTTTCTTTTTAAATGTAGGTTTTTTAATCTCTATTATTATAAAACTGAATCTCTATACCTACTTGATTAAATATCAGCTCATATACTTTCTTACCGATCCTAACTTGAATTCAGGGTAGTCCTAAGTCAACCACGCTGGCGACAATACGATTGGCCAACTACACACACTATTTTTCTTTTCTCACTTGTGTACAAGTTCCGTCTTACGAGGTTTTCTTTCACCGTAAGAGCGTAGAATAAATTTAGTATCAATGTTCATATCAATTCCAAAATGTAAAATTCATAGATACGAACCAGCCAGTAGCTTTCGAATGGGGCCGAACCACTGTAGGTATTTAAAAAATATGAATCTGTGAAATTCGCGTAACAAGTCTGCAATTAGCAAGCCCATTAAATAGTAATGTTGTTCACAATAAGCTTTAACTAAAAGCAACTGGCATTAGAAAAGCAGCTTAATTTAATTTAAACGAAGATCAATAAATTTTAGTCTTGAAACGCAGTAATAAAAGGAGGGAAACTAAACTAAACTGTGTTACATTTAAAACTGTACCAGCAATATAAGTGATGCATGTGTGACAAGACAAATGTGACAAGACAAGAACGTGCCAGTTAGAAGTGTTTAATGGACGTTGCACAATGATTTATACGACGAAAATGTGGACCAGATACTTTGAAACAGCAAACTCATGATTGAATGTACGCAAATTTTCGTAAACACCTCGTGTGTTTGTGTTTGCAACCTATAATAAACATTTAAATGTTAATGATATCCTTTTTTACATTTCATACATAATTCGCGTGGTTTTCGTATTTTTCTTACCAGTACTGTTTAGTATTTTCTCTTTCGTTCTTTGTCTTTCTTTTTTCTTTATGTAACGAGATGTTACTTTATCTATTGTGTCGACCCAGTTGGTAATAAGCCAGCCTTCGAAGCCTTGGGTCGCGGGTTTGAACTCTGTCCAGGGTAAACATTCGTGTAAGCATTGGTTGTTTTGTGTGCAGATATTGTAAATTTTATATACATTAGTTTGTAACACACTGGACCATCCTTGAAGACATTATTTGAAGACACCTTTGTCCAGCAGTAGCAGTCTTTCAGCTGTAATACTAAAACTGAAGATGTATTTCGGATTTACATATAGGTTTTGTTTTTTATCAGATCAAATCAGTTTGACTCGGGGATTTAAAAAAACAATAAGTAACATCATGAAAATCACAGGTCTATCACTAAATAACACATTTATCTCCGTTTAATTGTTATTGTTTATTACGACATTGCCAGGTGATCAAATAACAATTTCTTGATTAAAATGTTACAGTGTTTGGCCTCTAGCGAAAATATCTCTGCAATTAAAAGTAATAGAGATTGGATGATATCGAATAGTTGAAACGTTCGGAAGAAATACGAGTCGCGTCCCGCTGGGTGACTTCGTGCGTGGCACTGACTTTAATCGTAATAGCTTCCTTTAATCGAATTAAGCAATAAAACTCGTCTGTTTTTGCAACATCAAATTTTGGAAGTGACACTTGCTGCGTAACTTTTTTTTCTGGTTTTGGCGCTAGTTTATCTTTGCGCCAGTGTCAAGTTTAATAACAGGGTAGGGAAACTAAACGCGTACAAGAAAACCGAGAATACTATTATAACGGAATTTGGAAGGAAAAAGGAAGGATAGTCAGGTTAGATAGAATTGCATGAAAGATAAGACTAAACTAAAAAATATGGAAAGGGATATAAAAACAGAGAAACATAAAAACTTAATATTATTACGTATAATAAATAGTGATAATATATTACAATAAACAAGTGGATACATAAGAAGGTAACTTTTTACAAATTTCTTTGCTGCCTCATTCTTCTGATTTTGAAATTGATTAAACTGTCACTAGCTGCTCACTTCGAAACACAAAATCGGTGTATCCATTAGACCCAAACACTAAATGTGGTTTTAATTTGACTACCTGTGAGCTTTTTAAAACTCTGTTCACCCCGCTAGGGAAAAGAGCGTGTCTTTATGTATGTATGTATTGTTTATAAATGCTGAAAAATATTTTTTAGCGGATTTAAATTGTCCAATCATCAAATGCGAAAAGATCTTCTCAGCAAGAAAATAATAGTGTTGGATTAGTAAATCTTGAAATTACAAAAGTACATTGAAAATACATATCCAATCGAGAGACCTGTAAACAGACCATACAAATTTCGATCAAGATCCGAGTAGCGGAACAGACATAAACTATTACGGGAAAGCACGACCGTTCGCAGCCGCGGGCGGCGCGCGACTGAGGAAGTAGAGCTGTCCTGCTGCGCGCACGCAGCCACAAGGGTGCGGTTACTGAATGAAAATAGAAAAAAAGAACAGAATGAAAGCGAAAGCCGGTCTAATAACTGTAGTACACTTTTATAGTTTAAGTAGGTCAGATAGTTGAAGAGTTATTTTTAGGGTTGGTATTGATTTATTTTTCAGTAGTGTAATATGGCAACACGCAAATGACTTAAGTAAATAAACATTTGCTGCTCACAAAAGTTACGTAACTATTCCTTTTGCGTATAATGTAAAACTAATATCCCGTTGGTATCGACTCAAACCTCGGGTTGTCATAGCGCAACTAATGTTAATCTGCGCAGTGACACGATGGCTGAAGGCGGTATGGCGGCGGCAACTTTGAGCAAACACGGCGGATAGTCGGATCTAGTGCTAGGTAACTCCTGAAAGTGAATAGAAAGAGCTAGTTCTTTTTAGGAACTCAATCATTCTTTTCGTTTTGTTTGATTTTATGTCAACTTTAATTATTATCACGTTAATAGGCTAAGATATTTCGGTGTTAAATAGAATAAATGAATTGAACTGAATTCAGATTTATTACTAAAATAGGAAGTCGCTCGGCTTGGTGAAGAAGGAGATGAAATGATCAGCGGGGCATCAAAATAAATACAACGGCAATACGATCAAAGCTATTATAGTATAGTTTCTATCTTATAGTTTCTATCACGTAGTTCTGCGAGCTAATTAAGTCCATAAAAGTTTGCGAGCCAAAAGAGCTATGTGGCTAAAACAGTGATTTAAATGTCGGATGCTAAAAGATCCGAATCACTCTTCTCTTCCGAGTTCCGAGTGATATAACTTCCCTTCCCATGACTAGTCGACTCGCTGCGGCTCGCCCACGGCGGTGCGTGCTCTTTGAATGTAAGGTTACCCGCTGTTTGATTTGATTTTCTTTAGAGAAATAGGCTGTACAGGTACAATTGGATTGGCTTTGTTTGGTGCTTCCAATATCTTACAAGTATGACCTATGACACCAGGTTTGTAGGTTAAGCCCACGCTACAGGTTCAAACTCCAGCTATTACTCAAATCTTCATGCCCTACCAAATAGTATAAAAAAAACTGATGGATGGAAGGAAATTAGTACACGTATCGACAATTGATCAGCTAAAGGAGCTATATCAAATAAAAAACATCCATTGATTTAATTATGGAAACTATTCTCTTCTCGATCTCGTTCAGAAGACCCATTGATGCCTTCCGCCCGCCTACCGAAACCTCAAGCAAGTAAAACATGCCTATTTTAACGCTTAAGACCGAAAGCTAAAAAAATCGTTAATCAATTATAATTCCAAAGATCTGTACAGTAGTTTTGTAAGTACATTATCAATGTTCGCCATGTCTACAAGTATTAGTTACTTACACACCAGTGTTTTATTTCAACTAAAGTACACTGTGTATTAGAATGACTTTCCCTGCCAATTTTATATTATTCATTTTGACGTTGTGTGGTAATATCTATCTTCTTCTTCTTCTATATATCTTCTTCTATTTATCTATTTTACTATAATAAAACTGAAGAATTGGCGTGTCCGTACATCGATTTTTTCAAAAAAACTGATTGTAGCTGATAAAGGGCGTGTAGCTGCTGAACACAAAAATACAAGTTTTGAAAAAAATGACCGTCTATATGTCTGTCTATCTGTCTGTCTGTTTGTACACGCTAATTTCTGGAACTACTGGACGGATTTTAATAAAACTTTACAATAATCACTACATAGTATAAAATAAAGTCGCTTTCTCTGTCCCTATGTCCCTCCCTTTGTACGCTTAAATCTTTAGAACTACGCAACGGATTTTGATGCGGTTTTTTTTTTAATAGATAGAGTGATTCAAGAGGAAGGTTTATATTATGTATAATACATGCATAATATACTGAAGGATAACCCACAATAACCATTTTCCCGTGCGGAGCCGGGGCGGGTCGCTAGTATAGTTTATACATCAGAATAACGCATAGGCTACTTTTCACCGCGGGAAAATACTTCTTTCCCACGGGAAAACCTGTTAACGCGGGCGGAGCCGCGGGGCGGAAAGCTAGTACTAGATAAAACATAAAGTTTATTCTCCCAGGTTTACCGAACAAAGTTTATAACCTGGCCACCGCTGTGGGCTATTAAAGCTAGACACAATATTAAGTAGTCAAATGGCCGGCACGCAGGCGCAGATCCCAAACGTGAAATATGGACACAACCGTGGCACAACCTCACTCTATGCTTTAGTCATTTGCAAACATTTGAATATAGGTAAGGTACAATCGAACCAAGTGATTCATGGCCCTTTTCGTTGATAATTTCATAGAAACCGTCAAAACAACAAGCAAAATTAGATTTAGTTATATTTAAATGTCAGAGTAAAGTATCTTAATATGTGGTATGTATGAGTCAACTGGTTCGACTGTACATAGGAAGCATAGTACAGTCACAGGCATAAGTAAGTACTTAACTTACTACACGCCACGATTACAAGAATTTTCGAATTTTAATTTTATAACCCTTTTCTGGGTTTTACTTTTAATTTGAATTGAAAAGTGGGTACAGTAAAATTGTTATAAGTTTTCCTTTGCCTTTCCCATAAGGGATAAAATAATCTAAAAAAAGGACAAAATTTTAAGTTATAAAATCTGGGCGGGGGGGGGGTGTCAATGAAGTCAAATTTTTAGGTTTTTCGCCAATATTACAGAAGCGGTGCGTTGTAGCAAAATATGATTAAGATGAAATGAAAGCTTATAATATTCTCTACAACTTTTACTTTATATGCATTTTTCATATTCCTAACCGTTTTTGAACTGGAATAAGTTTCTGAAGAAATTGCTTAGGCTCCCGCTCACGCACTCTACATTAGTTTATTGATCGGACTATAAACTCAATAATAAGAAAATTGTCGCCTTCTTAATAGCTTCCAGTCTATCGACAAACCACACTCAATAAACTAAACCTAGAAGCCAGTTTCAAATTGGCTCAAAATAGTTAACGATCTAGATCTATAGATAAAATCTGAATAGGACAATCAGGCTATGAATCGATGCAATCCGTTGGTGCGCTCTATTCTAAGTTACAGTCCAAACTTTAATATAAGTCCGCGGTCCATTTCTATACTAATCTATACTAAACTATAATATTATAAGGAGGAAAGATTTGTATTTTTGTGTGTGTGTATGTTTGTAATGAATAAACCCAAAAACTACTGAACTGATACCTAAAATTCTTTCACCATTAGCAAAGTTACATTCACCCTGAGTAACATAGGCTACATTTTTTTTTAACAAAATTAGGGTTCCTCACTAAAACTTCAATAATGTAACCCAAGGTGTAAAAAAATACCTAACATATTCCTAATAATTAAATGGGCTCCGAAACTACTGTACCGATTTTGGTGAAACTTGGCACAAAGATAAAATAGACCTTGGGAAATAACATTGGCTACGATTTACTACGGGAAAATTTCTCATTCCCATAGTCAAAAAATGGTAAAGCGGGCGGAGTTGGCACAAAGAAAGAATAGACCTTGCCGAAGAATATAGGCTAACTTCTACCGCGGGAAAATACCTAATTCCCACGGGAAAAACCATTAACGAGCCGCGGCGGGAAGCTAGTCGTTCATATGGGAATCGGAAAGGACGAAAGATTAATTCAATTTTGAATGTATGATATTTAAAATAAGAGCGCAGCTGTTAAATTAGGCGTAATTTCAGTCGAATATTTTCGCATGCTCATTAAAACTAGTGCGATCAACATGTTAAATTGATATTCGAAGTCTCTAGATTTTCATTCACAATCAACTGTCTTTTTTCGTTCTTAACAGCTGAAAAGGTATAATCTAGAATCGGCTCTAGTAGCGGACTAGCGCTGCGCAACCATTTGTAATTACTCAGGAGAGCTTATTATTACACATTGATTACTACTACTCACCCTCACTTAATAAACTCAGTTTTATGATGGTTAATTTATCATCAAGTCGTAAAATCTTCTACTTACCTTAAATTTTAACAGCCATAAATTTCGTTTATAATTTATTGTATGATCTGTTTAACATCGGATTATAGCTAAAATCCCGAGCCGTGGTGGTATCAAACATAAGTACCCATATATGGGCAGCATTCGCCTGAATGACCTAAAAGTAACTGCGTCCCTCTGCCCGTGTTTCAAGCATAAGTAAGTATGTGTCAAAATTTCACATCCTTTTTCAGGGACTGGAAATGTCTTTGTTTTTGTCAGGCCTTGATCAAAAAGTAAATTGTTTAGGATCTTCATGTTTTTCTCCATAGATGAACGACACTTTCGATTGAATGACCAATTATAGTTAGCTATGGTCTTTAGTACTTGCTTTGAATTCGAAAAAATGGCTTTGTTAAATCTTACTTCGAATAGAACCTTTTCCTAATCAGAGTCAGAATCAGATTTGTTTTGTTTTGGACATCACAACACAATAATTACAAACAAAAATACAGACTATAAACAACAAAAAGATACCTACGCATTGACATCTCCCTGCGTTGTTTTTGACTTTGAGATGATTGTAGTATTAGTAAAATTTAAAAAAATACCAAAATTATTCTAAAGTATTTAGCAACGTTTGTCTGACACAACAAAATTCAAAAATATTCAATTATACGGCCGAGCACTTGTTAACAAAATACTTTATTCAAGAGTATTTATGTTTACACAAGCAGCATTCAAGTTAATCGTGTAAGTGTCGTATAAGGGCCGCTTCCGATTCACCACATGGCCGTTTATCATGATGATCTCCGATTCAATGAATAAATTGACCATACAGCCGGCCAATTTCACGCCACCTTATAACTTTTGGATGCAATAATAGACCGTATTAAGTAGGAAAATGTTTCAAAAGATGTTTTATGCCATAATTTAAGTATCTTTATTAATTTTGTAAAAGGGAGATGTGTACGTACCGTACAAAGAGTAAAAAAAATACGTTTTTTTTTTTTTTCTTTTTTTTTAGAAATGTATTGTGTGAAATTTATTTTTAGCAGTTGCTGCAAAATATATTTTCAAAAATCCCGGGGGTGTTTTGTTGTTACTGGATATTCTATTCGCTTTTTAATTCTTATTTTTTGTTCACAGGTACGTAAATCAAACAAAAATAATTACAACAGTAACTGCCAAGTAAGTAACAAAACACTATTGTATAAACATAACAAACAATATAATTACTATCCTGTGCGTATTTTCATAACCAACTTTCCTTAAAATTTACTGGTAAGCTCGAACTGACGCATGTTTTGGACTAAGATCCTTCAATAGCAAATGGAAGAATGTAGACTTTTCGTTATAGAAGTTTCGGGTTGAATTATCTCCGGGATTCCCACAAAATATCTTTCTAAGATTTCCTCAGATTGGTTATCAAAATTTCTCGAAAGAGAGATGTTGCCTTTTTTATTCACAAATTAGTATATCAAGATTATTGCTTACAGGTAGAGTCTAGTTTTCATACAATTTCATAATAATATATAACAATTAACAAACCTTAAATGACAACAGTTAAACCTGAAAAAAAAAATGACTAAAAATCGCTAGCGAATCGTTGAACCACTCGATGATTCAAAAATTCTGGAACTCTTCTGTATTACGCCAATTTACTTACACTCTTGAGGGATTCAGAAGATAAGTAACAGTTAGTTTGCATCCGTACGCCATTATAGGCGTTAAAGTCCTTTGGTGTTCAGAATGTCGTGTGCAGACCAGACGAGCGTGGGCGTAAAATCCACATTTCTATGATGAATCGGTCGCCGGCGCCGGGCGTTACAAAATTCACAGCCATTTGCATACAGATACAATCCTTTAGGTGTGTACAGGATGTCAAAACTGAGGTTTGCTGTAAACCTCTACTACAGTCTGTGTCTGTAGCTATCCCTTGACTTTTTGGGAAGGTTTTGACTTTACAATTGGTTTTTGACATAATATCTATATTAATAATTTCGTCCAGGGGTACGGTAGACTCGATCGAAACCTTATATGAATAATAAAATATGAAAAAATATTGATTTCGAGTCGACAACATATATCCGCAAAATTCGGATTATAGAGAATTTCGTTAAATTCTAATGGCACTGACAAACAAATCGCAGTCGCCATGATTAACAAACTGCAGCCGCCATGGAAACATTGAGTGAATCATAACAAAACTAAATACTTTTCTTCAGTCGTTGACTTTTCGCGAAAATATTGTTTTTGACACTTTTTTATGATATACTCTTTGTTATAATGTGTTTTTTCACAAGTTTTTTCAGCAGTGATTTTATTTCTATCTTTAGAGGAGTAGTAGTTTGGTAGTATTTCGGTAGGTAGTTATTCCGTGATGAAAACCCGGCTTCGGTAGCTGTTCGTAAAAATTTTAGGCCATATTTTACGCCGAAAAACTTTTTCATGACTATTATGTCTTGGCCTATATTAGGATTGAATCTCAAACATTACTGTTTCTTCGAATGAATCAAAAACAAGGCTCAGTCTTTGACCAATGTGTGTGGCCGGTGATGCCTTATGGATCTGAGACGTGGTCGCTTACGGTGGGCCTCATAAAAAGGCTCAGTGTCACCCAAAGAGCGATGGAGAGGGCTGAGCTTGGAGTTCCTTGCGTATGATCGAATCAGGAATGATGAGATCCGCAGGCGAACCAGAGTCACCGACATAGCCCGAAGAATCGCGAAACTTAAGTGGCAGTGGGCTGGGCACATTGCACGTAGAACCGAGGGCCGTTGGGGAAAAAAGGTTCTTGAATGGCGGCCACGCGCCGGAAGACGTGGCGTGGGCAGGCCCCCTACAAGGTGGACCAACGATCTGGTGAGAATGGCGGGAAGCCACTGGATGCGGGCAGCGTGGGACCAATCGTTGTGGAGATCTTTGGGGGAAGCCTTTGTCCAGCAGTGGATGTCTACTGGCTGAAATGATAATGATGATGACAAGGAAACATATTTTTGGAATACGGAGTGCATGGTTTTACACCATTATCTTCCCGCCAAAGTAGAGACAGAGACTGAGTGCAAATAAAGAGGTTTACAGAGAATAAACCTTAAAAGTTATATGTTTTGTTAATTTATGTTGGTTAATTTTGAATGTTGATTTAAAATAAAAAATATTTGTGTAAAAACTATTGAAGTTTTTATTAACTATATTTAATAAACGAAGTGTAATAAACGAAGCTATACGAATCTATGCCTTGCTTAGGTACTTTTAATATTCCTTGAGAACCGATGACTTCAGAAATATCTACCTACATTTTGTACCTAGATGTGTACCTATTATGAGTCACATTTCACCCGAGCGAAGCCGGGTTTTCATCTAGTAGTGTTATATTACCTATTACCTATTCCCTGGAGTAACTCGTAAAACTTCCGTATAGGAACAGTTAGATACGTCAAACTCTACTACTAAACCAGGATTTACGTAAGGTAGGGCGTGATGTATCTATGATTGAATAACATAAAACATGTTTTTAATAATTTCGGAAGGTTGATGAATGTCAAATGATATCAACGTAGATCAATTACCCTAAAACAAGTTAACTATATTTTTTTGTTCTTTTTAAATAATATTCGATTGTTAGTTCATGACTTTTTCAGCAGGTGACGTGATATTAAAATTATATCGAGCCCGAGCTCAATTATATTTCTTATTTTCCGTTTTGATGCAAAAAAACATAAATAAATAATGTTTTGAAATTTTTATAAGTTTTCTCATGGTCTAAGAAAACAAGGTCTAACACTCCAACCACGTTACTAACACAAGCCTACGTCCTTGTTTTCTTAGACCATGAGTTAACTAAAGTTTACAACACCCCGTAGTCGTTGTGACTGCATTTGCAGCTATCGACGCGACGGGTCAAACCATTGTATTAATGTTTACTATTGTTTATGGTGGTCTGGTGGCGCACAGACCCATGTAAAGTGGCAGTTAATAACGTACCAAAGATATCGTAAACTTCAAATACTTATAAGATATCGTCAAGCTACGTAACTACTTTAAAACGTGTAATGTGGATCTATATTTTTTGTAGACGCTGTGCCGTGAAATGCAAAAGCCAGTGGCTTAGTGGTTAGTAGGACCGTTATTCTCATTCGAAAGGTGCGGGTTCGAACCCGGACACGAATTAACCAAAATATGTTTTATACTACGTTAATGCGACGACGTTCTTATGTATAATATAAAAATGAATCGCAAAATGTGTTGGTAAGCGCATAACTCAACAACGCCTGGACCAATTTTTCCAATTCTTTTTTTTTAATGTTCGTTGGAGTCCAAAGATGGTTCATACGGAGAGAAATTTAAAAAAAGGGGAAAAAAAATTAACGCGGGCGGAGCCGCGGGGTGAAAAGCTAGTGGTAAATAAAAAAGCCGTTCGGCAACCTCCTCACATATTTGAAGAACTTCAAAGATTGTGCCTGAAGTTGAAAAACATGTATTGAGCAAGCATATAGTCAACTAAGACCTGTTCATACTGAATTCGGGGTAAGATCGAGCCTCTCGGTACGAACAATATATGAGCTGATGTTTATGAGGAGTGCTGAAATTAGAATCTAGAAGCCTTATAATCCAGTTTATATTAATGCCGAGTGTAAGAGACACTTTCTAAGGCATCCATTGTTTTCACATCACAAATGCATCTAGACACCAGCTTATGAATCTAGACTTTAGGCTTCACAGACAACCTCATCACTCATGAAAACGTTTTCATTAATTTTATTTTTTAATCTTTTCAACAATGTTTGACGGCGACTTCGTCTAGACAAAGCTGACCAAACAAAGAAGACATTGATAGTAATACTGGTAATAACTGCGATTCCGGCAAACACGAAAATTGTATCGGCGCATTCTATTAATTTAATGGAATTAGTCACGATATTTTTTTAAATGGGTAACATCTAATTAATAGTCAACTTAAAACTAACTCTATTAGATTTCATAAATCAATAGACTCAATGATGATGTAAAGGTGCGCCAATTACTAAAGATTCTTTTCGGAGAAGCGATTGTTTAAATTATTGGAACTTTGTTAAAACGTAAAACTTTAATGTCTGTGTACGTAATGCTATTTTGAATTGTAGTAGGTATATTAGTAGAGCGTCGGTGGCCAAGTGGCTAGGGCTGTTGACTTCCATTCGGAAGTTCGCAGGTTCAAGCCTCGGCACGTACCAATGTGTTTTCTATTTCTGAATTCATATGTACGTTTATTCGACGCTATTACGGTGAAGGAAAACATCGTGAGGAAACCTGCAAACACCTGCGAAGAAATTCAAAGGTTGTGTGTGAAGTTGACCAACCCGCACTGGGCCAGCGTGGTCGACTAAGGCACCCTGATTTCAGGTTAGGCTCGAGCCCCTCGGTGGGGACATAATATGAGCTGTTAACAGGTATGTTTATTCAAAATTAATTTAAATTTTAATTCTGGAGTTTGTTCGGGCTGAGCCGCGGCTGGAAGCTAGTACAAGATAAAGACACTACGTTTCAGATAAATATGAGGGACTGTATTGTTTTCTTTGTCATGGTTAGTGGACCTACACCAGAATCGTTACTATTAGCCTCCTTGCAAAACATCAGCATTAGAACGTCACGCAGTAACGAACGCGCATGATTGATGCGCGTTCGCGGCGCGTGGGCGGTGCGCTGAAAATGCGCGCAAATTATACGTGCGCGCGGCCGTGATGAGCAGTCATTTATTGGGTTTCGAATTTCGAATACCTATAATAGTTACGTTATTTTCATGCTATTATTTGTTGCGCATCAAAACTGGTTTGGTATTTGATATTGATCACTAGTTTACGAAAGGTGATGCGCAGGCATTATTAATTTGACTGGAAATACGGATTTTCCTTCGTTAGCTTTTGTGTTAACCTTAATATTTTTCTAATTTAGTCCTGTCTATGGTGCCTGCTGCCAGCCTTTGCCTGTTATCATCTAATTCTACACTATTTTGTCTTTTAAAATCATTTAACGGCTGGAGTATAAAAACGAAGTTAATATACAGACAAATATGCAACTTAAAATATTAGTAAGATTATAAAGCTCTAAAAGTTCTATCTAAATGTAATAAAATTTATTAATAAAGTAAGCTCACTACTTACTGGGCAGTCTATAAATAGTGCTTCAAATTTAATAGCTCATCGCATGCGCCTCCGCCGCGCCGTTGTTAATGATCCGCGAGTCTATTCCACAACTAGAGTTTTACCACAGGTATATCAATTAATCCTGAAACTATGGTGCTCAAATATTTTTAGCGTACCAAAAATTTTTCGAAGCTTCACCGAAAATTCGCGAGAATTAAATTTATAGAAGTTTAATTTTAAACAATTTGTTGAATTCATGGTTTAGTGATGGAAATTCTCTCATATAAATAACCCTCTTAATCTAAGTTGCCCATCATTTATTTTATTTGGGAACAGAATAGGACGGGAGATTAGCGGTTTGAGTTTTCAATTAATGATATTTAGGGAATTACCCGATTATTTTTGTATTTTTACTTCAATTTAACAAATAAAATCGTAAATGGTAGATATTATATTATTATTATTATTATAATATTTCTGTTAGCGATAAAATATGTAAGACCTTTTTAGGGTTCCGTAGCCAAATGGCAAAACGGAACCCTTATAGATTCGTCATGTCTGTCTGTCTGTCTGTCTGTCTGTCTGTCCGTCTGTCCGTCTGTCCGTCCGTCCGTATGTCACAGCCACTTTATTCCTTACATCAGCGTGCGTCTGCAGGGCTTAGATTAACCCTCCATAATTTATCTATAACCATCATTATTTAGTATTTAAACTTAATGAGAATAATTTTAATCAGATGCTAACGCAGATAATTTGTTGGAAGAGGTATATACCTAGATATGTAGGCACATAAAAATAATGTAATTAATTACTTACAAAATGTATTGAACGCACTATAAAATAACCGTAGCTAACTATAAAATAATTTTATAACTTTGAATCTTGCTTTCACAGCTATAATACTAAATAATAGCTATTTTATTAATTGAATTGGTTTTCATTATCATCAGCAACAGAAGAAAGTACGTCCACTGCTGACAAAGGTCTCTGCTACAACCAGTAACGATCGGTCCTACTCTACAAGCATTAAATGGCTTTTCTTAACCCCATAACAGATAGTCGGTCCACCTTGTGGGGGATTTTAATCAATATAATAAGTGGGGGAAATTTATAAAGGATTTGTTTTTTTTTATTTCCTTATTGTTAAATGGCTATTTTATGCAAGAATATATTTTATGTTTTTGATGTAGAATAGTCCAGCGTTCTGGTAATGACATTTCCATGCTACACGGCTGTCCATCCGTCTCTCGGATAGTTTTTATTAACTGTTCATTGATATCATAACACCATCACTGTTGCAGAATTACAGTAATGTGTTGAAAATCGAAAAATTATTATTTATCAGTGATTTTGCTATGATATTGTTATAAAAAAAAAACATTAAATACAAAAAATATATTAAAATTGAAAATCCGATCAAAATCTTATTTACTCGTAATTTATCAGACACTAAGAATGGTTATGTTTAGTCTTTAAGTATTATTAAAATTCACGACAAGTGAAATAGCTTTGTTGTTCGAACTTATTAAGAACTAGCTTTCTTTCTGTTTACTGTTTTTTCCGTGAGAATGAGGTTTTTTCTCGCGGTAAAAGCCTATGTTTAATAGTGAAAGAATTTTTGTAATCTACGCAATAGTTTTTGAGTTTATTCATTACACAAACATACACATACGCATAAATCTTTCTTCTTTATAATATTAGTATGATATATAGGTATCCTATGAAGGTATCCTATATGCCTCTAAAAAAATATGATCGTTAAAACCTTTATACGAGATACATTACAGTATATTTGGAAACTGAGTAAATAATTATGAATACAAATTGTATAACAAAAAACTAACTAGCAACATAATAAGGTGTTCTGCCTAATAAATCACAATCATAGCTAATACTCCTTCGCTTCGGGCCACAGGTCAATTGATACTTTTGTAACTTCTTAATTTTGCCGCATTAAATTACATGCTAATGACTTGTATGGCCATTCATTATAACACAACCAAATTGAAAACGTATCAGCTCCGGAAAATGGTATTCAATTAATATTTGTGCCATCATCACCACATTTCTATTTTGGTTTTGAAATGTTGTTTGTTTAACTATGTTATATTTATTATTTTAACTTTAAAGGTAAACAATACATTTAGTTACAAAATGTAAGTAGTTTTAATATTTTGAAAGGGACCTAATAGAATGATAATATGAAAATATAGTTTAGTACACCTGGATTTTAAATGGTTTCTTGGATGGGAAATGAAATTCGAATATTTACTTACAATTAATTTTACACGAACTATTCACCAACTCTTACTGATTTACATTACATTCACAGAGAGATAAAATTAAATTAGTAAATTAAAAAAAAACACAAACCCTCCATTTATTTGGCATAATTTATCTGTTTAGTATTTGTGTAGAATTGTATTATTTTATTTAGCGCAAAAGTCGTAGCTACACTACTAAGCTGTAAGAGATTTTCGGCTTGTAATTTCTATTATATACTATTTAGTATCTGAGTACTATTTTATATTTCTGTGTTTACGCTAAACCGCGGTAAAAGTTGAAAAATAGAGCACATCATATATTTTAATTGGAATTTAAAAATGACGATATTCATTCCGAATTATTCATATCTGGTCCTAAACTTTTTACCATATAGTAAAAATACAGCTAATTTCCAAATTATTAAACAAACGATTGATTCCAACTCTGAAAGCCAAATCATTTACAGAGTAACAACAATTTCGTCATTAAATAGTGGCACTTGATTTAATACCAGCTTACGGGTGGCCTGCCCAGTCTAATGGGTTAAACTTTATGCTCATTGGTCAGTTCATCAATCTCCTCTCATTACTTTACTATTTCCATTGATTACGATTGAAAACGAACTATCAATTAAAGCTTAGTAAATCCGAAAACGACAGTGGTCTACTAAAGACAGTTCTGCAGTTTTATAGTGTCACAGAACCAGTTTAAAAAACATAGAATGCATTTGCGGAAGGCCGCCATTTCCAGGCAAACACTAGTAATAATAAAAAGGTTACGAAAAGTTTTAGAATATTGTCGAAAACCTCTTTCTTTTTCCCAATCTCCGAAACTATATAAAATAGGTCTTATATAAAGGTTACTGTAAAACTTTAAGAATTAATTCAAACTTTTCATGATCCCCTTTGACAAGTTACTTATACTGAAACTTTATTCTTGCTTTTCTATAATTGTAAAACTATCCTAAAACATTATAAAAATTTAATTGTAATTTATATTTACAGTCTGCTTCAGAAATTTTCAATTAACTCACTGAAGTATAAGTATCTAAAACTTTAAACATCTGTAAATCATGAGAAAGTAACTGCAGTTTAAAATGAAATCAATATAACATTGCAATTATTTGAACTAGAGCTTTCCTCTCTTTCTAAAATGGCTATCTTTATAGCCATCTTTCTTGTTTACCCATGCTTAACCAACCTCAATATTGATGGCGGAGCTCCAATGACATCTCAGTCGACTTTGTGTTGTACCGGCATTGCTGGCAATTGCAATAAATATTGCGAGCCTGGCAACATTTCCCTGGCAATAGGCATTACTTGAAATTCGATAGGCTGCGTTCTGAATGCCTCGAGAAGTAGAAATCAGACTCGATAGATTAGATATAGAAACGGTTTACTATCAATTCCTAATAAAACTAAGATACAATTAAACATTTGTAATATAAAATATCGATGAAGGAATCTTAGGTATAAATTAAACCTCTAAGCAAAAAGCAATAAGCCAATAACGCCGCCCATTAGCACACGTGTATTGTTGTTAACTGAATTTTTTGTAATTTATTACAATAAAGTATATTCTATTCTATTCTACCTCTAGTTGACTTTTGATGTTTATTTTTACTATATTCTTCTAATCTTTTTGTCACAGTAAAAGCGTTGAATTTAAGAAAATGTCATGAATTATAAAATCATAAATACTTGGCGAGAACTGAAGAAACTGACTCCATCCGAATGGTAAATAAAAGCTGTAGTTAATCGTCACCAGAGGTCAGTGGCGCATCTCTATCAAAAAGAATAATAGATTATCCTCTCTCATTTCTATTAATTTTAAACGTGGCTATCTGTATGAAAACAAACAGAACTGGAATATCACGTGCTAATGAGTCGAAATTTATGGAGTTCTGTGATACTCGTACAATAAACTTGGTGCTAGCAAGAGCTATCAAAGGCCTATAGTACAGCAAATTAAAATTTATTCCACACTCAAATCTATGAAATAGTTTAAATCTTTGTTTAAGTTTCCAAACTGAACGTATAAATGTTAGGTTAGGTTAAGTTTTTATATACGCTCAATAATTCTACATTTGACTAGCAAACAATAACGTTCGATCAAGTATGAAAAAAGATGTTTAATGCAAATCGCAATGTCATACATACATGCAAAAATAAACTGCAGCAGCGATAAGGTGACCACACGTAACATCTTCATTATGGAAATAATACCGTCTCAGGTGGCAAAAAACCTATCAAGCTGTATCTTTCTCAATTTTCGAAAACAATCGGCTCGAAATTCCAAATTTAAAAGCAACGCGCGAATGATGAATGTGCCCGCGCGCCACAATGACCGTATTAAGCGCGAGCGCACAAAGAAGTTTTGATTTATTACTTCATCGGGACCCCTTTGAATTATTTTCGGTTGTGTTCGGGTCATCTCGAGCCTCCCACTCACGACCTGCCCGCAGCTACTCAATGAAGACATCGCATTCAATGTGAACATAAATCATGAATCGAGAAGAAATTCCCTTATTGTCGGCGTGAACTGAAATGTTCGGCGCGGCAGAAGCATATTGATGTGCGTCCTTGAATAGGGCTGTGCAATTAGTTAAGGAAAGCTTTTATATTGAAAAAAATCTCTTGAATTCATATCGGGTTATTGCCACTGCGATAACTTTATTAATTATTCATGATTATCAAAATTTGCAATCGTGAAATATCGAAGATATTTTTTATATAATCGAAGGCTTTACCTATCTTTATTAAATCCGATTACGAGTTTCTCATTTGTAAAAAAGAAGATAACACGAGATAGGAAGATAAGGAATATGAAAAGACCAACCAACCCTATCAAGAAAAATGAAACAAATTGAGTTGTTGTTGATCACGCGCGTATCGTCGGCGCCTACGCACGGCCTCGCGAGCCGCCGCCATCGGACATCACCGGCTGGCTATGCAGCCGCTGCTGCTGTAATTACTCACACGGCGAAGATGAGACAGACAGCCGTGGAATAAGGAATTACTTGCAAAAACTTGTGCAAGAAGACACAAAGCAAAAAGCTTCGAAAGTATTCAATACTTTCGAGCAGTATACTTTCAATGCATTAAATCAAAGCGCCTTTTTCTATTACTTGTCTCATCTCTCCGACTTTTCTCTCGGTATTAGACTTTATCGCTGTAAAAAGTAACTTAGTGTCGAATTTCCAAAAAAATCTGCTATGTTTTTTTTGTTTTTCCTTTTGCATAAAAAATAACATATATCAAAATGTCTAACATTCGAACTAAAACGCATTAAGTAAACTTTCAGACTAAATGGTATCAAATAACGTTACAGTCAAAAGTTACTCTTCTAAACTCTTACTAGTCCTATGAAACATTAAAAATGAGTGCAATAAAATTTAAATAATTAATCAAAGACCTGACTGGTAAAAATCCTTTTACTATTTTCTCATTGCAATTTTTATTTAAACATATAAAATATAGTTATTTTGTGACCCTTACTTAAACCCTTTATTTTGATACCCAATTCAAAGTCAAGTTTGAAGTAAGAAAAAATTAAGACACATTACCGTCAAAAATTATTCATAATAAGTATGTCGATTATAATATAATAATAATAATATGTGGGACATCTCACACACGGCCATCTGACCCCAAACTAGGCAGAGCCTGTACTATGGGTGCATGGGTGTATTATTTATATAATACACCCATATATACAACATCCAGACACAGGGCAAACACAAGTGCTCATCACACTTCCAGACACAGGGCAAACACATTTACCCTGGGCGGGATTCGAACCTGCGACCCTGTGCTCAGTAGGCAGACGTACTACCAACTAGGCTACGGGGCCGTCAAATTTTTATTATTATTTAGATTATTAAAAATATTGATATACGAAATTATACACACATACAAAAGGGCGATTGCGAACCGTTCAACGACACGGCCGTGTCGTTGTCAGGAGGAAATCCCTCTGAGGGACGAAGAGGAGCTGAAAGAGGGTCCAAAGAGGGTCATAGAAGAGCACCGAAGATAGCAATGAGAGTGAAAACATAGACAATTTCATTTACCTCGCTGTTTTTTCTTGCTCCATAGACGTAAACTTATTGTCAATCGACAAAAAATATAAAAATATCGTATTGAAGCAATAATTGATGGAATGATTGAATTATTAGACAAACCATACTGCTCTATCCCTTGAAAGTGTATTATAAAGTATATTTATAATGTATTGAGGAAGTGAGGAAGATTTTCCGCAGTTGTTTAATACCTGGCAAATTATCAGTAGGTACTCAATAAGCATGGGGCACCTTTCAGAATAATGTACTTTCTTTTTAAATCACTCCTAACTTTTTTGAAATCAGATATAATATGCTTTTATAGTAAATTTTATGTGTATAGGTTGGTACTAATAAATAATGATTCCTTTTCTATTCCTTGAAATTATATTTGTAATGCATTGTATCCCAAGACATTGTTTCCCTATTCCCGAGTTCATCAAAGGGTACACGTGCTAAAAAAGGAACCGTGCTGCCCATACCTGGCATGGTAGCAGTTCTAAATAAGCAATATATTTTCCTTTTAATATATTTAAAGTACACATAATGTACTTTCTTTTTAAATCAACCCTAAGATTTGTGAATTCTGATAAAATATGATTTTCTAGTAAATTTTGTGTATAGATAGGTACTAATCAATTATGATCTATTTAAACAATCTGACCACAACCGACCAAGGGAATAACTTCAATATCTTTATACATGTAAAATAAAGGTATAGATAATTGCCTTTGTTCGCAAAAAGACTGATACTCAAAAAGACACGATTCTCATAGACCCGACCCTAGTAGGTTTCTTATTTCTTTGATCAGGCTTTACATACCTTTACATACTAAATCAGATTAAGAAAAAAACAAGAACAGGTGTAATGTTAAGTAGTATATAATATTATACCAGTTATAATTTTTACAAGTAAATACATACATTAACAATAAATTATTTGTTGTTACTAGTCTTGTCCTGGAGCTATAAGATTTAATAATATTATCTTTTATTTTTCAACCATTAGTTTTCGGCAATAATAACCGCCACCAGATACCACATAAAACGTTGAGTTCGCGCATATTGGCCGTCCTCAAACAATTTTTTTTTCGTTTTGTAAACCGTTCTTTATTGGTTTATTGTATTCTGTGTATCAATTTACATAGATTGGTGCAAAAGGGGTATCAAAATACTAGATACCTAGTTTTCCAGTAAAAGCGGTTTGTTTTTCATCATGAAACGGTAATGATATTGGTACGAATGGTAATTTTTATATATGAATGGTAATTATATTTACAGTATAAACTATAAGGAAAATTACTTGTAAGTGAAATCAAAGATTTATTATACAAATATATATTTTTATTTCTTCTTGTTTTTAACGCCCACGTCCATATAAAATGATTAATATGCTTTAAAAAAATTTTTGTGTAAAAACGAGTACCACTTATATATGACATAATTTAATTTTATATTAATTATTACAATAATAGAATTATACCTATATTGTTAGAGGACACCTATTATATTGCTACTATGTACAGGAATGCAAATAAATAATCTTATCTAATCAAATATTTCGAGGGTAGATTTATTATAAAATTCATCTCAGTTGAATTATTTGTAAATGCAGGGTAGGTGGTTATAATCTAAGCAGTTTAAAGTTGGTGTAGTAGGGTAAGCGATCAGTAGATCTGTAGCAGCCATAGTGATCGGTTGGCTGTCTGATTGATTGTGATTCTGGATGAATATTCTGGTTATAAATAAATGTCATAAACCATGGTAATTCGTCCAAGTCATAAACAACATTTGACAGACAAGAGGCTGAAAAGAGTTTCATTATTCCTCTTTTAATATGGGAGAACCTCCGCCACAGATGATTAAAATCAGGGATCCTTTCAACAATTAGTGAGAGCCAGATCATGATTACACTTGAAATCTTGTATAGTTTATTAAACAACTAGCTTTTTTAATTGATGCAGATTAGGCACATACTTTGGTTCAAATAACAGCGAATGACAGTTTATAATTAATATAAAAGAATAATAAAAAAAATGGTTTGTCTAATTTTTAGTATGATATTGATACAATCTTCTTGTTGTCGTCGGGAGATACTTTGTTACGATATATTCCCAAATTAAACAGAACCATGTGTCTAAAACATAGATACGCAATTGACTAAAACTCTGAGTGTGTCTCTGCAGTCCTCTGAAATCTCCTGTCAGTGGCTGACAGGAGATTTGAGAGGGGGAGGACAAGGCCATGGACTAGTTTTTATATTTTTATATTTTTGAACCGGAAATCGACTGACAGAAGTTTGATGGAATTTATTCGATAATTCAGGCAAATTTTACAATAATACCTATAATGTTTTAACTTATTTAAAACTTTGAACGGTACATTGACTTTTTTGTCTTTAATAAAATATTTATCGCAACATTTAAGTCCATAACAAGATGATTCAGAAATCAAACCTCCATATTGAAGATCTTAAATATAATTTCTGTGTCATAGATTATGATATAGCATCAACTGGCAGACAACGTCATACAATATTTATTTACTTTCGGATACAAAAACATAAATATTAAATTGATACTTTTAAGCCATAATTATAATTAAATTGCAATAATTGTTACACATAAGTTTAATATAATCAAAAAGAATCACGATATGGGAAGTTCAAACTAAAAATAACAACAACAGCTGAAAAAAAATAAAGCATTTCTAATGTCTTTGCTCAAAGCCTAAAGCGTTTGGAATTATATAAAATTATTTATTTATTTAACCATTATTGTACACAAAAAAGAAGAGGACACAACACGTACCTACTGCTTATATCCAAGGAAATGTCTTACAGCAGACCAAGGAAGCAAGAGAAAAGTAATCACAGAAAAGCGAAACAGAGACGTGCACAATAAACTCGTCTACGGCTTAAAATAACTCTGATAGTTTCATACAAGGACGACGTTAAAATTGTAATTGATTTGATACGTATTGTTTGTTTCCCTGAAAGAAAGACTGTGTAAAACCTTACTTTAAATATATTTATATCACTAATTTAAAATTGTATAATGTACCTATATTTGTTTCGTATAGCTTTGTTTTTGTAATTAAAATACGAGTATTAATAAATCAGTCTCGTTTGCTTTATTTCACAAAATCTACGAAGGGTATTTTCATACTTTATGTAAGGAAAAAAAATATTTTTAAGATAATTCTCTAGACAGTTTATAAAGTAGGTAAAAATAGGCTAGGCCTTTTTCTTATGGATACATCTTTAAGAAAAATCATACTATATATATATATATATTATTATAAAGTAGAAAGATTTGTATTTGTGTGTGTGTGTGTGTGTGTGTGTGTGCTTGCGTGTGTGTGTGCGTGTATGCTTGTAATGTATAAACTCAAAAACTACTGAACCGATTTCGAAAATTCTTTCACCATTAGAAAGCTACATTCACCCTAAGTAACATAAGTTACCTTTTACCCCGGGAAAATGCCTCATTTCCACGGAAAAGATGTAAACGCGGGCGGAGCCGCGGCGGAAAGCTAGTTCATTAATAATGATTAAGATCTTTAGGAGAAGTCACGTATATTCAGTATAATATAATTTCAAGTAAAATATTGCACGAAACCTAAATATTTTATGAGATATTAACATTTATAATGTCGTTGGTGGCACGGATTATGGCAGTTTGTAAGACTCATTTTCCTGCGGTCACGCTGCACATAATACTGGATTTTTTTATACAATATTCATTTTATACGTTAAATATATCCTCTATTTTCAAAAACAGTCATCACTTTTAAGTATTATTCATTTTTAAATTAAGGAGACTTATCTCTCGACACGGCTTATAGTGACAGTTTCGAAATCAGCTAAAATTTGCTAGGCCTTTTACTTACAGATATATCTTCAAAACTACTTCATGAATAAGATCAAAATTTTAAAGAGATGTCACGTATATTTTTAAGTTCTAGTATCAAGTACAATATTACTTCAGACTTGAATAATTTTAAAGATATTAACATTATATGTCGATGGTGACACGGATTATAGTAGTTTGGTAGACTCGTTTTCCTTCGATCACGGTGCCAAAACTACAAAACTTTTAGATACAATTTTTGTTTAGCACGTAAAATATATCCCGTATTTTTAATATCAGTCATTAGTTTTAGTATTATTCAAGTTTTTCAATGAAGGAGATGAATCTCTCGACACAGCTTGTGAAGTCTGCAGAGACAGAGGTTGAAATTTGCGAGACCTTTTTTCTAACGGATATTATGAGAAGACGGCTTTATAAATAGATCTATTTTTTTGTAAAAATGTGTCATATATCCTGTAGTTTTAGTATCAGTCATCAGTTTAAGGTAATATTATATATTTGAAGAGAAATCGGTCCCGACGACAAAGCCACGGCACCAATTGTGGTGCCGTGGGTTTGTCGTCCATTTTTTTTTAATTTAACTTCAAAATCAATTTGTCGATCGTGACATGAGACTTCAGAGGGTCAAAATTTGGGCGCGAAACAGAAAGAAGAACACCGGAAACCAAAGAGATTTGAAGAGCCAGCTTCGCTTTAGATAGAGGGAGCGTTAAATATCCGCAACACTTCATGGAGAGCTATCCTTTTTACTCTTATGACAGTTTTGCATGTCAGAGTGATACAAACGTTGTTTTGACAGGACGTTAAATTTCAAGTTGTATGTCATTTTTCGAATTACTAGGGATGGGGTCTAGTTAAAAACATCGATATCGATAGATACAAGGTATTAGTAAAATATATACCTAACGCAAATCTTTCGGTTCAGGTAGAGTTCTTAATGAAAATTAAATAATTTGTACAGATATAGGAACTACTCGTGCACTCTCTACGTTTAAGTAATAATCTAATAATTTTTGATATTGTATGGTGTTAGTAAGGGAGCTATATTCCACCTACAAATTATTAATGCATAAAATTACCTGTGAATAAAAAAAAAAACGAAGTTATTAATTACACTACACATTTCATAAATTAATGTTTCTTATTCAATTATCTTTCAAAATTGGAAATATTTAGTTTTTTATTTTTGTTTATTTGATGATATTTGATCATATCTACACAAATATTATAAAGAGGAAAGATTTGTATTTTTGTGTGTGTATGATTGTAACAAATAAACTCAAAAACTACTAAACTGATTTCAAAAATTCTTTCATCATTAGAAAGCTACATTCACCCTGAGTAACATAGGCTATATTTTATTTTCAAAAAAATTAGGAATCCTTACTAAAACTTCAATAATGTAACGTGTAAAAAAACCTAAAATATTCCTTATAATTGCATGGGCTCCGAAACTACTGAGCTGATTTTGATGAAACTTGGTATGAAGATAGAATAGACCTTGGGGACGGACATAGGCTACTTTTTACTGCGGGAAAATACCTCATTCCCACAGCAAAGACTGCAAGCGCGGGCGGAACCGTGGGACGGAAACCTGGTATCAGTACCAATGAGCTTGGGGTACAGTAATATAAAAGATTCTGGGGTGATAAAGGTTACCTTATACCGCGGAAAATTCTTTATTCCCACGGGAAAAGTGGTAGGGTGGGTCAGAAGTTTTGATGAAACTTGATACAGAGATAGAATAGACCTTGGGAAAGGTAACAGACTACCTGTAACCGCGGGACAATAGCTTATTCCCACGGGAAAATGGTAGTTCGGGAGGGAATTTTTGGTGAAACTTGATACAGAGGTAAATTAATTTAGATTTTGGGATGAACAACAATTTATTTTGCTGCCACAGTTTCGGAGACTAACTCGTACAAACAGATAAACATTTTTTTTTAAACTGGATTATGTTCTATATCACGTTTTAAATTCCCTTGACCCGGTTTTTATAATTTTCTTTTCTATGTACAGATTTTCGACTTCTACATTTTTATTATACATATAGACGAACTTAACATGTTTTTATTTGAATTTATTCTTATTGAGTTAAAAAAAAGACTGTCGACAATTTTTTTTTATTAAACTGTTTTATATATGATACCCTTTTTATTTTTCATGTGGACATTTAGTAATTGATTCTAACATCTAAAGGTAGCCTTTATGTTACTCAGGGTGAATGTAGCTTTCCAATAGTAAAACAATTTTTGAAATGGGTTCAATCGTTTTTGAGTTTATTCATTACAAACATACACACAAGTATTGGTGAATTTTGTGCTTGTGAAACTTAAAAAGGGCTTAACTAGCAGATAATTATTTAAAAAAGCAAACAGAAATATTTTAGATTTACAGTTTTATTAATAAAAGATCACATATTACATTTAAAGCTGAAAAGTATTCATACAGTAGGACGTAGTTGGTAGGGCACACCACTTCTCTGAATCTACTTTTTCTCAATAATATGTACTTCTTTTTTTTTTATTGACCTATGCTTGAGTCGAAAAAGCACGACGAATCAAGCTTCATCGGACTTGCGGGGATAATTTTCACGTTCTTCTTATAAGAAATCTGAAAAAAAAAGAAAATGAAGTTATGTAGATTTTTTAAATAATAATTTTAAAGGCTGACCAAATACATCAAAACCCTGTTCCGGGAATACCACAATATGTTATAATAAGTTTTACAGAGGTATTTTATTTTCCTTGTTTACAACTCAAAAGCTTTTTCGATAATTTTATCGACTATGTTTTTCCAACCCTATTATAACCTTTTTGTACAAATATTATTATTGGAAAATATAGCGAAATTTGATTAATTAGATAAGATTAATCAGTTGAATTAGTTTTATTACATAATTTAGTGTAGTTTTGGATTATATGCTACAAATATTATGACGAAAATACATATAATAAACACAAAAACACAGCTTACCTTTGAAAGCTGATCACATCGGGTCTATTTCCTTGCTTTTGATGCGTGATTTACACATTTTCACTATGCACGACATAACTTTACATTTTAAATTACACTATATCTCAAAATTTGTTACTAATAATCAAGATAAAACGGAAAATTTTATTTTTGAAATTGAATCCAAACGTAAACAATTTGAACAACTATAATACGACTATACTAAAGATGACGCAATTTTTGACATTTGTCACTTTGAAAACTTGAAAGACTAGCGACTCAAATTTTGTTGCATAGTTTGTAGCCAAAGGGTACGTTTTTGACATTTGACAAAGATTTTCGGGGTACAATAAACACTTGACTAGGCTCTCTCTATCTAAAGCGAAGCTGGCTCTTCAAATCTCTTTGCCGGAAACCTCCTGAAATGTCGTTAAATAAGGACAGAAAAATGTATGACGTCAATATATCTCTGAAAGGTATAGTTTTTAAAACATTAAATCTCCACAGATTATCGAATCAACTGCTATAACTTTTACACAACCACCCATCAACATATGACTAGAAGCAATGTTTCAGTGTAATAGTGTTATTGTGTCATTTTATATTGTCATGTCTTTTAGTGCATACTCCTTAGCAATGTTCGCTTTGGTCAGAGGGTGCGTGTCAAAGTTTATTTCAGAAAATGACATTGACATGTTTACAAAAAAGAAACCTCAGTAAACCTCATAAGATCCTCAATGAGCCTCTTCTGGCCCTCAGTTACCTCACAACTGGACCTCTCCCTCCGACAAACCTCTTGACAACGACACGGCCGTGTCGTTGAACGGTTCGCAATCGCCCTACATAATACTCGTACACTCAAAAATTCCCTACTTCGGTGTTCGGGTAATTATAGCCCATTTGGTTTGGTTTGTACGAGTTTTCGCATATTCACTCCATTTTCGTAGACACCGAAGTTGATTGATAATGCACTTATGATGTCTACATCAGCAAGGCTTCTTCAGAAATGTCAAGGAGGGGAAGATGTGAAAGGAAAGGGCTAAGAGTTCTTTTGAATGACTCTTTAATTTTATTAATTTCTTGTGATATTTCGACATTGTTGGTCGTAATAAAAGGCGCCTTCTGGGTGTTGATTAATTAAACTTACAGAAAAGTGTAGTTGAATAAGAAAACTGAGGTATAAGTCCGTTTATATAACTAATTTTCTACTTGTTCACGTCTATTAATGTGTAATAAGTAATTCTCGTAAAAAAAAATTACCAATGATATTATTAAGTATCACTTTTTGATTAAATATTATCTGCTAAAATACGAGTATCGAGTATCGAGTGTGTACATATATCGGGACAGCAAGTAACATTGTAATATAACGTTTATGAGCAAAAATACTGCGGAAGATTACTCTCATTCCATTTAGTTGTAAAACTGAATTAAGCGGTACTAGAAGTCAGATAAAGAACATGTTTATACATAAATAGGTAAGTATCAGGTTCATCATAAATAAGTAAATGGCAATAACCGTTTTTAGTAGCTATTTACTTCTATAACCAACATTGTGGTTAAGTACCTACAGATTTTTAATATCGCTCTACCATACCTGAATATACCTGCATTTTAAGTATTTCTGACAATCGGGTGTTTTCGTGTTGTAACCGTATTAATTCAGCAGACAATGGCTTACAACTAGGAAGCGAGGTTAGAGCGGGCTATCAAGTTATCGATGGAGTGGACAGGGGGCAGTGTCGCGTGCACTGTTGCCACAGACTAGTAAAACATAGACCTGCCTACAGACACCTTGCATAATTATATTTATGCAGGCGTATTATGATAAATCTCGGCCAGGAGTTAAGTCTGAAGGAATAAGTTCAAATTTTAAATTGTAGAACAATAAGTTTGTAAAATCTTATTGAAGATCGATGTTCATTATCAGCTTATTTATGTCCCGAACGAGGGTACTGAGCTTGCCAAATAGGGATGTTCCGTTGTGCCCTTTAGTGGTTTCGTAGATTTTTTTTCTGTTTTAGCCATCATGCTCGCTCCACTTTAGCAAACAAAGCAGTGGTAAAATGGAACCATTCATAAAATTGTAGAACCTCCTAATCACTATAAGAACACTATGAATCATGCAAAATTTACCAGATTTGCCACCAGGGGCACACTGCCGGTGTTTAGTGGAGCAGTCTCATTGTATTTTTTTTTGAAAATTTTTGATGTTTACCCCGCTAACCTTCAAATTAACTGCAATAGATACATGAGAGCAATGAAAGCCCCGTCAGATATAACTCTATCTTCGATTTAGCTCATTACTAAAACGCTCGGGAGTCCAAGGGTGGGCTATCTGTGGCTTTTGCCGTTGTGCCCTGCTTGCATACTTTCACCGCCCGCTTCCCGATGCACCGATATGCCGCGTTTGCCTCCTCGCATGCCAGTGGACGGTTTAGCAGCTGGCCTAGGTCCACCCACGCGTCAGTAATCTTTACTGATTAGGCGACCACGCTAGTTTGTAGAAAGCCGACTCTCTGTTAGGTTTATTCATGCGATTACGAAGATACATTGCATACTTAATGCGCTCGGCTTGCCGTTAAATTTAATAATTTAGCGTTTATGTGTTTTGCATTTAGGATTTTACTCCTAAGCGTGAAAACGACAGATCTTATTACATACTAGCTGTCCGCCCGCAGCTACGTCCGCGTTGTTTTTTTACTTTCATGTGTACAGTTTCCCATAGGAATTAGTTATTTTCCCGCGGTAAAAACTATCTAAGATGTTGACCAGGGATATAAGGTACCACCATGCAAAATTGTATTCAAATCGGTTCGAAAGTTTCGGAGATTAGCCCGTACAAACAGACAAACAGAGAAACAAAAAATTGAAGTATGTTCTATATAGCTTCTTTCTTACACCCCTCTAACTCGATTTTTAGTCTAACAGATTTTCGACCTCTACTGTTTTATTAAATAAGGAGATAATAACAAAAAAAAAACTTCATTGAGAAGTCATAAAACAGTTTGTAATACAAAAATAAAGACACGTTTTTTTCCCTAACGGGGTGAGCAGAGTTTGAATAAGCTCAAAGGGACTCTCAAACTGAAACAACTTTTAGCAACGTGTTATAAGGTAATAATATATCACCGATCTTTTTATTTCTTAGAGCATCTACTGACAGTATGGCAGCCCACTGCTAGCCTGTCGCCTATGTGGAAACTACACCTGAATCCCTAAGTTGTCTGCTACTAAACCCAATAATGGGAAGAAATGAATTAGCTTTTTAACAAGAGTTGCTGTCCAAACGAGTCACCACAGATTTTCCTTGCCAGCGGACAATTGTTACACATTCTTAAACAAAGCTCCGTTGTAGAAAGGGCTCGACAATTGCCTACAGAATGTATTTGTTTATTTAAAACAGTACAGTAAACAACTAGGTACATTTCCCTGCTGCACCGCGCATCGCAACTTGACTGTTGTGCTCCAATAATGGGTTTGACTTGTTACTAACCACTGCCATTATTTTACATAGGAATTAATGAGTTTAATTTAGTTGATTAAGATTTTTAATTGTATCGTTATTGACGTTCCAGTAGCCTAGTTTGTAGAATGCCTGCCTGAAAAGCACAGGATCGCGTATTTACAGATACAGGCTCTGCATATTATATGGGATCGATATCATTAAGTTAGATGATTCCTATTATTCTTGCTCATTCAGGCAAAAATAAGCCTGTCCTTAGAGATGAATTTAATACTATTGGGTTGGACGCTACTTTTTCTTCGTCTTTTCGTGTTGACAGCCAACGACATTTTGTTGGCCCAATATGCTGCTACCCTGATCGCACTGCCAGAAGCGTCCATCAGCTCCAGTACAGAACAAGTGTCAGGGCATACAGGACATGATGTTAGATGGGCCATGGTCTATAGAGACACTCTGCACTTACATCGCAGGTTCAATTCAATATACTAGAAGAGAATATACATTTTGACCACTATTTTACGCTATCATCATCATCATGTTAGCTAGAGAACACCGAGACAAAAGCCTGCAATAATCCCCTCTAGTCCCACTATATGCAGTCTAACCATACACTTTGCGGAAAGAAAAGAAACATTGTCAAGGTAATAACGAATCAAACTTTAAATGCGATGAAAATCTAGCCTTGACGAAAAGAGTAATACTTATATACTTATTTATTATAACCAAAGGAAGGACACTCTAATCCTTAGCGGTAAAGCCAAAACGAACGCATCTTAAATATTTTACAACAGCTGATTATCAACTGTTTAATCTCAAGATGAGTCAGCTGATACTAAAAATGCGATAACTTTATAAGAAAGCTTTTTTTCTTTTAATTCGATGTAAAATGTAACTGATCTGGCCCTTGCGTAACACATAAGTGAGGAGCATTTCAACACACCACTAAAGTTCCGAAATAATTCCTCTGGCTACCTGTAAACTGGGTGCTTTACGTGACATTCACTTTTGGGGTCTCATTATCAACTAACTGATTTTATGAAGGTCCTTACTTTTCTTTTCGCTAAAAACTCTCAAGATTTATCTGTGGCATTCGCACAGTGCTAAATTTGATCTTGAAAGATGAAATAACCTTTTTTTTAAATTTATTTTTTTCAAGTCTGGTGAAGCTTGATTGGTCGTACCTTTTCGACACAAGCATAGGCCAATTAAAAAAAACCCTATTTTTAAATAATGACTAGAATTTTAAAACTAATAATTTTTAGCCGGTTTTTGTTATTATAACCTATATCAACAATAAAGTGGCAGTAAACAGTAAACATTCATAAATGATTATACATTAAGTGTACAATTAATTTGACTTTGAAGAGTTTTAGCACAAAATCATTATAGGAACAGAATCGGAATGCGGAATGCAATAGAGGAACAATAAGAACGGAACCCTTCATCTGCGTTCACGGTTCCTCTTGCCATTTCTTTCGCCCACTCTCCTTCGGCGGGTCTGGTTGGAACTTTACGACGCTATTAACGCGCTGCACCGGCGACTTCTGCAATGTCACGAGCACTCCGCGCATGCGCTAATTTGCTGATTAAATAACCTACAGATGGATTAACACGGGTCAGTTAATAATCAAAAATGGAAGAGTTAATGAGAACAGCTACGGATTTAATTTCTTAAGACTCTGTTTTGGTCACTGATGACGGCCATTTAAAATTCAAATTAAATTTTATATTTTATAAGTCTATTAAACTACTATTTCTTTTTTACTTTTCAAAATTGTTGCAATGGGCAACGAAAACTCGAGACATTTATTAAACTCGACAGATAATTACCAAAAAAGTCTAAAGAGGTTCATAATTTTAATAAAATTATAAACATTGCGTTAACTTTCTTACCGTAATTGCTTCGACCTTTCGTACTCGGCTCCCATTAACATTCGCTATCGTTATTATGTTTATTTTCGAGTGATATTCTCAACTGATATCAGGATAAGCCCCCAAAATATTTGGGATCTTTGAATATTAATGTTTGTAACTAAAATCGGAAAAAGTCTCAAAGCTTAATATTCAAGCTTTCAATTAAATACAAAGCCATCAAAGTTACGTCGTTTTTTGCTAAAAACTATAGGTATCTATTAGTTTTCGCTTTAAAATTTTAAACGAAAGCCAGGTACGGTCAATCAAAAACTTATCGGCACAGATTTTTTGAAAAATACATTGTTTTGGAGAGCACATCAAAGTCATTATTAATTGTATATAAATAATTAGAAAACATATATTATTCTCAATTCCGACACCAGGGTTTCTGAGGTAGGTTTACCTCGAAATCCACTCGATAAGAAGAAGAAGAAGAAGAAGATTCTCATTAAAATAAGGTGACACTCTCGTAATTGTTGAAAAAAAATATCGACGTTATTTAACATTTTCACGTATATCAACACCATACATTGGTTAAGAGGTTCTTTGATCAATCCAAACATAATTTACCATATAAACACAAGCCTCGCCCCCCGACTGCGCTCATGTTAATTTGCACAATCACTCAACTCGAGATCTTTATACGATACTGCGAAATATCTCACTATATTTTTCAACTCTGTCCACAATGTATTAAGTAAGAAAATAATTGAATATTTTAATTACGTTTATAAATCGACGGCGTAATGTAAAGAGACTTTTTATAAAGTAAATTGAAGCGGCACGTTTATCTCCAATGCAATAAGGTTTTGTAAAGTACTTATCTGGTTAATATTTTATAAAAGTGTGAGGCGAATAATGCTTATTGTACTTTGCTGCTATTCTGAGTTGCTGTAAAATTGTGTACAACTTGTAGAATGTCTCTTTTACTACAAGTCATTTTAAAAACACAGTACTAGTGAAAAACTAGTTACTTATTCAATTACTTGTAATTGAAATTACAAATAATTTAATTACTGTAATTGTTCCCAGTAATTAAATAATAAAAGTAATTAATTACGCTCAATACTGCCTACTATGCTATACTCTACCTATGTTCTGTCCTTTTTCGTCTTTAAATTACTTCGCAGTAAATTTATCGAACTGGAGTTTTGTCGCACTAACGTTCATCGAACTAGAATTATTCGGCATAGCGTTACAGAGCCTCTTTTTTACCAATCTTCCAAATGACCTACCAGATTAAAAAATAATACTTAGAGAGTAATAATTTCTTAATTGACGGCGCGGGCGACCAGTTCTATGTTTCCCCTGTTTCATTCTTAAAAACTGTCACACTCCCACCACGTAGTCGCATCCTATACGAACTTCTTGAGAATATTTTCCACTTTCATTTCACTAGTTCTCTTTTAAACCTCGGTCACACACAGCGAATAGTCGCTGCGATTGCACTCGCTGCGAATAAAAATGAAGACGGTCAGAATGGAATTCGCAGCGAATAGCCTGTCACACTGAGCGATTAGTCGCTGTGTGTGACCGAAGCTTTAGCCTTTTAGTAACTTTTTGTGAGACCCTTCACACAAAAAACCGTTAGCCATTCTTACAGTTATATATTTTTTCAATAATTATAATATAAGCTTGCACACTTTCAGTGTAACGAAATTCCTAACCTTACTTAGCCAGACAGCATTTAATGTGTTAACTACCTACACGTATCTTAAGCAGCGATAATAACTGTAAGATTAAAGAAACCTTAATGTTTACAACCTTGTTTATCAAGATCATCTGAAAACCCAAAGACTATAAAATCTTGGTGCTAATTCTGCTGATATTGTATAGAGTCTATAACAAAATTTTTAGTTTAACCAAAACTAAAAACAACAAAATTTTGTTGCGAACTGCAACTTTCCCACATACACTTTTTAACTATAACTCCATAACTTATTAGCAAAGCGAAATTGTATCAAATTTTAAATTATAAAAAAAAAAACATGTGTTCAGTACCTACACAGAATATAATGAAAAAACCTTGTTTACCACTTTTTCTAATGGAAACTACTCAATAGATTTTTCTTGAGTAAATTGATTATATTCATTATTGTACCTTCATCTATTATGTGATATTCATAACCATATTCCCACAAAAAACCCAGTTGGTGACAGAATTAAATTCAAAAAAGATAGGACAAAGTAAAAATGATTTTTTTTTCTGACGATTTATTTGGACTGACTGCGTTTTGCGCCTTCGCTATAAAGTAGAATAGCAATCAAATTTAATCACGTTTAATATACATGTCTATTAATTGAGACGACACACGTGAGGAAGGATGTACAGTAAGCAGCACATGCGGCATAAAACTAGCTTCTACTGCTACGAAATAACGGCGCTCTCAAGGTCAACATCTTCAGCGGCATGTGATGGCATGTGATGGTACAATAAATTACATTTTATCTTCCCAATGTTTCTCTTACAAACCACTCTATCAACTACTCAATTTTATAGTTATATCCATTTGATTGACTTATAAACATGTCCTGTCATTATTGTTGGCTTAATTACATTGGAAATGTCTACTTTTATTTTTAATTAAGCTTGAAATGTCTTTAGCTCGATTTATGATGTCAATAATATGGCAGGAAGGAGTGGCGTGAGAAAAACAATGATTGATGTAAGTAACATTTCTTAAAACTAGGGTTTTATTAAATGTTTTTAACGTGTAAATAATCATAGAACTTACTATATCTTTCTCAAAATAATTTGAAGTATCCGTTGCCGGTCTAGGTCCACAGATCATCAGTATCGTCATCATTCAACTGAAAGACGTCCGCTGCTGGACAAATGCCATTCCCCAAAGTTCCCCATAACGATTGGTCCTTCACAGCCCATATTCAGCGGATTCCCGCGACCCTCTCCAGCTTGCCGGTCTACCTTGTAGGGGACCTGCCCTTAGTACCTCTGCTACACCTTTGTCATGCCTGCGGCTCACCAGGTCCTTAGCGAGCCATCAGACGTGGCGGAAGATTGTAGGATTCCCTAGCTAGGCACTAGTAAAACACACGAAACTCGGTCCAGTATTAGTAGTCAAATTTATTTACGCGGATGTATGTATAGCTCAGCGGTATAAAGAAGTTTACTTTACAATATAAACAAAAAAACTGACGAACAATGAACGAAGATGACGTATGAATGACGAAAGAATTCCAAAATTGAATATTTGAATTTAGGCGAGAAAGAAATGGAAAATGGGGTGAAATTGAGGTTGTAAAGCACCTCGTTACAACTTTAAATGCGTGGTTGCCACTTAAGAAGCTTTCTACCCCGATGGCTATCTGTCTATTGTGGCTATTAGCTATCAATGAACTTTTTTATTAACCTTTATTAATTAGCATATCTGCAGAGAAGCTGAATTTCTTCTTAGGGTTCCGCATCCGAAGAGTATCACCCACATTATAATAAAAACTGTGTACTTGTATTAAAAACATGATACTAAAATACTTTTCAGTTACTATTTACAAAATAAACAAAACCAATGAAGGCTCACTATCTAACTTACACTAACTTCAAACAAATTCCTTCATAATAGGTGTAATAGAGATTAGCAAACGTAAAAGTTCTTATCTAAGGAATTTTCCTTTTTTTATATTTATAAAAAGTAACATGTTTTGCAGGTATTTTAATATGGTAATAATTTTACAAGTAACGGTAGTAAAATAATTAAGAAATTTTAATAATATTATCGGGTATTTCTTAGTAAAACAAATGACAGAGACGTCAATTATGTCATTTAAACTGTATTAACGAAAACACGAGCAATTACAGAAAAAATCTGATAGTTCATTACTATCCCACCATTACTCTGTTGTACTGAAAACTTTAGCAACAAGCAGTCATTAAAACATCATTATAACGTAACCAAGTTGACTCTTAATACATATTTGTAAAAAGTATAATAAATAAACGACGTCCTTGAATAAAGGTAACACAAAAAATAAAATCGCATGAGTAATCAGGCGCAAAACGTTTTATCGGCCAAATAATTTGATCTTACAATTCGTAAAAAGAACTCCTTTTATTTTGTGTTTCTGAAGCCACGTGTCCAGCCAGAATAACGGAAGGCTTATTGTATCATATCAATTACGGGCTGTGACCACCCATTGTCTTTGATTCAGATGTCTCGTTAAGGCGACCCGCTCACGACATAAGTGCTACAAAAAACAGGTCCTTTCTTTAGATGTATCTTTAAATTCTTTGTATATTCACCATACGGTATTTTAACGAAACTTAATTTGAACTAAAACGTCCTCATTGTTACCGAAAAGGTCGCAAATTCGAAAGAAACTCGCAAATGAGGTACTTGGACATTGATTGCCTCATTACTGTGTCCACTTTTAGGTCTAATATAATTGGCTGCATAAATTTTATTGCACTTTCTTCGCTCCTTTAATTATGTGACATTATCAAATTGATTGAGAGAGTGGGGAATTAAAGAGGGCGTTTATTGTCGGTAATAAAGTACAGATAAATTCGCGTTGCGTTTAAACGACATACAACCTAGTCTTCATTTTATATGTACAGATTTCCTTCTATTTCTTCTTCTCTCTTTCGTTCTGGTCTTTCCGTTTCACTCGAAGTCAACGGTGATCTAAACCGAGTCGATTGTGACGTTCGCCTATAGAGGCGTTTCCATAGACTCCCATGAAGAGATGCAAGGAATCCTTTATTCCAGCCAGTAATTGATTTTAACACACCCGTTAGATAACAAAAGGTCTGACTGCTTTGATCAAATCACCTTACCAAATATCTAATTATTTAGTGCACTTGGATGTCAATTTTCGACCATTTATGATTCGGCTGGGATAATCTATAATTGTGACTTTTTGAAAAGAGAATTGAGCTGTCTGACAATATTTTTACAAAATTGAACAATTTAATTTTCTTTGGAATTGGAAATCATACAAAATCGTATAATTCTATCAGATCAAATGTAATAAGAAGAGGCCTACGCAGTCCCTATCGCAGCGAACTGGTACTATCAATATAGTTAGACACGCATCCGGCGACAACCGTCCGACAGCGGACAAGCGGTCGCGATTGAAAACTAATATTTTATGCAACCTATAAGTAAAACACGACGGACGATTCTGTTGACCGTATATGTAAATTAAACCCTTTATTTGATCATTTATTTTAACTGGTTATTGATTTAGTCATTGTGGAGATTCTTGGGGACTGCCTTTGTCCAGCTGTGGACGTCTTCCGGTTGAGATGTTGATGATTTAGTAAAATAAGGCAATTATAAAATCTACGGCGTAGAAAAAGTTTGGTTTGCTACACTACTACTACAATCTATACATGTAACAGTCAGTTCACAGCTGGACTGAAGCCTCCCCTGAGATCTTCTGGAACTACGCCAATAAACACGCATAGACATTTTAAAACAATTTTCACCTGAATAAAAAGATTCGCACGCAGGTGTACAACGGTTTCCTGACGATGATTTCCTTCACCGTAAGAGCGTCGAATAAACGTACATATGAATTTGTAAGTGCTGAAGCTAAAACTCGCTCGTCCTAAATTAAGGACAACGGTCGAGCCACGAGGCCGCCGACGCTCTCATTATAATCAGCACTGGACGAAATCACATACAGCATTTCACTCAGAATAAGCCAGATACACATTTGCGCAATCCTCTCTTGCTTCGGCCTAATGAGAGCTAGTTCCACTGGACACTTATGTAGCCCATAAGATACACCGTGCGTGCGCCAGTTATTTTTACTACCGGCAGTGGAAACATGTAGCCAGTGCACGGTGGTTCCCGCGCCATACAAGGGTGCGTCAATATTCGAAATCAATTTATTTTATGGTTTATTAAGCAATAAAATGCTTTTCTTTTATTAGAAATAATATATTTGTGTATAAATAACTAAAATTATGTATTACTTTTATAATGGCATGATAAAAACATGGTAAATTAAATTTTAATTTTAACAAATTATCAAGTATTTTACAGCTTTCGATAAAATTATTTTCTTTTAGTGTGTAACTTTCAGAACTCAACAAAACCCTATTTAATAGGTCTTGGTTTATTATCACACGAGATATTTTGTGTGTGTGGTGAAGACAAAATGACTTATAGTCCGTATCCGTGCTTCTCCTGCTTCCTCAGATAATTCTCCTATGGTGATGCTGTATTAATTACCTATAATGACCTCCATGCTATAAGATCTTATGAACGGAAGCTGGAAGGTAATACCACAGATACATGTCAACGAGTAACTTAGCGGTTTCTAAAGAAAACTGGCGAAAATTAGCGTTATCTATTCTCTAGAATCTATTCAGAATTACGATTTAAAAACTTTGTTTTATAAATTGATGTCTGTTATACAGATTCTCTTTACACGGGCATAGAGAGGTTCCAGACTCAAACTTTTAAAATTGTTAACTAGTTCTTTCAAGCTGTTTTTAATTTCATAAAAAACCAGGCTTATTACTTTTGTGGATTTCAGTCCTTTTCCAAAATAATTGTACCAAATATCAAACAGGGTGATTTGATTTGACAGGGTAGTTATAGTTATTATCTAAAAATAAATACCGAAAATTAAATTTACACATGAGAAAACAAAGAGTAAGAAGAAATCACAATATAAGAGCGCGTAGCAGACTGCTACGACCACTAGGCTAAGTTCGTAGCACTTGAATAGCTCAAAAAGTAGGTAAAAGTAGTTGTAACCATTAATATTATCTAGAAGAAGAAGCTTCAATCTTCACATTTAACATCAATTTAGGCGCGGCCAGTAGCGGCCAATTAGTTAAAAGTCTCAATGAAAATATAATAAAATAAAAAATATAACTAAAATATGGTACGGCGTAGCAGTCACATTTCAAATACAATAACGCTTTTAATCTTCAAAATTTGTGTTGTTCACATAGTACATACCCTGTTTCTCAATATCTATTAAAGAAAAACTTGATACAAATAACCAATTTGTAACAATAAGTCAAAAACGTGAACGGTGCGTATAAATTAATTACTGATAATATGGCTTCATACAAAATACGCTGACTTCTAACTGCAATTTAATACGGAAGCAATTTTTTTTCTTACCTCATATTCATGAATCTGGGTAGTTTTGAGTCTTGTCTGTCATAAAATAACATGAAAATGAAATAATAAAATCACGCATTTTTTTATTATTGTCGTATGGCGGAGACCTTTGTGCAGTGTAGACGTAGCCGTTGACCCCAGGGTTAGGTTTTTGTCGTGAGCTTACCCTTAAGTTGTAATTCTGTAAATTGATTCTGTAAACTACTACGATACGTTGGTTGGATAAGTCACTGTGAATTATTATTGACACTTATTTATCGCAATATCTGGACGACCGAGTTTTCGACTGAGTGCCCTCAGTATATCATAGTATCTCCTATCTGCTAGTTGTCAGTATAAAGTAGCTTTTTCTTTGTTTATGTCATAAAAAGTAAACCATAAAAAAACAATAATAGGAAAAGCTAACTTCGGATGAACTTTAAGAGGAGCTTATAGAATTTCGGCTATGGCACGTGATTTTATCCATCATCCTTTGATCTTCAATCAGTCCCAAACAAAACTTTACGCGATTGCAATTTGTATATGCAGAGTACTGTTTATTCTTATATATATTCTTTCAAAGTCAGTTCAGTTTTCAGGAACAATAAAGAAAATAATATAAAAGCAATGAGCTGACTTCTTCCTATAATACCATAATTCTTCTTCCTGTTTTTTCTCTTTCTCACATTTTCTTGCTCTTCATTCTTTCTTCCCTATTTGTTTTTCTTCTTCGTTTATTTTTTATTTCGTGTAGTTCCGCTTTGAATCTAATAAGTCTATCCCCACCACTCGGCAATCTATTCTTAATGGTTTCTGTCCCATACCGATTGAAGCCATCATCTGCGCTATAATTTTGATTAATGATCATAAGCAATCGGTTTAAAACTACACGCTCATTGATTTAAGCGAATACGTAATCGATCGATCATGAGATGGGCCTTATTGAATTTACTTATCTTTCAATTTAAGCGAAAATATTAATAACCTTTGAATTTATATCTCGAAACATAATTACGGTAATGTATTCGATATTTCACGTCGTGTCGATTGGAACTGTCTTCAATCTTTGACAAATGATTATAAAATCTTAAAATAGCGCGTATCAGTTTGACTTATTTAAATAAACAAATATCAATGTTTGTATGTCTTTTCTCTATGCGCACCTAAAACCATTGATACGTCCTTTGAAATAATTGCAGAAAAGTTACATTGTATAGTATAAAATACCAAATACGTTTTTTAAAAGTGTAGGATTTGAGTACATATTAAAGAGGTGTAAAACGAAGCTTTACAAAAATGTCGCCCCCGCATTGCAATTAAAAAATTGTGGACCATATAATATCGAGCCTTGACTCATTCAACGAACGTAAATTATTCTTTACTGGTTCATTCGCAATATTATTAGCATTGCATAAAATTGGAAAGTGTGGCTGAGCTTTATCGTATATAATATAGCATACAATATACTGTGGCACGGAATGCGCAATCAAAATACAATTGACTTTTTATCAGTTTATTCAAATTGACAACACTTATCAAGAAACATCGACTAATTACTTCCTACGCCTAATCCCGAGCTGTCCTAGCCAGGTTTAGCCTGGTCCATTAAACCGTCGTCACGTATTTAAATGCAGTATTATACACCAAATGTCCTCAACTGGAGTAAAAGATACTCAATATATATCTAATCGTTTCCTCCGTCATCCTATATTTGTACTGAGACTGCAGTCTAGGCCAAATTACTCCAGCATAAATCCTTCTCTAAGATAGGAAATTGGTCGACCGTCTCTACCACGTCATAGCATATTCACATATTTTATGATATTGTATTTTTATTGTTTACTAGCCTATTCGCCTGCGGCTACGCAGCGTTGGTCTTCGACGGTTACCGTGGAAATGGACTTAAATATTGTAGTAAAAAGTCTATACACTCCGGCATTGAATTTATGACTGTGCAAAAATCAAGTCGTTTTGCTGTGTTTTAGTGTGAAACTTATGCAAACACACTATTGCATTTGTAATATAAGTATAGATGTTACTACCCAGTTTCATCTTAGTAACTTATTAAAAGTGATCTTAATAAAAGGTTTACGAGTTAGGGATCTTTTCAAAGCGAAACATAATATTGGGAATGGCATTTTTTTCTTGTGATCTAGAAAAGAAAGACAGGCTCTTCCTATTATAAAAGGTATCTCTACATTTATTATCACTACATAGTATAAAAGAAAGCTTGCTTTATCTGTCCCTATATCCCTATGTATGCTTAAATTTTTAAAACTACACAATGGATTTTGATGCAGTTTTTCTTAATAGATACAGTGATTCAAGAGGAAGGTTTATATGTATAATACATGCATAATGTACTTAAGGACAACCCACAATAACCATTTTCCCGAGCGAAGCCGGGGCGGGTCGCTAGTTATCTAATAAATGGTCCTTGCGAACTGAACATGCGCTTTACTTTCTCAAGCTTTTCTTACAAGCAATAGCTCAGCATGCTTCTCATGCCGCTCATAAGCGAGCCGTAATAAGCGGGACGTCACACGTAATATTTATATCTATAAGTACGTGTAGAGTGAAAACCTGCGCGGACGCAGATGTCACCTAACAAGAGCGAGTGCCCGACGAATACCGCGAGGTGCGCTGGAGAAATCTTAGTGGTCGCCAACCTTTTGTGTCGGTGTGTGAATGACTGAATGAAATTGATAAAATATTAATTAATTGCACACGAACACATGTAAATGATAACGCAAATAAAATGTTGTACAATTGGGGTATATTTTGAATGTTCGAATCGTCTTAGTTACATTTCTTTTCACTTACTGTTTATAGTGTGAGTGAGATAGACCTCAAAGAAAAAATTAAAAAGGAAATATTCCCGCGGTATATAACACAACGGAATATTTTACATGCGAACATTTGAATACTGAATTAAACTTATATTGCTTTTTTTTCAGGTAATAAAAATTCAATACAAGCATTCCGACAATCTTCTACCTCTTCAGGATAATGTCAGACAGGTGAGACTAAAATAGACTTACTTGTAGTATTGTAACTACCAAAAGAGCGTCAGTGACATAGAGAATAAAACCATAATAACCTGTTCGACTTAAATGTGCACATCGCGTTGTGACGTCACATCAATGGCATATTTTCTATGCAAATAAAATTAGGTGAACGCGGGGTGAAGTGGGCGAGGGGTTGCATTTCCAAGAGGTGCACATTTAAGTTTTAGGGGTTATGTTGTAATGCCTATTCGGAAAACGCCACAGATGTTTATTTACTTATTCTTTAAAGCATGTTTATTCAATATTCTGCTCTTTTCTGAAGAAAATATAGCAAAGAGACCTGCAGAGAAACTGATGCAAAGAAACAGAATTTGTGTACAGTCTATATATTATGTAGTGAATGTGGGTGATAATGAAACCATGTCATGCTCTAATGCAAATTTATTACTGACTGACTAACTATCTCTACTACACTACAGATCAAACCCACATTGTTCTACATTTCTTACCTATAAAATTTCCGATTGGAAATTAAAACCAATTATTTAATTAGTTGCGCACTATAAAGCTGCTCCAAATGGTTGGCCACCCCTGGCCGGTTTCACCGCTAGAACCAGTCTCAACGAGATACAGTGCATCGATCCTGGCGAATCGTAATTAACTATACTCCGTGAAATCGAAGCTACATCGAATTATGTCGACAAATCGTTTCGCAACCATCGCTCAAATCGAATGTGTATTTTATTGATGCTATCGACTAGGGGTGATTCGATACGGGTATGGCCTGAAGTATAAATTTGTGGGCCCTATAGCAACTCTATATGTGGTTCACGTTTAAATTGTTCAAATATAAAATACTTGAAGCAAGTTTAGTTATTTACTTAAAAACTGCAAAGCATTTTTATATCCTTTTGATGCCATAGAAACGAGAGGTTCGTCACATTTTAATGTCAAAGAGTTGTGATAAACTCGTCATAATATACAAACTTCCTTCGATAAGAGTTTAAACATGAAAAATTATTATCTTATCTATCACCTGTAAAACCTCATGCGAATATATTCAGTTATAGAATTACGTGAAATCATGAAATTTAAAATTTAATTACTAATAAAAGTCAGGAAACGATATCTAAATTGAATTATAAATATAAAATTGAATAAAAGTTGTTAAGCGACTGAAAATAAATGTAAGTAATACATTCAGTAGAACACATTTCTTGAAATTATTTCCTGATTGAAAACAATAACGACGAACTTCACACGATGCGGGCAGGTCTTGTCTCCCTCTTATATTACATGAAAAATTAAAGGTGGGTATAATTATTGTTCAGACCTGAGGTTTTCACAAATTGGAGCACACGAGTCCATTGCCCATGCCCACCCTCAAAAATGAATTCGCACCATTTTAAGAGGACCTGCCACGCCTATGTAACACACCTTTATAATGACATAAAAATGTTCTGAATTTGATACAACTCTAGAGCTCAATTTAAACTGGTCGTTAAATAATGATCTTCTCGCGTGTGGTCTGGTTCCAAGTACAAGCTTCAAACTAAATATTGTGGATAGCACATATTATTATAGTATGGGCAATAAATAGAAATTTACATACTAATGATCTAATTCTCAATCAAAAAACTCAATTAAGCGGTAGAAGAGATTTTAAAGGAATGACATACCAATTAAAATGGAATCCGAATTAGCTTTGATTGTTTTATTACTTTCGTTGGGATGATCTGCGCAGGCGCCGTTTATGACGGTTAATCAATTCCAATTGAATGATGACACGACGAACTAATAATTGGAATTTATTTACGTAATTCATGTTTATGTTACTTCTATAATTACAGTCTCGATTATTCTGACATTTATTTGTGAAATTAATTATTCTTATTACTTTACAGGCCTGCTTTTAACTTATTTAATTATCTAGTACAAATTAATTATTTATTAATATCCACACTATACATATTGCGTTTTTTGTACGTTAAAATGAAATATTATGTAGTTATATTATAACACGTCTTAGATGTCGTCTGGGTAAAGTTATATAAGTAACATATAACTACATATTTCTTTTGTATACATAATTTTATTTATTGCAAAATCGGGAACGTACTGAAAAAAGGTTGCCCTTAGAGTATTTTTTTTTAAATATATAATAGAGGCATAGAGCGCGCCTTATCGAGTAGGTAGATTACCTACTCTAAACTAAATCTAATGTCTAGATTGTCAAGTTGAAAGAAATAGTCTCTGCCGGGAAAGACGCGTATGGTTTTATGTTTGTATGCATTTATAATAATTAGAAATGATAGAATCCAGGGGTCCTTCAATTTCTGATAAAGCAGAATTTCTCTATTCAAAATAAGATACCTAATCTAACGTCATTAATTAGACTAAGATACAATCGTCATGCTCATTGTTCATATTGCTAATTATGTCCATAACATATATTATACTCGTAACTAAAAAAATAATAATCAATTAGTAAGTGACACAAAAGGCATAGAATATCTAGTTCTAGAGCATTACTATGGTATGCATCAAGGTGTCGAAAGGTCTATAGTAAATTCTATACAAGATGTAGTGACTAAATAAAGAGCAAAATCACCGTTAATGGCTACTGATATCTTTGGCACATCGTCCATAAACACAGGTTTTAAAAGGGCTTGCATTTAAATAATCGACTTATCGATGCTCTCGTGTAACAATTCTTTTAATTTGTGTTTATTGGTACGCAATAAAAAAAATTAAATTTATTTACTATTGTAAAGGGTAAGGAAATACATCAATATTGGCATTTATAGAATATGCTTAATTGAATGGCAAGGCTCTCAAAGGGAAGTTAGAAGTAATAATGCGCTTAACACTTACATCAATCTTAATAACTGGGTTATTATTTTTTTCATGATTATCATTCCTATATAGAAACAAAGAACAAAGTCCTTGTCCTAAATAAAAAAAAACACACGTTCCGATGTTTGTTCTTTTTAAATTATGATTTTTATTTTTTTACTATTTCTTTTATTTTTAGTTCTATTTATCGACAAAATACATCGACAACTTCCCATCTCTCGGAATTGGTGCATGCTCTCCGGATGGGCAAGATCAGTATGTAAAGCAGGTGCGACTCGCGGGGCCACGCCGTGTAAGGCATAATGGCACGAAGGCTTTCCAGGACCGCTTCCTTTGCCGCGAGAAAGCTTTCGGCAGTCACTGGCCTGTTTTGGCGGCGGGAGCCAATTAAAAATAATTTCAATTAGGGCGCGTTTCGGCCGAGAGCAGTGACGTAATCAGTTCATCGACAATTATGCGGGACATGGGGACAAAACTGTTTTCTGCCTTTTTGTAACATCTTTCATTATAAATTTTGGATTTGAGGTATTATATTCTATGGCAAGAAAAAAATTAAAACCTCGACATGTGGCAAATTTCAAGGGAACTCATTTAATAATAAAGATTGTTGCTACAGAACAAGTTTCTTTTTTTTGGGCTTTGACTTTTGTTACAAATAAAAAAAAATCAGAGGAAACAGCTCTAGCTGCGTATTATGTATGTGTGTGTTTTTGGAGTTCATTAAATTATGAACGACGGATGTTGTGTCCAAAACGTCCATGTTATTTTTGCGATCATTAAACAATCTTTCTATTTGGAATGTTCCGGTTTTTAAGAGCAATCCAATTTTGCGTAGCATTTACTTTATACGAATCCGTCGAGTAATACAGGATCTCAGGGTCAGAAGAAGACAAAATAAAAGACCTCTTGGATTTTCTAAAGGATCAACCGATAGTTCTATTCTAAGTGCATAATATAAACATATTTTTTATCAATTGTAATCAAATACAACAATTTAAAATTTATTACAAAAAAATATATTTGAATGATGAATCAAACTAAGTTTGAAAGCAGCTTTTCTTCTTTAAGATTGTAGTAGTTGAATCTAAAACAATGTCACTGCCTATTCACAGTGCAAACTTCACAGCAGCTAACGCTTCATTCTATCTCGATTGAATACGTATCATTTCAATTTTCTTTAACCGCTTTTCGAAAAACCGTTAATTTAAGATCTTATATGACGCATGCGCAAGAGATAATATATGATGCGCTGTCAGTACGCATACGTGAGGCAATGCGTAATACGGAGCACTTATTTGAGCATACCGATTATTTCGTAACGAGCATGTCGACTACTAGTTTTTATAATTTAGTCGAACAGGAAGCCGTCCGACTCTCGCCTTATATTAATTAAACACATTATCGCGGCTGCGTTTGCGCTTCACAAAGTAAAACATGTCATCAATTAAACCAGTAAGTGTATCGATTTTTTCGGCGTTCGAAATTAAATCGAATGCGACCTGAGTCGAGACTACAAAGGGGCCGCGGCATGGTCCTTTAATCTGGAGTCGTGATCTTTGATAAAAATGGGATGTTTTTTTTGTGAATAGGTGTTACTTGACAGATGAAATAAAAATTATATTTAGTTTTCTTTTCTCTAGAAAGTTACATTTGCTAAATAATAAAATCACTATTATATCACGGTACTTACATATGGTTCTTTACTATATTTTGCAATAAAATATATATACGTGTCGTGTTAGCGATTGATACATCAATATGCAATAATTTTATTAGTTAATTAATTTTTGACATTAAAATTAATCACTTAATTCGAGGCAATTTTCTAGGCAGTGTCATACTTAAACTGGTCAGTTTTATTTCATTCCTTCTAGGCTGTCATTGGCTCTTAGACTATAACGATTATCTGAAATGCACCAAGTTACCGCCTATGACACTCGAGAAACTGCAAACCGTTTGACACACCTTATCAAAGCAAAATCTCATAAATATTAAAAGGTAGGAAGCGCCGTAACTCAACTAAACTCAGCTCTCTAATGTACCCAGTAACTCCTACTGAGTTAGATAAAATTCATGTTGTCTTGCAGAAACATGAATTTATTTGAGCTTCTCCGAGTTAGTATCGAATCAATACGCTGGGTTTTGCTCACAAACTGGCCAGCGATAGACACTGCCAGTTTTAATTTTTTTAAATAAAAGCCAGCTGGGGCATATCTTAGTTATGAAGATTAATTTTTGGATATCCCTTTTTTTAGGAATATTTGCGCTGATATGATGTTTTTTCATGGTTTATAGAACTGCCATTGACTGAAACTTATTATACTTATACCTTCATTCTATTCACCTACGCTTGTTTATCAAAATCAACGGTTCAAGCTTCAATGATTGATGATTATAAATAGAGATTTTTAATTTTTTTCTTCTATGGTTTATAATTGCTGTTTGTCACATTTTTTTGCATCTGATATAATATAAATAAATGATTTAATATTTGAAATAAATAATATTTAATTTTACGTTATGATTGAGCGCGTCTAGGATGTGCCTGCGCACGGGAGCCGCCCCCGCGCTATTGTGCGCCATCTATCGGAGCAACGCGCCACTTTACGACGCGTCGTTTGCGGTAATGTTCCGCTCAATAGCCCCTTATTATTTTTAATAGTCGGCCCTTATAGTTTTCAGGTTATGTTTCTCATTGGTGGTTACAGCCAGTTCGTGTTCGGGATGTGATTTGTTACACGTGATACTGCTGTTATTATTCAAATTGACTAGTGAAGTACGAGGTCTCTCTATGATGCTTTTACTTAGTGCTGCTTTTCCTTCTCTACGGAAAGCTCTAGAAAGAATCTGTCTGACCATGGTAGAAATTTTCGTTTATTATTACACACATTTGATTCGAAATAAATTTGAAGGAACACGATTTAAAAATATTTGAACCTGTTATAATAATAACGACTCGTTGCTCTTTTTCCACGTGCTATGCTGGTTTAATTTCATTATGTCATATACATTAATCAGGGCAAGACAGGTTGGGACTCTCATTCAATACATTTTCGGCGCTTACTAATTAAAAACGCATCGCAATTTGAACATCGTTTCGGTTTTTGTCTCCCCTTAATGAAGCCCATATAAAGAGGGCCTGGCCTGTTCCAGAATTTGCATTGATCTGTGTAGCGTAATTGCATTATTGCATATGTAGAAAATTGCCCTTTTCAGATACCAATTTGGATCGGCCAGAGACGTCTCGTCTGCGTTGTCGAGCATAAGAATTGATTGGCCATTCAGCAGAGAAATTGTTAAGAGCATCAACTGTTAGCTCCAAGGATTTGTGGAGGCAATGAGAAATTGAATGTCATGATTATACTATGCAATGATCGTAAATAAACAGTGCGCTGTGAATCAGTGGCTTTATATTTTATTACTAGCTCTATATAGAAATTGATAAGCTAAAAGTATTGCCAGATTTTAGTTCAGGAAATATATTTAATTTCATGAGTACAATTACTGTGTTGTGGAAACAAAACTACTAACATTAAATACCACTATTTAATTTTTCAATAATTTAAAATCTAAGAAAATTGCTTGCATCCATATTGTGAATTACACTGTAGGTAGGTACTACTGTTTTCAGTGCATATTTCATATTCTATTTGTTCTATTGAAATCTACCGAATTTTACGACGCTACAGCATTACGAACCATATTCGCGAAACAAGTTCATAGTTGAGTTCGTTTGTGTAACATGAGTGTCACACCGACTCTTCATACGATTTTGTAACGTATTATCATAACAGTACAATGCGTGTTGCATAACGTGCTCAGGCGCATTACTCATCCGTATCGAATGTCGCGTGGAGACATTAACACTTTACAAATCATAACACAGAAGCTTTAATAACGGATTAATGGAAACAACTGTTTCGATTTTTGTATAAACTTAAAGCTCGATAGTTATGTTTAAGCTTTTTAGTTTTTTGCACTGTTGTCTATTGTAACGGGGTATGTACCCACAAATAATTGTGCGTGAGGATATCTTCGAAGAAATTCAAATTTTATGTGAACTCTCACTGAGCCAACGTGGTCTTAGAACTATTCGCCCAAAACTAAAAAAATATACTTCAAGCTCATAGGAACATAGATATGAGCTGATAACGGTTCCATACATAATGTACGAGTGTGTGTACCCCTAGAACACAAGGCTTTGGGTAGCTTTCGCATTTCATTTTGTACAAGAATTATGCACTACGTTCTACCGTACATAAAAGATCTTTATAGCGAAACCTAGCGATTGCAAAAAAACAAACAGATTTATTGATAAATCGATATTATACAGATGTCACATTGTCATAGGTGAGCAGTCTATCATTTCACTTCTATATGAGTATGTAAGTATTCTATGTCTATTGCATATCATCTGCAGGCATCTGCCAGACATTTAGCTAATGCCAAGGCTGCATACGTGGGCAGCCATTGTAACAAAGTGTCATTGTTAATTTGCTATTGGAAATATTGGTCTGCACCAATACAATAAGATGCTACTATACGATAATGTACAAAATTAATTTACCATGTATAAGCAAACAAACTAGTTGGTATTTGTCTAACAAAATGACATTTGTTAAAGATGTATACTTTTTAAATACTATTGTAATATTATTTTAGATGTTAAATCTTCTTCTATCTATCTATAATATAAAAAACTGAAGAATCGGCGTGTCTGTACATTGATTTATTTTCAAAATGCTGATTGTAGGTGATAAAGGTACAGGTTTCCCCTAAGAAAGAAGTTATTCTGATGTATAAGCTATATTGTTATGAAGTTTCATTAAAATCCGTCCAGTAGTTCCAGAGATTAGCGTGCACAAACAGACAGACGGATTTATATTCCAAAACTTGTATTTTCGTGTTCAGCTACACTCCCTTTATCACCTACAATCAGTTTTTTGAAAAACATCTTTATGAACAGACACACCTATTCTTTAGTTTTATTTTTACTATAAAAAATTTGCATAAATTCTCTAAATTATAATATTACAGTCCTCCGTGACTTCCATCCATCACCATCACCATGAATGAGGAACTGGAGCTGGGTGATTATTACCAACGCCTTCAAATGGGATCAAAGCAAAACTACAGTTCAATTTACATTACGCGGATAACATAACAAAAATGTAAATGGAAACTAATTGGGAACGCAGTGAATAGCAAATAGTAGTAGTAAGTTGTGGAATGGTAGGTTGTAGGAATGGGGCCCTGATGGCAGGTTCAGAGATAGGGCTTAATGACAGTTCCCCGTCTGAGCCACACCACTACCCCACATTACAGATAGCTAGCTAGCCGCAAGCCCATGTCTACTGTGGCATCGGTTATACCATCTCTTTTGCTTGTCGGCCATGCAAGTACATTCTAAATTTGAATCTATTTCGAGGAATAATTATTTTCATGGATTGACTCAGTTAGATTTTGACGTCTTCCTGCTCCAGGTCGAATAGTTCATGATAGATGAGGAGTAAAGGGAAAGCTCCCTTTTCCCCCCGCCCCCCCTATTAATTCGCGGTTTAAATGTGTTAATATTCTTTATATTGTAAGTGAATGAATAAAAAAGTGTTTAAAAAGTAATGAGGACTTATTATTTTGAGGTACATCAACTTCGTCATACTACTTACTCCACTATTCTATTGCAAGCAGACCTGTGAATAAATGTTCTGATTATGATTCTGGTCTGCAAGCTCAATGCTTTTTAATATCTTTACAATAGAACCTGAAATACCTTGAAGGAATCTTATGGAGGCCTTTGCCCAGCAGTGGGATCCTGCTGTACTTATATAATAATAATATAGGAACCTCGAATGAAACCCACATGATAAGCGAGTAAGCATAGAAATTAATACAATTTATTGAACACTAGAAATAATAAGAAATACAGTTTACAACAGCTGTAATCGTGTACAAATAGGCGGCTTTATTTTCAAGTTGTTTCAAGTTTTCATTTTTATTCCACTAAGCCACTAGCTTAATATAATGTTTGAGGGCTTTTTATAACTAAAAAAAAAGTGATTATACAACATATTCCTTTTTTTTACTTTTACTATGATGAAAAAAATATATTGTCTATTTTCTATTTAATAGGCTATTTGACTGGTTTTTAAAATATTTTTTTTATTATTCAGTAGAGTTTGTGGATCCCAGTAATAGTTGTATTTTTTAATTCTGGTACATATTTCCTGAAAAATATCAAAATAAAAATTCAATATTTAAGTAGCGCGCCAAAACGCTACTTTGACAATATGGCGTCGCAATGGCATCGGTGACGTCACTAGCCAGTACTACTGTATTAGCTGTGATCACGGAACACTATTACTGTTACTGGCTAGTGACATATGTCCTATACCCGACCAATCAGGAGCGTTTTGAGTCACGTGACAAACGCCAAAAAAAATACATTTTTATTTACGGATTTTTACATAAATTAATTATTATTTTCAACTTCCCATAGTAAATATCCATTTTTAAACTTACATTACATACTGATTACAGTAATTAACACTTTATTTTTAGCATTGTCAAATAGCCTATTGTAATCCCGTGAGGTAAAGGTAAAGGGTATACCTGTGTAGCATTGGTTTCAATATATCATTGGCCCTCTTCAGCGCTTATTTTATGTACCTATCCACAAAAAATAACTGCTCACGTAAATAGAAAATAATTACTAAATGAAAGAGTGCACATGGGCGCACGTACTATTAGACAGCCTAGTTCATTCAATTTCAGACCTTATCACAGGTTATTAGAGCGCTAGCGAAGTGTGTTTAATTGAAGTGTTTGATGGTGTACCGTTATCGTTCAATGGAAGGCTCTAGCGCATAATGCGTCTGATTTGTGGGTAGGTGAACTAATTGTTGACGCTCGATGTATTGCTACCTCTGGTAATAACTTTCGTTTCAAAATTCTCACTTTGAATTACTAATAACTAGTAACTAGAACACTTCTTTTGCTTCATCCACATTCATTAATCTTAACATGCATGCTCGTCGGTTCAGACTGTCAAACGACAAACGTCAGTTTTGTCAGAACGTCCCTGATTTAATCCTGAAAAGTTCGTATCTAATTCAAATCAATATTTCCCCCTCCTCAAAATCCTCCACATTATTTTATTTCTCGTATTAAAAATGTTGAGGTTGAATAATAATAATAAAACCTACAAAATAGAGTTTAAACTGTTTTTTCAAGGGTGTATTCATTGTAAACTATCGATATTACTTACACAATGCGATGAAAATCAAGTTACAATGTATTGAAACTTACAAAGCGCGTTGATGTCTTTTGTATGAAGAAAGTTTCAACTACCAGTTTCACAAGTAAAAACCAAAAATTTCATATTTATTTATTTATAATTCGCATACTTTATGGAAAAATGTAATTAAATATGTAAGGTATTAAAATTCTGACCTTATCAATTGAGTCAATCAAAGAAATTTACCAATTCGTTTCTCTGCGCTTCTGCAATCATAAAACTTAAGCGATGCTTTTAAATTTACATAACAACACTTTTTAACAATCCAATAAATCATATTAACGTTCTTCAATGCTATTCATTGATGAATAAATTAATGAAAGATGAATTGCTAGAGGTTACATAGAGACGTTGCGAGAGTCAAATGTTGTTAAGCTAAAATTACCCATGTTGTTACGATAGTACGCTTTGTTTTGTGCTAGATGAAATCTTGTATCAAAGTGGAAAACTACAAAACCATGCATCCTTAATTTTAACACCTTAGGCGACTTATTTTTTCTAACCATGTTTTGTAAGCATAATAACACCTTAATTTTTATTTCCTGTATTCGACCTTTCTAATTCTATATTTACGTAGTAAACTCAATAAACTCTACGATAAGAAACCTATTCACATGAATAGGCTGGTTACTTCAAGATATACAATCGTGAAATAAATTTATATAAGAGTTTTTTTTTTTTCAAAATCTGCTATTTATTTACATACATAAAAATAAGAGTATCGCAAGTATTATAATATATGCTTAAATTATTTATATTGTTATATTCAAATATCCTGTACATCCTAACTCGTAGTAACTTAAACAGTTAAATCGTAAAAAAATCAAAATTAGTGGTACTTCAAGGTCACATATTAAGTACACACCTATTAATTATATTCATGAATGATCTAAGAAGGTTAAAAACCAGGTTGGAAACCATGCAAATAAAACCGGAGCGAAATGTTAAGTTTTATAACCGCAAAAAGTTTAATTACATGTTTTACATGAGTGTCTTAATGTGAAGGTTGCAAACCACCTGTCAGTTCTTTATGCGATGATACTGCACTATTATAATGATCAAATCACTATTATGCATACAATATTTCAAAAACACATGCGTCATCAAAGTCAAGATTGCTAAGACAATCATGGTGATTAACAATATTAGTACAGGCTTCTTCACAACTGAAATATTAGGACTTGTTTCCATGAGACAACTCAATATTACCTGTTTAACATATTATACATTTTCGATTAGCCATATTTCATATATATATATATATATAAAATCTATATCAGATATTTGATATATCACATGGCTTCTGACTGAATATTAGATGTCATAATTTTTTCATGTAGATATAAATTGTTCATCTGTTTAAAATTATTGCATTTCTATACATTTTAATTAAGTTTTCCTTAAAATATAATCATAGTCCTACCAGACTGCTTATAGTTTGTCTGTAAGACCACATTATTTTAATTTGTGTTCTATAAGAAGTTATCTAAAATAGTATATTTTTTAATTTAGCCATAAGATAACTTGTTTTGCATTATAAAAGAACAGGAGTTAACATTAAATTATCATAATGTATATTTTTGTCGATAAACGAATTTCTCCAAATTGCTGTATTGTGTACGTGAGTGTACTAAGGCATGATTGCATAGCATATGAACCTAAACATAGGAGCTACAGCTCTAGCATACTAGATTATCGGATGAACTTGCACGTCAGGTGCTAGGGAGGAGCGCGGCCTTGCTCGATTTGTCGATAGACGACGATGATAAACGTCGAGGTGACGAGGTAAATATGTTTAATACTGTTTTATTACAGGTTACGTTCGATATTGGTAGGTATTCAGTTGCGTGTAGAGGCGCAACTGGTTTTTATTTTATAACCTTGTTGTGGCATAAGTGTTGCGCGTATTTTTTTTGTCTTTTAATTGTGAATGTCTATTGACAGATAGATGTTAAAGACATCGTTAAAACAGATTGATTGCATAAACGAGTTCTTAATCCATAATTCTTAATCCTCTTTATAGCAGATAGTTGATTCATTTACACGTACTCAAAATATTTCTTTGTCACAAAAGAACGAGCAGTGTTGGGCACAGTGAATATTTATAATTTTGCAATTAACCAATCAAAAACTTTATTATGATTAGGTTGTGAACACGTGGACTTCTGACGTCAATAAACTTTGTAAAATCTTGTTCTCAATAAAAACTTTGGTTGCTATTTGAGATTTATCAGTAATATTGTCCACTATGACCTAGCTGAACTAATATGGCCGTGGATGTACTATACTTCTACATACAAAGCAACATCACATACATAATGCGAAGCAGGTCAGATCGCCGGATCCTCAACAATGCTAACAGCTTTATTAACATATGATAGATGCTATAAGTGGAACACATGCAAGGTTAAGATGCTTAGAAAATGTTGCACACGACGTTTAATACCTTTCAACATTGAAACCATTTATGAACAAAGATCTATTATCAATATCATACTCATACTATATTATTATAAAGAGGAAAGATTTGTATGTTTGTAATGAATAAACTCAAAAACTACTGCGGCGATTTCAAAAATTTTTCACTATTAGAAAGCTACGTTCACCCTGAGTAACATAAGCTACCTTTTACTGCGGGAAAATGCCTCATTTCTACGAGGAAAACTGTTAATGTGGGCGGAGCCGCGGCGAAAAGCTAGTAAAAAATACTCATAAAACGTAATAGCCATATACGCAACTTTTTGATGCAAAGTACGAGCGTATGATAACAAGTGGATACGAAAATAATCAAACGCAATTTAAAATTAAAGAAAGACACAAAAAACATCCCCAATCACAAGTCACTCATTTAATTTCACTAATGTTTCATATAATCATAATAGGATATTCGCGGTGACGACGAAAGCGACTGGTAGGCAGGGGGCAGGCGTGTTCGTTTGTGTTGGAGTGATCTCAATACCAGCGGAGCGGGGATCAGAGCGAACCAATACAAGTGGTATACAGCCGTCGCCACTCCGCTCTCCGCTAGTTTCCAGTCTACGGCCTAAAGCTTTTCCAGTTCACTCATATAAAAGGAAAGACAACTGTTACCGCATAATATGAGATCACAATATTTTAATCGCTCAGAGCCGAAACGCATCAAGAGAACCGAGACTCAAATTAATCCTGTCAAAAAAAGGTGCGACAATTTGACAGGTGGTTTTCGCTTTCACCCGTCATTTCTTAATGCATAACTGGGAAGTGTACCTTGTTAAGATAGCTACACATCTATAACTGCCGACATATTATGCAAAGTACATTAATACTACTGTATTAAAAATTTGCAGTTCATCGCTTTGAAAAACTTCAATGTAACTCAAAATCGTATGGGCGTTTTAATAGCATTTATTTGGAAGCAAGTACTTATAATCCGGTTGTGCCTATCATCAAGCTAAGAACTAATTGATTTGACGGATAATTGTAGACAATTTTATCTTTAATCTACTTAGTAACGACGACGACGCCTTGATATAATTGTTTGTAGTAAAACGTTTTTTTGTCTTAAAAGAAGTAATCCTCGTACTTTAAAAAAAGCAATAAAAGTCAAGTCGATAACGCAAATTCCAGTTTTGTTCTAGTTTCTTTCAATTTTAAGCCTTAACATACGAGCTATAATTTCCTTAATCAATTGCCTTTAATACCACATAATATATATTATATTTATATTTACATATAAATAAGTACAATGTTCATCAGCTAATTTAAATTGAACTTCATATGCAAATATGTCCTCAATTTTAAGCACCTACCCAATAATCACGTTTGTTTTTTATCAGAAGCTTGTTTCATAACCACATTTCCATACAAAATAAGCAGCTTACAACAATCTAATTGAAATTCTCTACTAATAATATGATCAAAGCTTTTAATTTGAGCACGTATTTTAAGTCTAGGTTACCTAATACGTGACTGTAAATTTAAAAGCAATACAAGCGATTAATCGGCCATAATTTAATTAAAAATTAGAATGATTGATTCTAAAACTGTCACATTTGCAAATGCAATTTATGTAAAGTTTTCTGACCAGCCAGTTTCATTAGCTTTTTTATTGCGTAGGGGTGTTCGATTTTCAAAAATGTGACAATATTATAATAGGCTCAAACTTACTGTAGAGAATATGAGTGTGGGCTGGCCTTAATTCGTCGTCGTTTTGTGCCGCTGTGGGTCTAGCGTTCAAATTGTAAATAGCAAATAATCTCCGTTGCACGTGTACCGCGGGTTTCGTTGACTTGTCCATTATTTACAAAGGTCCTGTCCAATAAAATCTGTTGGTCTGCAGAGCATTGCATTGTCCGTGATAAAGGCGTGACCACCTACGTGTTGCGGTGTTGCGTCGGCGCGACTCGGGATACCTACGAACGAGTCTGCATTCGTCATAGTAATAGTTTGTGACGGTTACTAATTAATTTAAACTTAACTTACAAAACAATTTAAAAAAATTAAAATGTTTGGGTGTTAATGTTGTTTTTCATATAACTTTTTGACGGTATTTTAACTCTACCTTGACTGTGTACAATTAATATTTTAATACAATAATCTATAAATGCGAAAGTAAGTTATGATACGCTTTCATCACATGCTACAAAAATTTGTAGGGAACAGAGATTACCTTTTTTACAGGGAAATAACTTATTAACAAATTTATATTTTTAATTGTTAGGGCTCTAGCTTTACTATAGGTAATAATATGTTAAGAGTTATTAATTAATTAATATGTTAAGAGATATAGCATTAATTAGCGTTATGGCAGCGAGGCGCCCGTCATGAAACATTGAAAATATGAATAACACCTGTAAAAAATCTAAAGACTTAACAAAGTGATATAAATAATATATTTTTTAACTTAAGGGCTATGTTAAAAAATATATTATTTGGAACACATTATTTTTGAACTACGGCAAAATTCAACTGTGGCGAAAATAGACTCTGTTAAGCAGATAAAGATTGTCATCGTGCGCCTGTCGAGTATCCGCTTACGGTTCGGCGGATACGAAATATCTGAAGGCGACTAGATTATGAGTGAAAGCCTTTTTGCTGATAAGGTGATCCATGGCGATATTTAACATTTACCTATTACTAACTTTTTTAAATTATGCCTAACTCAGATTGCTGCAGTCGTTTTGTACTACGTACGATATTATATAACTTTAAGACAAATTATGCTTTTCCGTTGTATGTACATACAATCTGAAAGACGTTAGTATAAGAAACGCACTTTTTACGTGCTGCATGAATATTTGTTCAGCATATAAATTTAAAATTTTACTGACTTCATTTTAAATATTTTTTCTAATACAATGGACCAAGTCTTTAGTCAAATGAATAAATGAAATAATAATATAATTATATGTTTTTTATCTTGCGATACCACCGATATTTAAATAATGTCAGATGCACTAAATTTAAAGCGAAATGAATAACAGAATGATGCACAGGAATGATGCAACCTTATCACGCGGGTCTAAAATCTCATGCGAATGGGAAGGAATACCAAAACGTATCTGTAAATTAAATTAAAATCTGACGCGTCCTCTGACGGTACATAATCCCTTGAATTAACATGCTTCACGTTACGACTGGCCACTAAGTGACATCGAATACTCCATTAAGGTAGTCATAGTCATAACCGTAACTCCGGGCTGAAGTCGTCTCGAGCGGATTGTGTCGAACAAAACCAACATCGGGGAAGCAGGGCGCAGTTGCGCTTATTGTGGTCTTCCAATTGACTGGAGTGGGTAAGAAACTTGGCTGATGGAGGTAGCATTAGACAAGTACCTGTATAAAGTCCAAAATTTGGCTCCAAATAAGTTTCCTGTACAGTTACTAGTATGTTACCTTTGATAATAAAAGAAAAAGTAATTCTTCTATAACAACTCATATATAGTCCCCACCAAGGAGGAAGATAAATTCGAAAGCACATGGTACGTGCCGAGGCTTGAACCCGCGAACTTATGAATGGAAGTCAACGGCTCTAGCCACTTGGCCAAAATATTGTATTAGGTAAGTTTCCATTAGGTACTTAAGACTTGTCGTATTATGTAGCTTATATTATTATTATCATCGATAATTTTGAACTAACACTCCTAATTTTTATAACCAATGTTTATGCTCACTTCTATTTTTTTATGTCTTTCTATTTTTGTCACTGAAAAAATACGAAAATACCAATTTTTTTTTGAACAGACAATTATTTGCACATGACTGTGAAGAAAATTACAAATTTTGACTATAGTCGATCAGAACTTTGCTCTAATATTGGTACCACGCCACGTACAATGGGAAATAATATACTGAGTCCTGTAAAATTATATTCCGTGCTTCATGCAACAACCGCTCCGCAATCAAACCGCGATGCATCATCTTAATACTAGCCGTGTCACCGCAAATCCGAATACCCAATGCAAATGAAATGCGCCCGCGCCGGCCGCTTACCGCAATCTAATGGAATACCATAAATTATAAGACAGTTCCTAGCTGTAAACGGCTCTTACAATTTTGTAGGGTTATACTTACACTGAATATTTTATGTGGGTAGATACAGATGTTGGTATTATTTAGTGAAAATAAAACATTATTTGTATGGTCAGACTCTACACTTGATTGAAATCTGCTCTCTGTTTTGTTATTATTGGGGTAAAATAAAATACGGAGATCGATGTGGAAATTAGGTATGTTTTATTTGAGTTTTTTCTTCGGATATTATATGTTGTGGCTATTTTATACCTGACGTATGCGCGAAGTAAAAAAGGATGATTATTTATTTACTTACACAAGATTTGAAATAAAACGACGGCGGACTGTAGATATTTGATAGCGTTGGATAAGCTAAGCTTGGAAATAAAATAAAATTTATGGTTAAATAAAAACCAAACCTATCAAGCTATCTATTGCAAGTTAATTAAATAAGTAATAAATAGTTTCATTAAAACATAAAATGCAACAATTTCTACACTACCTACTTGCAGTTGCTTTCCAACTCATAAAATGCTGTTTACATTTTTCTACCTATAAAATTAAACTTATTACACCGTGTTACCAATGTATACCACGCGTTACACATGTAACATGTATCAATTAACTGTATCTAATACTTCGACACATAATCAGCATTTGGCTACCATATAAGGCTTAGGATCGATCGGCACGGTACCATTAAGCCATTGAATTCTAAAGATCTTGTGCTGAATTCTAAAGATCTTGAATTGTCGAAAAAAGCTGAGATCCTAGTGTTCCCACGTCGCGCCGCGCCCTGGTTCCCATACGTCTTGCAACTATTGACAGCATTACCGTCGTATGTGCGTACAGCGCATGCGTGCTAAATTAATGCAACTAAGTATTTTAAATCAGTGACCGGAGTTCTTTGGGATAAAAAAACAAGAGACAAAAGCTGGTCAACCTCGCGTAAGGGGATTTTTAAGGCGCATATTCATTGGTCGACAAGTCGGTCGCTAGCCCGATTGCGGGGACTCCACGCATGCGCGCTAACGACCAATGAAATTAGTCAGTCGATACCCAAAACCTAAAAGCTCTTTATCTGCCATACTGTATCCAGATTATCTCGCACCTCGCAGGCGGGCAATAACGCCCAATGAAAAAGTTTACCCGCACGCGGGCCCTTCGGCATGCGTTTCAAAAATAAATCCCCCTGCACGCTGTATGCGGGCGCTAACGACATATGAAAATGCGCCTTTATGTACAAAGTTTATCTATCATAATCGAAAGTCGAAACTACTGGACTGATAATTGTTTGGTATAAGTACCTAAATCATCAATTTCAAAGAAAACAGGCCCTAAAAAAGGCATCACAGAACCTACTCGTACGAGTAAAACAGTGAATATGAGTGGCGCATAGAGATGCGCAAAACGGAACCCGAAGGAGTAATGCAACATCACTCATCACTTTCACTCAAGTAATATTACTTTGTGATATTACAATCACCCGAAACATCACTTGAGATTTTGGCATTACATGCAACTGTTGGTAAGGTACCTACATTACAGTGATACTCTGTGTAGCACAACATCAAATTCGACCGAGCGTATAACAGTATGTGTGTGTTTTATGTGTATTTTATTTCGTGTAATGGGTGTATATTTATGAAATTTTATTTCCGCCATCCATATAAATGATAATTACGGAGAAATGTTGCGTTTTAGAGCTTTGAAATGAACACCAGTCATAGAACTTTAAACGGAACCACTGAACGGAACTGCATTTAGCATTTTGATACAAGTGATGTCAAGTGATGAGTAATGTTCAGATACGTCGCGTAATGAGTAATGTTGCATTACTGCTCCGAGTGATATTACTTGCGTGATATTACTCGCATTACTTAGTGGCGCAGGATCGAACAACACCAAGACCGACGTGTTTTCGATAAAATTAAAATTTGCAAAGTACAAATATAGTACTACCTCGTGCAGGTTGTTGAATAAACTAGCAAGTAAGTTATCGACTTGTTTAAAGATATTTCTTTACTATTTTGTGCTATAATTCAGTATTGGTAGCTATAAAGAGTTACTCCGTTTATATTCAATTTCTATGCAATTAATTCAATATTAATGGGTTTTAGGAAATATTTTTATTACATTATAATTGCTTGAATCGTAAATAAATAATTTCACAATTAAGTACCGTATCGAGATTGTTCTTATTTAATTCACTATTGTAGATAACTTTATATAGCAGTGATATAAAATAAATATCCAAATAATATAAGCCAATAATAGAAGCCAAAGTCCGCGAACAAATTTAAAGTGACTGACTACTAAAAATGTTATATTTTCGGTTACCTATTGTATTTCCGATATTTTTTGTTCCGAATATTGTTATTCCGCTAACTTTTTGACATTTATCAGTTAGAATATTTATTTATTATCCGAAATAACATTTTCCATTGTATCATGTTTCCGCGTTTTAATTTACCTTTTTACTTGTTCACCGATGTTTCAAATTTCCGCTAAACTATTTACCAGTATACCGAAAATCCATGACAACGTTAACCATTTTTTTACATGTGCGATAGCTCAATTGAACCATTATATTGCAAGGTCAAATTTAATTTCTCCATTCTACATTCTGTACTCCATCAAGCATGCAAACAAGCAAGCAAGCAAGCAAGCAAGCAAGCAAGCAAGCAAGCAAGCAAGCAAGCAAGCAAGCAAGCAAGCAAGCAAGCATGCAAGCAAGCAAGCAAGCAAGCATGCAACCAAGCACAAGCAGGCATGCATACATGTCAAACCTAACAGAAGGGTATGGCGGGCGAGGTGGGCTCGCTTTGCTCGCCCACCACGCCCGCCATACCCTTCTAACCTAACCAACAGATGTCGGGGTGCCCCGAACTCCAAAAACATTAGGTGTCGTAATTATAAAAAATAATAATTGTTACTTCGGAATAATAAAAATAACACAACAAAAAAAATTCTAGCGTTTAAAAAAAGACCAAGTGAGATTACGGTATTTAGTAAAAAAGATTAATCGTAAAACGGAATAACGTTGTGCGGAAAAAGAATAATTCTGTAAAGTGTTATTGTGGTGATTTAAAAATATGTCAAGTCATACAATGGAAATTGAAAAATGTATTAATCGTTTACGGAATATTGAAATTCGGTTTTCAGTTTTTCGAAAATGTGATAGGTTACCTATATTTTCTATTAAAATAGCATGATATATGTTGAGTTTTTTGGTAAGTTTACATTCGGATTGATATTTTTGATTTGTAGTATCTACATACATTGTGGTTCCTGCTGACAAAAAATAAATCAAAATGATTGCTACCTTATTAATAAATAAGGCAACCTGTTAAAAACTTTCCTTATTTTTTGTTTGTTTTATTTATTTTTGTATTTCTCAGTTTCATAAAACATATTAATTTTATTTGTATTATCTGGTTTATGTGAGGTTGAGAACCACTGATATACAGACGCCATTAGTTCTCATTGGGTAGAGCCTCATACATTGCAAAGTAATTTCATATCGCCTTATGGCAACCGCCGCGCCTTGTTTCCTAAAATAGTGATGTGAAATAAATCACAGATCATGATACTCGATACGTTGCTGTTAAAAAAACTGTCGCGTAGCGTGTGAATCTGCTGCGGGCGCGATCCTGTGAGAATATAGATAAATGAGTGTGTGTTTCTAACAAGGAATTTGTTATTTCAATGAATTTTACTTATACTTCAGAATTATTATTTTTTTATTCGTTTATGATTATGAAATTGTGTTGCGACTGAACATCATCGTCACTTCGTCTTTTTTTTTAATTGACCTATGCTTGAATCGAAAAAGTACGACGAATCAAGCTTCACCGGACTTATGGGGTAAGACTTACTTCGTCATAAAATTTTGGAGTAACTTGATTGCTTAAGCCTTTAAAGCAATATTATTTCAAATCATTAAACAAACAAACTATGTAAAATATTGTAGCACAATTAAGTGTAAGATGAATCCCGTAATTCAAGAAATTTTGAACTTCGTTTATAAATAAATAGAAGTAATTTGAAAATGTACAAAACTTCAGTATTTCTGGTAACTTAGCTTCAAAATTACGTAGCCTTTTGTAAAAAAGATACCACCTTTTTATATACTCGTAAATATTCAGTTATTATTATAATATGTAACACCTGTATTTTAATGAGAACTACAAGTGTCTACAATTATCATACAGTTAGTAACCAATCAGATAGCTTTATTATAATACAAGTATATTTTTGTGTTTAGCCAATAGTGTACGCTTCATCCAATATTTCACAAAGCCACCTTATCACACATCAATCACAGTATTCATAGTGTGCAGAGTGCATGAAGCGAAACGCGCTGCTATTGGCTAACAGCGCACACTAGCAAGTAAACATTCTACACATGCCTATTACACAGGAAATATAGAAGTGATGGGTAAGAAACAAAAAGTACATACTCCGTCAAAGGTTTAAAGCAACTTTCCTTAAAGAACTTTACTCGAAAACGCTTTGAAACTAATCAACTATGTAGATTACGAAGTTGTGATGGATCCAGATCTATGTATGTAGGTACTTAAAAGAAAAAAAATATTTATATACTAAGGGCAATAGAATCGTTTTCTAAATTACGTCAAGTTTCAATAGTTATTTATTCACTATCGCGAAAAACACTACGTTTCCATAGAAAAATATATTTACGCTGGCGGAGTTGCGGTCTGTAAAGCTAGTAACTAAATAAAACTAACAGCCTATAAGTGTCTTTACCTCAAATATGTTTAAAACATTACTTTTAAATATATATAGGTAGAGCAATCAAAACATAAGCATCTATTCAACAATAAACCGAGAACATAGAGTCGTTTGCGCAGATCTCCTATCAGCATCATAAAATCTATGTTTGCAAGTACCTATTACTGCAGTTGTTAAGTCAAACCTTCAGTTTATTTAATATAATTATCAAATTGAGGTTTATTAGTTCAATAACGATGTTCGGTGCTTTTCACACCTGCACCAGAAATAAGGCCCGCATTATTATTGGTTGATAAATAAAGCAATTTATCGATGGCATAGTTTATCGTGAACAGATAAATACGAGCTGTACATACTAATGTTACTAAGGCGAATCGCAGTAATTTATTTCAAATGGTTTTACATAACTGAGTGGTGGGCCGAGCTAACGATTTCATTCGGAATGCTAGTGTCTAACGTGTAGCGGGGACGTAACTGGTAGTGGTAATAGTTATTTATTTACATAATTTGTAACCGTGATCACTGGTATTACTCTCTAAATGAAGATGTAATCGGGACTGACGACTTTTTATGAAGCACGAATTCATCTTTATATCCGGAAAATTTGCTGGTAATTCCTTAACTGTGAAAAGTCACACAAAGTAATTTTTATTCCATAGTAGCCGATCGAGTCTGTAATGAGAGAGGAACGATCTATTTACCACTCGACTACGGACGACTAAAAACAGCTGCTCTTTCACTTTGTAAATTAGGTTACATACTACAATATTGAAATCGAAATACAAGTTAGTTATGATTTAAACTGCCAACAGCTGTTATCCAATAACAGGTTTCGATAGCTGTTACTTTGATGCAACATCATCAAATACCTACACATTTCAACCTATTGCGACCTATCGTTAAGGCACCGTCCAAGTAGCTTCTCCGACCAGAACTTTGAACGAATAAGCGATTCAAATGCTAATATATCACGGCGTCGGCGCGGCGTGACGCCTCCTATTGGTCGACTGTTTACATTAACATGTACAAGCCCCGCCCACTTACGTCACGCTCCCGAACATCGTTAATTACATTTAATTAGTGAATCGTGGCTGTTTTGACGCACAGATCTTCTAAGTTATGTTTTAAGTGTAAATAGCATACGTGTTGTGCCAATCCGGCCAGGCATATCTGCCTCTAAATACTCTCTCTACGTGTGTGCAAAAGAAACTACAAGAGATAGTAAAATTTTAGTTTAAACTTCTGTCCTATTATATATCACAGGGTCATAAAATGTATGTTAAGGCAATAATGAGCGATGTATCTCGCGGAAACCTTATTTGTAGGGATAGTGTATTTGAACTAAAGTTGTTGTCTACCTAAATAACTTCGAAAAATAAGAATAAGAATAAGAATAAGAACACATTTATTAAATAACAAATAATTGTATTCCAATTTTTAAGTCATCTAAAATTTTTTTCTTCGCTTTTCTTGTTTCAAATTAGTTATGCCTAGTGCTCATCATAGACAATAAATTACTAAAATATTTTTGACCTAATTAAATATGCTGACAGCCCTATGAATAAAGATCACGATGATGATGAATTCAATTAGGCAAAACTTATCTATGTAAGATGACACAGCAATATTCGATGTGTTCAATGGACCAGCTTCTCTCGCATCGATGTGCAAATGGCGTCGCGGTACAAACATGGTGCACCTAGCATGACCTAAGACCAGACACGAGTCTGCTTCCTTATACCGCAGCGGCTTCTTTGATAGCTTTATCACTTACCAAACAGTGAATCTCCTTAATTTCAAAGGTTATACTGGCAGGTTACGAAATGGTACGACTGTTTTGTATTTCAGTTCTCATTTCAAAAATTGTATTAGGCGTTGTCCTAATAGAACGCGACTACGCGACCATCGCAAGTTCGCGCGAACTCGCGACTGTCAAATGTATGAAGAAATCGTTCAATCGCGCGATCGTCTATTAGGACACCTATTCGACTTCAATATGTTTGATCGCGCGTTCGTACGAGTAAAATTCGCGCGAATCGCGTAGTCGCGTTCTATTAGGACAACGCCTTATGATTTATGGCGACGACGTTTAGTTCTCCATATCCGAATCGATATAATGTAGAGCATATTTCATTCGAGCAGCGTCTCAATTAAATACGAGTAAACAGCAAAAAATAGTTTTTTGACTTGATATAATATTTACCATAAAATGCAAATTCATTAATACAAATAAAGCCCGACTTTAAAATTAAAAGAATCTCGCCATATTGTTGAATTTTCACTAATTTTATTAGGGAAATAGTTGCCATGAACATAAAAATATACACGTGCCGTCCCCAGAGCAGGTTTTTTATTTTTCTGGTCAGGCTTTACAATAGAATTCTATACAATAAAAGTGTGAGTTATTAAAATGTGTTTATATCTTGTCGTACCTTCATAATCGCACCAAAATCGTCTTTATTGCCCCACAGAACACAGACATGATGATGGTTCATTAAGTATAATAGAAGCGTCGTTCCAACTCGTCTAGTCACGCCTTTCTGACACCAGGGCAGGGTTAGATTCTCCAAAATGCAGCACAGACGCATAAATCGCGGGAACGAGCGCCGACGTCCATATTCGGGTAACTCGTGAGTCGCAGGCGCAGTCACCGCATACTTATGATTTGTAGGGCCTAGTACCTGTCTTGTAGCCAGTTGTAGCGCTTGTAGGCGAATAATTTCGTATTGTAAGATCGTGAAGTATTGCTTTGGTCATTCAAACTGTGTTCTACATAGAAATAATACTAAAACCTTCAAACATAATCAAGAAAGTAATTTATAGCTTTACATCATTTGACAGTTTATTTGCCTGGTAGAAATTGCTTCATAGCAATATGTCCGCCCATATTTACACTTTTATTGCTGTAGACAGTAGCTCTTGAAGTGTTCTACTTTTTTACTATCAAACTGACGACAGCCAAGAAGTTCGACCCTACCTGAAATCAGGGTGAATAGGCCTTAGATGCCTACGCTGACCCAGTGCGGGTTGGTCGACGTCACACCCAACCTTTGATGTTTCCCTTTACCGTAAGAGAAAAGAGAGAGTAAGAACAACAACGAACAACGCACGTATATAAATTGTAGGGTTGTAAGGTAAATCTGAAAGGTCTGAGTGCCGAATAATTGGTCAAAATTGTACGAATATCTATGTGCCAGTCCTTACGTTACATATCTGCAAATAATGAAACTGGCACTTAGAACTTTTAGATTTAGAATAGAACCCTTCAATTTTTAAAAAAGCCCTTTGGAAATGGAAGACAGCGGTCCTAACAATTTGGCTATCTATATCGACGCAATACATAGATTAATCCATCAGATTACGTCCTCAAAATACACGTGACGTATCCTAAACAGGCGTAAGTTACAAACCAATCCATCACAAGTAATGACTTCTAATGAAATCGTAATAAAGTTAACTTATGAGGCGTATCTGATCATCTGGACGCAGACGACAATCGGTTTTTAGTTCAATACATCGATACGTTCTGGCGACATGAGACCATTCATTGCTTTTTATTTTTATTGTACTTTTTAGAGCTATTTTGATACATGGCGTAAGAGGGGAGGCCGTTGCCTGGCAGTAGGACAAATATATATTATTTTTTCAAAATCTTCCAATATTTTTTATTTTGTTTTACTGTGTTCCAAACCTGAAACATCGATAAACCTCAAATGACTTATTTTCTATATAACTGTCAAAATAACTGTCGATTTTTTTTATTCAATGGACTTCCAAATCTCTTTTTATGCACATCTGTCGATACTACTTGCGACAAGTATGTACCATAATCACACCATAACGATAACTATTTAGTATAACCATGCGCAGGCGCGTGACGAACGTGGGTGATGTTCTGACCGATCAATCACACGAATGAAGCCGTTCAATTATTATTCAAAGATTATGACCCATTATTTTTGTAATAGCACCAGTGGGCGTATTGAGAGCGAAAGTAAAAACGTTTGACTACACCTGATTTGACCGTATGATCTGCTTTAAGGCAGTATTTATTACTGACTCATTTACTTTTTTAATTAAAATAGAATTTAAATAAAGAAATATTTTTTTACTATTGTGATTTTTTTTAGACCATTTGCTTCCTGGACTCCATACCCAGCATAGAATCTTGGACCAAATCTTGAAGGAAAATTGTTAGCAATATTTCAAATTCTTTAACTATTCACTTACATTAAAACAAACAATTTTTTTTAACAACTTAATGTAAATAAAATAAATTCTGTACACCACACACAACGAATTGCGTAAATGCATCAGTTACTGCTGCAGTAAAACCTTAACTATACGAGTGCGGTGAGCAGGAACACAGGGCAAAATGCGTACATAAAGTTTTGCAGTTATTTGTACAATAAAATAGGTACAGTTGTAGAAGTCGACCCAGAATATTGGTAGAAAGGAGTATGACAAGACACGTATCAGCATGTATTTTGATGGTGATTAGTGATTTGATTACTGACAGAATTTTAAAAATTAACTAGGAAACATACCGATTTTTTTAGCAATATATTGTTAATCAGAGTTAGCCACTTAAATCCCGTTTTCAACTATACAGTAGCCAGCACATGTGGCTGAACACATCTCTCTTGGCTCTCAAGCCTTATTCCGTAGCAGTAGGGGAGAATTTAGTAGTTCGAGTGTCCAGCCGCATGTGCCGGTTTCTGAAGATTAATATATTAATCTACACTTTCCATTTTAATCCCTCCTTCTAAGGATAAGCTTCTTACCAACGGGCTTTCTCTACAGCACAATTATAATAACGGTGTATGACCTCTGGCCACCCATCCTTCGGAAGCATGCTCCAGTTTCGGTGTCGCAAGGCGGTGGGCGTGCGTGGGCGCCGTATCGAGCCTCCCCCGGCGTTTCGCAATGGCTCGGCTTAGCATACCAGCCAGGATGCTTGGCGTGATGTAGGAAGCGAACTGGCCACTTGTCACCTTTACTATGCATCACTGTGTTTGTGGGTTACACCGTGATGGATTTTGTGCGGAACGAGTTATGTGACAACTGACTTTCTGATTTAACTTTATAGGACATCTTGCCAATGTATAAACAGTAAGGTCATATAACTACAAACTTAAATAGAAAACTGCGTACAGCTAGATGAGGATAGATAAAAACACCAAACACAGGGCAATTAGACGTATGCTGTGCAAGCACCAATTTTTGTCCTGGTGTGGGTGGGATTCGACCCACGACTTCAGAGACAGGCAAAGCAAACCACCGCCTAGGCTATGAAGCCGTTGAATGCTTGTTTTCAGAAAGTAATGTATGTGTTTGTATTGTTGCAGGTCGTTGGCGCACGAGCCCGATGAGCGCGTGCGCGGCGGCCGCCATGCGCGAAAAGCACGCGGCGCCGCGCCGCCTCGCCTCCCCGCCGCCCTCGCCCCTGGAGCGCGCCTCCCCGCTCGGATCCCCGCGCTCGCCCCGCGCTGACGAACCCTTAGACCTCCGCGTCACGCACAAGCGCCCTCAGCGGCTCGAAGACGAAAACTGCAACCTCATCATACCATCTCCACCTCCGCACCCCACGCACCCGACGCACCCGGCACACCCAGCACACCCAGCCCTGCTCCAGTTCTGCAGACGGTTACCGCTCGCGTTACCAGCGTCTTTCGGGCGCTACCCGTTCCTCCCAGCCGCGGCGGCGACGCTGCTGGCTCCCGGCGCCCCCAGGGCTCCCCCCGTCCCCCCCAACCCCGGAGCCCCGCGTGCTCGCGACCGGTACACCTGCTCGTACTGCGGCAAAGCATTCCCCCGCAGCGCCAACCTCACGAGACACCTCCGGACGCATACGGGCGAGCAGCCATATCGCTGTAAATACTGCGAACGCTCCTTTTCAATATCATCAAACTTACAACGGCACGTGAGGAATATTCACAACAAGGAGCGGCCTTTCCGGTGTCGTCACTGCGACCGCTGTTTCGGGCAGCAGACCAACCTGGACCGGCATCTGAAGAAGCATGAAGCGGAGAACGGAGATGATGGGCGTCGGAGGTCGCCAGACGAGACGTATTTCGAGGAGATACGGTCGTTTATGGGTCGCGTGGCGCCGGCCGCTCGCCGCGCCGCCGCCGCCGCCGGTAGCGCCGCAGACCACACCTGATAGTGGGCACACAATATGCACTTACAATAATCTGGTCGATGCATCCAAAAGACTCTTATTGTATATATTCTACAGGAATAAATAAACTTGTTACAAGTTGTTACTCAAACCGACAGCAACAATGCGCCGAATACTCCTTACAATGTGTATCAAAGATCAACCACTTATTAAGCTATCTACTATATATTTGATCAGTCGTTACAGTGTCAAAGTGATTAATAGCATTCCTTATAAACCAAGTTCATATCGGCGCACAATCGAGTTCCAACTGTGTCGGTTAAGTAATAAGAGTGAAGTGATAACGCATCTCATGTACTTATTGTAAATAGAAGCTAGTGTTCAAAGTACGTATTAGTTTAGTTAGGTCTCATACCGAATTTCCACTACCGATAGGATCTAGATCTATTTTATATTCCTCGTCATAAAAATATAGATAGTAAATGATACATATTAAGTGTTCAGAGTGTTCGCTATTTTAGTTATAATTTATCGATAAGTTTTGTATGAATGTACGATACTTAATTTCTTGTATACTTTTTTTGTAAATCGTGCTTTATTCGTTTGTAAAATAATTAGTATTATTAGTCTGAGAAGGAAACGCCGGTTACCAATAAAGATATAACTTGTTGCTTATTGAAGATATTATAAATATTTTTTATAAAATGTTAGAAAAGTTTGTTTGAAAGATCTAATCGCTCTAAATTTTATCCCTTTACAAATGTTGCGTAATTTATTTCGTATCGGAAAGACATAAAATTAAAAACCTTTTAATTCTCGTGACACTTCTGATGCGAATTTGTTAAGTTTCAAAATATTACGCAAACTAGAAATATGTCTCTAATCGTATTTGAGATTTTAATATAAAATTTATTAATATAGAAAACAGCATAATTAGAAATGTACAAACTATGTCTTCCAAAATTAACTAAATTAAGATGTACGAATCTGTGATTTTAATTTATTGCTGGACTGTATTGGAATCTAATATAACAATTTGCCTACTTTCGATCAGAAAATATAAAAAGTAAAAGTCCCACAAAATACTAATCAAAACGTTCCTCTAACTAGGTGTAGATAGATCTCTATAATTGTTACGAGTATAGATGAACGGTATATTCTTTATTTTATTTTAAAAACTTTAATTTTTGACAGTTTTATTCTATAATCTTCTTAATTCTTACCTTTGAATAACTTGAACCAATAAACTGAACATGGTCCAAGAAAACAAGGTCTAACAAGAAGACCACGTGACTGACACGAGCCTACGTCGTTTCTACATCATTTTGCCTATTCATCCTTGTCGAATGCGTGTAATAGACAAGGATGAACGAACAGCGCAAAATGACGTAGGCTTGTGTCAGTACCGTAGTCTTCTTGCTAGACCTTGTTTTCATGGACCATGAAATTGAATAAGTATTTTTACAAGTTTTTGATGAGTTTAGTAAATTTGTTTACTTTAAAACTTGGGTTAAACTTAATAACTTAATCTTTCGCATGTATTTTTCTTGACTCAGAGTCAATGTTACCTTTTTATTAATAATGTTTGCCATGTGTTGTTTAGTATACTCGTACCAAACTTCGAAATCTTAAGAAAGAGACGCTACTTTAATATCAATAGTTTTTTGTAAGAAATAGAGATTATTACCTTATGTTTTCTACTTTTTATAACTATTGTCGTTCGAAGGTTCACCGAATACCTTGTCAAAATGAAATAAATAACAATAAAATTGTAATTGAATTTTTTATTCACTGCTCCATTTTCTCGAAATGTCCTTTTCAAAACAAAAATACGAGTATAATTACAGCTAAATGCGTTACTGTTAAGGATGGTATCGCTATGATCCCTACGTTGAGCTTACTAAAACCACAGAATATCGAATAGGGTCCGTCTATGACTCTGCTCACCCCTTTAGGGATAAGAGCGTGTCATTATGTATGTTATCCATTTGTTGTTGATACCACAAGCGAACGCTGCTGCTACAAACATGCGCTAAATTGCCTTTAGTTCAAAGAACAAAGTCAAAATCGTCACCCTGCTGATAAAACATCGTAAACGACAGCTTATGTTAAATTTCCTTTTTTTTCTTGGGCAGAAAAACTCGCAGTATTTACACTCATAAATTTACTTTAAAGATAATAATTAAATAACTAACAAACAACAGAATTAATATTTACCTATTGTACTTTTATTTTCAGTAGATAGTTTTTTGTGACTCCTGTTTTGTTGAAAGCACATACGTGGTTTTCTCAGCAGGGTGACGAAATATATCTTCGAATTATGGTGTACAATGTTCAAAGATAATTCTACATCATAATCTTTGAAGCACACAACCTTTGAATCTCTTCACACATCTATGCAATACTACAAGACAAAATAACAAGAACAAAATTGACCACAGAATAGATAGTACTCCATACATAATCTATAACCCGTATTGAACCGAATAAATCAAGTCAGGATGCCTCCAAACCCTGCGCTAATACAATTTAGATCGGCGCCATCTTGAGATCCAATGCCCTTTCCACAGTGCAAAGAGCTATGGTGTCATTTGGTGTCCATTGAACGACTATAAAAATTTCATTAGAAGAACTCGTGTTGTTCCTTTCTGCTTTTTTTCTTTTCTCTATTTACTAAACTTATAAAAAAATCACCCTTGGGGCAAATTAACTCTGGCCCAAAACAAACACCAAAACATCAAAATGCAAAAAGGTGTCGTAGTCAAGTCGACCCTGCAAGAGGTGGCGAGACGAGCTGGATGCGTATTCTGGGGAGTGGGAGAGCATAGCTCGGAATAGAGAAGTAAATGCGACAATATTGGCAATAAATAATTACATTACTTTACTTTACTTTACTTTGTATTACCACAACGATTCAACAAAATTTAGTTTAAGCAGAAGTGAGACGGCAATGAACAACATCTGTGTCCGCTAGCTTTTGTGTTGGCTTTATGCTAAACCTAAACTGAGGGGAAGGAGCCGGAGGCGCGCTTGCGCAGCTCACGAGCGGCGTTTACGATATGATTATGCTTTATGGCCATTAATTTGCGACAAACGAAACCGCCCCAGACCGCCATGTTGGCGAACGCAGATTTATCTGAGTAATTAGATAAATAGACTACTTGCTTCGGGCGAGAGATGATTGGCAGAAACTGTAGAGTTAGATTATGATTGGGAAATCCGATCTCGGTTGTGGTTGGTCAGTGCTATATTTTGGGCGTAGGATTAGATTTTCAGGGATTTAATGCTAGTACTAGTACCCTGGCGTTTGTCCAGCAATGATAGTCTTTCGCCTGAAATGATGATGATGATGATGACTATTATATATTCTGTGCTCGAATGCAAAATTCGGGCTGAATTTTATGTAAAATATAATAAAAGAAAGATTAGAATGGCGTGGACTCTACAGACAAGAGCGTGGCTCTTAAGTTTGAAGAAGAAGAAACTCTCGTAATAGTCATAAGTTCCAACAAAAGAAATCCTCAATATAAAGAAGGTAGACGTAAATAGTAGCTACACGAACATCACAAGGTAAAATCAAATCAGTACTGCATTTATTAAACATACTAGATGAAAACCCGGCTTCGCTCGGGTGAAATGTGACTCATAATAGGTAGGTACACATCTAGGTACAAAATGTAGGTAGATATTTCTGTAGTCATCGGTTCTCAAGGAATATTAAAAGTAAGCAAGGCATAGATTCGTATAGCTTCGTTTATTGTGTTTAATAAATATAGTTTAATAAAGTATAATAGTTTTTACACAAATATTTTTTATTTTAAATCAACATTCAAAATAAACCAACATAAATTAACAAAACATATAACTTTTAAGGTTTATTCTCTGTAAACCTCTTTGTTTGCACTCAGTCTCTGTCTCTACTTTGGCGGGAAGATAATGGTGTAAAACCATGCACTCCGTGTTCCAAAAATATGTTTCCTTGTCATCATCATTATCATTTCAGCCAGTAGACGTCCACTGCTGGACAAAGGCCTCCCCCAAAGATCTCCACAACGATCGGTCCCACGCTGCCCGCATCCAGCGGCTTCCCGCCATTCTCACCAGATCGTCGGTCCACCTTGTAGGGGGCCTGCCCACGCAACGTCTTCCGGCGCGTGGCCGCCATTCAAGAACCTTTTTTCCCCAACGGCCTTCGGTTCTACGTGCAATGTGCCCAGCCCACTGCCACTTAAGTTTCGCGATTCTTCGGGCTATGTCGGTGACTCTAGTTCGCCTGCGGATCTCATCATTCCTGATTCGATCACGCAAGGAACTCCAAGCATAGCCCTCTCCATCGCTCTTTGGGTGACACTGAGCCTTCTTATGAGGCCCACCGTAAGCGACCACGTCTCAGATCCATAAGTCATCACCGGCCACACACATTGGTCAAAGACTGAGCCTTGTTTTTGATTCATTCGAAGAAACAGTAATCTTTGAGATTCAATCCTAATATAGGCCAAGACATAATAGTCATGAAAAAGTTTTTCGGCGTAAAATATGACTTAAAATTTTTACGAACAGCTGGGTTTTCATCACGGAATAACTACTACCAAACTACTACTCCTCTAAAGATAGAAATAAAATCACTGCTGAAAAAACTTGTGAAAAAACACATTATAACAAAGAGTATATCATAAAAAAGTGTCAAAAACAATATTTTCGCGAAAAGTCAATAGTACGGCTTGTTAGCTAAAAAATATAAGGATATCGGTCCCATCTGGCAGAAAGTACGAAACTTGGCATGAATGTAGCTGTCATATATGTGCTTCAATATCGATATGGAAACACTTCGATAAATTATTGTTTCCCCCCTTTCCCCCCCCTTTTATCTCCCTCATTCTGGTTTTTTGAATTTTATACTAAAACAGTACGTCTGAGGAGTTTACTTTTCAGAGATCAAATCATCGTCGATAAATTGCCTACAAAACGATACTACATTTTATAGTGCTAAGATTAATATATTTCTATATACAGCCATCAACGTTTTATGAAATTTTAAAAACAGGCACACTTTTTTCTTCCTTACTTCATTTATAGGAAAACGACAAGAGTGGTGATAAAATGGACTAAAGAAGTCAACTACCTTATACATTAAGCTAAAAAATGACATTTACTTCATAGTCGTAAAGGCATTACTTCTAGAGTTACAGCTCACCGCGTCTGACTCAAGTACTCTTTTTTTTACCATTTTAGAATACATCTTTCTGTTAACTTTGTTTAGCGCAGATGAGATTCAGATTTTCCAATTAGAAATAAAACAGTCCATGTACTAATCCAGGCCACAGTCTATTTACATGTAAAACTAGCTTTCTGCCCGCGGCTACGCTTGCGTTGTGTTTCGACATTTCCGTATTAATTTTTAACTATCCCACTTTTTTCCGTGATTTTAAAGTATCCAACATGTTGACCGAGTATATAAGGTACCACCATGCAAAATTTCATTTCAATCGGTCTAACAGTTTCGGAGATAAGCCCGTAGAATGTACTGCGCCGTATGAGTTACTAAAGTTTTTTAACTATCCCACGGGAACTTTTTAATTTTCTGGGATTAAAAGTATCTAAGATGTTGACCGGGATATAAGGTACCACTATACAAAATTTCATTGAAATCGGTCGAATAGTTTCGGATATTAGCCCGTACAAACAGACAAACAGAGAAACAAAAATATTAAAAAAAAATCTGGGTTTGTACTATATCGCTTCTTACATCCCCTTGAATAGGTTTATAGCATTTTTTTTCTATGTACAGATTTTATAGATTTTTTTTTGTTTTTCTTTGCACGGGCTAATCTCCGAAACTATTCGACCGATTTGAATGAAATTTTGTATAGTGGTACCTTATATCCCCGGTCAACATCTTAGATACTTTTAATCCCAGAAAATTAAAATGTTCCCGTGGGATAGTTAAAAAACTTTAGTAACTCATACGGCGCAGTATATTCTACGGGCTTATCTCCGAAACTGTTAGACCGATTGAAACGAAATTTTGCATGGTGGTACCTTATATACTCGGTCAACATGTTGGATACTTTAAAAACACGGAAAAAAGTGGGATAGTTAAAAATTAATACGGAAATGTCGAAACACAACGCAAGCGTACCCGCGGGCAGACAGCTAGTTTTACATGTAAATAGACTGTGGCCTGGATTAGTACATGGACTGTTTTATTTCTAATTGGAAAATCTGAATCTAATCTACGCTAAACAAAGTTAACAGAAAGATGTATTCTAAAAAGGTAAAAAAAAGAGTACTTGAGTCAGACGCGGTAAGCTGTAACTCTAGAAGTAATGCCTTTACGACTATGAAATAAATGTCATTTTTTAGCTTAATGTATAAGGTAGTTGACTTCTTTAGTCCATTTTATCACCACTCTTGTCGTTTTCCTATAAATGAAGTAAGGAAGAAAAAAGTGTGCCTGTTTTTAAAATTTCATAATACGTTGATGGCTGTATATAGAAATATATTAATCTTAGCACTATAAAATGTAGTATCATTTTGTAGGTAATTTATCGACAACTATTTGGTTCTTGAAAAGTAAACTCATCAGTCCTACCGTTTTTGTAGAAAATGAAAAAAAACAAAATGAGGGAGGTAAAATGAGGGAAAAAGGGGGGGGTAATCATTTCTCAGCGTGTTTCCATATCGACATTGAAGCACATATATAAAAGCTACATGTATGCTAAGTTTCATGCTTTCTGCCAGATGGGACCGGAATTCAGGTTAACAAGCCGTACTACAACGACTGAAGAAAAGTATTTAGTTTTGTTATGATTCACTCAATGTTTCCATGGCGGCTGCAGTTTGTTTATCATGGCGACTGCGATTTGTTTGTCAGTGCCATTAGAATTTAACGAAATTCTCTATAATCCGAATTTTGCGGATATATGTTGTCGACTCGAAATCAATATTTTTTCATGTTTTATTATTCATATAAGGTTTCGATCGAGTCTACCGTACCCCTGGACGAAATTATTAATATAGATTATGCGCATAAGCTGTCATGCATCGTATTACGGTAATCATAGCAAAGCAACTGGAAATAATGATTTACCTCGGTGAACCGGCGCGGGCGGCGCGGCGGCGAGGCGTTATCATTATTTCTGATCTTATTTTTGGCCGCTAGTATCGAAACACCTTCGCAGTAGAAAGGTGAGCCATTCAAGGACAGCACATTGTAATCTGTGCCTGTTTATCACTGACAATAGGTTCTAGCAAAAAGTAAATCGCCTTTCTAAAATTTGCTACCTCCTAGCAACCGAAGGCTTCCTGTTTACTAACAAAAGGCAGTGATAAAACACCCGTTAGTCGTAGAACGTATGAATGAGTGCACATCACTCTAAGAAAATTACCCGCTGTTTGTCTTCTAACAATGTCTGACTTGTATGGATTACACATTACCCAAACGTATTCTTCATATTCAATTTAATTATGATACTAGGGTTAATGAGGTATGACTATACAACCTGCCTCAAAAGAAACAAGAACATCGATAATGAGTATAACGATATAAAATTATAAAGATCAAGATCAATAGATACATGCGATAAACCTATTGATTGTAAAATACTTTACATCAAAATTATAATTTAAAAGCAGAGTAAAATGCAAATTTCACAACATTGCAAACCACAAACTTTCTAAACAAAACGATAGCACCCATAATAACTGCACACATTTTTTGCGTAACCAGAAATCGTCTAAGCAATTTAGCAAAGAAATCAAAAGTCTATCACAAAAAGCCAGTACAAAAGCTGTGTCGGTTAGTATCGGTAGTTTTTCAATAAGTAATAAATAATGTGTAGCAAGAGCAGTGGCGCACGCGCCGCGGCGGCTAACAAGCGGCCGGCCCGCGCCTGCGCCGTGCCATCGTTGTGCAACCGGCCCCACCCAACGCCGGCACTTCTATACCGATGTGGTGCAAGGGACAAAAGGTGCTATAGTTCGCGACCATGGTCCAAGAAAACAAGATCTTGCAAATAGACCAGGTGACTGACACGCGTCTACGTCATTTTGCCTATTCATCCTTGTCGAATGCGTGTAATAGACAAGGATGAACAGCGCAAAATGACGTAGACGCGTGTCAGTCACGTGGTCTATTTGCAAGACCTTGATTTCTAGGACCATGTTCGCGACAGTTCGCTTCATGTAAAAAGAACGCTGGAGACTGCAGAAAGTGGTGGGGGTATGCAAATCGCCTACTGCTCGCTAGACTGCCAGCGTTCTTTTTACGTAACGCGACTTATACATCTAGGCCACGAAGCGCTACGACAAGAGTTTACCTCACATTTGACTGTGCTGAGCTGCGTGAAACCGGCCATATTGAAATGTCTTCGAATAGGATTCTTGTGGAGTTTCTTCGGCGGCTCTACAAAATACCGCACATTTTGCTTTACTGAACTCGCCACTAAATGTAACTCTATTTGACTTATGTGATGTAAAATGTCCAAAAGTTAAAATAAATGATTCATTTCATTTCAGGAATATCTTCCAAGAGTAGCTACGGTCGGTAAACGGTCATACTAGGGAGTCAAGGGGGCTAGCATTCTATAAGAGATCTCTTCCAGCCTACCTACATGGTGATTGTGATTGTAATTTTATGTTTTTTCTTTTCGCTTGTACTACAACCTTAGCGATTCCGTTCTTGTCCGACTTGTGCTTAGAATGATATTATACATAGATACTTGAATCTAGATCCCTACGTAACGTCACGTCGTGATACCTACTGCTACTTTATTACAGGTAGCAACACAGCTAGGTATGTACGATGCCAATGCTATACTCGTATAGAGCGATGTGGATTATCTACAGAAGGTAGGCACGGTTTATCAGATCATAATAGTATGTTGATTGCATCCTAACATCCTATCAGAAGGGCTTATACGACTTTACGTTTTAATGACATTTTCATGTTTTCTTTATAAGTATCTAAAAAAAATTAATTTACTCAAAAACAGTAAATTCATTTCTAACTATTCTGTCATTAAATTCATCATTAACAGCCTGCGGCAGTCCACTGCTGGACATAGGCCTCTCCCAAGGCGCGCCATTTGGCCCGATCTTCGGCCGCACGCATCCACCTGCTGCCAGCCACATTTCGCAGATCGTCACTCCATCTAGCCGGGGGGCGTCCTACACTTCGTTTACCTAGACATGGTCTCCACTGCAGAATCCGCTTACTCCAGCGATTATCGGTTCTGCGACAAATGTGACCAGCCCACTGCCACTTCAGCTTGCTTATTCGAGTGGCTATGTCGGTTACATTGGTTCTCCGACGGATTTCCTCGTTTCTGATTTTATCCATCAGAGAGACTCCGAGCATAGTCCTCTCCATAGCTCGCTGGGCAACTTTAAATTTGTGGACTAGTCAGTCAGTGTCTACGTTTTGGCACGGTCATGACGGGTAGGACGCACTGATCAAAGACTTTCGTTTTTAGGCTCTGCGGTATGGGCAACGAGAAAACGTGGTGCAGTTATATTTTGATGCCCCCGTTTACACGTTCCGGCTACTATAAGGGATCATTCGCTGTAAGGGCTACTCAGCTTTGGAATGCCTTACCTAAAGAAATTCGACATTGCAAGTCGTTGGCCACTTTCAAATCGAAGGTTCACGAACATCTCCTTGCGCAGACTGTTTGCAATATTTAAATAATATCCTTTTGTTATTAATATTTATGTATTTATTTATTAGTGTACATATGTATGTATGTATGCATGTATATTTATTATTTATAGTGTAGGTGTATTAAATGTATATTATATATAATTTTATAATTTTCATTTATTTAGTTTTAGTGTAGGTATCTATATATATATCAATAAGTAGACACAGCACTGCACTACTACAGTCTGTTTCTTGTGTATATCCTCTACCCTAAGGTTGCCTGGTAGAGATCGCTACAAGCGATAAGGCCGCCTTTGCGCACTCTATGTACTTGTATTGATATTGTTATTATTTTCTTTTGTGTGCAATAAAGTGTTTTTATTATTATTATTATTATTATTATTATTAAAGTTATTCTTTAAAAATAGATTACACGTATTATCTACATTTGACGATGCATATAAGATTTGAGTACCTACACTTGCAAAGATTACTTAATAATTTTCTTTATTATTTGTGGTTGCCACTTGAAGTTACCAAGTTACCACATTGGACTTGTCACACTGACGGTTGATGCAATTGCCCAAACTCTGAAGCTAAGCTCGGTCATTTCAGTTGGAACAGTTCTGTGTAATAATTATGAATATTAAAAATAACCAATGGAATATTGTTATGAAAGGTCGTCTAGTACAGATAAGATGTAACCGTCGAAACCAACCTGTCTGTGGTCAGTTGCGAGATTTTCGAGAGCATACTTTGCGGTGACATGACACGGATATAGAGTAGCATATCTAGATAGATCATATCTTACTTGTTTTACAAACAAATAAAAAAATGGCGAAAAAATAAAAGTAAATGTTCTTGCAGCGTTTATCCTGATATTGCCTTTTGAAAGTTTATTTTAAATGACATTTTATAATCTATCGTAACTTTAGCAGCAGCAAACTCATGAAATTAAAAAAATTCATACAATAAAAGTATACATAATAATACACCTTTCAATTTTTCAAAGATTTTAGGTGACAAACAAAAAGAAAAAAATGAGCGACTTATTTAACGAACTTCAATGAAAACAATGAAACCGATTTTCACATGTGTGTGTATGTATAAACTTTACTAATACTGCTCGTCCGTCAATGACATATTTATTTATAATAATATCATTTATTTCAAGCTGTACGCACTCTCAATAACCCCAACACAATTAACAAAATATTAAAAACGAAACAAAAATAACTGAATGTGGTAAAAACCACCAAAAGTGGACATTATTTGCGATTTGCGCTGCGCTGCACCGAGAGCTAATGAGCAAAAATAGGACAAAACAGGTCTGTATTTTAAAAAATATATTTAGAAACAAAGATTGTCATTTCCAGTACTTTACATGAGTGTTGTAACAGGTGACCGATCCATCACGGAGCGCAGCGAGGTGGCTAATTAACGGAAAGCAAGGTTACTGACGAAACAGGCCTAGTCCGGCACCCACTCCACTGTCACTAAAACACGCGCTTGCGCAACTCTATGATGATTTTCGCTTGTTTTTTGCACGTTTTTTTAATTGATCACGTAATAAATCAATAAGTACCTTTGTAGGTATCCATCCAGGTATATTTTATTATTATATTATTATTTATAAATGAATTTCTATAGTAATTTAGTGCCAGATATAATTTTTGACAAATTAAAAGTGGCCATGTATTCAGCAAAACAGAAGATACTTAGAATTACTACTTACTGTACTCATGTAATAAAAATAATAGAAATAAAATTTTCGTCAAATAAAAGTGCTTTTGATTTTATTTAGCGAAAACAAAGGATTCTTAATTTAATAGTAAAATAAACACCTTCAAGGTTAAAAATATACATAAAACTTTATAATATTAATAATAAGATAAGCTAACCCGCACTGTAACAGCGTGGTCGACTAAGGCTTATTCACCCTAATTTCAGGGTAACTAGCTTGACTATTTAGTGCCAAACAAAAAGTAAAGCAATATTTTGCAAATACATATTATTTTGTCAATGGATAAATTCAAATATTCCGAAGAAACTTTTCTCAGGAACAAAAAGAAAATACTTCTAACTAAAACGGGTTAAAATTACTAATTTGTATGGAAATTACTAAAATTATTAATGATTACGAGATTTTTTTTACAGTAGCTTAAAACTTGTGACTAAGCTTTTCCTTTCAATTTAACTAAGTTACTTACACCCTGTGCATTTTAAATTTTTCTGCTTCAATCTACATAATATTATAAGATAGCAAGTAATCGTAATCTTTTGAGAAGCCTAAGCGCCTTACATAATACATATTACATTTTTGACGCGTTTTAGTCACCTATCACTAATTATGTAAGACTTATATTGCTGATATATTAGCGCTAAGTGGACACTAAGTAGACCTTGATTGATTTGTGTTTCCCATGTCTCAAATCAAAGACTGGTTGAAATTATGTATGTTGTAGCTCTTCGAATCGAATTTTTTAGATAATATTTTAAATTTTTTTCAAAGCCTCTATTCAAATCTATAAAGTTGAAAAAATTACAAAAAAAAACTATAATTGTAAGGTTGTATTGTATTAGATTATGATAATAAATTGTATTAGGCTTAGTATTATAACATCTGAGAGGTAAAACCTTTTTTATTATTTACTTTTAAGTTAAAAATATTTTTTTACAAAAATAACCAGCACGTCATTGTGGCAGAAATTAGCATATTACTACAATTTCGGGAATCGAGAGGAAATGGCGGGTTCATTGTTTCGTCCTTTTTAAAAATAGTTTTTTATGGTAATTGTGGTGTTAATATGGTGGAATTAGTGCGATAATGTGCCGTTAAAGAAGAACTATTCAATGAAAGTGAGAAATAATGAGTGGTTAGCTGTTTCTGGTTTGATACCCCGCGTTAAACTTCAGTATCATTGGAATATAAGAACCACCCTTGCATTTCAATGATCCCGTAACAAGAAATGAAACTACCAAGAAATGACTAAAGACGACGAAATGAAACTGAAGAAATAATGTCTGAAGACATTAAACTTGGATAATGCAAGAAACTGCTAAAGACTAGGCTGTATGGGCTTAGATCCCTTTGCCTTTCCCACAAGGGAGAAAGAAACTAAAAAAAAAAATCTTTAAAAGTTTTTGCAATAACTGCAGAAGTCTTTTCTTATAAATTCTATTCATAAATTAAAATCATCAATAATATTATTTTTTTTACTTTTAATTTCTATCAACAATAAGTGTGCCAAAATGGGCCTAATTTATACGAATATCAATAAGACTGCTTTTGAATCGATATTGTAATTAATGCAAAATTACAGTCATCTATCTATCAATCGATATTACCCATAGGTATTGACATAAATATCTTAACGTAGAGGAAACAAATTAAGTTTATCAAAAGAATAATCGTTGTCAGTCATAAACGCCAGTAAATCACCATTTATTTTGTAAAACCTTATAATACTAAGCTTAATTCAGAATAACATCAACGGTCGGGCACAAAACGCGATAGACGTTTGTACGTCAAACATTTTTCAGCAATATTCCAATTTATGAACTGTCATATTCAAATTAAAAAATTATGTTTGTGTTTGTACCTTTTCACACAAAACTTACCAGTAGATCAACACTGTGATCGATATTGATCGCAGTAAATATCTTACAACCAAACTTTAAAAATCAACTCAGGCGTAGCTGCAGACGGACAATTAATGACATAATTCTTTATACGTTTTATTATCACCACAAATTCATCCAGTATCGACATTTATTACACACAACTTTCTCAACTAAAGGACTCATTAAAATGTGACCTTTAATTTAATTTGGAGCAGCCCTATGACATAACCTCCCGTTACATTTTCGGCGAGATGACGTTAATTTTCAGTCCCACGCACTCGATGCCGGAACCAGCTTTGAAAAAATATTTAAAAAAACATAATACCCACCTGCGGTGCTAAGGATGTTCGAAATTATTTTTGCACAAAAAAAATTGTGATAAGTCTATCTGAAATTAACAATTTTATGCTTCGTAATAATGGATAACAGGCGGGACCCCTTTCCATAGGAAATGGGAATAAAAAGTCAAATTAACCGCCATGCGTCATTCAGATTTTTTTGTATTTTTATATAGTAGAGTCTAACAAAACACATTAAAATCTTCAGCCTTTCAGTTATTACGAGGGAACAAACAGACGGACATACGGATCAAAACCATAACACTCCCTTCTTGCTTTGCGCAGTCGGGTTTAAAAAGACTTTAAACTGTATCAATTCATTAAATGTCAAGCAGAGTCTATAGTTACTCCCTTGAGAAAGCACCGTCTTGTATAACATGGACGAATGCTGGTTTAAGTTTTCGATCGTTTTAAAAATCAGCCAATTAACGATAAAGAGCGGACCAGATAGTGGATATTGCCTTATTTAGGGGCTTAAATCACGTAACAGTTACATTTTGGACACTGTCTTTTGGATGCTTGAAACAATGGATAATGAGATGGAAATCCGATAACGCGCATGCGTGATATTTCTGAGTGTATATATCTGAAAGATTTTTAATAAACTACTGTGCCGATTTCAGAAATTCTTTCACCATTATAAAACGATATTCACTCTGAGTAACATAGGCTACCTTTTACTGCGGGAAAATGCCTTATTCCCACGGAAAAACTATTAACGCGGGCGAAGCCGCGGCGGAAAGCTGGTATATTATATATAAGTGTAAATAAATGAATAAAAAGTTTATTTCGCAAACAGACAAAGTTATCTTTAGAATCTACCAAACTGCATGGCAGTTCGAAGGCAGTGTGAATTATGTGATTCTAGGTGGAATATTGGCAGTGCAAGCCCGCGGCTGTTTTCTTCGGAAGCAAGTGTCGTAGACTCCTTTCTCACATTAGGAGCCGTACTTCATTTTGTTCTGTTTTCCGTCTTCTGTTTGACCTCCTGATACAAAGAGACATTATATTCCCTACTTCACCGAGACCGATAAAACAGTGATATACGTACTCTTATTTTAAAATTACTCTTTTTCATAATAATCTCTATTAAAATTGTTAAGAAAATTGTGAATCTTGCTAAGAGTAAATTGTTCCGTTTTCTTCTAGGCGTTGAGAGTTGAGAGCTATCAATGTTTATCACCTTTGAAACCTTGCTACACAAACTAGCACTATGCAGCCGTGTAGGTGATATCGCGTTACCCGATTTGGTCAGGACCTCATGCCTCGGGAGATATTTTGATGAGGACGCGATAAATTAATTATATAGTCTACTGAACGCTAATAAACCTGCAAACTTGCTTATCGATATCTAGCAGATTAGTGTTGGGAAACAACAAGTTGAGAATGTCGTCATTTAAGGATTGACTGATTGATCGTCATCATTTCAACCGCAAGACGTTTACTAAATAAAGAAGTTAACAAATTGATGAATATTATAAAGAATGAGCTGCGCTTTGTACTAAATTCGCCAAAAACGGTAGATTATTGTTTTGATTTTGATTTGATCAAAAATTTGCGTTGAGTCATCGTCTTTTCAATTTTTCAATATCACTATTATAGTACGAAGTTCTTCATCATCAGCCGAAACAACTGGACTGATCGAGTTAAAATTTGTTACACGTATGTAAATCCGTTACCCAAAGACGGACGTGTGACATTAAATAATCAATTTGAATGTCAAATTAGGTTTAAAAAAAAAGTATACTGTGTGAGTGTGTCCTATAAGGGTTCCGTTTTTCTTTTTTGAGTACGGAACCCTAAAAAATGATTTTTTTAGCTAATATTTGATAATAACCAGATACATAAATAGCAGCCTAGTATTTATGACTAACCACGCCGATCATCATTCCTGACAAAGAGTGCATAAGAATGTTCAGTTCAGATTAAACTAATTCTTGCTGATTGATCAATCAATAGCACATTGATCCCATCCCTATTAGAGGGTGTCGGTAATGACCGGTCGGTTACGTGGCGGGTAGTTTAATGACAACTCCGAATTTGGACCAACCACGACCAGCTTTTATGGCGTCAATGGCAGAATAATGGTCAACAATGCACGACCAAGTTTAAAGTAGGGAATATCTACATTACGTTTGTAGAGAACTTATTATCTATGGTTATTTATTTTTCAAATCACATGAGTTGAAGAGAGACTGGATTTTAAAAAATTAGGATGTAGTTTATGTGTAAATGCTCTAGTAAACTATGGATATCGCGTTATGTTAGCCTGTAATGGTATATTTATTAATGTAATTGATATTTTTTTAGAAATTTAAATAAGCCACAAAGAGATAAAAAAGGCCCTGACTTATTAAAAGTAAACTTTATCGTTAATTTTACTAATAGCATAGCAACGTGCTTTATGTAAGAAAGTCTCAATATCAACATGTTGTTGGCTTTAAAGTGATCTTTCTTTTGGGTTTGGGAACCTAAAAAATAAATACTTGGGGTTTTAATTATTACAATACAATACAAATACTTGAATGCACACAAACAGAAAATAGTACAATTATAACTTATAATCTTTTTTTAAATTAATCTTTATAATTCTAATCGCTTCAATCAATTAAAACGAAGTCATCAGCCGCAGGCCTATCGCCCAGATATCACAAAGCATTCTATAGGCGTTACAAATAGGTGCGTAATATTAAGAAACCGGCCCACCAGCTTTTACATAACAGTTCCATACTTTATACTTACTGTGATAACGCCTCCCTGGTTATTTAAGATGTAACAATCAATGAATAAATTGTAATGGAAGAATTAGCTCGCGGCGACAGCGGTGCCGATGTATAATTATCAAAATAAAGTCGAACAAATTCCATAACATGGCTTCTGAAAATGTGTAGCTTCAGCAAGCTTACATTTTTAACCTCATCGTTGGTAAAGTTGAGTGAATTGACATTTAACAAATAACTCGTTATCAATTCATACTGTCTTAACCGAGGGGCTCGAGCCTACCCTAAATCTGGGTGAACGAACAGGCCTAAGTCAAGCATACAATATTATCTAAAAATCTTTTCATTCCGAAGGAAGTACAAAATGATAGATTTTCGAAATATATTTTTTTTATTTCACGATCGAACGAAAATGTCTTTTTAATATATTATTATAATTAATGAAATAAACGTTATTAGAGGATCTTAATAATTTCCAATATAAAAAAGATACCTACAATAATTAAACTGTAGACCAACCAGAGCAACATCCGCAGCATCAGAAAATGATGGACGTCGTTATGCGTCATTTTAATGCAGTTACAACAAATCGAGGCATCGATAAGTTGCCGATAAAGTGGTCCAGGGCCGATAATATGCGCGGGAGTGGATAATTGCACGGTAGCGGGAAGATAAGCGTCGACACTATTGTGCATAATGTCGTCCAGTATTACTAAATTATAGTGCGCGTATGGCTCCCCTTGCGAGTTGCCAAGCCAGTCGTCTTGGGTTACTTCCATTCCCTTCAGATATTAACTAAAGGTATGTTTATTTTTGATGACATAAATTTAGTATGTCGTAGTTAACAGCTCAAGGGCATACCCCACCGAAAGTTTAGTATGTAAGTAAGCAAGAATATACGGACTCCACAATAGCCTCCTGCCAGGGTAAAATACTAGACACGCATTTACGAAGTTCCGGGTTTGAACCTTGGTTAGGCATCGTCGAATAAAAAGACACTTGCGAGACATTCCCAAGTATTAAATGTTTAGGGCTGAATCACCCGATCGTTAAACAAAATAGTTCAAAATTATTAAAGCAATTTCTAATTTCTTCATATAGCATAAATAAACTGACCGAAGTCTTCACGTATAAACCAATTTGTTGCTGAAAAGGCGTGCCGAGAAAAGTGAGTACTTTTAAAGCTACAGAACTTGTAGCTTAACTTGCCGAAAACATTTTTAAAAGAGACCGTGAATAATTTATTTTTTACAGTTATTAAGTTTTTTAAAAGCCGTATCGATATGATGACAATCTGACGGAACCTTCGCTGTAATCTAGATGCGCTGACAGCTCCGCTCCTCACCAGTCGTCTTATGTTTGAGGTTCTTTGGGTTGCCGCTATAATTTAAACCATGAATTTCTTATGGTCTTGTACCCACAACGCAAGAATAATACCTCTAGCAAAACTAAAATCATGCCAAAGAAAAAAAATTTGCGACAATTAATTATTATTTTTTCAGAAACAGTTGGGAAAAATTGTGTTTTTTAAAAAGTGGTAAAAAAATTGTCCCTTTATTTATTGTTTTATTCTAAAGTTTTTCAGTTTCACTAATAGGTTCGCACGATACAAGTGCTTATGACATGAAACGTTTGTTGTAAGCAAGATCGGACCTGAAACCCTGAGCTTTGGAAGTAAGAATTACCAACTTAGCTAGCAGCTAAGGGGCGATTAATAATATAAATATTGTGCTGTCCTAACAATATCCAATTAATACTGGTCAAATTTCTGTTAAAGTAAAAATACACCATAATTATTCCTGGCAAGTTTCTTCCGTTAAGCACTAAAAACGAAATAACCTGACGGCTTTCAACACGTCACTTTTCAATCAATATTAAATAAAAAGCACTGCTCGACTTTAATTTCGGGACCAAAATTCGAAGGAGCAGAGTGCGGTCCCGTTAAGATGAGCCGGCAAACATCAAACATAATTTAATTCTACACGTACAGAAAGATTTCACACAGTTATTTTTTCGTCGTGAACCGAATTCGAGAGAGATCCGTGAAGGTGCGGATTGCTCTGAAAATTAAAGCGTTATTTTCTATGTTGAGCGTTCATTACCACACACATTGGTCGCTAAGGTTTGATATAAAAACCATCAAGCAAAGATACTTACTTACCTGTAAAACTATAAATAAGTATTTACGTGTGCATCTGGATTGAGGGCCCATTTTTTTAAAGGTTTACAAAATGATTTGAGATTTACAGGGTATGTAATAAAGAATAGTAAAAACATGAATCACAGGGTCACGAATTTCTTAAACATAAATTGAAACTGTGGTGATTAAATAACTTGGGCTCTCAATCCAGATGCTCGGCTAAAGTGGCATAGTTCAATTTATGTTTAAGAAATTCGTGACCATGTGCTTCATGTTTTTACTATTCTTTATTACATTCCCTGTAAATCTCAAATCGTTTTGTAAACTTTTAAAAAATGGGCCCTCAATCCAGATGCACACAGTATTTACGGGTTCGCGAGTTAGGCCCCAATGTGTGACGCCGCCGTGGTGGTGGAGACACCCGATTGAATTTGAATATTTTTATCCAAAGTACAGTCAGCAAAGTGAAACCTATTATGAAAAAAAAAAACGTCTACATGAAATGATTCAAAGTCTCAGTGCAGTCCGTACCTAGGACCATTTCTCTGGACTAACCTAACCTAACCCCTGCCACTGCTGCCCCTGTGGCATGAAGCGCTATGACAAAAGTTTCTCAAACCCGCCATTTGAAATACTTATCCTGCAATAAGATAAGAAAATACGCACGACAAAATTATGCCTGTCACACGGGAACAGTCGTGGTAGCCAGTCTGTCATGTCTATGTCCGTATCTCAGAAAATAAATGATTTTCTTCATATCTGCCAAAACATAGCTATGCACTAAACCATCGCATCCTTACCAATTACCCTATTTCTGTTTTATCTTCTAAATTGATTCTAAAATCTATTTGATTCAGTATTGATATTGATATTAAATAAGTAGTTTAGATACTCCAGAACCAGAATTTTGCAAATCGGTTAATTGGTATTCCTCGCCGACCGCCCAGCTGTTCGGTATAATTGAAAACCGTCGTTAGTTCTGGTTACTACCTATTTCGGTTACAAACAGACACTAACATTGTAATAGTATTAGCTGTTGTTGAGTAATCATTATTTAAAATTATTTCTATCACGATTGTGCTACTGTCGTGTCGGCTTGGCAGCTTTCAGTGTCAGGTTAATTGCTTTCGGAGCAGGGGAGTGGGCGAATCTCGCCTAAGGCACATACATAGGTACATATTATGTGATCATAAAGGTAAAAGGACGGGCTACGGGATGATATCCAGCCTGGTTAGCAAAAGGTGACAAAAGGTTTCACTCTCACAAGACATTTTTGTCGAGTGAATATTCTGATATCTTCGAGGAAATTTTAATATTGCGGGATTCGAATTTTTTTCATAATTAAGTATGAGATATCTTTTATCATAGCGCTTTATGCTATTAAACTGGTATTTTATGCACCCTGTAGTCTTACTACGTAAGAAGCGACAGGCTCGAGAAGCTGTCAAACGCGACATATTGACAGAACTACTATGGCTCTAATGTCACTATGTCGCGTTTGCTGGCTTCTCGAGCTTGTCGCTTCTTACATAGTAAGCCTACTGTAATACAGATTTTCTAGTGACAGCCTACAATAAACTTGGGTAGCAGCCCGCCCTTTGCCGCGTCTGTGGTTTGCACCTCGAGAGTAATTCTGTATGACCTAATCCACAACAACTGTCGTATTTTATTTTTGTGAGTTTTAGTATTATCATAAAACAATTTTTATCTAACTACAGACGGTATTTGTCTAATTACAATGTCCCTGCCGTACTCACAAAAGTCTTAAATAGTCTTTGCCCCCGTATATTTTAATCTAAATTGTGAAATGAGAAATCATAATAACTGAACTTACTCCTCGCTACCTTTATTTACACGAGATCCAATAGTATTAACCACATTTTATATGACTAAATAAGTACCTAATTGCTAGTTTCATTTACTCGTAATTACAGTTATCAAATTTTGTGGTAACAAATGGACCATTAATTAATTTTAAGTAGTAGCAGGTTTACGAGACCGGAACAGAAGAATATTAAAGTAGCAGAAAGTAATAAAAAAGAAGGCTAGTTACTCGAAATCGTGCATCGAATTGCATTTGCCAAGGACCGATCTTGTAACAATTAACGCAACTATATTAACTCCCACACGACTTATTTAAGAAGCTCATTCTCTCTCTGTCAAGTTTTTAGATATTAAACAAAATTATAAAAAAAAAGAAAACTTTTACCTTTTAAATTTTCCTCTAAAACAAAAAAACAAATCTTATAATGAATCTAATAGTGACTGCTCACCATGGGCTGTTAAAATAAGCTTTTTTAATTTGTTGGACATATCTTTTGTTTACCTATGACGTCACGCATTTGGAACGTATATGAAAAGAGCTAGGAAAATCAGCGTCTTTCGAGTGTATTACATAAGTATATCCATGGTCTAACTAAATAAGGTCTTCTAAGTGACCTGACGCTGCTGAAACATCTCTATGTAATCAGCGATAGATAAAGTGCAAAGGAATATGGAAGAAGGATTTCAGTGAAAAATTTTGCAGACATAACGATGTCAACTGACTTTAAGTACGAGTATTTGACGAATTTTCAATTCAACGAAAAAATACCTGGCACAGTAATTTTAATAAGTTTAGCAAATGAAAGTAGGGAATCGATGAAATTGGAAAACATTGTACTGGCAACAAAGTTACATAGAAAAAAAAAGTATCAAATTAGATAAATCCAAATAATCGGGGTTGCCATGATGATTTTGTTCAAATTTGCCGCGTTTACATTGTCTTCTTTCATTTGCCAAACTATATTAGATTTTTTTGCGAATAAATAAATGACAAGTAAAATGTCACATTTCTACACAACTGCAACTCCAACCAGAGAAATGCAGTAATAATGTCAATTGTCTCGTTACACACTTTCACTTATTAAAAAGAGAACACCGGATAGAAATATCACGCTACTTATACGTCGGTTAAGACATTCCAATACAAACAAACGTAACAATCAGGTAAGAGTAAATAGCTGGTTGCGATAGCCCGAGGTCGTATCGTATTGGTGCCCACTTGATGTCTGCTCGATAATGACGTTCTGATAGAGGCTCGGTGATAAACGTAGAACAAGTAGGTTGACTGTTACGTGGTCAGCGTATTTTGTGAGGTATAAAAATCTACTCCAATCGTTTATGAGTACGTCCTAAAACTTTCTTAGTCCCATGAAAAGTATATTTTTTATGGAAATGTTTAATGTTGAACTATTTCCTTTCAAATGGGTCTAATAATGCGATGTGGAATCACAAAACGAATTATACGGAGCATTCTCTCTTTATTTTCAAAAAACTAAAATTGTATGTAAACTACGTACTTAACGCATTTCAAAATATAGTGCTAAACTACGTCCTATTAAAAAGCGCCGCGCATCCTCAAAGCAAAAACTCATGCAGAAAGATTCTTAAAATGCATCTAACTAAAGTATATGTATCTTATTTCTCGAAGCATCTTTCTTTCAAGCTGACAGCCCGCTACGCCTTCGTTGTTTTTTTATTTTTCCCGTGGGAATGAGATATTTTCCTGAGGTAAAATCCTATATCACTCCGGCCCTATCCATGTCTGTGCAAAAAATCTGGTCAATCCGTTGCTTACCTTCAGTGTGAAAGAAGAAAAAACAATCGCATTTTCGAGTTTTATAATGTAGAGTCAGTAAGAATATAATTGTAACGCTGCTCTGACAATTAAATGTGGAATACAATTTGGCTAACGCATTGTACAATACCTGTTAACATTTTTTTGCATTCTTATATTAGTATGGATAACAAGCAGAAAATGGTTCGTCGGTCACGTAACGCCGTCGTCCCTGAGCTCTGTTTTCACTCTCTATGCCATCTCGCCAGGCTGCGCGGGCGCTGTTTTCTACACTGATCTGATACCAATGTTGATACGGTTTTTCATTCCTGTGCCGGCGCCATAACCAGCTCAAACCAGACAGGTTTTGCTTGATTACTCACGGTGGAGCGACTACCGTTAGAAATTTTACTCGGATGTAATATGGGATAACTTAGATTAATTCGTTCGGTTTTCTGCATGTCAATATTTTACGACATAAATTACTTAGAAAACTAAGATCAAAGCCACTCAAAGACTGAGTGGAGAGGTGTCGCTAAAGGTAATTTAACGGTAATTGATCTTAAGTACGTATTACTAAGTATTGTATGTATTTTATTTACGTCAATGCCACCAATCCGCGCTATTTATAGTTTTTTTGCATGTTTCTGCTTGGTTGTCTGGAAGAGATTGCTACTTTAGCAATAAGGCTGCCAATTGATTATTTGTTCCACGTGTGTAAATTGTATTCTGTCCTATTTTATTAATTACCGGTGTCAATAAAGAATATTAGTATTGCAATTGTATTTGTTGCTTTAAGTTGACGTCATATAAGTAATTAACGATTTCATATGGACAAGAAAAATCTGACCAAAAATGATTTCGTCATTGCGATTGTCTACATTAACAAAATCATCACATAAGCTTTTAACTGCTAAATCCATGTTAATTTTACTATTATTACAGAAGCAAAGGGAAATGTTCTGTTAGCAACATTACAATGACTATGAAAATCGTTTTATTTGGCCCCCGGCTGAGTGACTCAACTTTCTCGCCATCGAGATGAGTGCGTGAGTTTTTCCTTCGACAAAAAACTTGTTAACGGTGCAAAAATAAACGAGAGCAGCTCGAGGCTCGCCCGATGCGATAATATGGGGAATAGCGGTCCAGTTTTTAACTCGTGCGACTGTTAAGGCATGGGAACAAAATCTGAACTGTATTTGAACTGTGCATAAATAAATAAGCATACTCTTTGTTTAAGCTTGGCCACAGAAGAAAATAATAGTACTAACCTGTACAGAAAGGACACTCACCCCCCGCATTAAAATTAGTTCCCCGCCCGCCCGAGCTCCCCACTCCCCGCACCCCACAGGCGCCGCGGGACTCTGACAGGGGTGTTTTCCGTGGGTGTTTAGGGGTGTTTTATATAGCGTTTTAGTGTTTGACTTGTAATTGATATTCGGTTGTTATTCAGAATCCAGTAGATTGTCAAAACGCGTTAGCTGTATAGAGTGTCTATGGACAGCTTTCAAGTATGACGACAAAAATGTTTCTTGTAAAACCTTCTAAATTTGATTTTTCTTCCATATGATCCTTACCACAAAATTATTAGATGGTTTGTGACAATTTCTGTAGCTTAAATTTTAACTCAAAAAAACTTAAAAAAAAAACATAGGTACTTACGGCGCGGGAGCTTTTCTAGGATCTTTCATTATGTACGATTTCCCCGTAGTCGTAAAGGTAACTCGAAAAAATGGAAACGTCCTGAGGTATTCGCAGTATCTGTGCTAGTCTTGATCGCTCGACATGCCTAGAGAAGCATTTTCAATTGGAGCAAGTTATAAATAAACAATTAATAACATTCGCACGTCGGTTATAGGACAAGATCATTCTACAAAGTCAGTTGTAGTGGTTTTAGTTTTAACGAATGTATATTCGTATGGTTTCTAGCTTTTAAATTATGTGCCTGTTGCTGCATCTGCTTAGAATGTGTCAACACCTCTTTTCTCCGAGATTTTTTTTTTTTAATTTGCTGTCCTTTATTTAATTACGCTTTTTTATGCGTTGCTAGCTTTGCTTTTCATGTGGGTTTCAAGGTTTATGCATAAAAAAAGGTATAATTCACTTTAGGTGATGTCAAACATCGATTTGACGCGTCATTCGCACAAGTTTAGGGGGCATGCAAAAACACAGGTATAATTTAGTACAAAAACATCTGACTTAAACTATGATAACTACGCTCTTATTTTAGGAAACCATTAATTTAAAACTTAATTCGTTCATCTTTCATCCTTTTCGGTTCCTTAATTAACGAAAAGAATGAGTGGCTTTAATACAAATAAGTTCAGGGTGTGACTTGTGAGAACAATTTACTCATAGGTTAGAATAGTTTTCTTTCCCAGTACATATTCATCATTTCTAAATACCCAAAATGAAAATGCACGTCTATGAAGAATCAGTAGAATAAAGGTATAGAATTCTAAGATATAATGCTGTCTAGTACCGAATCTCCTGCTGCGAGAGAATTCTGTTTTAGTTTAGCATTCGTAACGATTCTAGAATTTAGGTTTACTATCATTTAACAATAAATTCTGAACACTCTAAATGTAGGAAATTAAAACATTCTACATCTATTTCAAATAGCGCTTAACTGGAGATTTTATTAGTAGGTAGGTAATATCGCGAACTAGCGTTCCGACCCGCGGCCTCGCCCACGTTAACAGTTTTTCCCCCCTTCAGGTAACAACGCCCGCACCCGCCGGCGGGGGCGCGGCCAGAACCAAAATCAAAATTGAAAATCAGAGACGGAGCCCCTCAGGCGTCGTCTCCTTCACGATATTTTTCAATATCAACGCGCTAGGCCGTGGTCCGAGGCTCCCTCGAGCCGCCCCTAGACGCGTTGGTATATGACTTTTTTTGGGGTAGAGTCTTCCACTCCCCCGCAAGTCCGGTGAAGCTTGATTTGTCGTACCTTTTCGACACAAGCATAGGTCAATTCAAAAAAAAAAAAAAAAAAAAAAGCAGTTTTTCCAGTAGTGGGAATAAATAATCTATTCTATTCTATCTATGTACCAAGTTTATTTAAAATCGGTTCAGTAGTTTCAGAGCCCATTCAATGCAAACAAACATTTAAATCGAAAGATTCATAACTTTATTATGACGAACCTTACCTCACCCTCAAGAGTAGGGGTTTGACACAGAATGTGCACTTCGCAAAATGAGCATTCGACGCATAGGTACATCTATACTTCGCAGTAGGTGCACTTCTCACAAAAAAAGACAAAAAACATCTTTTTTTTTACCTAAGCTAGTGTTGAAAAAGTACGACGAATCTAGCTACACCGGACTTGTTCAACGAGCATTATTAGACACTAGCATCGGTCAAATAAAAAAAATCCCTTGTGAGAAGTGCAACTACAGCGAAATATACATTTTGCTTCGAGTGCTCATTTTGCGAAGTGCACATTCTGCGTCAAACCCGGGTAGGGTTCTTGTCACTGACGTACTGTTTCATACTATAGTCACTATAGTATAGTGCTTGAGCTAGCCTGTAAATCTCACGTTAATGTGTGCGTGCGAGATTTGCTGCTTTGTATGGAGTGAACCAAAAATGTTTTGAAAAGCCGCGCTTTTTTCCCACTTCCCTGGAGTGAACCATCTGTTTGGGGCGCCTGTCCTCCATTTTTCTAATTTATGGTAACATAAATGAAAAGTAGAAAGTGTTTCACTTTCTGATACTAAATAGATTGCATTTGTTCGACGATATTGAACTCTCAATATGCCTGCAGGCCTAGATAATGCGGGCCCGAGGTATGGTTCACCAGCGTTGCGGTTACAATGCGACTTACCTTGATTATAGTCATGCATTTAAACTTTACTTACCATCTTTAGAATACAAATACTTTATTTCTGATGATACCTTAAAAAAATTCAGTCTACGTCCACACAAACTTCAGATGAATTGGAAAAGAAAACAGCTATTTTTATTCATTTAATTTATTCCATCCATGTAAAAAATATAACTTACCCAACAAACGATATTACATCGTAGTCTTACCCAAATATCGAAAAATCTCAGATATTTCTTCGCAACTTTAATAAGTATAAAATAGAAAAAATCGGTTTAAAGATCTCATGCAATTCATAGTTGTGTAGTAATACTTTTTAATCAAAACAAAAAATATTTTTGTTTTCTTGTGTTTTATGTATACTTTTCTAATAGTTTCTATATTCTGTTCTATTTTGGACTTATTTCAGTGACAGTCAAAAAACCTCCTATATGAAATTCTACGAACTACGAAATAAATATTGTATGTACAGACAGAGGCCAGCATATGTGCTGTCCGGTTGGATATTCGCACTACGCAATTCACCCCTACCGCTACGGAATACGGGCGCTCTCAAGGACAACATGTCCAGCCGCATGTGCTGGCTACTTTACAATGTAACCAATGTACACTGCATGATAGAAACACATAATAACACATGTATAATTCATAAACAGCAGTTTGATGTCGCAAGTGCAGAGCCTCGTTTTTGCGCTTCATACAATTTATGTGATCCCAATATGTGTTTCATAAATATTATGGAATTGATTATAACTGGAACTGTGGCATTTGAAGGTAAAAACGTAAAAATGATGCCTTAAAACGCACCTGGTGATTGGAGTTACTTAAATCTAATTGACGTGGTTGGGTTCAAGATTTAATTGGCAAAAGAGAATTTGGTCAGATAGATGTGATCGACCTCAATCAAAGGGTTCTGGACTGTATGCGGATCCATCTTTGGTTATAATATTTATAATAATACCCATCTACGGTGATACCTATCTTTTTCTGGTGTTTGATCGTGCAGTTTTGATGCCGTCCTGATATTTAGAATCTAAACAAAATGATAAACTTAGATCTCGTAGATAATAAATACTTGCATGCATTTAAATAAAAACCTAATTAATGTTCATCTTCACATGCCACCACAACGTACATAGTGTAACCTTAAATGTACTAAGTTGGGGGTTGTACACCTGGGGTTCTGGTGACCCGAAACACAGACTTCCGTCTAACTCGGGCACCAGTCTTCACGAGTATTATCTTCTATAAGCTCTTTCAAATGTTTGTAAAAATTGATTGTCATAGCATAAGGTAACTATGTGAAGAAATTAAATAAAGATTATTATTATTATTATATTATTATAATCTAGAATCAAATCTTTAATAAAAAAATCTTTCTCTCTAAAAATCTGCCGTCATAAAAAGGTGCATCTGATAGATTTTCTGAAAATTTGTTAAAATAACCGTTTTAGTCAAAATACTTTTCTCAAGATAGCGGTGATTTTACCTTTTATTTAATACAGTTTTTCTCTTAATACTTTTCTCAGAAAGTTATGTCGGTTTTCTTATTTGACGACAGAAATTTTACACAGTTTTTTCAACACGCCACTTCCTTCACATCTGTAGTCTGAATACATACAGGGTTACTTTTTAATCAGTACACATATTTTGTGTACATAGTCAGTATCGTTACACTAGATAACATGAGACGAAAAAAAAATTTACGGGAACGAATTTCAAAAAACGCCAGAATACGTGACAAATAATTATGCCAATGAGTGTTTATACTAAGCATCAAGAAAATAGGCGCGTATTAAATTTCTTCCCACACAAAATTTGATACCAATCTTATGCATGAAATGGCGGTATTTCGATTTTTTTTGTACGAAACGTGACAAAATAAAAATATACGGATTTTTTTATTTTCTTTAATCTATGCCTACCTAAAATATGTGCACTGATTAAAAAATAACCCTGTATAAAGGACAGTTTACCCAATGCGTTCACGGTGGCATGGCTTACAGAAGCGGTTGCAGCACGCGACAATCGGCTGAACGTTGCACTGCGCCCGCGCATGCCACGCGAGGAACACACATCTCTTAATTTCAACCCTATCAACCACGACTATCACAATAATTATTTATTCTACACTTACTTACAGGGTACAGGCTGATCAAAATTTTAAAATATGTTCATGATATTCATTACAGGAATACATCTCTGTTGGGTGAGTGCTCTCACAGGCGAATTACTGGCAAATTTTCCTTCTAAACAAGCACCTAACCTAAACCTTATGTTTTGTGGCCATTAAATATTATAAGACTTACAAAACATTTTAACAGGCATTTATTCACTTATTCCTTTAAAAAAGGTTTACTGAGCGGATTTTCGTGACTCTACAATGATAGAGATTTTAGGCAAATTAACATATTTCTTTTAAATTCACTGTCAATCCCCTTATTTTTAAAAGATTACTTTCTTAGATAACTTAAGGAAGCCTTTGTCCGGCAGTGGACGTCTTTCGGCGAAATGATGATGTACATGTAAGATAAATTTAATATTATTGAATAGAAACCGCGCAGCCTGTAAAGCGGGGTTTTCGTGCCTCCGTTCATTACACGCACGTCGGCTCGTGACCGCGCTGCGCGGGCGCCGTGGTATGGAAGGCGCGTATTTATGCATTCAAACACGGCATCAATCATTCTAATGAGCCGGCCGGTAGGCACACCGGCCATCACGAGAATCAAGTGATGCGACCATGATATATCGACCAGAGAAACTGAGTAACAAAGCTATTTGTTTGAAGGACAAAGAAAGGTAATGAAAAGCTTTTAAAGTCTGATAAAAGATCGGTAGTAACGAACTAATATTTTATAGATCATTCATCAGCTTTAAAGATAAATAGTCGGTTCAAATTAAGAAAGCTTTAGCTAGTAATCAGGTATCTATTTTAAACAAACCATGCAGGCTCTAAAAATAATTTTATAATTTCTTATTATAAAACTAACTGTCTGTCCGCGGCTACGCCCGCGTTGTTTTCCGACTTTTCCGTAGTAATTTTTAACTATCCCACGGGAACTCTTTAATTTTCGCGGATTAAAATTATCCAAGATGTTGATCAGGTATGTAAAGAAAGAACCACCATGCAAAATTTCATTCAAATCTCTCTAATAGTTTCGGAGATTGGCCCGTACAAACAGACAAACAGACAGAGAGACAAAAAAAAAAGAAAATTGTCTGAATATGTTCTATTTCACTTCTTACATCCTCCTGACTCAGATTTCATTTTTTTTTCTATGTACAGACATTTAACCTCTACAGTTTTGTTATATAGATGCCATCAAAAACACAACTTGTAAAAAAACCAAGTCTCGCAATTCAGTTCTTCTACCGTAAAAAGTTGTGAGATCCATGTAATACCAAGTCGGTTAATTTATTCAGTCCCTACTTAAGGGTCCTTCTGTCTTAAGTTGTTACGTAATTAGCTAACCTAACAACATCAGTAATCATATTAATATTTAAAATCTTTTATGTTATAAATAAATACATTGACTTGGCCATCGCATGAAAACACAATGTATCTCACAAGTAATACATATTGTATTAAATTAACTGTTTAGTGCGATTGCCAAGTCAATCTATTTATTTATAACATAAAAGATTTTAAATATTAATATGATTACTGATGTTGTTAGGTTAGCTAATTACGTAACAACTTAAGACAGAAGGACCCTTAAGTAGGGACTGAATAAATTAACCGACTTGGTATTACATGGATCTCACAACTTTTTACGGTAGAAGAACTGAATTGCGAGACTTGGTTTTTTTACAAGTTGTGTTTTTGATGGCATCTCATTTCTTTTTGTAGGTAGTCTTCCTCTTTTTCTTTTCGGGTACTGCACTCGGGGGCTGCCGGGGGGTTGGGGGGAGCGGTAAAGCGGTACGCGGTAAAGCTATAGCATAGCATTTTTTATCAACTTATGCAATTATAATTACACAACAACAACAATAACATCAACAACAACAACAACAACAACAACAAACTCAACTCCAACTCCACCTCCAACACTCCAACATTCCAACACTCCAACACCCCAACACTCCAACACACCAACACACCAACACCCCAACACTCCAACACCCCAACACCCCAACACCCCAACACCCCAACACCCCAACACCCCAACACCCCAACACCCCAATACCCCAATACCCCAACACCCCAACACTCCAACACCCCAACACTCCAACACCCCAACACCCCAACACACCAACACCCCAACACTCCAACACCCCAACACTCCAACACCTTAACACCCCAACACCCCAACACCCCAATACCCCAACACCCCAACACTCCAACACCCCAACACTCCAACACCCTAATACCCCAACACCCCAACACACCAACACCCCAACACTCCAACACCCCAACACTCCAACACCTTAACACTCCAACACCCCAACACTCCAACACTCCAACACCCCAACATCCCAACACCCCAACACTCCAACACCACAACACCACAACACCCCAACACCCCAACACTCCAACACCCCAACACCCCAACACCCCAACAATCCAACACCCCGACACTCGAACTCTCCAACACCCCAATACTACAACACCCCAACACTTCAACATCCCAATACCCCAACACCCCAACACTCCAACACCCCAACATTCCAACACCCCAACATTCCAACACCCCAACACCCCAACACTCCAACACCCCAACACCTTAACACCCCAACACCCCAACACCCCAACACCCCAACACCCCAACACCCCAACACCCCATCACCCCAACACACCAACACCCCAATACCCCAACACCCCAACACCCCAACACCCCAACACCCCAACACTCCAACACCCCAACACTCCAACACTCCAACACCCCAACACCCCAATACCCCAACACCCCAACACTCCAACACCACTATACCCCAACACTCCAACACCCCAACACTCCAACACTCCAACACCCCAACACTCGAACTCTCCAACACCCCAATAATACTCCAACACCCCAACACTTCAACATCCCAATACCCCAACACTCCAACACCCCAACACTCCAACACCCCAACACCCCAACACTCCAACACCCCAACACCCTAACACCCCAACACCCTAACACCCCATCACCCCAACACCCCAACACCCCAACACCCCAACACCCCAACACCCCAACCCCAACCCCAACCCCAACCCCAACCCCAGCCACAACTCCAACCCCAACCCCAACCCCAACTCCAACCCCAACCCCAACTCCAAATCCAAATCCAACTCCAACTCAACTCAACTCAACTCAACTCAACTTATCAACTTTTTTTTAATATTTATTTCTAGGTATATTTATTTTTCTAGAACATTACATTATTATACTATTACTAATTATTATATTATTATATTAAATATAATTATTTATTTATTATATTTATGCAGAGTTTTTTTCCTTTGTTTTTTTTTCTCAAAGTTATTTAGGTACTTATCTACACCTATTTATTCCATTAATACACACTATACATACACACACACATACACTGATTCGATAACTGCAAACGTAACTTTGTAATTCTATAGTTGCCCCCAGATTTATATGGGATTACAAAGTTATCTAGCAGATGATGTATCTAAAAAAGTAGGTCGAAATTGCAAAATATTTTAGTTTTCCCTTGGTTTATATACTAAACACTAATTTCATTCTAAATTTGAAGCTTCTATGTCTGCTAGAACTGCCTTAGAGTTTTGATGATCGGTCAGTCAGTCAGTCAGTGAGTGACAAAATTAAGAAACTTTGACTAGTTATAATTCATAAACTACTGGTTCTAATTGATTGAAATTTGAAATGTACCGTATTTATACAATGCCTGCTTGGTTACTGAAAACTCAGGTTTCTAGTTTTATCCACAACGAAGTTATAGGGGGGTCGAAAATGGCCTGAACTGCTTCGAGAAAAGTATGGTACGGCCGTGCCGTTTTTTTGCTCGACTTGGCGGGGGCACTGCCGTGCCCCCAGATAACATCCCAGATATATGAGCTAGAGTCCTCATCGATATCGGCACAATAAAATCCAAGCCTTATTTAACACAGCCGTGATATTCAACTAACAAGTTTAGCAATGGAGGAAAGAAAGCTGCCTGGAGCGTCCGGCGCTATTCACAAATTGGCACGAGCTAGGCACGCGTTCTTACTGCAAACTAAACAGTCTTATCCACATTCATCCCACCAGTCATATCACGTCTTATTTATATTTAAATAGAGTAGGATTTTGTTCGTGTAGTACGAAAGAGTTAATGTGAATGTTGCATGGAGATGAGTTACAAAGATTGAATGGGCCAGTGCAGTGATAGCATGGAGAGCGCAAAGCCATTAGTAGAAGCAAAAAGGAGGGAATTCTTACGATTGTGAAGCTTATTTCCCTTCGAGAGCATTGTTGCGATTGCCTGAATAAATTTATTTTAAACTTTCTTCCTTTTAGAACGTCTCGAGACGAGATGTATCTTATTGGGGAAGTTTCTTCCAATGTGACATGACATCGTTGTTGTACCTACAATAGTTTTGTTTTGGATCTGTTCTGTATTTTAAAACTCTTTAAATTCAGATTCTACACTATGTGGCCTCAAACAGTTGCTCAAGAGGCAGTAATTTAAATACTATTATGATCCCAACTAATTTTCTTAAAATCAATACTTTATTTTCTCTATTTTTCTAACAAACTAAATTTGATTTACGATCTAGATATTTTAAGTATTTGCGCACTAACTAACAGAAAGTAATATGTAATTGATTATTAATTAATTATTTATAATGATGATGATAATGGTGATGATGATGATGATCATATATCTTATTAACATAGAATTTCGCTAAAATGATGGCGCGGCGGTCGGTGATGTACGTAAAATATAACTAATTAAGTAATATAAGTTTGTAAAATTACTTCTAGTAAAAAGTAAACAATAATATAAATTACAATTTATTTATCTAATGATAGGAAGAAGCGTTGTTTTTCGCAATCACTATCACTATCATCACTACATAGTATAAAACAAAGTCGCTTTCTCTGTCCCTATGTCCCTATGTCCCTATGTATGCTTAAATCTTTAAAACTACGCAACGGAATTTGATGCGGTTTTTTAATTGATAGAGTGATTCAAGAGGAAGGCTTATATGTATAATACATGCATAATATACTTAAGGATAGCCCACAATAATCATTTTCCCGTGCGATGCCGGTTCAGGTCGCTAGTACTCGATAAAAGAGTGATTTAAAACATGGCGCAGTTTCCTTGCACATATTTTTTTTGTCTTCCTACTTGTACTACGAGACACAGCCAAGTAACCAGAAACTACTAGTAGTGTTTAATTTGAAATTAAATCTCATTTCGTCTGTATAAGTCCTGATATTTCTTAACTATGTTTTATACCTTCATCTATGCTTTAGAAGTCTACCGGCTCGTTATCGCCTTATAGCCAATGAGTCTCATCAAAAGGATTTTCTAAGGGTTTGTCACACTGCCATCAAATTAGAAAAAAATATTGTTTGACTTCAATACTTAGATACTTTTTACTAACATATAAAAAGTAGTGTAAGTCTGGTGAAGGTCGCGGGAAGCCGCTGGATGCGGGCAGCGCAGGACCGATCATTGTGGAGATCCTTGGGGGAGGCCTTTGTTCAGCAGCCTAGGCTTCTGACATGGCTCACATAACGACTACATCCGTAGATAGTAGCCGAAACTAACGGCTTTAAGTGCCTTCCGACGAAATAATCTTGCTTTACAGGCAATCAGGTGATTCAGACTGAAATATCCTAACTGGGGAAAGTCTCATACACCACACCAATTTGATATTTTATAAGACAACTAGCTTTCCGCCGCGTTTTTCCCGTGGGAACGAGACATTTTCCCGCAGTAAAATAATTTTTGTACTCGGCACAGAAGTTTTTGAGTTTATTCATTACAAACATACACACACACAAAAATACAAATCTTTTCTCTTTATAATATTAGTATGACAACAAAATGTGAGATTCGTAGAAAGGCTACGCTTTGAACGTATAAATAGATAGTGATCAATAAACAGTAGGTTTACAGGCGGGTTCACTAACATAGTGTATGAGTCCTTAGCTGTGCGCATATTCCTGCCACAGCCATCTACCGATAATTATCGCTATTCATTGCAGAAGTATGAAAAACTTTAAACGGCTGTAATCCCGTACGCTTAGTGTTAATTACTCGTGTAATTGCACCTGGCTAAATGGTAGCAAGTGGCAATAAATGGTAATAAAAAAATTGGTGTGCGTTATCTGACAAGCATCGACCAGGTGTTCCGTAGAAATAAAAAACTTATTAGCTTACCTTTCTATTATTATACAAAAAGCAAACTCAAAATTATAAAATTTGAATCAAATACGGACTTACTGGCGACCACCAATTTATTTAATTTCAGTTTTACACGTTTCCCTATCTTTACTTATAAATTAAACTAACTCGACACTGGCACAAAGAATAAATTTAGTACTACATCGAAGAGACAAAAAAAACTAACTAATGACGTTACAGTTTTGTATTGTAGAGTCAATGTGCTGGTAAACTTAAGATAATTAACAAAAGAAAACGAAAAATCTAAACCTTCAAACATATTGCTAAAGATGACCGCACATGTTGCTTCGCTGAACTCGCCAGTAAATATAACTAAGAGACGTAGAATGTCCAAATGTTAAAAATATACAATCTTTCTTTGAATTGTCTAGTGAGAATTGCAAAAAAAAATCTGTTTCCAACCAGGTAAACTAGTGTAAGAAAGGAACTGTTACCATTTCTTTTTTATTAGGAAAGTTTACCAGCTTAACTTCCTTATTAGTCGGGACATTTACATAACAGACAAAGTTTCTTCTTTGTTCTTTTCTTAAAAAACCTGCTTGTTCTTGTACGACTAATTTGAAATCAATTTTGTAAATTTACCGATTATGTCCGTGGAACCCCAAACGTCGGTATTTCTTACAATCACTTCACCATAATCGTCTGCTCGCTACCACTCAGGCGCAGACAGCTCGTGAATCAAAACAATGAACGACTCTAATTTTTCTACCACAATTAGCACTGGTATAAATGCTTTAATAATCGTACGGTAATTAAAACGTCCACAGCATAAGCGATGATAGAGCGAAGCTACGGAATTAGGTAATAAATTGTTGGAGAGTTACGTGGTTCTGCTCAGGCACAGCCTTTTAGTTTCTACAAGATGCAGACAAAGGCATTTTTAAATAGATACTACTGTACATTTACTCGACGTACTTGATCTGTATTATACAGTTAGGTAATCGTAATTTTTTGTACACACGTCTTTTAACTGTAAGCAGGTGGCTTCTTTTAGCTTTACAAAGCCTTAGTCAGGAGTCAACTTTTTCCAAAGGATATACTTACAACTTGTTCAGTGTGATTTAACATAACTTAAGCAAAGATGTTACAAGTACTACCGTACAACTTATAACATCCTTAAACTTAAGAGATAACCAAATATCAAAAAATAAATAAAATAAGAATCTATTTAAAAATAAAATACAATTTGGAACGACTTGTTTTAAATTTGTTTAATGAGACGTAACGTAACCAAGTGGAAGTCCATAATACTAGTGTGCTAAATCTTTTACTACTTCTACACATATTATGCTTTAAATACAATGCACCATCAGATGCACATACGATGTCACCAAAAGCACCAATTACTCTACAGATGTTTCACCCACCACGGAGCATCATCAGGAGTTGTTAGGCTAAGGAAGTCCTTGCTAGAAGTTTCTAGGTACCGCATCAGATTCTGATATAGAGTATATACTTACTTTTGGTATAATAAAAAATATAATAAAAGTTGAAGATGCCCTCAACTTCCCTGAACGGCTCCAACCGTACGTACCCAGAAAGTAACATTCGCAAAATCGCCTTAATGATGTCAAAAGGCAACGTGAAGTCACCATAATACCGTCCTTATAAAGCCGACTGTCCCCTCGTTACTGTCACTGATGTCTCACTGCGACGCATGCGCATTAACTTCGCGAAACTCCATTATGTAAAATAAGCTGACAAAAAACTTGCACTGGTTCCGAAATCATTTCGATGGCTATTTCTGTGGGCGCTTGATGAGGTGCTAATGTTCACATGATGCAAAAAATATTGCGACCTTCGATTCGACGAAAACGAATATTCAGTGAAATGAATTCAAAAATAAATTCCATCGAATTATTTGTGAAAAAAAGGGCCGTGGGTCAAAGCTTTTCGTCACTCGTCGTTACAATTGTAGGTCATCATCAATAAAAAGAGAAATAAAAAGCGAATACTTTACAACATTTGCAACTGAGATTGCAATAAAACGTCGACGCAGATTCACATGCAGAAGTAAAACTTTTGGCATTATAAAAGTTATGGCGATATGCACAATAAAATCTCGATAAAGGAAGACTTGTTCATAACTCACCATGTTCTGTCGCAATGGAGTAATAAAGGATTTTTACAATCGCCATTGAAGAAGGGCATATTTTTGAATGGCTATTGACCCCTTTCCGCCTGTTATACCCGACTTCGAATCCCCCTAACTATTATCCCTAGCCCGATAAGCTGATGAAGTGAGGTGATCACGTTTTTTACCTGTGTAAATATTTAAATATTTTTAAAACAGGTATATATGTTCAGTGGCTCTACCTCGTTCGAAATCATTGCTATAATTTTAAAATAAGATATTAATAAAGCAGAGCCGCTCTCAAAAATATGTCCCAAGAAAGAGGCGGCCTCGGGGTAACCTCCAACTAACCGTTTTTATTCGACTATTACATATTCGACACCCAACCGTATTTAGAAACGGTTGAAAACGTGTTCGAGAAAACGTAATTAAGTAAGAGGGTGTGGTCTGTAGCCTCCCCTCGTCGAATGCCTAATTAATTACTGAGTGTCGAGACTGTACAGTAGCACACAGGTAATTTGATAGTGTGAACAGTTCTTAATATTATACATCATTTTTTCTGCTACTTTAGTATATGCCTCATTTAAGGCACAGAATACTAAATAGTAGTCCCTACTTAAGGATAGACTGTTTGTTACTTTCAGTTAGGATGCAATGGTAATAAAATAAATAATAAAGATTTTCTTGTTGTTTCAGAAAAAAATGAACAAATTTATTTTTATTCATATAATGATAATTGTAGTTTTCTTTTAAAGTAATAAAGTCAGAATTAAAAAGCTTTGGCAATACCAAGATTGATTCCCACCCTCCTCCATCTGATTAAAATTCCTTGCTATATTTTAGTAAGATTTTCACTTTATCACATTATGTAATATATAATTCCATTAGCAAGATTAGAAGTATGCCAAAAATAGTGTGGTGCATAATGCAATCAAATAACTAGTCATTTTAAGATCCAGACATACAGGAATTGAATTTTCTTATGCTCTCAAAGGCCACAGATTAGGAATTCCTCCGATCGTACGACCTTCTAACCGCCTTATCTTGATTGGCGCCAAATCTTATTAAAAATTAACTATTAAATTCATTATGAGTGTTTGTTTTCAAGACATCCTGTACTTAGTGCCGAACTGCCAAGCAGCTTGTCAAATTGACATCACTTTCAAAGTGAAGCAAGTCTAAATTAGATAATATTAAATTAAAATAAGTAGATTAAATAAATCACTTCATGATTGTTACTTCAAAACGTAAAAAGTGCAGATGGACTTATTTAGAATAAGAGCGATACTACTACAAAATTAAAGAAAAGTCCAAAGTTTATGTAAAGGAATTTGTAAACACAATATTTTTATGTATCTACCTATTTAGAATTAAATAAAGTTTGTATCTTAAACGTAGCTATGCGAAATCATATTTATAAACGTCAATAATAATCAGAGGCCTTGTAGAATTATAATTGAATACTTAATGCGCCTAACCTCTTACACACTGTAGATTATTGGTATGTATCAGGAAATGTAATGAAATAATACAATTTACCAACCCATTTCACAGAATATCGGCTGAATTCATAATCGTTATCGATTATTATAATTATAATTTGAATGTAGTATTTATTATACATTTAAATTTTGTCATGTGAGCTCTTAAGTAGTTTGTTAGTAAAGTAAAACGCACGGATATAAAAAACACGGTGAAAGAGAATTGATCAAAAATAAAACAATGTAAATATTACCAAACTAGCTATCGGCCCTAGGCTACGCCCGCGTTATTTTTTGACCTTTCCGTGCAGTGTCCGGTAGGAGTGAAATATTTTCCTGCGATAAAAACTATCTTAGATGTTGACCGGGGATATAAGGTACCACCATGCAAAATTTCATCCAATTCGGTCCAACAGTTTCGGAGATTAGCCCGTACAAACAACCAGACAGAGAAACAGAAAAAAAAATCTGGAAATGTTTTATATCACTACTACATCCTCCTGACACGGTTTTAGCAAAAAAAAATCTAGGTACAGATTTTTGACCGATGTAAAAAAGATTATTTTATTGCAATGTGCAAAAACTATAAAGATCGCCGTGATTTAAAGCATTCGCATTTTGCACACCATTTTGGATTTTTATCGATCTTTGTATTAAGTCGTGCAGAAAATTGTAACTTTGGTACAGAACGCTTGGTAGAAGGATCCTCAACTAAACACAAAAAAGCGGCCAAGTGCGAGTCGGAATCGCCCATGAAGGGTTCCGTAGCAGCCAGTAACATAATATAAAAGTTTTTGTTGTTCGTTGTGACTTTGATCGATGTTTGAATAATAGTGAAAGGTAAATTGCGGTTTACGATTAATGACGTATTAAAAAAAAACTACTTACTAGATCTCGTTCAAACCAATTTTCGTTGGAAGTTTTCATGGTAATGTACATCATATATTTTTTTTAGTTTTATCATTCTCTTATTTTAGAAGTTAGAGGGGGGGGGACACACATTTTTCCACTTTGGAAGCGTCTCTCGCGCAAACTATTCAGTTTAGAAAAAAATGTTATTAGGAACCTGTATATCATTTTTGAAGACCTATCCATAGATACCCCACACGTATGGGTCTGATGAAAAAATTTTTTTTTAGTTTCAGTTCTATGTATGGGGTCCCCCTAAATTTATTGTTTTTTTTATATTTTTGTAAGAAAATCTTAATGCGGTTCACAGAATACATCTACTTACCAAGTTTCAACAGTATAGGTAATATAGTTTCGGAATAAAGTGGCTGTGACATACGGACGGACGGACGGACGGACAGACAGACAGACAGACAGACAGACAGACAGACAGACATGACGAATCTATAAGGGTTCCGTTTTTTGCCATTTGGCTCCGGAACCCTAAAAACAAGGCGTATGTAAACATTCATTTATCAGTTACTATTTTATTGAGGAAGATGACTTTTGTAAGACGAAGATATGTGATGGAAATGTTCTTTAATGTAAGAAAGTACCTAATTATATGTACCTCGAAGGTTATGGTCACACGTTTTCGCATTATTATTTATGGGTGCTATGACAATTACAGATTTATTTCTTATCATAACATTAAATTTCTTGGATAAAATTCTTCACATCTTAGGCAAGTTTACGATTTCATCAAACTCTCAAAAGGTCTAGGGTCGCGGCATGCAATACTTTGTAACAGTTTCTGGCTTATACTGGTAACCTGGTGTTTGTGGTGTTTGGATGAGCTGCCGAATCGTGACTGCGGTAATTGCTAATAGTCTGATGCCGGACCCTCACTTATCTGGTGCATTCCATCTTTTTGTGTGAATATAGTGCAACCGATGTACATCGCCGGTAAAGTTTAAGTGGCATTTTAGGTAAGATCTTTGAGTCCACAGTTTTACTTTTTACGGAACATTATTCCTTGTTTAGTAAGTAAGGTAAGGTATTCTTTGACATACAATGTCTACTAGCAAATGAGTTTTGAGGTGATAAGTAAATTTTTTTTTATATAAGTTTTCAAACATCTATTTTAATATTAAAACGACTGATATTAACACACACAAACATAATGTAAGGTCTACGAACAAAACAAAATCCCCAGGCTATAGGAAACTGACTCTAACATATATTTTTTTCTGAAGACGTATAAAGAAGAGCTCAGCTAAGTTTATGTTGTGTTTCTACGAAGTGCATCCAGCGTAGATATGTAAAAAGCTGAATGAACACGCAAGGCAATTGATTCAGTGTGTCAACCCACTACCGTGCCTTATAATTACACGATATCAATTCGAAGCGATAGCGCGCCTTGCGAAACCCGTCCAGCTTCTAAGGAACCATATCGACCTTCAACGAACCCTATAACGCCCTAAGGCAGTTGAAATCCACAGGAAACTGACCACAGATAAGACGCAACAAGGTGTGCAATAGTGTGTACTCTAGTTACAGTTGAGGCGTGTATATTCGCACAGAGAGTTGAACTAAAGGCGAAGTTACACCAGAAAGTGGCTGAGACCACGCAAAGAACTTTCGACTTTTTGCAGTACGCTATAAAGGTTGAAGTTGTTGTAAAATTACAGTCGTATATAACTTTTAAATCGTTAGCTTATGCTCGCGTTAGAATCAGGATGCTGTAACAGTCCGGACGCGGCTCTAATTACAGCCACTCAATATTGCAAAATGAACGAAGCTTATACCCAGTACCCTTCGGCTATTATCGAGCCATTGTTACACAGAACGCATTTAAAATGTTCAATGGTGGCTTGTAATGACCTGGGTGTGTTCCGCCGCTACTGCAGCCGACTAATGTTTAAAACAATAAACAATTTAGCTTATCTGATCGCTCGTTCAATTTCTAATTAATCTTCGACACAATCCCAATTAATTGAGGTTATGAAAGTTTAATAGCTAATATTACGAGGAGGTTTATGATAAATTTAATCAATGACAGCACTGGATGAATATATCAGTAACTAGCTTTCCGCCGCGGCTCCGCCCGCGTTAACAGTTTTTCCCGTGGAAAAGAGGCATTTTCCCGAGGTAAAAGGTACCCATTGTTACTCAAGGTAAATGCAGCATTCTAATGGTGAATGAATTTTAGAAATAGGCACAGTAGTTTTTAAGTTTATTCATTACAAACATTACACACATAAATACAAATCTTTCCTTTTTATAATATTAGTACGATAACTGAGTTCAGTAAGTTATTTAAGTAAGCTATTTAATACATGCCTATTTACAACACGACTTTGAAATGGTTTTAATACTAAAGCAGTAAACAAAGCTTCTAAAAGCTTTCATTAAATTTTTGCTATATTACATATATGTATATTTTTAAATCTTGCTTCTAGCTATTGCAGTAAATTACGAATATCTGGAGTAATTCGTCCAAATCAGGATGCTGTCAGTTTTATCTATAAAATCTTTGACAAAAAATGTAGGCTCTAGCCCGATAAAGATAAATTCATAACGATCTTATCTCTCCACACGTCCGAACGCCTTTCACAGAAAAATTAATGTCAACTCGATTAGATAAAATCTATTGCAATTAATTGGTAGTAAATATTTCAGTACATTATTTTAAAGTCTATTAAAACATCAACACAAATAAAACCAGTACATAAAAACAAAAGCTTCTTTAATTATATCAAACTAGCTTTCTGCCGCCTATCCACCCGCGTTAACAGTTTTTCCCGTGCGAATGAGTCATTTTCCTGCGGCAAAAGGTATCCTATGTTAGTCAGGGTGAATGTAGCTTTCTACTAGTGAAACAATTTTCGAAATCGGTTCAGTAGTTTAGAGTTTATTCGTTACAAACACACACACACACACACACAAAAATGCAAATCTTTCCTCTGTATAATACGAGTATTACTCGTAGTATGATATGATTTGGTTCATATGACAAAAAAATATGTATATTATTATTATTAACGTTGTACTTTTTTTTTCTCGGCTTTCACCGGTTATTATTATTATTATTGACGGTCCTCAGCCTAGTTGGTAGTACGCCTGCCTTTGAAGCACAGGGTCGCGGGTTCGATTCGAATCCCGCCCAGGGCAAACATTTGTGTGATGAGCGCTTGTGTTTGCTTTGTGTCTGGATGTTGTATATTTATATGTCTGACATGACACGACACCTAAACCTATACTCCTTTAACAAACCACAAAAAAGACAAAAATATTATATAGCCTCAATAATTTTAGAAATCAAAATAGAGAGGCTTAGGAATGTTCAAATGTAATAATTAGCAATCACAATAATATAGGCAACAGTACTGTAATAAGCTGGTGCGATGTGTAATGACAGGAAGCGAGGGTCAATCGAAATTGATATGGAAGGTTCTATCCACCCGACCGGCTTATGGAGGTCGGCTGCAAAAGTGCACACTTCCTTCAGATCAATGCGTTTATAATGATGCTAATTCTATGCTTGCTTATCATGTGAGTTTCGAGGTTAACCTACCTCACAAACCCTGGTGTCGGAATTATAGAATCGCCTTAGGCTTCCGACATGGCTCCAATAACGACTACATCCATAGATAGTAGCCGGGACCAAAGGCTTTACGTGTCATCTTTCTTTTCAGACAATCAGGCAGCCCGCAATGTCCTAACCAGCAAAGTCTCACAAAGTGATATTTATTCGACAAGCCCCTACCAGGATTCGAACCCGAATCATCCGTAACGTCAGACGAGCTTTTGACAACTCGACCACCGAGGCTGTTCTATAATTGTAATATCTTAAGAAATGAGTCGGACGTTGCACCTACTTTAGCTTGCTTTAAAGACAGGCTTTTTCAGTTCTTTACATTGCAAAAGTTTGTAAACAAAAATGGAAATATTTTTTACTGACACCAGTAATAAAATGGGACAGTTACAATTTTCAGAATTGAAACAAAGATTAAATAGTCGGCCTTATTGCTGAAGTAGCAATCTCATCCAGGCAACATAATTGTCGAAGACGATTTGTGAATCGAGACCACATCGATACTTTATTGCAGATCGGCCTTGGTCGGATGTGATCGGATATGATCGTATCTGGTGATGCCAACTGTGATGCCCGGTCAGACACGACAAAGGACTGTAAATTACTGCATTGTTTATTAGCGATTATTATCGTTTCGTACTTCAAAAAACAATGGCAGTTCTTCTTTGGTCGTCGAGTTTTGATTAACTTTTTTGGTCGTAGTACGAGTATCGTAAACATTGTAGTAAGATCTGAGCTACAGGTGGCATTAAATAAGATATTGCCAAATCGTCACAGGTACCAATTCATTATAGTTAGCAGAATGAAAAGCTATTATGTACTATAATAAATTATTTTTATTGTAAATTATTAAAATCAAATAATATGAATACTAATATTATGCCCACAATTATGTATACCCAAAAAAATGCAATACTCTTTAGGCTATTGTAGTACGTAGTTGTTGATAATGCGTGATATAATTTTAATGACATTATTTTTGTCTTTTCATGTCCTTGATTTTAAGTTCGAATAATACTCCCAACACAATAATTTACCAACGAGCTCTCATAAACTAACTTGTGTCATCGTTAAGCAGTTTGCGAAAATATTTTAACAATATTAATGGGATGGTCGTTTAATGCGCGTTATTTATAATCAATTTTAGTATCTTTTTACGTGACGTTTTTAGTATTGTGAATCGTTAAAAATGCCTTCAAAAGTATGTAACATTAGTTAACAAAATCCTACAGAAGTATACACCTACACGGTAGGATATAGAAGGATATTCAAATTATGTGGACTTTTTATTAGGTAGGTATTTTCAGTACAGTAAAACTGTTCTTTTCGATCTCGGTTCAATTACTCTTAACAAAGTTTGAACCGAAAGCCTCTACCTTAACCATACTTATTTAAAAAAGTTATCCATAATAATTTCGTAAGTATCAAAATTATCATGTGAATTTTCGGTTCAAGGCAACGCAAGATGACGAGAGATCATTCTGATCAGGCGCGAGCGCAGCTCCAAAAACATAATTTATAGCTACATTTAAGCGACGAGCCTGCAGGACGGGTCTTCCGATATTAATATCTGCATCATTAAGGCATTCCTTTTATTGCACGTTTAAATAAGTTCGCTCGATCGCCATTATTAAGGCACGTTGCCTTTCTCCAAGGTTTTATAACGATGTCCTCCGTTTCGTGAATGTTTCTCGCAACTAGAGTTCTCGCCGTACGCCCTCAAAATTAACAATAATAATACATTACATACCAATAGATTTTATCTAACACTGAACATCAAATTTCAAATACAAATACTAAATTATTTTAGCTACTACATGCAGAGTTTTGTCACCTTTCAATTTTGTACAAATGAAGTACCTTACTTTAACAAAAGGAATTCTTATATTTTTTGTGGGCAATTTTAAACAGGCTCTTTGTGCTTAATAATCACTTAATCTGCGGTATTTTTGGTTATTTATTGGATAGCTATATTGGTGAGGAAGGTTACATCGGCAAACAATGTGATGCTTCTATACTGTCATCCTTCGGCGACAATAATTCTATAAACATCGAAGTACATTGCGGAAAAACAACTCTACTTCAAGTCAAAATAAAAAAAAAACTTTTAATCAAACTTAAAGAGAATATTTTCTTCAATTAAACTGTTTTTTTTTACAAGAAACATGGTCGACTCAAAAATTGTACCAGCAAGGAACAAAGCCAATCATTGAATAATTTGTTTACTTTTTTCTTTCCCTACGTTAGAACTGGAACCGTAATTGACACTGACTTTACATAACAAAACTTACAATGGAAAAAATACATTTCTGAAATTCAGCGACTATGAATAAAAGCCGCCAATGGACTCGAAATTGTATCTGTTTCGTACACCTTTTGACGTCGCTCTGGTTTACTCTTTGCCAATAATGAGACGATATAACCGTGCATGTTTTATCAAAATTGCCGCCTTCGGCTGTACCAGAATATTTTATAACCTCGCGTTCGCTTTTACCATATTTTAAAATGTTTTACACTACAATCGCTGAATTTCGGGAAATATTTAAGAAGGCGTCACGGAACCTTCGCGCGTCGGTAATGATAATGACATTGTTTAAGTAGACGCGGAACGGTTCGTAGAACTTTTTAAAAGAACTTCATTTAAACCATCGCAACTTAATACTTTGAGTACGGTGGGCATGCGCAGCTCAAGTGCAAAAACGCATCCATTACAATGTTTAACTTCATGTGCTGGCTAGTGTACATAACAGAATAACTAATTTAATAAAAATTTATTCAAAAAAACGTGTTGACAGTGGTAAGCCCTATGGTCACACAAAATACTTTGGAACTTTTATTTGTTCTTTGCATTGAGGAAATTATAAGTGCGTTTTCGACCTCGGCTTCTAATTGATTGATGCTTCCTTTAATTCGTGTGTTATTTATGTCATGTTTACAATATCTGAGTGCACAGCCCATATGTGTCCCCACCGAGGGGCTCGAGCCTACGCTGAATCAGGCTGAATAGACCTTATGTAGTCGACCACGCTGCAGTGCTGGTCTAGTGAGGGTTAGTCGACTTCACACAACCTTTAATTTTCTTCACCATAAAAGCATCGAATAATTGCACATAAGAATTCAAAAATCGGAAGCACAGAGGTACAGTCAGCTGCAGAGATTGCTTACCCAGCTGCGCCACAGTACCTAAATGTATTTTTGTTTTCACTGTTTTAACTGATTTTTCGTGTTAATTCATTGCGAAGTTAAGTGGTGGCGCAGTTGCAGAGTATTACACCTAATTCTGAATCAGACTGTACAAGCTAAGACTCGAACCCGTGCCTCCCGAATCCTCCGGGAAACAATGAATCAAGCCGCTCAGCGACTGACGCTACTATCTAAATTTATTCAATTCAGTATTGAAATGATCTATCCTCATTAACACTACACACGCTACTAACTAGATCTCGTTCAAACTAATTTTCAGTGGAAGTCTGCATGGTAATGTACATCAAGTATTTTTTTAGTTTTTTATTCTCTTATGAACACCTATTCATAGATACCCAACGCATATGGGTTCGATGAAATAAAATGTTTGAGTTTCAGTTCTAATACGGGGAACTTCCAAAATTAATAAAAAAAAATAATCTATTTTTGGGTGAAATTCTTAGTGCGGTTCACAGAATACATCTACTTACCAAGTTTCATCCACAGTTTAAACAGTATAGTTCTTATAGTTTCGGTAAAAAGTGGCTGTGACATACGAACAGACAGAATGACGAATCCATGAGGGTGCCGTTTTTTTCCAGCGGGCTACGGAACCCTAAAAACCACATAACATAAAATTTGCCGTAAATTGATACTCCTAAGTCAAGGTTTAATATCTGTAAACGGTTTTATATTACTTTAATTAGCTAATCATGTCAATTTATGTGCGTAGTACACAAATAAAGACGTAAGTAAATAAAATGTATCATAAATATTTAGAATAGATGGCAAGCTATCAAATTTACGACCGAAAGTCATCAGACGTGTCTTGAAAAAAAATGGAATTTTGATCGGACAAGTTTGACGGCACGCTGACCTTGTTAGAATCTTAAGACTTCATAATATCGAGACATATCTTAAGAGTACGTGACACTCGCCTTACAACATAACACCTACAGGAATCTTCTTATCGATAAACAACATCGGATTACAAACTTAGGCGTAAGATACAGAGTCACCCTATAGGAGACAACATTTTTGATAAATCCAACTATGTCCGTCCACTCCATTTTTTTTAAAGTAATGTGTGAATTCATATAATGGCTGTATTATAACAATCAATCAGTTAAAATATAATATAAAGATTTTAAAAAAATAGTTTTACTTTCATCACGACTAAAATATTTTAAAACTAGTTTTGTGAAACCCACTTTAGATTCTTAATATTATTATTAGAATCACACGAATCTTTATAATAAAACTGTTTGTCAGTTTGTACGGGCTTATCTCAGAAACTACTGGACTGATTTAAATAAAATTTTGTAAAGTGGTACCTTACATCTCCGGTCAACATCTTAGGTAGGTACTTTTTATCCCGGAAAATTACAGAGTTTCCGTGGATATACGGCTCAGTTCATTGTACGGGCTAACGGAACTATCGGACCGATTTAAATTAAATTTTGCACGGTGGTATATCTCCGGTCAATATCTTAGATACTTTTTAACACAGGAAAATATCTCATTCCTACGGGAAACTGTGCATGGAAAAGCCGCGGGTGGACAGCTAGTTTGGTATAAAAATAATTATATGTAAGATTTTAATCAATAAAATTATCAGTATGTACGCTCCGTACTCATCATGTTACAGCAAAATAATTAAATAATTATTTTAAACGTTCTGTAATACACTCTTAAAATATTACATATTTCATTATTACATCTTTATACCTATGTAAAACTCTAAACACATCTATACCCAAAAATCATTATACATACATAATCCCCTAAGCGTTTCTTTCCTTCGTCTATAAATAATTAATAATCATGTCAATGAATTAATTATAATCATCGATGCGTGGTTTTATTTCACAGTTTTAGATAGGTACTTGCGGTCAGAAACAAGACGACCTACACGAAACATGTACGTACATACATGTATGTATAATATCTTGCACACTAGGTATGTCAGCTTTTTATAATATAATATACCTATTGAAAATGTGTAAACGCTTGTTGGTTTTGATTATTATTATTTCTTTATTAGAATACTTATTAAAATTCACACTCAATATAGATATAATTCAAACTAATCTCTGCCCAAGTTTAATGTTTCCATCACTGAAGCAGTACTTATGTAAATAATAAAAAAATATTTACAAATTATTTTTGTAATTATCTACAAAAAATAATGTTTAAACAGCGAAATTGATTCATCCTTTGGTAGATAAGAATTAAGAAGAGAGAGAATTGAAGTGTAAAAATGCCTTTGTTGGAAAATAAAGAAAAAAATATTTCAATACAACTCCACTATAATAAGTTTTTTTTTTATTGACTTATGCTTGTGTCGAAAAAGTACGACCAATCAAACTTCACCGGACTTGAATAAGGTTCAATTGCGTGGTAGTGTACCGCGGGCCGGTCGCATTGTTACGCAAAATGCCCGAAACTGCATCCAAACTGGTCTGAATTTATTCCGCTCTCGTCGCGAACAAGTGCATGCTGCAGGTCTAAATCGATCATTCGTGCGTATAAAAACGTGTAACTGACAAAATTAAATATTACAGGTAGACGATACAAATTTTACTATAGACAGAGCAATACAATGTTATTCTACTACGTATTAAATATATTTTACTTAAAATATGACAACAAAATACATATTTTTTATGAAGTACCGTTTTTTATTTCCAATGAGGGCTGTTGTTGTTTAACTCATCTACATACCTAATGATTCAGCAACTTTAAAACGAACTAAATTAATTTCATTTGTAAATATTTTTGAAATAATAATATGTGGCCGGACCTTACCATAAATTTATATCAAGTAAAAAAAATTCGAGGTATTTTAAACCTGAGAGCTTTTTTTCGGCGAACGGATTGATGTTATTGAAACATATCATATAAAGATCACGGAAGTGACAATTATAGGAAGTACTTTTTACCTCGAAAAAAAAAAGCGATTGAAACCCAGCATGTGCATATTCGCTACTTTGAAATAAATTCAGATACGCCTATTCGTTTTGGAGATGGTGGAAGTAATTGGTATGGAACCAAACTGGGTTGGAGTTATGTAAGCGGACGAAATAATAACTTCTCGGATATGTTCAGTCGCGGAAAGTTTCACCCCTGCCAAGGCCCATATCACAGACATTCAAGGTACCTTAATATTTTTCAACTCAAAAATGTTATCATTGTATTGTATCAATGCATGTTGTACAAATGCAATGCATTGAAAATTATCGCATATATTTTTTTCATCGAAATGTAAAATCTATTTTATATTTTGATTATAATCAATGACAGATTCCATCTATATCTGATTTGCATATTTGCAAAACCAATCCGCAAAATATCAGTTCTACTTAACAAAACGATTATCGTTATAAAACGGTAGCAGACGTATAACAGTAACTAAATTAAAATCAACCATATATATGGTTCCTTAAACCGAAATTGAACTCAAGACCTCAGGTAGACAAACCGCATTTACACTGCAAATTTTAAATTTGGGTGCACTACGAGTACATACAGCTTCACTGCTATCTGATTCCAGAGATGTTATCACTACTTACAATATTTAGCAGAATGCTAGCAGTTATGAGTACACAGCACAATCATTTTCCTCTTGGCAACATCTAGTTAGGCCGATGTCCAAACCTTTCAATCTCCATACTATTAGGGATATGAGGCAGGTTTCTTTACTCTTAATGAAGACACCTGTATCTGCTATAACAACTTTGTAAAAAAAAAAGAATTTTTGAATAACTCTTCCAATCCCGAAATCTCAGTCACACTCTTAACGTCAACTTTATGACAGAAAATGGGACCTACTAAAAAATCTGATGAACTAAACTAGAATCATATAGCAACGTTGCAATTTAGAATGTAATAAATTAAACAGCAATAAAATTGTTTAGAACTCATACTGATGTCAGTTTTGCAACCACAGTTCTGTAGTCGGTCTGTGCAGACGCTTAAAATTATTTAAACCAGTCTTATAATTACGCTATAATTCGTAATCCAATTCCCTTATGGGCCACAAAATCATAACCGATTTATATGATAAGTACGAGTGCGAACCACTTCCTTTCAATTTCTCGACAAACTTTTTTAATTTCATTAAGCTGTCGTTACAAACGGAAATGTGCATCAGAAATGACATGAGATGTTCAATATTCTGCTTTGGCTCAATCCGAACACAAAAAATGTTGATACAATCATACTTTCGGTGTTCTGTATGACTGCATGTCCATTTTTTTAAGTAAAACAGGTTTAAGATTTTTGAAACTAATTGACACCATGTACTCGTTTTTTTTTAACCACCGAAATACACATTTTAATTTTGTATAAGTAATTAATTTTCATCGCTAGTACAGGACTCTAATTAATGATTATAAAAGCTGCTTAATTATATTGTTTAAATAAGACAAATACCTACCAATTTTACTATTTCTAGAATACAGATAAATTTTAAAAATAATCTAATTATAAGGTCTCATCTTTAACTGGACAACGTGTTTTGCTGTTAAATTAAATTTATAAGACTATTTGATACTCGTTTCTTACAACTGTTTCCACGAATACAACTATTAACAGCTCATTATAGTATCCCCCCCAAAGGGTCGGGCCTGCCCTAAATCAGGGCGAACTATCATTACTTCTTTCGAAATCGAAAGAATTATCAGAGTGCAAAACTCGGCAAAAGTAGGATCTTCCCACGAAACTGGATGAACCATAAACGCGTAAGATTCTAAAGTCGTCCGGAATGGACACACAGAATCCGAAGCATTGGAACATTTGGGTTGTTGATCCTCACTTCGCGATAGCCAGCTATTAAAATTCTCCGAGTCTCAACAAATAAAATGCGGTGTCTTTGGATAGTCCAGTTTACTTTAAAGGTAAAGAATCTAGATACTTTTGATGGAAACCCTATTAGAGCCATGATGCCATCGACATAATTCTCATATAAGCTAGGAGTTTTTTAACCAACATTTATTTTCTATTGCGTTTAGTCAAAAATACCATTTAGGTATACAGGATGGAACAGAGAGCTTAGCAAATACTGAATTAACATACTCAGTCAATGGTTTTGAGCAACATTGCCAGAAAAACAATTCTGGGAAACGAAAAAAAAAATGTACACTCACATTATAAAATAGTTTTATTAATTGGATAGTTTGTGTAGAGGATTTTTTTTGTAGTTTACGGTAAAATTTTCTATGGGAAAGTTTATCAGATTCATTGTCTAAGCATCTCCTTTCAGTTTTTACTGAGCAGTCAGACCCTGTATATCACTGACAACGTGCTGACAACTTAGTAAAGATTGCTTAATTAAGTATCCTTCGAGTTTTGTCACCGTCAATATATGCAGCTTTAATGTACTTGAGCTTGTATTGATCATAGCAACTAAAAAGTCCGCCAACGTAAAACGAACTTGGGGCATTACCAAAAAACGTGTCAATAATTTTCGTCTGTTAAATTGTCTACTTTTTAATTTACATTATTTTCGGACGATATTGAGAAGCACTGGTTGAGACCTTGCTCTATTTCTTTGCTACATTATTTATACTCAATGAAATTGAGAAAAAAAGTTGTAATATGTAGCTATAAGCATATAAGACTTTTTATTTGTTTCTCAATATGGATAACCCATCTTATGCTACATTTCTTGATGGATAAAATTATAATATTTAAACTGCATCATTCCCATTCGGTTCTTTTAAACTTTTTAAGCAACCTTCCTTGTCAAACATATTACTCGAAATCATCTTTCCGTCAGGACACATGCTGTTAAAACAGATATGGATTTACTCAAAAGATGGTGTCAGGACAACGAAAGGCCGTCATATCAGATATTGACAGGCCGATCTTACGTCGGATCCATTTAAGGAGGTACTTTTATGGTCTCAGGGTTTCTGACAACCGAAGTACATTCCGCAGTCGATAATAAAAACACTAAATGTACAGATTACCCGCTGATATTAAAATAACAAATATACTTCGTAATTGATGGATAAAATTTTATCTAACTGCCTTGGGCGTAATTAATTTTATGTTACATTTATTTGAACGACGTAATTATTTTCACCAGAATCATTTGCATCATACGAACCTAGAAATAAAATTTCACCAGAATTTTAAATCAGTTTACTCTATAAAGTAGAGTATTTATAATACTCATACTAATATTATAAAGAGGAAAGATTTGTATTTGTGTGTGTGTGTGTGTGTGTGTGTATATTTGTAATGAATAAGCTCAAAAACTACTGAACCTATTTCAAAAACTTTCAACATGAGAATGCTACATTCACCCTGAGTAACATAGGCTACCTTTTACCGCGGGAAAATGCTTCATTCCCACGGGAAAAACTGTTAACGCAGGCGGAGCCGCGACGGAAAGCTAGTTGGAAATAAACTTTAATATAGGCTCAATACTACCAGCCGTCTATGGACATAAAGTCAACGGTTACTTACCACCGGGTGGCCAACTTTGCAGTTTTCAGAAAAGAAGTAAATAAACATACATCGAAGTCAAACTGTTATCAAAATCGGCGTATTAACTTGACAAATCATTCAATTCAAAGATTTGCAAAAATGGAGAGAGCTTAAAAGTTTCGAACTCACAATCAAAATGCCAAGGAGAAAGGTTTTATGCTTTTAAAACTTTAATTAAATAAAATTAATCCTCTTAATTACTTGCTTACCGGGTGATCAATCACGTATTGTCGTTTGACGAATGTGACTTTAAGCTTTGATTAATTATTTTCGGATATAATAAAGATTTCAAGCCTTTACGGGCACATACTACACAATTACTAAGAAGACAACTTAATTATAATTTATAACAATCAGATATATAACGATCTAATAAGCATCGGTAGCCAAGTGAGGAGGGCCGTTGACTTCCATTCAGAAATTCGTGGTTCATGCCTCGACACGTATCAATGTGTTATAGATTTTCGAATTAATTTGTATATAAGCGTATTCGACGCTCTAACATTGAAGAGCGTCGGTGGCCAAGTGGCTAGGGCTGTTGATTTCCATTCGGAAGTTCGCAGGTTCAACGTACCAATGTATTTTCGATTTTCGAATTCCTATATGTACGTTTATTCGACGCTCTTACGGTGAAGGAAATTATCGTGAGGAAACCTGCACACACCTGCGTAGTAATTCAAAGGTTGTGTATGAAGTTGACCAACCCGCACTGGGTCAGCGTGGTCGACTAAGGCCTATTCACCCTGATTTCAGGGTAGGCTCGAGCCCCTCGGTGGGGCATAATATGAGCTGTTAACACATTGAAGGAAAATATCGTGAGTAAACCTGCACACACCTGCGAAGTAATTTCAATTGTGTGCGAAGTTGATCAACCCCTCTGGGTCAGAGTGGTCGATCAAGGCCTGAGAGGCTACTCTTGACGGCGATTCCGATCTGTCGACATTGAAATCGGGGGTTTCATACTCTCGAATGCCACTCTAGCGCCACACTGGTTTCATATTGGACGGATATTGAATAAACTAAATAAGTAAAATAGGACATTTCTCAAGCTCTTGACGGGCAGATTTTCAAGCGTAGCAGTCCAAAATTGACTTTGGTATTGCATTGGGTTGAAATCGAGATCGATATTGATTTCAAGAGTACATCAGGTATGGAGTATACTCGAGTAGACTCAAGCCCCTCGGTGGGGACATACGTGTATGAGCTGTTAAAGCTATATAATAAAATGGTCCCATAATAAGAGATGTTCTTATTCATGAGCAGAATCATCGTCCTAGGGATTCAAAACTATTGCAACGGTGTAAAATAAACAGTATAAAATATTAAATTATTAAAAACATAAGTCATTTTGGAGATAAGTGTACGGTGTTACGATATCACTTTTTTTATATTCGTCGTCGTCCTACGGTACCTAACTTCAACATAATTTGGAGTCTGATTTCTTTTTAACTCGAGATCTGATAATTATAATGAGTGACATAAGTGCCGCCTGATTTCCAATTGGTAGAAATACGAGCTAAAATTCAGTGCCCTTACCGGAACTGGTGTAACACCTTTCACAGTTTCAGTGACCTTTTGATTCTGCTACTTCACTTTCTTGTAAAATAAGATATTAAGAATAAAAGCGGTTCTACATTTAATGTATTTTTTGTATAAGGCTTTTTATAAAGAGCAGAATGTTCAGCCACCGCTTTTCTGCTTAACTTTGATATTTGTATCCTAAAAATATAATTATATAAAACAGCTCTACGACTAAATTTATCTAGATATTTGAAATAGAAGGGTATACTATGGATTTACACATACGCTGCTTTTCGGAGTTAATAGATAATAATTACTAAGCTTGAAGCCCACCATGACTAGAATTAATAGTAAAAAATTAGCAAGCACAGGTGGTACTTGCTAATTTTAGCAAGCACAGTATCTATACACTAACATAAATGAATTTTAATCCTTAAATATAAGGAATGTAAACATATCTATCAAGAATCAAAAATATACAATTCGTAAGTACCCTTAGAGCAACGCGGGCCTTCTAAGCCCGCGCCTTAGTAAGTACCTAACTCAAAATAGATAAAAACTATACATTACATCATATTCGTAAGTTTTTCTAATATTAATTCATTCTTTTTTTTTACTTCTCTCAATATATATTTTATACGCACGGAACTCTAAAACAACAACAGGTTATTTAACAGCTCGTTAATCCCGCATTGAATCTGCGTAAGCGCACTTGTGTCCAACCACCGAGTGTGGACGTCCTTGATTGAACCGAAACGTCCAACCGAGTGACGTCTGCGCGTCCCCGCACGATGTACAGTAGTCAGCACTTGCAGCTGGACGCTCGCACTATGAGATCCGCCCCTACTGCTACGGAATAAAGGCGCTCTCGAAGTCAATATGTCCAGCCGCATGTGATGGCTACTGTATATTACACGTCGCCCGTATTAACAGACCCGATTTGATTTTGATTGATTTTGCTGCGGAATTTGCACAGAACACTAAAATTTAGAGAACTGTCAATCACGATTTTAAGATTTTATAGTTTTTCAATTGGCTTTATTTCAGTTTACCTCAGTATAATAATAACAAAATTTAATATAAGTAGGATAATGTTATCCGAAAATAAATACCTAACTATTAAAAATATAAATAAAAATCAATTTCTGTTCGTTAGTCTGCTTAAAACTCGAGAACGGCTGAACCGATTTGGCTAATTTTGGTCTTAAAATATTCATGAAAGTCCAGGGAAGGTTTGAAAGTTAAGAAAAACAAAAAAAAATCGTAAAAAACAACGCGGGCCTATACCCGCGGGCGGACAGCTAGTTAAAAATAATGTACAATTAGTAGGAAATGTCATTAAAAAAATAACTATTTAGAAAATAATGTACTATCACGCGGCTGGATACTCGCATCGCACTACGAATTCACCTCTAGTGGGAATCTCAAAGTCCAGTGTCCCGCTGCATATCATTACTAACTTATTTATAACTGAATTTGTAAATATCTGCAAACAGTTATTAATTTTATTATTTAATACATAATTTTATTTGTAGGTACACATATAACTAGCTAGCCTATTCGATCCCATTTTTGTAGCGAAGCCACACTTTCTTTACACAGTATTATTTTTGCTGAAGTACCATTTCTGTTTCAACATCTGAGAGACAAAAACTTGTTACAATCCTTTGTTGTTTCTTTTCCAAGTAAGAAGCCATCTCTGTCAAGATTACTCATTCACAAGAAGCGACAAGGGCTTAAGTTTGACAACTTTAAGCAAGTTTTAAAGTTGACAAAAACTTAACAGATCTACCATGTCTATTCTGTTTAGTATATAACAGTACTAGCTTATTACTAATAATACTTACTATACTACTACTATTATTACTACTACTTTCCAACTACAATCCAAGCGCACGGGAGTGCGCAGGCCAAGTTCCAGCAACAAGCCGCGCGCATGCCGTGCACTATTTACACGAACCGTTTCAACCCACTTTTGACCCCCCTGTAGCTCAGTGCCTATTGCAAGTACAGAGATAAAATTTGACCTACGTAATTATATACTAGTACTAAAGCCGTATGCCAAATTTCATAGATATAGCTTCAGTAGCTTCTGAAATATAACCCTGTGAAAATAGCTAATTTAGGCACTGACTGACTCACTCACTGACCGGTAATCAAAATGTTTAGGCTACTTCCAATTGTCCTAGCCTTATGAAATTTGGCACACAGGTCGTGTGTTATATGTAGATTAACAAAAAATTAAGAAATTTAAGAAAGTTGGCTTAATCGAATATAGAATTTATAATAAAAATATTTCTAAACCAGTGGTACAATGAGAATACGATGAGGAGAGGGTGGGAGGGCAGGGGGGGGGTATAAAATATATTGTCATGTATTCATAAAGGTGCTCCCTCACCGGGAGCATTCGCGTGTAATGTAACATTATAGATTCGTCTTTGAGCATTACATTACAATACTACCTCCCTGACTGACGAGCATTCGCGTGTAATGTAACATTATAGATAGATAGAGCGGTGGGGGGCTAGGGGAAGTGAAGCGCATTGATGTTACAAGTTGTATCAAGATATTACACATTGTATCATTACAAGGTGCGCATTGTAATGCTCGGTTCTCCTCCTTCACTGATGTATGCCGGTTTTGTATCATTACAAGGTGCGCATTGTAATGCTCGGTTCTCCTCCTTCACTGATGTAATAAATAAATAAATAAATAAATAAAATAAAATGCTCAAATCTGTAACGTTACATTACACGCGAATGCTCCCGGTGAGGGAGCACCTTAATAATACACTGTAGCGCTTATTATAAGACGTGATAACCTTGTCACATCGTGCAATTTTTATTATTCTTAATTTATCGAAAGAGACCGTTGTAGAAAGACTAATAATGTGCGCTTGTATAAAAAAAAAACGACCGAGTCGAGCTCTGAACACTGTAAACATTGGGAATGAAGATTGGCTAAGTACGATGCAATAAGGCTTCTGTATTATGTATATTATCTTAATTGTTGACAAAGTTAAAAATGCATCGTGTACCCAGCACATGCGGCTGGACATAATGACCTTGGGAGCGTCTTTATCCTGTAGTAGTAGGAGCGAAAATCGTGGTGCGAATATCCAGCCGCATGTGCTGCCTACTGTACCTATTTTATTTTATATTATAATATAAATTTGACCGATGTACTGAATGTCATTTAATTAACTATCAACTATTCAATACGTAAACACTTGACATAAAGATACGAATAAAACAAAAAAAAAATTAGAGATTTCAAATAATATTGCCCGCTACTCCAAAGTTGTTTCATGCAAACAAATTCGCGATCGCGACAACGCTGTCACTAAATTTTACGTCATTTCACTTACGTCAAGTCTAACGACGTTTGTCTATGTACGCTACGCAGTATTATAGAAGTTTTTTTTAAATTTAATCTCGTGATAACCCTGACTTGCATTTGTTTTTCAAAAAGAAGTAACTAGGTTGTCAAAATAAATTTGCTGCATGGAGTGTCCGGATGATTAAATATATTTATTCTGTGGTTAACAATGGACGAAGGCGTGGGACAAAAAGAAAAAAAATAAGTACGATTTCTTCAAAAAAAGTATTCAAATCTCACCAAAAACATACCTGTTAATAAGGGGGCCAAGTTCCTATCGGCTAATTGTTCGCCTAAAAAAGGATTGAAATCCAATCCAATGCCAAGTTTAGATGCACTTTAAAATCGATCATAATCGTCGTCATCAACAGCCTGATCCACTGGTAAACATTTGCCATTTCCAAGACTCGCCACCACATTCTAAATTTGAACTTGGCAGGTTAAATTAATTTATTAAATAGGTTAATTTAATTATTATATAAATAATAAATAAATTGAATTATTATATAAATTATACAAATTAATCAAGTATTACGCACGAAAACCTGCCAAGTTCAAATTTGGAATGTGGTGGCGAGTCTTGGAAATGGCAAATGTTTACCAGTGGATCAGGCTGTTGATGACGACGATTATGATCGATTTTAAAGTGCATCTAAACTTGGCATTGGATTGGATTTCAATCCTTTTTTAGGCGAACAATTAGCCGATAGGAACTTGGCCCCCTTATTAACAGGTATGTTTTTGGTGAGATATTAGTTCACTGATGACAGCCTTAGGCCTCTCCTCTAGAAATAAGGTGTTTCCATAATACCTTTACTTGGCAACTTTTGGGGATCCCAGTTGTTCTTTGCGCAGGAGAACGCTGGCTGCTGCCCGTTCCCAGGATGTTACAAGCCATTTAAGGTTCATCATTAACAGCTCATAATATGTCCCCACCGAGGGGCTCGAGCCTACCCTGAAATTATGGTGAATAGGCCTGTGCAGGTTACATCTCGATAATATGTTTTCCTTCACCGTAAGAGCGTCCAATAAACGTACATATGAATTCGAAAATCGAAAACACATTTGAACCCGCGGACTTCCGAATAGAAGTCAACGGCCCTAGCCACTTGGCCACCGACGCATTTAAGGTTGCCTGGTAGAAATTGGAAATTGTTACCTAAGCAATAAGGCACTTTTTCACTGTTCTGATTTTGTTCTGTCTCTCTGTATTATGTGTTTTATGATGTCAACAATGATTATTGTATCGTATCTAAGATAAAAAAAAATATATAATAAACCATGTGTAACCGTTAAGCTGAATTATGTTTGCTTATAAGATATTATCGCTATCAGCTCACTTGTAAGGTCTCCTGCAAAGAAAACGGACCCCCTTGTCGCAAGCGCGACTACCCGCCGCCGCCGCGCCGCTTACAACAGGGGGGTCCGTTTTCTTTGCAGGAGACTGTACATTTAAAACATACTCATACAGATAGACATAATACCTGTCTTCAATGATAGAACACCAGATAAATGAGAGAATCGGGACCTATCGTGCTGTTGCCAAACCGGCCCCCGGCGATGATGTGTGGCAACACTGGCAACTGGCAATATGGCCAATGAGCATGCTGGCTGAGACACTGTTGTCGAAAGAATCTACTGTCAATTCATCTCGATTTGTCTGAGGGTCGGAGGTGGGTCGTGACTGCGCAGAACACGGGAGTCGAGTGCGCGGACGCAGTATTGAGATAAACCACAGATTAATTAATTTGCTTATTATTACAGAAAAAGTACAATACATTTTCATATTGAAATTATTAATTACTAGCTTTCCGCCGCGGCTCTGCCTGCGTTAACAGTTTTTCCCGTGGTAAAAGGTAGCTTATATTACTCAGGGTAAATGTAGCTTTATAGTGGTGAAAGAATTTTTGAAATCGGTTCAGCAGTTTTTTAGTTTATTCGTTACAAACATACACACAGAAATACAAATCTTTCCTCTTTATAATAATAATAATAGTATGAAAATTGAACTTATTCATATTGATTATATCTTCAAAACAATAAATTAAATAAGTATTGAATTAAATTAAATTAGAAATATGTAAAAGCTCTAGCGACACAACTTCTTAAGTTCCTTACTTTGCTTCTTTTATCTCGTAACAAATTGTCAATATATTGATACGGTTACTACCAACCTACCATCCTGCGACAATCAACCTTTTTCATCAACTTTGTTGTTTTACTATCCAATTTTATAAGAAAAATATGGTTATCGTAAAAAGTTTTATTATAAATTCCAACCTCTGGACAATCTATTGAACGGAATAAAACGTTTATTATTAAGTTAGTTTTACACATAATCTAAGGTCCACCTAGGTACACCTCGTTCTAGATATACTAGTTCGGTACCTACCCAAAGATTACACAGTAATAATATAATAATAAGAGATTTTCTCGATAAATGACAAACGTTCTTCTTTTTTGGCCTAACATTTTCCTGGCCTAGTGTCAGGGTTCGCTTTCCTACTCAATCTCTTCCACTTTGCCCAGTCTTCGGCATCCTCTAGTATAACATTGCTCTCTTCCGCTTTCACGACGATATTTGCAACATTTGGCTATTTGTAACATTTAATCTTAAAACTATTCAAGGTCTACAATTGTAAAACTGAGGAGTACTAGCAAAATTGCTGGCATAGTTCTATGATTAACCATCTATGAGACACATATCGTAACCGAGCAGGTTCTATACAACCGTAAGTTTTCCGACATAAGGTTCGATTTGTTGAGAAATTGAAAATTCAACTGATTTAATGTTCCATATCTGTCAAGCTTCGTCTGATTATGCGAGCATCGTGGACAAATGGGTTTATTGGCTACTGTCTGTAATAAAATAGCCTGATTTATGATATGCAGTCGACGAGGAAGCTAGTAAAGGGAAATGATGTCATTGATCCTGTAAGTAAAGGTATTGGGTGTCAGTAATTTTGTTGTTCGACGTAACAATGTAGTACCAGACGGTAGTCCATATTGTGGTTGTAAAACGCACGCAGTGGATCGGATCCGATGTCGTCTACAAGTATAGACAAACTATCAAATATTTTATGTCATTCGCAACTTTGTATCGAATCGCAACCTGCCTTAACGTAAATCTATTGAGGTCGATACTTATTTAATAACGAGCTGTCTGTCCGCAGCTACGCCCGCGTTGTTTTTCGACTTATCCATAGTAATTTTTAACTATCCCACGAGAACTTTTTAATTTTTCGCGATCAAAAGTCTCCAAGATGTTGATCGGGGATATGAGGTACCACCATGCTAAATTTCTCTATCAGATTAGAAGATAAGCACGTATGAGTTACTATAGTTTTTTAACTATCCCATGGAAACTTTTTAATTTACCGGGATTAAAAGTATCTAAGATGTTCTTCTTCTTATCGAGTGGGTTTCGAGGTTTACTTACATATCTCGCAGAAGATGAGATGATCTAAGATGTTGACTGGGATATAAGGCAGCACCATGTAAAATTTCATTCAAATCGGTACAACAGTTTCAGATATTAGCCCGTACAAACAGACAAAAAGATAATAAAAAATAAAAAATAAAACTGGATATTATGTTTCATACCGCTTCTTATATCCTCCTAAATCGCTTTTTTGTCATTTTTTTTCTACAGCAAGTAAGGAACGGTCCCTGTCAAAATGTTTCTACGGGAGTTTAAGCTTATGGACTTTGTTTCTTTTTTAATGTGTACTGGTGAGTAAAGTGGTGTGTCAAAAATAGCAAGAGTGGTTGTGCAAGTCACATCACCGACAGGATCGCGCGGCAAGGTCCTGCGCAGCCGTGCGCGACGGTACGTGAACCAACTGTACTAAAATTAAAATTCAATTTGTTTGGACCACGGCCGTTGAAGGTTCTTTGAAGGATGTATTGTTAATCATGTTATTCATGTCACTCTAATGGCCAGTCCCTTTGTTAGATGGGATAGAAGGATTTGCTTTTTTTACGTATTTTATATCTCTTAGGTAGGATGCATTAAAATTTAAGTTGTGCAACGTTTTACAGTAAGATTACTGATTGTTCTAAAAATTGCACCTTATCAGATCAGTGGGCTATCTAATGTAGTAATTGAATTAATAAACTAACGAAAAGATGATTCTATAAAACGTTTAGGTATATTCTCGTAACCTACCAACCTTCTTTTGAGGTCTCCACCTGCGTACAGTAATTTCAAAAAGCCTGTAGTTAAAGAACTTCTCACGAAAATTTTAATGAGATGTTCGTAATGTCAGGAATTTCGAAAAATCGATCTCGTAACCAGCTAGAAAGCTGAATTTCTTGCACTACTTTTTATGGGCCGTCGTGTAATCAGTGCAAAAAAATCGTTTAAGAAAGTACCTACATGCGCGCGCACACGAGTATTGGGTGCAAGGCCGCTGCGTGGGCGCGGCTTTTTTACCACGAAGCTGAAAATGGGGGCTATTCTCCCAATAATTTACTAACTTAAATTAATCTTATCTTTTTTAGTAAAAATAAATAAAACAAGTTTTAGTTGGCATTTTTTGCTATTCATACGATTTTTTAATTTTATTCTATTACTGGCTTTCCGCCGCGGCTCCGCCCAAGTTAACAGTTTTTCCCGTGGGAATGAAACATATTCCCGTGTTAAAAGGTAGCCTATGCTACTCAGGGTGAATGTAGCTTTCTAAAGGTGAAATAATATTTACACACACACACACACTCACACATATAAGTATGATTAATTATTAATGTACTATTGTTTTGCCTGAATAGTCAAATCTTCTTAAGTAAATTAAATATAAATATAAGTAAGTTTTATTTAATCCGTTACTATGAGAATCGAGTCCAGTCAATTTGTGAACGAGAAATACTTACAAGCCGTTAAGAGGCTTCTTTCACCAGGCTTCAGCTGATGACGTGTCAAACAACTAATCCCTGCTGCGCCTGATTAAAGCCCACCACATACGTAGTCGTACTATATATTAGAGCAAGTCATATTACGACATATCACGATATATTTTCCGTACAATTCTGCAAGCGACCGCACACGTAGCTCTTATAATTACATTTCAGTGACGTCGCCAGAATATGTTGACCGATAGATATACGAGTAGCAAGGCATGTTTATAAATCTCGACATATTACAGGTAGACCCTAAGTAGACGCAGTAAAGGTGGAAAGAAAATATATATTTCAATACAGCTACCGTGTGTGGTGGTGAGCTATAATATAAGTTATAGCTGGGCATATTAATATTATAATTATAGCTCTGGTTTCCTACAGATTCACCAAGTATTATTTCGTCTTCAACCGTGGAAAACACATCTCAACTAAAATTTTACATTTTAATCTTAGTAAGTTTCGAAAACATTTCATGAATTCACAAGACCAGCGCATAGGTTAAAAGTTTCAGTAAAAGGCGACGACATTCCAGTTTGACTAGAACAGCCATTCTCAAAGTGTGTTCCGCGGAACCCTGGGGTTCCGCGATACTTCTGTAGGGGTTCCGCAAGAATTTAGAATAAAAGTCATGTGTAGGTACAATTCACACAAACATTGAAATTTTAAAAGATGAATATAAAATTTCGGGAAGAGGATAATTGTAGGTTTTAGTAATGATCATAGTAATCAACAACACTTCCTCGCAGAGTGTCCAATGTTTTCGATGCCCAGATGGGAGATTATAGGCACAGACAGGATAGAAATAAACGAATTAGCTGAACTAACGTTAGGAAACATCTTGAAGATTTTGTAGGGCTACCGGTAGGTTTAAGGGGATGACGCAGGGGCAGCAGTAAAACCAGAGCCCCTTGATAGTGCCGTGATGCTGAGTAGAGGCAGAACTACTAGTCTTCGCAAACCTGATAGAGGAGGGAAAACTGTGAGGCAAGCTCTCAATCCCTCGGATGCGGGGCGGGCTGGGGCGATGTGGCGGGCTTGCGGGGTGGGGGCGGCCTGTAGAGGCACCAACCCGACACCGTGGCCGTCCGCCCTCGGCTCGCTCGTCCGCGCATCCCTGGTTACCGTACTTGCGACTGGGGGCCAAGGGAAGCGGGCCGCGCGACACATTCTTGAAGGTGATGCGCGCGGAAAGGAGGGTAAGCTTACTACCAAAGGATGAGTGGTATCATCAGGCTGGAATTAGGGGTGAAATAGCTCCTATACCGGGAGCTGATCACCCGTCTGCGCCACTCACAGACGTCCCTCACATAGATAGATAGATGGATAGCGATACAAAGTTTGATATCTCGCCGATATCTACTTGTGACTGTTACATTGTACTTTTATTATGCTTATTAATAAGAATACAGTTTTAAAAACTATTGTTTTATTGTAGGGTTCCGTCAAGTATTTCGCTTTCCAAAAGGGTTCCGTCACCAAAAAAGATTGAGAACCGCTGGACTAGAAGACTAGATAGAGCTTCGTTGGCATTTTGTGTATTCTTCTGTAGAAATTATTTAATTTATTGTATGATTTATCTTCTAACGGCTAAGAGCTTAATGTTACAAGACTTTTTTTTTGTTTTGGAACCGCGGCTCAGCATAAAATTGTTGCGCGAGGGTTGTAAATTTTTTACTGATTTAGTAGAAAGGCAGATAAATTGAAGGGGTGTTTTCCCTACCTCAGGCTTCGGTCGATATTCGTTTTAACGATCAAATTCATTTAATACGAGTATATCGTAAGGTTACTAAATTGGGAAGGTATTTACCACTAAAAACCTTATTTGTAGCTCCAAACAAGGGAGATTTGAATATAGGCTGATTACAGGTAATATCACAGACTATAAAATTGTACTAGCGTAATACGCCTTTACCACTAAATACCCGATTAATCTAGCGACCGGTCACAGTCTAATTTGTCTGTAATTTCGGCGACAGTTTTTATGTCAGTTTTTTTTGTTGGATTAATGTAATTCAATTGATAAGGTTTTCGAACGGCGACCTTGAGGACGCGGAAGCGTTGAAGATTGCTTTTGGACCGAGGCGCGGCGGCGCGGGCTCTCCTATTCGTCTAGCCATGTCGTTGAAAAAAAGGGCAGGTTTATGATGTTCCGTTCCCGGGAATATTCCCACACTAAGTATGCAACTTTCAGTTTGAGGCCAACTAGTACGAGTCAGTGAGATCTATCCGGGTGGTTAGGTACCTAACCGGAAAACACCAACCCAGTCTACCACATCTAGTCAGCTTGAACAGTAAATTTCGTTGGGAATATTCCTGGGAACGGAAATTTCCCGGAATTGGTGGGAATATTCCCGGGAACGGCACATCTATCGTGCAGGTACATGACAAGCCTTATTATTATATACTGGCTTCCCGCCCTGTTTTTTCGTCCGCAATTTCCAATTTGAAATTATACCTGAAAATATATATCGGCGACTCATCTATAGGTATACCCAAATGTATACATGTTTGTTAACTCGTACCTAATACTATACTAAAATAATATACCACAAAGAGTATGTGTGAAATACTTCGGTCCAGAGCAATCAATAAATAATTCAAATACTTTTTTATTATTTTGTACATATACATCACATAGATAAGTCTTCTTTTCTGGCTGTACCGTCAGGGTTTAAACGAAGTAATTCCATGATCTAAAAACTAATTCCTGACTAATTATAGCTAAAATCTCTCTTGACATATTTCCCGATAAAAAAGTGGGAACAAAGTTATCCCCGGAATCCCTTCAATAGCGGCCAGTCAGGCTACCGGGTTCGGATAACACAAAAAATAAGTCAAATGAATCCGCTGATTTGTAACGATCTTGCTCCTCAGAAGATAATAAGTACCAAACCTTTTTTTAACTGACCTAAGGTAGTGTTACAAAGCCAAAGAATCAGGCTTCACTGGACTTGGTACCAAACCGTATCAGGAGATCATGTTCTTTTGAAAAAAGCTTCGCCAATTTCACGCAACAGATACCGCGTGATCGGTTTTTGCACATTATGATCACTATTTCCTACTTCATCTAATTGTATCGGCCTTTGACTAAAGAAAACTCGCATTTGGAGTCAGTAGTAAGCAAGATAATATACAATCATATTTTGATAATTAAGAGCATTTTAAAAATATTGTTCATTGCAGAGAGATGGGAAAACCATGCTTTGCTCTTGATTTCACTCTGAGGTTTATTGTCTGCATTTAGGTACCTAGGTAATATCAATTCAGGCCGTAAACTGCAAGATTAAATGAGAATAAATAAATATGTCTGTTTCTAATTTAAAATAATCGCGATAAACCCGTTAAAATATCTCATTAATTTTGCAATTTTTTAAATCAATTTTTATAATCCTAAATATCTTTAGTTTCTACCCTGAATATATCTACATAATAAAACCAAGCAACACATTTTTCCTTGACTCTTATTTTATTCCAAATAAAGCTGAGTCTTATAAGCCATTTTCCAGCTCCAAACCCAAGGCCTATTGTAAAGGTATCACAGAAGTCTTACTCATCGATTTTTTCTGCGTGTTTTTTATTTATTTCGCACATCGGCCCGGTCACCTTGCACTTTCGATTTTGTTGTCGTTATTCGGGCAATCGTGCTGTTGTGGGCACTTCTTTGTGTTTGTACTTCTGAGAAATTTAGTTGTTTTGTGGTCACTGGTCGGGTCATGCTGATAATCAGATTTTTTCCTCAATAATAAAATGCTTCTGAGTTTCACCTGTGGTTTCACTTGCAACAAGTACAATTATTTGCTGACAGTACAATTCATAAAGCTTTTTTGTCTCTTTACGGTTAAAATCGGAATGAATTTCATAGTCAAGGTACATGTAAATTCACGTCGAAACAGCTTTTCTTTTTTAATTGATCCTTAATAAATGTAAAACCAACAAGAATGTAAGATTTCGCACGATAGCGAAGCCTCGCGCTTTTTTCTGCAAAACCGCAAAAATTTGCGCGGTAGCACTTTATAAGGCGATTGCATTTTTCATTCCCAAAGTCCTTGTGGAGGAAACCTTAAAATATCTGCACTGCGGTGGTTCATTAACAAAATACTTTGCGGGAGTGATCAGGTAATTACAAAGCTGTTAAGTACCGCCTCTTCCAGTTTGTTTTTACTTAAAAGGGATATATTATACAAGCTTAACATAGATATTACTAAGTATGAGTAAATAAAGGAAGAGGAAGACGAGGAAAAGGAATCGGAAAGAACGGTAGATTTTCGAATAGATGGTCTCGAAATCTAATTTGTGTCTTGCAAGGGTTATAAGTATGAACTACCGTTGTAAGGTAGTACTTATAATAAGGGAGCCTGTTGTATTTCCTAATGTTTATAGTCCTAAAGTCGATTATCCGAACATCATTTTCCTAATATTCGATCGTCCTAATGATCGATCATCCTAAATATTGATTATCCTACCGTAATACTTGTCCTAATATTTTTTAGTCCTAATATTAATGTCACTAAAGTTTGAAATTCCTAATTTCGATCCTCCTCTCTTATATATCTAAAAAATCCTCGGTAGGTTGAATAGGTAGTAGGTGATAAAAATCTTATTATATCTCAGTTCACACGCCCAGTAGTAATTACCGTTTTGTATGAGTTCTATTTTTCTCGTATATATTACCGTTCACATTTAACTTTAATTGTAATTGTCCTTTAATTGTTTTGAACACTTGATATTAGTTATTCTTCGACATTATGAGCAACCAACCAAAATTTTAACAGCGAGACCTGCGAGCGATACTGACACGACTGACTGACACATTATTTTGTATTTTAGTAAACCATTTATTTCTTCCTACAATACAGTTTTATCTTTGTGGCTGGCCAAAATAACGCCAAAAGTTGTCGTGTATAATTTGCTAACCTGTTTTTGCTAAGTTATTTTTTATTTATTTAGGACTATACATTTTAGGAATATAAAGGATTATAACTATGGACATTAGGGCTTACCATCATTAGGATAAAAAAAAATAGGGCAATGAACAGTAGGAGTTAAAAAAATAGGACTAGAATCATTAGGACAATCGATATTTAGGACTAAAATGCTAAGGAAAATAAAAAGTAGGATAAAAAATTTTAGGGAATACAATAGAGAACCTTATAATAACATCCTTGGTGTCTTGAAATATAATTTATATAAAGAATGTAAAACAAATAATAGTTTTATTTAATTTAATATGTTACATTTTACAATGATACAAATTATTGTTATTATTATAAGAATATAAAACTAAGTATGTATTACAACAAAGAGTAGGTATACAAGAATCATTGTTTGTATTTAGCGTATAACTAGCGTAGTAATAAACGCCTATTTCTTTTTTATACGCGCACAAAATTGACATGTCAAGCTTCACTGGACATTTTGGCAATTTGATACTTAAAATTGTAACATAACATTCAATTTATGTTTATACACAACGAAGCAATAATCTTATTCGACAGTCAGTGCTCACCAGTAAATTTAAATAAAATGGCATCACAATTAGCCCCACGTTAATTATGGATCTAGATTGGCATCGATAAATGACATACTTCCAGCTTTCCACTCAAACGGCCTCCAAAGACTTCTATTAGATATTATCTAATATTGATTATGAATAAAACAGTGGAGAGTACGCTAATTAACTATGTATTTAGATAGATAGATGTAGATAGGCGTGTAGCGTTGTGTAACTCTCTTGTAAGAAATAGAAAGTGTCCCGATACTCAATTGCCATGATTGGATCTTCAAATAGCTTTTTTCGAGTACACTAAATACGTTATTAAAGTTTTTGTACGGGTATTTAGAACGTGAAACCGAACGTGCAAATGCAGAATACCTTATTATAAAAAATCACTAAAAAGCGACAAGTAAAACGTATTATACTGGCGACGACAGTATACAAAACATGCATAGTGCTCTGGAAAAAAAACCTAGTTTATTATTTTTTCAACAGAAACCGACTATTTAGCGTAAACGAAAAATGCGGGTTCGAGTCCACGAGCTCAAATGTTTGTCATATTTCGCTTCGTTTTAAAATAAAAAATATTTTTCTAATTCAAGAGCAAATTACACACAACCTTCATTTTTATTTTCATGTGATTTGTATACAACTTCTCCTCCTCATCGACTTTGGTGTAGAAATATTGAGCCACCTAAGGCTCCAGACGTGGCTCATGTGACTACATTCTTAGACAGTGGCTGGAATGAACCAGCGGCTTCCGAAGCACGAAAGGATCTTTCATATCTGAAACCTTTGAGATGAGCGTGTTATCGGCCACGGAAGCTGTTAAATCACATTTGAAGCTAAAATTACATACACACATATTGTGGCTGATAATAACTTATAGCTTCCAGCCACAACATGTGGGTATGTTTAATTTTTATTACTCTTTATTAAAAACCCTTTCGAGGTGTAATAATCCCTAACAATATTTTCCAAGTTTCAGATCACGAAACCAGAAGATTGTGATTAATTCAGTGTTTTAAATTAGATTAATTTTATCTCCAATAACCTATACGGACGCTTTGCACGAACCATGTAAGTTTTAAATAATTCTGTTTTTCGCCACTTACGAGTAGGTAATGAAAATACTCGATTTCAGAGCGGACTACTAAGTTGAGGATATAAAATTAATTAATGTAAATTAAATAAACGTCTTTCGGCTGAGATGATGAAGAATAACGAAATCTATATCTTAAAATAAGCTAACTTTAGATATAAACATATGTCTGGTACCAAAAACAAATTAAACATACCCAATTCCCTTGACCAACCATGAAACTAATAAACTCAACTAGGATACATCGTAAGAACATCTACGACACGCGAGCCGCCGCCGCCACAGTACATCAAATTACTGCACAAGATTAATAAGGGCCGGAACACAGAGGAACATTAATAAATTTGTCCAGGCTATAGATAGCGCGAGGCCAGGACAATGAGAGAGCTGAATTATGGCTCTGATCGACCATTAGTCTGCAGGCAAGAGGTAATGGCGGCGAGAGATAGGGTGTTGCTGGAAAAGATAGGTGATGTTGATAGCCTATTGATACGAAATTGGTTGCACTACTAAGACATTCCTCTTACAGTTGGTGCTTGTCCATAGAATGTCATAGATCTATAAACTCTAACTGAAGTAATATTAAAAATGTTTAGGTATGGAAAATATTATTCTTTCAAAAATTATTATTTTACTTAACAAAAATACTAAAATTTCGACAAGGATTCGGATGTCTAATACTTTCGGTTAGGTTTAATTTTGAACTTCTTATTCAGCAGTATATTATTTCAGCAAGGTAGATTTGTTACAATCTTTCATGTAGGCATTAAAGATGCGCAAAAGAAATCCCTTCGACTAACTAAAAGCGAAAGTGGAACTATACATAATTAATGAATAATATTGATGTATTTCACTGGTTGTGCCTATGTAACAAAAATATTATTTTATACAATAAATTACTTTACTCCATTTTTTTTCCTAAATAAAATTCATTATTTTTTGCATATTTGAATAACTTGTAAGTTACAATTAATTTAGTACAACCAGCTTTTGTTTTTATCGTCTGCTCTTTAAGTTTGAATAATATTAATAATTGATGAGTTATTTATTGTATCTATGCTGTTTTTATTATAGATTAGCTTTCCGCCCCGCGGATCCGCCCGCGTTTAGTTTTTCCCGTGAGAAAATGGTGTTTTCCCGCGGTAAAAGGCAGCCTATGTGTTAATTCAGGGTGTAAGCTAACTCCATACCAAATTTTATTAAAGTCGCTTCAGCAGACGTGAAGAAGTAAAAACCATACACACTCACAAACTTTCGCCTTTATAATTTTAGTGTGAAGTGTGATGTTATAAAATACTAACTTAGTTAAATATATTGCTTATATTTATTTCTAATGCCTACGTTTTTTCCAAAAAAAAACTAATGTCTTCTCCAGTAGATCTATGCCAGGTGGCCAGATATTCAATGAAATAATAGCACCGGTCCTATGTGATTCACGGACGATGCAATCAGCTTTCTATATGCCTCATTTTATTATCATTTTGCATTAATACTATTGTAAACACTTCAGCAAAGATTCCGGCATATCTTAGTTGTATTCCCTTTTTACTTTTTTTATTAGTTTATTTTATTGCGATATAAAATCAAATTTAAAAAATTAAAAGCTCCCGCCAGGATTACTTAGCCCTTTCAACAACTATAAAAGAGCTGATAATCTTCAAATAGCTGAAGATATTTTCTTGGATCATAGCTAAGAACACTTTCGATTATGACACCTTGCAAACTAAGAAACCTAAATCAACATCAGCGCATCCGTTTAGGAGCTACGATGCCACTGATATACAGACAGACACACACGACAAACTTTTAACACCCCTCTTTTTTGTCGGGGGTTAAAAATAATCAGAAACAAGTACGCGTTATGCATGGAAGACGATGAAGAGATAGCTTTCTACTCATTAAACTAAACCATAGGGACTACTATATGGTTATTCTGTGACCATAGTAATGTAATGGAGTCTATACAATGTAAACAAAACGCTCACCGACAAATAACTACTTCTGAAAACTGTAAGAAGAAAAGTTGTGAAGTTTCATCGGCTGGGTTACTATCTTAGAGCTTTTGCGTTATTACAGTGACACATTGTATAGGTACCATTTGAAACAAGATAAGTGTCTTTGGTGGCCTGATTCTCTTAGGCCTCAGGCGTTTTTGAGGCCTTTTATTTTAGTGTTTTCTACCTTTTGCAGTCTCAGTACAAACTATTAAGATCATGTCACAAAATTTAAAACTTTTACCTCAACCCGATATAACAAAAGCTGAGGTTCCTCGCGTGGAAAATGGTTTATTTTATACAAATCCCGTTTTCAACATCAGTTCAACGGACAGGCCCATTGGCTTTAATTACAAACTCCGTCCAAACTAACATTAACTGGGCCGTTCGCTTAACAGTTGTCCATTACAGCAAGGCGAGTCGGTAATCTGTGCCAACTAAATATCCAATAAATACTTATTTCTGAAAAACACCCTGCCTGTTATAAGAATATAAATTACCCTGGGAAAATATTGTACAATCACCCGAGTCTTCTAACTTATTTTGTGCCTCTAAACCCGACACCTGAACCGTAGTTAAGCTACAGTAAATGTTATGATTCAAAAGTAATTTACCAAAAATATCAATATATTATTATTTCGCATCATAAAACACTGGTAAATATGTACAATTAAGACCGACTAGGCGTAAAATTAAGTTCCTCTTCAAGATAACACTTTGTAACCAGATTCAGAAATACTTTTATATCCTGTAACATAGAAACGTTGATTCGTTTAGCTAGGTTTAGTAGAGCAGTCTAGGCTGGCTGGAACCTGCCTAGATGACCTATGATATACATTAAACGCGCGGTGGCAGGGCGTGGCGATACGCGTGCGCAACTAGGCAAGGGGGAGGGAGGGGGGAGAGAGGCCTAAGGGACAGTGAAGGAACTGGTGTAAGTTGAGAGGTGCTGGAGTACTTATGAATTTAATCTTATTTTTCAACAGAAAGAAATCCGTACAATTTGATGTCTAAAATCAGAATCATCATCAGCCAGTATCAGTCCACTGCTGGACATAGGCTCCCAATAGACGCCACTAAGCACGATCCTCAGCTTTTCTCATCCAGTTGCTGCTAGCCTGCCGGGTTGCCTGCTGTTATTATATTAGTAATTTTATCCTCATTCAATAGCATTTTATAGCTAGAACCTATATTGCTGAACATGAAACTATTTGAGGCAAATGTTTTTAGTCTCATTTTCTTATTGCTGCTAGCCGCGTCGCTAACTCTGCAAAAAATCCAAATAATAACTCATGGCAGTTCCGAAACTTTTTGTAAAGGATTTACAGCTTTGTTAACAATTTGTGATCTATAACAATACAAAAACCTGCTCTTGCTTTTGCTTCTGCTTATCTCATATCGTGAGACTCGGTGGACAGGTGAAAATTTAAGCCGATAAAGACGTATCTCAGCTTTTCAGCTGCCGCTCAAGCTTGCTTATAACGATATGTAGAGAGGTCAAATAGCAAACCATGTTCATTCATTCATTCATTTCAGTCGAAAGACGTCCACTGCTGGACAAAGGCCTCCCCCAAAGATCTCCACGACGATCGGTCCTGCACTGCCCGCATCCAGCGGCTTCCCGCGACCCTCACCAGATCGTCGGTCCACCTTCGGGGGCCTGCCCAAGCTACGTCTTCCGGCGCGCGGTCGCCATTCAAGAACCTTTTTGCTCCAACTTCCGTCGGTTCTACGCGCAATGTGCTGTGCCCAGCCCACTGCCACTTAGTCTCATTTTCTTATTGCTGACTCTGGTTCGCCTACGGAAACCACATGTACTTAAATGTTATTTTTAGACATTAGAAATCAGATTTTTTGTAGACACTTCTCAAGACTTTTTGTTTTGTTTTTTGTAGATTATATACAAATTAAATGTAGGTTCCCAGCTCCCGCCGCCGCTTATGGCTGCACATGGCGACAGGAAGAGTGGCCGTTTGGCCGTCGTGCAGCCATCGCGGCCGGCTATTGATAAATCATCGACGGGCCACGCGCGCCCCCGGCGAGCGCTGCGCAACCGAAATACAACCGCGCCAGAGGTAACCAACATTTCATACGTAGATCTAGAACTAGGCCCTTGCTTGCTTGCTTATCGAGTGGGTTTTGAGGTTAACCTACCTCACAAACCCTGGTGTCGGAATTGTTGAGCCGCCTTAGGTTTCCGACATGACTCGTATTAAGGACTATATCCGTAGTTAATAGCCGGGACCAAAGGCTTAACCCTAGGCCCTTAACATGCATCTTTTCTTTCGGCGCAAAAGTCGCAAATGTACGCCTTTTTACTTCAACGTAAAATAATTGTGAGTAAATAAAATATATTATATGCTTTTAGTGACGCGCAAGAAGCAGTAAAAAAGTAAAGTGGTAATCAAAAAACTTGTTTACACTAAAATATCGCTTCCTTGTGAAATAAGGACGAACTTATAACAACAATACTTAGGTAAAAATTTATGGACATATCACAAACTTTCGCTTCAATTAAAATAATTTTAAAGCCCAGGGTTTATCTTAACATCTCGTTGTATAACTGAACTAAATGCCTCCTTCGATACTTTCTTTGATATTTATTTAAGTAGATTATGAAGTCAATTTTAATTGTGACATGTATGTACGTAACGTAGTAGCGGTCTCAAGGTACTTGTTTCACCCAGCTTTTGTGATCTTACTTGACTTAAAAACTGTATAAAAACAAGCATATTTTATTCAATATTTTAGTCTACACAAACAAAAATAATTTAATGCAAGGATCGATAAAATCACTTTAAAAAAAAATGTATCAATGAATTAAAACTAAACAGAGGTCTTTATATTAATCATCAACCTAGGAACAAACGTGACATGATAGGGGGAAAATTAGAAAGCGGGTCTAATTTGTATACTAGCTTTTAGAGTGCCAAAATGTTACCGACCTCTGATTTTGCATTCAGCCGTCGGCATCGCGCCGCCGCGCCGGTCGCGGACAATATTTCCAGCAATTTAGAAAAGACATAACGAGCGCGCAGCACATCTCTACGACTAGAAACGATCTGTGTCTCCACAATACTGGCTTTTGGATTATATTGCGTCTGCTGCTATTTCTTTATCAGAACTGATGACTGATTATGTGACTCAAAATTACTGGTTTGAATGTACAGTAGCCAACATTTATGCTGCTCGCACTAGAAAATGCGCTTCCACTGCTAAGGAATAACAGCGCTCTCAAGGTTCAATAGTCCAGTCGCATGTGCGGCCTACTGTACATAAGACATTAAATATAACATACCCAACAATAAACAAAATTCTTGCAGTTTTATAAAAAAAAACTTACTAGGTATTTTTAATCCTCTAGATATATAAAGGCAGCGATCTAGAGGAATTTCAGTCAATTATGTGTAGGTATTAAGTAAATACATAAATTTTGTCAGATTATTACAATATTATACTAAAATTGTGTACACAAGATATTATTTTGGTATCAAGATAGATGTAAGATTACTAAGATTGCTCGGGAGATTTATTCCGATCGCCTGTAGTTATGTTGTCCTGACCGCAGGAATTCATTTACCTAAGTTAGTTTGCCTGCGTAGGCGCCGACTTACACGTCTTAATTACAGCATTGTGCGTCTTACGTTGGACTTGATCAGTGCTCTAAATCTCTGTCCTGTCTGCTTCTATAAGCCTGGTTCAATGTCCATTGATGCCTTCAAAAGAAGAACAGATTTATATTTGTTAGAGCGGCATCGTTGATGATGACAATTGTTGATTGTTATTTTAAACGACAAAAATTGATTAAGTTTGTAATTTTTAAAATGTATCTTAAACAATGACATTTGACATGCGAACTTATAAGTTGACAAACATTTATTCGACCACCATTTTACAAAATGTTTTATGCAAATAAAGATATTTAATTCATTAATATTTCATTCATTTACCTTTTCGGCCCTGGTCGCTAATATTGTAACACAAGTTGAGTCAAAGCCACAACCACCATTTTATACTATGTTTTATGCAAATTAAGATTATTAACACGCTTTTATTAGCTTCACATGTCACTTACAAAATCTTGGAATCTTAATTTGACCTACTTCCCGGTCTTTGATTAAGATGAAACTTTGCACACGCGCTTAGTTCTGATGACAATACATGACTAGCAAAGCGTCATTACGAATCCAATATGGCGGCCTCCCCAAGATGGCGGACTGGCTGTTTGAAATCCACCCCCATGATTGGGTATCAAATGAAAGGGTTTACTGTCAGAAATACGAAAAAAATAGTTACGTGACTTAAATCCAATATGACGGACGTCCAAGATGGCGGACGGGAAGCGTGTTTTTCAGTTTTTTAAATTATTATATTCAATTCATTCATTTATTTTTTCGGCCCTGGTCGCTAATATTGTAACACATTACTACGTCATATTATGACGAGTCAAAGCCACATTTTGAGGATATCCGACTGTTTAGAAATTAATCGACCGGTCCGATTTTTTTTTTCAGTTTTCACTATGATTTTTCTTGGCATATATCTTGTATAGCAAAATAGGCGTGTAAAGTTTCAGTGAACTTTCCCTCTACAACTTGTGTAAATGACCATAATATGTAAAATCATGTAACAACCCTATATGTATTTAAAATAAACCTACATAATATAAAACAAAAGACACCAAAAACAAACCTTCAGAAAATGATTTCCAGTTTATAATTCACGAATGTATTGACAGTGAATTTCACAATAATTAATAGTAATCATGATGATGATTTTTTACAATGCAATGCATAATGAAGTTCGCGGGTCACACGGAGTGCAGTCAGGAAAGGTCAGAGGTATTTGGTGCACGGCGAAGGAATTTGAGCTTGAATTAATTTATAGTCGTGCACTTACCCTACCGATGCTAGCCGATTATCTTTATGAATTGTTTAAATGCTAAGATTGTTGTAGGTCCACTTCTGAGAAATACCGCTGTTGTGTAGAGCAGTGCAGATACATTCTTGGTCACACTAAGCTAATCCTAGATCTATAGTATCTATAGTATATACTAACAGGCGTCACCTGTTGAAAAATCAATGAACTATTAATCCTAGATCTATTGGAATTTTTCTCAAACAGTTATTATGGAAATATTTCTAACACTAGTGCTTTCGACTGCTAAACGAAAATAGTTATTTATGATACTAGTGCGGAAAGTATGTGATTTCCGATGAGTGTCATTTTATTCACGAGCGAGCAAAGCGAGCGAGTGTATAAGCCGACACGAGTCGGAAATCATCTTTCGCACGTGTATCATACAAGATTTTACAATGCATTGTGCAAGAAAAAAAACAGTTATATTAAAAAGGCGTATAAAATGACGGGCTTCATAAACAAAACACATTCGCGCTGAAAAAAACATCTACTGCGCATGTGCAAAGCTGTCGAATCGCAATAAGGCAATGAGTAAAATTTATTCAGTCACGCAAATTTTTAATTAATATTTGAACGTAATTTATTAATAAAAATCAATTTCTAAAGTAATTATACTAATTATAAACGCGTTTATTGAATTGTTATTTTTATTGTTCCCTTTATATTAGTAACAATTGGTAATAAAAATATCTCAAATACTGAAATGTTAGGTTGACTGGCTGAATGACAGCTTGAGCAAAAAAAAAAAAAAACTGAAAAGTAAAAAGCACTAGTGCGGAAAAGTACTACTTTCCGCACTGTTTGGCTGCCTAGAAAACGCTCCTTTTCGAGCACATGCATTGTAAAATATTGTCTTCTAACAATCCCGTTGTCTACTTCTTCTTCGAGTCAATGGTCAAGAGATCATATTTGTTTACGTTTGTGTTTGTTTATTTGTTTTGTCTCGTTGTGATTATTAGTGTTATATAAATCGATAATCGATTCAATCCCGCTGCCTGCGACAAAACAAGATGGGAATCAGCTTACGATACTAAGAAATATTACATTACTAAAGGTAGATCAATTTTCGTCCAGGATTAGTTCATTTTGTTTTTAATAATTAATTTTCGCGAATTCAGGGATGTTTTACTAAGTACCAATAATGCTAATTCTGAATTTTAAATACTATGTACCTATTATTCGTTTATCCGGTGATCTTACGACACAAAACAAAGGGAAATTAAGTAAGAGTTTTCTCCTATTCATAAAACACACCTGGAAAATAAATCAAGTATTATATCGGTTGACCCATTTACACTAAGCCAAGATTAGCATGTCAACACCATAGGATATTTTCTTTCCCCTCATTATGGGGTACACTGAAGCTACTTATTGTCAATGTATATTTAAACAATACCTTATCTATAATCAGATCGGTGTAATTTTTCAATGCCATAGGCCATTGAATTTCAGTTATGGTATGATGTTGAAGATTGCAAGATACTGATAACATTTTGTAATACTCTGATGAGTGGTATATAATTAGTAAAAAAAAATACTACGTAATGATTTATGATGCACTCATCAAAAAATTAAGCCGTATCGGTAAAATAATGTGCCTAAAAAGGCTTTAGTCAAAACTTAAACAGAACTGTAATAATAACTGCTCACGTGCCAATTTCGTCTTCAAACAGGTTCAAAAATATGACCTGCTTTTTATACTCATAAGTTTCTTGATGCAAGAAGGGCGATGCGGCATTGCCTCTATACTTACCGTCAAGGACCTACTATAATTTACTTAGTCATAATGCTGCATTGCAATTTCGGGCCCGTGAATTTCGAGCGCGAAATAATTTTCTGAAATTTACAACGTCAATAAAGTGGCTTGATGGATTGATCGATATCTTGTTTTATCTGATGCTGAATCGTGCGCGTGAAGAGAGCATGTTAGAAATTCCGATGTGAGTAATGGTCTTGACGAAGTTTGGTGTAAACTATTTTTTATAATAAACCTTCTTGTTTTCAACAACATGCTGTCTTTATTTTTATAACCTTGTAATTCCATTATACCTACTCTATTTCTAATATAAAATCTTCATTTAATTTTTTTTTTTATTATAAAGTTCAATGTCATTTAAAATAATGTATGTATTTAAAATAAAAATAATAATGTGTTTTTAAAATTGGATACACCTACGCGATATATTTACATTCCTCAATTTACATACCTAGATTTTCATTTTTGCTTCTAATAATTAGATTTTCATAATTCGTCTTCATTATTTTTATCATATTTACTCATCAAACTACCTCCTCAACTTCAATCAGCCGAATCGAAAAAAGAATTATAAAAAACAAATTAACTTAAGTAATGTCTCCATTGAGGTCCATTACGGAGTCCGTATGTTTATGGCATCCATTAGGGAGAATAATGCAATCATACATCTAAATTACAACCAATAACCCAATTTGAGGATTTCGCGAAATTAAACAAGTAATGACAGGCATTCAGAGAAAAGGAACGGCACGAACAGAACGAGCAGTCGTCATTGCTCCTCATAAAAGCGTCGAAATTCTGCTTAATGCAAGAGTAAAGATTCATAAATCATGTTTAATTGTTAAACGGGCTGGGAATGACAGAGTACATTGCGACTAATAGCTTCATTTCAGAAACCCACCTACTACAGTATAATTTTTCGACCGCCTCAATCTGTTGAACACAAGATAAAATTTAAACAAAAGAAGTGTTCTAATTATCTAACAAGTAGATAAAGATTCTTATAATCTAATCTAAAGATTCTTATGAATGCTACTTACTAGACAAAACATATCAAAAGAATGGTGGCAATGCAGAACAATATCTATTGTAATCTTTCATCTATGTTTTCGCATCTAGTGACCATTATAAGGCAGTTGAATTATTCACGGTCCGACATCAACGGTTGAAAGGGCAGCGGGATATAAGCCACTGCTCGATATAGCGGGAAAGACATACACACGATGGTGAACAAACGCACTCTATTTAACATGCTCGACTTGAGACACACTTGAGACACGATGGTAAACAAACGGACTCTATTTAAAACGCTCGATTTTAGTGTGTTTTAGGTATTCACAAACTCAGGTGCTCACAAGGCACATATATTTCCCAGTGTAGATTTTTCTATAATTTTAAAAAATTTTAGGTTTTACCGAAAAATCTTAAGATTGCTTTACCTTAAGTTCAGGCAGTTTACAGTTACATTACATGTATACAACCAACATTTTAAATAAGCTATCCTCATAGACCTTTCACTAACTCATTGATCAATTTACCTCGCAGCGCTGTAACATTTAGCAATCATAATTTTCACTGACGGAGAGGTGCACATGAAGGGTCAATAAATGAACGATGCATTTATTCGGCACCACCGCTCAACTAAATTGCTTATCACACAGATATCAGAAAGGCTCAACACTAACTTATATTCTAAAATGTATTTTTTTTTTATTGACCTTTGCTTCAGTCGAAAAAAGTACGACAAATCTAGCTTCACCGGACTTGAATCAAGCTTCACCGGACTTGTCTAAAATCATTTACGCTACAGTTCTCCGCCATCGTGTGTTTCAGCTTTAAGAAGTTGCCGGTTATCTAAGGAATTTGAGCGGTGACTCACAGCCACACCTGATGCTGGCTGGCTCCTGTCAAATTCCTTCCTCAATATAGTCTGGTGTACCCTGGCGGCTAGCTTTATGCCCTTTAGGTATGCGCAAGACATTTTGCGTTAGACAGCTCCCAATTCACCGCTTTGTTTAAAAGATGTATTGTTGCCGCCAGAGAGCGTCGGTGGCCAAGTGGCTAGGGCCGTTGACTTCCATTCCGAAGTTCGCGGGTTCGAATCTCGGCACGTACCAATGTGTTTTCGATTTTCGAATTCATATGTACGTTTATTCGACGCTCTTACGGTGAAAGAAAACATCGTGAGGAAACCTGCACACACTTGCGAAGTAATTTAAGGGTTGTGTGTGAAGTTGACCAATCCGCACTGGGCCAGCTTGATCGACTAAGGCCTATTCGTCTTAGTTTCAGGGTAGGCTCGAGCCTACTAGTGGGGACATGTATGAGCTGTTAATGATGATGATTGTTGCCGAAAACATGTTGAATGAAGCCTTTGTCTGCTTACTACTGTTATATTTTTAGTTTATTAGCTTTGCCCTACTTATGAAACAAACATTGCCCGATTGACTAACTAACTGTTACCATCGTAGAATCATCCACTGTGGAGATCGTTTAGAGAACCTTCGCTCAGCCCCGGTAGTAGGAAGCACTATGAATTTATCTTACAATTAATTGTGAAAAGCTGTAAATTATCTCCAATAGGGTGAGAGTATTGACAGGAAAAAACTACATTGTTACTCGTGAAACCTAATGCTACCCCGACAGTAGCAGACATCAAATTCAAATTATTTATTGCATACTTACCATACGTGTGGGTTTCGAGGTAAACCTAACTCACAAACTATGGTGTCAGAATTATAGAACCGCCATAGGCTTCCGACATGGCTCCTATAACTACTACATCCGATAGTAGCCGGGACCAACGGCTTTACGTGCCTTCCGGAGCTAGGAATCATCTTTCTTTTTGGATTCAGCCTGCAATGTCATAACCAAACTGAGAAAAGTCTCACAAAGTCATATTTTTTCGACGAGTCCCCACCGGGATTCGAACCCAGAACCTCAACGTCAGGCGAACTTTTGACCAGTCGACCACGGAGGCTGTACCATATAACGTAATACATAGTCTTAAATACAACATGAAGCGATAACATGGGCCTGGATTGAACATAACAATTTTATATACTTACTTACAATTCAACACAAATATTAAAGACATCTGTCGGCTGATGAGAAAATGATAGAACTTTATTTTTATGCAACTAAAGGGTAAGAAACTAAATATTATGGATGATAATATTCTCAATCTATATCTTATATATAAAATTCTCGTTTTTTAATAGAATCTAATATATTACTTATAATAAATATGACGGTTACAATTACCTGAAAAAATTGCAATACATTTCCACTAACGAACAGACAAACACGTTTTATATAACTTAATATTCAGTATTATAGAGGTCACTGTTGCGTTACCGATGGTTTATTTATATCGAGTAGCAATCAAAATTTCTGTCTGTATGTTCAAAATGAGTTTTGTGGTCAAACAATTGTTCGAATGAGTGTTGCCGATACATACTGAAATCAGTCTCTAATAAAAACGTCTGAAATACCTCGTACGCAAAAAGAAAATTCAAAGTTCGTATTAAAAAATAAAGAAACATTTATTTATTAATGACTCCACAACCGTTAATAAAATACCAAATAAAATATAAAATAAGCATAATTAAAAAAAAAAAACAAAGAAAAAGACAAAAAAGTGCCGAATGATGCGCCATGACGTCACAATTAAAGGACCACATTTAGCTTATGCCGCGATAGTATACTGCGACGCTGGTATACTATTAAATCAGTGATTGATCAACATTTAGAGCAATAATAATAAAGTAATAAAAAAAAAGAGGAAATATACATATCACTATCACTACATAGTATAAAACAAAGTCGCTTCCTCTGTCCCTATGTCCCTATGTCCCTCCCTTTGTACGCTTAAATCTTTAAAACTACGCAACGGATTTTGATGCGGTTTTTTTTAATAGATAGAGGGATTCAAGAGGAAGGTTTATATGTATAATACATGCATAATATACTTAAGAATAATCCACAATAACCATTTTCCCGTGCGGAGCCGGGGCGGGTCGCTAGTACCTTAATATATTAAGCAACTCCTCGGGCTCGAGCCCTCCTAAAACCAGGCCCTCTAACATGCCGCGTGACAGACATAATTTTGTCGTGCGTATTCGCTTATCCTATTGGAGGATATTTCAATATGGCGGGTTTCTCGCAACTTTTTGACAGTTGCGAAAAACTTTTGTCATAGCATTTCGTGTTACGGGGGCTGGGCTACCAAACTTGCTTGAACATCCTTTAGATTTCTTCGCAGGCGTGTGCTTGTTTTAAAATACCTCAATATTCTAGTACATTACAAACTTGAGCACTTCTCATATCAGAGTGGACCAGAAGTCTCACAAAATAACGCATAAGAAACTCGACAAGTATTTGTTTTCGTATTTTTGTGACTGTCGCAATTTCACACCTCGAGCTTCTCGCGCACAACATAGTAGCCCTACAGAGAGAAGTGAAAAAAAAGTCATATGGCTAGGCATTTCGTCGAATGTCAGATTGATCTCAACGCCTACAACAGACACACTCAGCCACTGATTCGTAATTTCACACTGGATTATGTATCGGTGAATAAAGTGAATAAAATCAATCGCGGAGTATATTGTAACGAACGGGCCGTTGTGTGATCGTGACAATGCAACACTGTTGGGAACTGGGTTGCTTATTTTGCAAGAACGTTTGGAGGCGATGAGTTTTTGCTGGATAAGTTGATGGTATTTATACTGTATGACTGGCCACATCTATGGCAATACTGTTATTGCATGGAATTAATAAGTACTATCGTATGAAGTCTGTGGGTATCAAATAATAAGTTTTATTTTTACTTTCATACTCAAAATAGTTGGAAAAGGAAAATTGTATACCGGTAGCCAGGTACAAATACAAATTCTACTGTCAGAAGCATAATTTCATCGATGATAGAATTGGTCGTATCTGGATAAGGTACGAGTCTGCCCGCTATATGAACAAACATAAGCAATTTAATCAGTCATTTGCACTTACACAATAAACTGTCCTTTGTCATTGGGCCCTATGAAATTTTTTATAAGTTTAGTATCAAAAGAAGTTCATTTCGAGAATTAGATACTATCGCAGTGTATTTGGCTAATAACGAAACAGTTAAGATACATCAAACTATACATTAAACTAATAATCGCTTAGTTTATCAACCGAAGCACTCGACACTTATCAATTTTAACGGCAGCGGCCGGTGAGCTATTGATTGAATCTGTTGTGCGCAAGAGCATAGGGCAAGTGTCAGCAGGAGCACCCGTTCAGAAATTGCGTCAGGGGCCGTCTAATGCAGGGCTCGCGTCACGCTTTCTATCCAGGGGCTCTGGGCTCATTGGGTTTCTTACTGACCAGTATTAAAAGCTTCTAGCTTTACAATAGTTGAAGTTATGCTGTACCATAATGAAGTCAAAGAGCAGGCTGGACATAGAGACGTATCCTTTACCTTAAAATCTTCAATTTCACATTTAGGCATTTACATGGAGAACTCACGGACAAAAGTCTTACTCTTAAATTTTGAATGGAATGATAATTTAAAACTTGATATTTATATAAAGAACCCCCGTTAGACTCTACAACGTTTCTTTTTTTTTTCAATTGTGTCTCGATGATATTTTATATTGGCCTCGTCCAATTTCCCTTGCTTGTGTTATGAGACTTCTAAATCAAGGTGTTAAATTTTCTTAGAAAATTTTATCTAAAAGAACTAAACATAAATAAATTGTGGGTTCTGCCCGATAAAATAGAAAAAGGAGAGAGATCTCTAAACATCATAATAATGATCACATCACACTAATATTGTAAAGGCAAAAGTTTGTGAGTGAGTGAGTGCGAGAGTGAGTGTATGTTTGTTACTTCTTCATGTCTAAACGGCTGCTGCGATTTTAATAAAATTTGGTATGGAGTTAGCTGACATCCTGGATTCACACATAAACTACGTTTTACTGCGGGAAAATACTTCATTCCCACGGGAAAACCTGTTAACGCGGGCGGAGACCCGGGGCGGAAATCTAGTAATAAATAATACGAATAATAAAAACATATTACCAATCATCAACCTAGGTGGGCGCGAGACCACTTGTACAGCAGTGAACAGCAAATTAATGTGACAATGGCCGCCACCCAGATCAGCTGTTTATAAACTAAGGCCCCGGGCCGTCCGCTTGCAACCTATTACTCATTTTCGCCTTTCTACTGCGTCCAGTTTCTACAGATAAGATTTATTGTCAGCCAGTAAAGGTCAGATGTTTTCTGAAAATACCTGAGCATTTTCTTAAACTAGATCGTTAGGCGGCATGCACGTTATCGTAGTATTGTAAAGCTAAAATACTATATTATATGATGATATGTAGGTATGTAAACGTATGATATTTACAAAACTTTCCATTCCAAATAGACAATTTTCCAAATAATAATTATTTCCAACAGTATTCGTACTTTAAATCAAAGATAGAGTCATATTTTATTTACGTAAGCACAAAGAGCTATTTTTATATAATTTTATGCAATTCAATGAAATAAATTAAGAAGGAAGGTTGTGTCGCAATTCTTAAGAAAATATATAAATTAAAACCTCAACTAAATTGCAATACACAACATATTTCTGTGTACGAATGACTCTAACTTGGTAGAGCTTTTAGGTGACGTCCAATTATCGTACTAAAATTACCGCTTATCAAGCGCCCCTTACTTTTAACCGACATTAATCACTACAAAGAGGTTCCACCGCGGCCATCCATCACGGGATGAACGAGGATATGTGGCCAGCACATCCTTAAATCGGCTGATTTGACAGTGTAATGTAAAGTGTAATTAAAGTGTAAATTAAGTGTAATGGTATAGGTTGTCAAGTCACAATTAGGTGATTGAATGAGGATGCTTTGTAACCGCTAATCGATTTGTGTAACTGTGATCAGTTCTACTTATAATGCTGCAAGGAAATTCTTGTTTCATCCCTTTTTATATTAAAGTCCTCCGTCGAAGAGATAGGTATCTAGTGCAGAAAGCTACACGACGACTATTTCGTTGACTTCATTGAATTACTAAATGTATTGTATTAAAAAAATTACAAATATTATCAAATAGCTCAGGGAAAATAGAACTTTGATTGTTTTACAAAGAGCTAGGGAAATCTACGCGCTTAAGGTTATTCATAAACTGTCAAAAACATATCTTCCTTACTCTATGTAAACTGTAGATACTCGTAAATGTCAGTTGCATTTTATGTGTGAATTTTTAATAAATAATAATATAGGGTATTTTGTTAAGCAAAAATTTGTAACGAGATATGTTTGCCAATAACCATAAAAAAACTGTCATTAAACCAGTAGTATAAGGTGTGCTAATAAATAAAATCCTGCATATTTTCTCCGCGCGACAGGAAGCGGCGTTTTCTACCAAAGGCGCATATTTATTAAATAATTCGCGTCTCGGTTTATCACCCGCCGCTAATTGGTTATCTTTAATTTATCGATGTAGAGATAACACTTATCATGAAAACAGGTAATACTGGACCGTAATTTTCTGGAACTATTGATTTTGAGCTTTATGTCCTGAAACTATAATAAAATGAAATGGATAACCGAGATCCTAAATTGGAACCGAGATTGTAAATAATTCCTGAAGTCACAAAACAATTTTTCTTCATTACAAATCTAAGGGACGACGATCGCTCCGCTTTTTAATTAAATTTTGCCCATCTAACTTCACAGTATTTATCAACTCTGTAGAGCAGTATGATACCATTGTAAAATTGACCACATTCACATTGCCAAAGGTCCCCCAAAGATCTCCACAACGATCGGTTTGCTCCACGGAATATATACCACAAGTATTCAGCGACTTCCCGCGACCCTCACCAGAGGCGCTACTCTTGGCGGCGATTCCGATCCGTCGATATTGAGATCGGGCATTTCGTACTCTCGCATGCCACCCTAGCGCTACCTTGGTTTCATATTGGGCGGATATTGAATGAACTAAATGAAATCGAACACTTGTCTTTCGTCGTCGTCGTCGTCTATTGCATTGGGTTGAAATCGGGATCGATATTGATTTTAAGAGTAGAGCTGGACGATCTGGCGGTCCACCTTGTCGCTTTTTGTAGCTTGTGCTACGCTTGCTACGCCGTATGCTACGCTGTAGTCGTAGATATTTTTCATCTACTCGTCTAAAACACAGGTGAGGTTAAACCCTAATATAACCAGCAGAGGCGATTGTACACTATATTCTTGAGAGCGCCAGTATCTCGCAGCAATAAGAGAGCAACTCAGTGTTTAGCTCCATGTTATGGCTACTGCACAAGTTTTTTTTTGTAACTGCTATTTTTTTTTATGACGATGAATTTGTTATCAATTTACTGAGTATCAATGCCGACGCTAGCTACTGTAGGTTTTCATTTTTTATTACAATAATAATATTTGATTTCAATTAAAGTTTATTTATTTAATCAAGGTTTAATTGCGTCCTTACTTTACGACTCTCGTTACTGTGTTTGATTTAACAATTAAGTTTAAAGCCACTTGTAATTATATTACTACAAGCACAATTGACTTGTAATTTTCAATCGATGGTAGAAGTTACCGTTAAAGTCAATTTTTATATTCGTACATTCTTTTCTCTGAGATTATTTTAGCTTCTACTAATACTATAGAGTGACGAATCCTAAATCTTAATCTGTACTTTTTCTATTGCTAACTAATAAAAAGCTGGTAATACAAATTAAATTGCAGCCGCGCGCCGGAAGACGTAGTGTGGGCAGGTGGGGACCCGAGGTGGACCCGACGATCTGGTGAGGGTCGCGAGAAGCCGCTGTCCAGCAGTGACGTCTTTCGGCTGAGATGATGATGATGATGAATACAAAATAAAAATACGCTATCACCCACCACCATCATATTTTAGAATAAAACCTACAACTGTTATTTTTGTGTTCATTTTAGTATTCACTTTCTTTCTTTCTTTCTATGTATGTATATCAGGTTTCTGCTAGAGATAGTGGCTTGGGCTTCTTTAGTATCAGTTAGACAGGTATGAGATGAATATTTTATTTCAGAGTAATTTTGAGTTTATGTAGAGCCTATAACACAGAGTGAGCTCGCTTTCTATGGGATAGGCTGCATATAAACTTTGATATCATCCCGCTTTCCCGCATCTGTGGGTAAGCGATTTCAATTTCATGTTTCTTGTTTTTATTTCAGCCTAAGGTTTGTTTAATATTAATCCAGACAAAAGGTCATTGACACCTGCAAACAATGCGCTTTTTTGAAACCATACGATTAAACTATAGGAAATTATCGCAAAATAAGTAATTTGGCATATACTGTAGTAGAAGGCGGGGTGGGCGTGTGACCTTGCCAGACATTTTGGCGTTACATTGTTTTTTTAATAATAAGATAAGATAGATTATACGAAACAGACCATAGTATTTTCTCAATAACTATATTCACTGTTACCCGAACTTTACCCGCCACAGAGACAACAAATTATTCGACCGAACGTTGTTATAAATTGTTAATTAACCATCAGTAAACTACAGCCTTTATTGCGAAAAGAAATGGGCTCAAAGTTGCAAGTCACTGCGGTGCAATTTAAAATGCCTGTCGCTTGGCCGACACGCCGATACATATCTTGACGGGTTACGTATTTGAATGATATATATTATTGTATACTTATATTATAATATGTTACTATTGTTGTACAGATACTCTGGTTATAAGACAACAGGTGTTAAGTAAGGCTGGGTACCCTGAGACGATAGCTTTAAAATCTCAGTCTTAAATTGTTTTTGAATAGCGCTTTGCTATATCCAATTATCCATATTATATATTGAAAACATTTTTTGTGTGCGTTCCTTAACCAGTGATCAAGATGCTAATGAAATATTTTTAGCGTATTCTTAGCAGGCCCGAAAATTTTTACTTAGCAAATAAATACATCTAAGATATATCTAAATTTTAAAATTTTGTGGCCATTGTACGAAATTAGCTGGGTTACATTTGTAGAGTAGCTTTTTCTAGGTCCACACGACACACATAATATCAACATTTAAAATTCCAGTTATATAACTGCATATGAAGGATATGCAGTTTTATTAATAGCTTAACAGCCTCCGTGAGCGAGTGGTCAAAAGCTCCCCTGACGTTACGGAGGTTCCGGGTTCAAATTCCGGTGGGGAACTTGTCGAACAAATATCACTTTGTGAGACTATACCCAGTTTAGTTAGGGCATTTCATGCTGAATCACCTGATTATATTGTATTGTATTGTCCGAAAAGAAAGATGATTCCGTGCTTCGGAAGGCACGTAAAGCCGTTGGTCCCGTCTATGATCTCTGGATATAGTCGTTACATGAGCCATGTCAGAAGCTAAGGCGGCTCAATAATTCTCACACCAGGGTTTGTGAGGTAGGTTAACTTTGAAACCCACACGAGAAGCAAAGCAAGTCTTATTAGTAGTTAATTTTTTAAACGATTAATTACTTCATGTTCTTATGTAATTCAGCAGCGATTTTGTAAGCACTGTATTTAATAACTGAGTTATATTCGAATAAACTGTAGTAGGTGCGATTCAAAGTAACAGTGCCACGTTTTAATGAAAATAATAAAAAGGATTTAAAATAAACTGAGATATTTACTGTCTGCATGTAATTTTATGTCTTGTATGCAATTAGGGTCTACTACCTACTATATGTACGAAAAGAACTGTCATAAAACTGAGATTTCGCTTTTAAATTTTATAACACAAGGAACTAAATTACAAAACTTTAATTTGACGATTAAAATTTAAAATTTATGACAGCTATAACATAAAAGTTCAACTTGTGCTTAAAAAGTACACTGTTAACATTGCGTCTGTATTAAAATAAATGCATATTCATTCTTACATGCAGTTTTCACAGACTTTTACAAGGTGCTTTGAAGGAGGTCTTTATCACACCGTTACGTAACAAAACGAAGCCAAGCCAGCCAAGCCAATCTTCGGCGAACAATCACACATTGTCGCCAAAACTATAGACTGAAATTCTTAATTTTGAATGAATACATAATATGTACTTTAATTACGCAAATAACTAATAAAAGTACACTTTTCTTCTTTAAATAAAACTTTGTGGTGATGTATCAGTAAGTACCCCGTTTAAATGTCTATTAAAAAATTGTATTCATCAACATCATTAGTATAAAATAAATAAACGTAAATAACTACCAGCCGTCGGTCTAACTTGCGATTCTGAATTAATTCGGTCGGTGAGCAAGACTTAATGTATATTATTCAATTAATTTTTTTGTTACAGTATTTCAAGTTGTTGTGTCCGTTTTGCTTTCAATTTTCCTGTTATGATTATAATACTTTTACGTACATACCTATATACACAAGATACTTTTTTCTAATGTACTTCTACCTTAGACAGTGATTAATTAAGAATACCGACTTCTTTGTTCTCCGCGATGACTATGATTTTAATTTATAAGTTATAGTTACCTATAATAATGATAACTCAATCTCGATACGACATAATAGGGATCCTTGACACCGGCGCTGCGCGGGCGCCTCCGTTAAGGCACGTCTACCGCGGCCGTCAGGTGCATGATCCAATTTTCGCCAGATTCGATCACTTTGATTTACAATAAACTGTACGTGATCCGATCGCCGACCGCCGATTGGCCCACTTACCCTGACCTTTTGGATTTGAACTGATAAATGGTGCAAGGACGCGTAATTGTAGTAAATGTATACTTAATTATATGGTAGATACAGTTTCCTACAGGCAGTTAAAAGTAATCCAATTAATTCTTACCATACTGCCTTTACTTAGGTAGCATTTTTCTAAAGTTCACAGGTCAGATCGGCGTTTAACGTGAAAAAAACGTGAAAGGCCACCGAAGGTAAAAGTTGTCTACGAATAATCGGTTGACATAACTCATAAATAAATTCAAAATTCAAAATGTGTGTATTCGAAGTAAGATTTTACAAATCACTTTTCGACGTCGAGGAGAGTTTACGATTTGGCTGTCATCTGTGGAGAAGAACTCTCCGGAAGAAACTCCACAGGCGTTGCATCTTTTCAAAATATTTTTACATAATTATTATTTTATACAATTTGATTAATATAACAAAGAGTGCAAACGAAATATGCAATTAGAGGAAGGCAACCAGTCAAAGTAGAAAAATTTAACTATATAACCACTAAAACAATCGGTAATATCTGCGCACTATTCTCTCAGCTACAAGTACTGTGTTAAATACATTTGTAGGTTGTCATGTTAGATATTTGTCTCAGGAAAAAAAGGGGTGGAAATATTTATCGAATCAACATACTAGAAAATATCTTATTGCACCCTAGCTCCGCACAAGACAGTATAGGTAATTCATTAAATTAACCAAAAGGCAAAGTATATGCCATGTACGCGGCCTATTATTTCCATTAACAGATAGGCTGAGAGGGTCCGCTCCCCCGCAAGTCCGGTGAAGCTTGATCCGTCGTACTTTTTCGACTCAATCATAGGTCAATTCAAAAAAAAGGCTGTGAAGGTGAATAGGCGATTGATAGGCGACCACGCGTTTTGTCACGATGTTTTCCGTCGAAACAAATTAGTAAGTGTAGAGCTTACCAAATGGAAGACAACGGCCCTAAATATTGAACCGCCGACACTCTTAGGCAGCCTTATTGCTCAGTAGCAATTAAATGTTAAGTAAATCTCACACCGTCCCAGGAATTGCCAGTAAATAATAACGAGTGTGGTAATGGAGCCTTTCCACAGCCCATAAAGCATGGCGTTCACCCATCGTACCATCACATATTACAATATTTCCCCGTGAACAAGCCTTAACGATACTTTAAACGGTGCTACAGCCAATTTTCTCGACACCATTTCTTATTTGCGCGCTCCCCGAATTCAATTTAACAATCATCGGTTTTTATGTGTTAAAATTTTAAAAATAAATTATTTATATAACGACCGACCCTTGAGCCGAACGATAATTTTGCAGAAATTACACAAATGGTCAGAAAAAACGGGGCGCGCGATCGAATAATTGGCGTTATAAATTTTTCAATGTATACGTGCCAAAGTATCGGACTATATCGGGACTGCATGCAGCAAGTTTATTGATCAAGGAGACCAATCAACACCTCTCTGAAAGGATTGATCGATGTTCCCTTCCAAGAAAAGTCATTTTCTGATAAGTCTTGTCGACTACAGACCCTTCACCTAACTCATTCGAATAGGTACCTATTTGTGTACGCCTTTAATTGCTCAAACAAATGCTATATAGTAAGTAGCTTAGATTTGTTTTAACACAAGGAAATTATGGATGTCTATTTATCCGACTTTCAGAAGTAAATGAATTTTCATGAAATTAGTAGTTTAAAAGACTCGTTGCTATGACTAAATGCTACTCCTAGCTATGAAATAGACGAGACTTGCTATGAGATTTATTTCAAGCGTCATTTATTTCCGCTTATCTACTAACTTCTACAATCTTAATTATTTAATTTATAGGCGGCCTAAAATATTTCGTAAAAGTGGTGTACCGACCCGCCCCTAGCCTAAAAAGACAATGAAATGTTTTGGAGGTCTTTCCTTAGCGTAGAAAGCACAATAATAAAATTTTCCTAAAAAATCTCTAAAAAAGGGAAAATTAAAGTTACAATACGCTAAAGAATGTTGCAAATAGCTTATAAGAACTTGTTATGGGCGAGACAAGTTCATTATAAGAAATAGAAAACCTTTTGGGAATTTACCTTTTTACTTTATACGTTCTTGTATTGCAAACGGACGATTCTGCCAGCAGCTTTATACGTTCCTGTAATGAAATCAGCCGATTTCTTAATAACTTCAAAACTAAAATAGATAGCACGATTCTGATTGCTGCGTTGGAATTGTGATGGGGAACACTATCTATAATAATGGTTTTTGCCATATGTAAAATTTACATTTTACTTTATACGTTCCTGTATTGCAAACGGACGAATCTGCCAGCAACTTTATACGTTCCTGTAATGAAATCAGCCGAAACCTTAATAACTTCTAAACTAGAAGAGATAGCACAGTTACAATTGGTGCGTTGTAATTGTGATAAGGGACACTATCTATATTATGAGTTTGAGCGATTTCATCTGATTTCACCATTTTCCGCGTACCTCCGTTTCGTGAGAAAAATATATGTATGGGCGAGGAGGACCGACGGGTAGATGGACCGTCGGCCCGATATTATGTGTTGAGTAATAGTAAAACTATTTATTCTCAAAAAGCATGAATTGTGGTGGATCGAAAAACATAGTTACCATCTATGTGGAAATGTAGTAAATTTGCTATATTTCCTGTCACGGCACCAGATGTACCGACCCGCCCCTAGCCTAAAAAGACAATGAAATATTTGGAAGGTCTTTCCCTTGATGCAAAAAGCGTAATAATAAAATTTTTCTAAAAATCCTAAAAAAGGGAAAATTAAAGTTACAATTTGGTGCCGTGACCAGGATGTTTATTATCTGATAGATGGTACACGGAACGGCACAGGCAAATTGAGAAATGAGTAAGAGGTGGCGAAAGCCACAATTTGTTGCTCGTGAAATGGAGAGATATCGTACAGTGTGGAAGTTTGAGATGCCAAAGTATTTAGCCGGGTTTTGATGTGTAGTGAGCTGATGGTTTTCGGTTTGCAGCATGTTGGGACTGCAGGTTAGAAGTAACAGTGAGGAAGTTGTAATTCTGTATAATTAAAACCGCAAACATTGATGAAGAGAGGGAAGTTATAGAGATGGCTCTAGCAAAAACATTAGGTTCGGCCAACGGATGGACATGCATCTTTCGAGGCAGACTAGTGACGATGTATTTCGTAGAATTAGATAGTGTCGATAGATGAAGTTGGAGACTCCTAGTCGAATCCTAGATGTTGAAATTGAGATTATGAAGGCATAATCCTGTGCAGAAGCACAAAACTTGTAAAGACTGGGGGCTGTTAGTTCTCTTAGAAATCAGAAGGATGGGGGCTGTCTGGAAGATCTAAAGGCGGGGGGCTGCTGGGATCTAAAAGATGCTTAATCTTATACTGGAATTTAAAAGCACATTGAATGATGGGTCAGACAGGAGACATATGTGAAACGATGGTCTCAAGTTTAGATAGACAATTATTAGGTGAAGTTTATCGGCATGATAATTTGATAAACTGTTAGATGTGCTAACCAATAAGCTGAGATCAAAGGTAGCACTGAAGTAGAATAGATTGTAGGGAAGATAAGGGAATATGAGGTAGGCTAATTTACTTTAGGTTTTTCGATGTTAGATTACAGATGTTAGGATAGGGAAAAATCATTTTGAGCGCTTGGAGATGAGTATTGAAACTCTTATGATATGAGCGATAACAGGGAATGTTGTGTGCGTGTGGACGATCAAGGAGGTCCACGCTTTCTGAGCTTAGAATCTCTGTCTACAGGATAGAAGAGATGCGGAGAAGGCCGCTGTGGATAAATGTTGTAACAAAAACGAACCTCCAGGTGAGGATTGGGATTACAGACATAAGACAACATTCAGGCTTTACAGAGTGTTATCGAGTATTGTTCTCTAAGACTGAGTTTAGCAGGTTTGTTGTCAAAGCCGAGATCGTTGTGTTGACTGAATTGAGTTTCACAGGTGCAAGCGTTTTGTTGTTGTTAGCTCTGTCATGGAGGTCGACTTAATCACTAGGTAGCGAGATTTGATTAAGTGGGGAGGAAGCCCCATGGGTTTTGAAAAGTATTGATAATCTAAGATTGTCATGTTCAGCAGATCGAAAGGATTGACTTGGTTTGGTTGATCTGGGAAGAGTGGAAATTCCCGTGTCACAGGAGCTTTACCAACCTCCCTTGTCATTTCATAGGCCGCCGCCTTTGGATGACTGGTCTAGCCACTGTAAGACAGATCTAGCTGCAGAGTGGACTTGCAAGAAAATTATAAAATTTATTGTGGATGCAGACATTAATGAAGCCGTGGTGGTGGAATTAGACGCAGGTCTACTCGGTTTCTTTTTCTACACATTTTCGGTAAGCCTAGCAAGTCTATCACAGGGGTTTAAGTACTCGTCTGGATCAGGCCTCTTCCGGTAGAATAGCGATGCATAGAGACCAAGTTCACCTTAACCACAATGAGTTTTATGATGGGTGTCAGACAGTGAGAAGAACTGCATTCATGCTTGTTCTTAGACTCATTGTGTGATACTGTATTGAATGAGGACGAAACGGACGGAGAGACTATATACGAGTACCTCGAGCGAGGGAAGCTGTAGTAGTTTGTAATATGAAGCATTAGTTATGCCTAAGAAACTTCAATGGTCACGAGGTTCTTAGAAACGACTGTGGTTGACGGGTGTAACTCATCATGCACTTGATAACTATGGGCGATCAAGGGACTTAGTGAGGAATGGGAGTGACGGTGGCAGGCTTATGCTGAAGATTGATTTTGAGATTCGAGAGATTGGAGAAATATTCCTAAGTGCTGGAACTAGTTGGAAGCTAAGAATGTTGAAGATGAGCTGATGATAAGTAAAGTAGGAGTACCTCGAGTGGGGGAAACATATAAGCCTAAAAGTTTGAGCTTTGAAAATTTATCTTCAGTAAATTACGACAAATTTTGGGGGCTGGATGTACCGACCCGCCCCTAGCCTAAAAAGACAATGAAATGTTTTGGAGGTCTTTCCTTAGCGTAGAAAGCACAATAATAAAATTTTCCTAAAAAATCTCTAAAATCGAATAATTAATCTCAAATACATAGAACTAAGTTGTAAAGGGCTTATTATAATCAAATATGTTCAATACAGGTCGAATGTAAGAAATAGAAAACCTTTTGGAAATTTACCTTTTTACTTTATACGTTCCTGTATTGAATTGAAATTTCCTAAGTACTTTATACGTTCTTGTAATGAAATCAGCCGATTCCTTAATAACTTCTAAACTAAAATAGATAGCGCAATTCTGATTACTGATTTGGAATCAGGATAAGCGACACTATCTAAATTATGAGTTTGAGCAAGTTTTTATATTTTTGGCCGCGCACCTTCGTTTCGTGTCGTCCGTATATATGGTGGTGAGAGCGTCGGTCAGTAGCACATAGCGAGGGCCGATGTCGAAAAGCATGAAAAATACTTAGTAAAAGATAAGTATGAAAACGCTCTGGGATTGGGCTAGAAATAGTTCAACTCTCAAAAACATGTGAAAATTTGCTATTTTCAGAGTGCTAGGCGTTGTTTGCGAAATTTGCATCTTTCGTCGGGATTACGGTCTCAGTACGATTGTCGACGTCCTAAACGCTTAGAAGGTGGTAGATAAGTTTCTATGGGTGTTTGGAGCTTGACCCAGGTGTTGGCAGACATTAGTATATAATTATAGAAAGTGCACGATTGCTAGAGTTTGGGTGTTTGCAAGTCATTCCTATCTTACAACCATGATGAGTATAAGTCGGTCGAAAGATAGACTCGCATCAAAATATAATATTTCTAGGAAAAACTTCTTACACATCGTCGCCCGCGGTGGAAGCTTAGACTTCCCTAAAACTTTAGTAAATCACGCCGACGCCGAATAGAGACTTCATCTTGTCTGACGCTTGAAGACGAGGTGTTTCTGGACTATCGTAGGTTTCCAATTAATCAAAGTATTTGGGTCTGCACGGAGAAAGTGAAGTTGGCTGATTCATTGGTTTGTGATGAAGCTTAGACGATGTACAACTTCCATGTTATTCCTATATACTGGATTGGAGACGTACACCAGTCTTCCTCCAAGGCATATTGTCTGTGGAGAGGCTTTGAGAATGAATGGCTGTGGAGAGAAAACGCGATGTTGGAATAGCGTAGCTAATCTTAACATGCAGTAACATTAGGTTCTTCGGAATCTATTATACGATGTTCCCGTATACAGTTGCCGTTACAGTATGGTAGAGAGGCCGGTTTATTCAGCTATCGTCTCTTTATGGACTGACGTTCAAGAAGCAAGGAGGTTGTATTTCTATATGAACTTCTACTCGAACGCTTAGCGGCCCACCTCGGTGGAAAGCTTGGATTGGCTTCCATAATTGCTAGACGTGTGTGGTCTTTAAACATACCCAAATTATATCATATTCCCTATACAGGTAACAAGCGTTTGCCGTGGTGGGAGCTCGTAGACTACGGTCATCTTATAACGTTCAGGCTTTGTACTCCATTGTAAGCCCTGATACGTATGGTTCCAAACCATTTTGCGAGCGCCTACCTCGGTAGCTTGTCGACTACGGTCGCAACGAACAGGTATTGGTTCGCCATGTAAGCCCTGCAACAATCGGACTCACAATCCGCACCAATCGACCTCGGTCGCACCGGGAGATCAGATGGCATTGTCCTTTGGGATAGAGATCTTCGTAAGGGCGGGCTACGGCCTGCCCTTTTCTTTCACTTGAAAAAATATATATCTATGTATGTTTTAGTGGATTTGAGCCTCCGAGACCTGATATTCCCGGTGCGGTGAAAGGAATATTGTATGAATAGCAGTATCATTAGAGAGACTATACGACAGTATTCTAGAGGCGTTTGAGTTACAGTTGATGATGATGTTGCGACTGGTAAGTGTATTGGCACACACTCTTACTGGGAATTTTGTCCATTTAGAGACATATAGTAAGTGTATTGGCACACGCTTACCGAATTAAAGGATTAGAAGATGAGGAAGCGGTTTGTAGTTTAGCGACTAATGAATAGCTTTTCTTGTTGATAGTCCTGCCCAACCCATTTTATAAACTTTCATATATTATTCACAACTGACGTTGGTAGTTCTTATTAGGATAACGATGTTCAGGTATCAGACAGAATTCAGCCCGCTGTTTACAATAGAGGCATTGAGAACGGAAACACTGTGATATCTAAAAGGAAATGGGATATTACTCACAAGGCGTAGAACGGATCCTACCCTAGACGATTACAAAGGCCAATTAGATAAAATATAAATAGAGTAGAATTCCTGCGAAGGGATTTTATTTATTTTATATTTTTAAGGAGACGTAAGGTGCAGTTACAGTGGCGTGACAATGAGGTTTTTTTTTCAATCGGCGTCGTTGTCACGCAATACCTGCGCCCGCGCGTCCGCTCGATTCATTCAATGATACAGTTTGGAAACCTTCTTGTTACGGCATCGCCTCCGATTGGTTTCAGACACGAAAACTTGGACACGACCGACGGCCAACGTCCTTTTGCAATATCTAGATTTAATTAAATATTTATAAACCTGTTATAATGCTCCCAAATGTACATAATACACGCTGTTTGTAACAGTAGGTACAATGGTCACACATTCTTTCTAATCAATACTTGTAATTTTTTTTGCATCTATTATAGGTTAATTTACAGATACAGAAACTTCAACTCGGAAATATCCATGCTTATCGTATGAGTTTCAAGGTTAACCTACCTCATCAGTCCTAACGTCTGACCTATTATGTAGGTAGGTAGTAAAAATGAATCTCCGATACGTATACTTGTCTAGTTTTTTAAATGGCTATACCGAATTGAATGATTGTTTTTTGTTGTGTTCGTTATAAATAAATAATAAAGAATATTTTGCAGCATGAAAAATCATCAATCCAAAGGCGAAAAAATATAATGCGGGTGAATTTGAATTTGAAACCACGGGGAGAACCGCCACAAGTCCGGTGAAGCTTGATTGGTCGTACTTTTTCGAAACAAGCATAGGTCAATTAAAAAAAAGAGAACCGTTAACAGAAAATATGCGTAGTCAATAGAAAGGACCAGGAGACACAATTCTATAGAAGTTCGCAAGAAAAATCACAATAACACAGGTATTAATTCTAGTAATATACTTGGTTTAATAATAATACAGTTGTAATGTTGTTATAGTGCAAAATACTGACGGAGATCGCCGTCAAGGCAGTCGTGCCGGCATGCAGTAGTCGGGATGTCTTCAATAGATAACGGACATTTAGATCCAGATGATGGCTCGTTGGCCCGCGGACTTTACCTGAGGGATTTTGCAATTTGCCTTATGAAGACGCCTTATCTAAATACTAGAGCAGCCATGTTGGCTACTGACTGTTCATATCTACCTAAATGATCTACTGCTGGTAAGTCCGTGTCCTACTGATGCTTATAATACTCCACTTTGATTTGATTTGATTTGATTTGATTTGATTTGATTTGAAAACCTAAATATAGGTACCTATATCATAATTCTCATTTCAAACAAAACCTAAAGAAAACCCTAATGTTTGGGAAGACATTTATGGTAGGAAGAGGGGTAAGGAAGGAAATGTTATTAAAGTAAGTATTACATTATTTTTTTATAAAACATATCATCATAAACAAGAAACTATATTTTTAATGTTTAGATATTTGTATTCTCCTCTTTCACGAGAAAATCCTATTTACGCTGGAAGGCATAAACTATGTTTCTACTAGGGATGTGTAGGTAATGCGTATGATATCACAAAAGTAACCCTAAAAGGTAATGCAATATGACACATTACGCGAGTATTTTAACCAGTACACGTACACATCACACATTAGCTATTATGGAAAAAAATTAACTTCTTTCGGGTCAGTTAGTGATAAATAAAAACAAAAACACTTTTTTTGTGTGCTATCTATCGACTAATGCTGTCGCGCGCAGGTAATGTTATGATGATAAAGTAATATGTGCTGACGGTACGGAATACTACAGAGCATTTTTTGGTACTAAGTAACAAAGGATGATGTGTCAAAACGTCCCCCCAAAAAATAAAAAACTAATAACATCGACCAACAGATTTGAAATGTATTTCAGTATATGCGTCTTAGCTATGTGATTACTTTTTACTATGGCGTCATCTTTCAAAGACGCGGGATATTCCGAAAAAAAATCGTTTTGCTATTAAAATTGGTACCCAAAATAACAGATTGTAAGCATTCAATTTTCAAATCCCATTGATCATGAAGTTAAAACTAGTTACTAGCCTTTCTATAGATTCATAAGAACCTATAGACACATACAAAAGATTTGTTGGAGGGGGGGGACGGGGCTCATATAAAAATGGTCATCATCCTTTCATTCAACATTTCGGGTAATGTTTAGGGTGATGTGTAATGGTATGGGGTGATATCAACTTTTCGAAAGTAATGAGTAATGTGATATGGCATTAAAACGTACTGTTTTGCGCATGTCTAGTTTCTACACAAACAAACAAAATATTAAAAGGGACAGGAAGTTTAAGACCCGGTATATACAAAAATACTTGCTCATTGCAGTAAATTAGTTTCTGGTATTATAACAGTTAATCGGTTTGCTGGTAACAAATTTGTTTAAAAACGTGAAGATACAGATCAAATTTTATTTATATGTTAGATAATTATCTATAGTGCGATCAGATAATATGGATGGACGTATGTAGATGGTTTATCGGCGATCTTCGGGTTAAGTGTTTTTGAGCGTTATAATTTGAGAGCGGCGAAGCTTTCACTCAAGAGAACCAATTAATTCTTGACCGAAACATTAAGCGGTCGATAAATTTCTTGAAAAACGCGACGAGTTGATTCTCTTATCGAGCAACGGGTCCGGGACTCCGTCGGGTTTCGGAGAGGCTTTAGTTATCTTGGACAATTTGTTATTGCCACTCTTGAGGCCTTCCGGTAGCCGTGTAATTGAATCTTCTGGTTTCGAGAGATTTATAACAGCCATTTGATTGAGCTACCGTCCTTTGATTAGCGGTCGCCGGGTGAACTCCCGCGCGGCGACGAACTTAATTTGTTTGTTTAACTGCGCCGCCGGTGATTAATCTTTAGCTAATATACATTTTATTTGGTCTACATTTGACGATTTACGACTGTCGTACGTCCGATTCATCTATTGATTTATGATCTCGCGTTATCAGGCAAAAACGTCTGCTTGTTGTTTTAGGTAGCGGCAACATCCACTTTAAAGTAGCGGCAAAGCTTTTATACATCAAAAAATCAAGTTCAGGTTTTAAAACAGTGCCAAATATGTTTCTTATATAAATGTACGCAACATAAAATGATATAGTAAATATGAGATAATACGGGATGTGAGGTTACGAGGCGTTTTAAGGAAATATCCAGGGAATGAGTAGCAGCGTTCAACTGCCTAATCGACAACAACTGCGATCTTAAGCCTGCCAGTAGTGCCAGCCAAGCGTGGAATTTGTGCGTGGAATTTATTTTCCAGCAGTAGATAGTATTTTGGTCAATCTAACTTATTTGACATAAAAGTAATAGTTTTCTGTATACAGACATAGGTCAACGGCTACCATACCAACTCACCACCACAAATATTCTTTATTGAAACCAGAAATAAATAAGACAGTTACAACTTTCATAAGTATAAAATAAGGAGCCAATAGGCGGCCTTATTGCTAAAGTAGCAATTTCTTCCAGGCAACCAAGTAGGAAATTGTAAAAAATATTAAACCACCACTCTAAGATGCATGATCGACGCAACCCTTCCTACAAAGTCTCAAGCATAGGTCATTCAAAAAGTATATTTTTGGGTCATAATAATAAATCTCAGCAGCCAGTGTTCCAGTAAAATTGGAGCACAAGGGGCAGTGGCGGCCGATGGAATGCGAATGTCCGCCACCGGAGCAGATAGCATCGGACGAAGGACGCGATCGCGTGAGATACTCTAGCGCACGTCGGGGCTGCCCTCACGATCCTCCACTCCGTTATTTTAATTTATATCTTCTTTAAACTATATGCTACGGGTTTTAGAAAGTGTCTACAGTTATTTTATTTTGACGAATTATTCGCATTTTCACACTACGAGACCAAAGAGCTAGGAAAATCTGCGCGTTTGAGACAGATCCTATCCTATATGTAAGTACTTACTTATTAATCCATGGTAAGATCTTAGTCTCCTCTCTGCCCAAATATCTATGAAATTGAAAGTAATATTTACTACTTACTTCGATAAGTACTAGGTTAGGTATATCTTTCAAAAATCATAAACTAAGTATCTATTTACGGTGGTTTACAGATAAGATACATAGAAGAAATAGCATATCTTTTGATTGGCACCTTATCGGTACATAAAGAATTTATGTACTAAATTGTAAACTAATCTTTAAATTGCATAGAGACCGATAGCGGCTAGCATATTTCCGACTATGTTGACGTTCGTGCATATTAATTTAAATGCTTTAAATTCATTATTTTTGCCTTAATTTGTAGTTAATAGGTTCGATACGTGTGTCGCAACAGTTTCCTATCCTAAGCACTGAATATTTAACTAATCTTTAAATTGATTAAACTAGATAGATTTGTCAATCGAATGCAATCAAGTGCAACGCTTAGATACCCACAAATTAAAATTTATTTGCATGCATTTCAGTTGTAATTAAATTTTATTAATCAATGCAGAATAGATTGAGCAGTTTTATTGAGAGAGTCGTTTTAAAGCCAATTTATATTTGTCAAAAATGTTTCTGTTCGATATTTAATAGTTTATTTTATTGATCTACAGACACGACGTCGGCAACTTTAATGATAAAATCTTCTCGAAGTTATCGCTTAAAAATACGTATTTAAACATTTTAAGGTGCTTTCAATACGAACAAGGATGGATTTAATTAGGAGCAGTTTGCGGCTGTATGTCATCGCCCACGCGCCTCGGGCCATTAGTCCACCCCAATTACTGGCTCTTGATACTGGCCGACTATTATGCAAACTTTAAAAAAATATTATGCGACATAAAGAATTTGCCTGAATAATGACACGGTTTTTTATGTTTAAATTAAGAATAGCACACATTATATAATCTTGATTGTTAAGATTTGAATTGAACAGCTGAATAAAATAAAAATTTACTATAGGTATTGCACAATTGCACATAAGGAACTTAAAATATTAATATGTGAGTATATGTGTGTGTATGATGGTGTGTCTGCCTATATATATAATACTGAGTACATAAAACATATCCGTTAGCCACGCATATGCAAAACACTACCGTTTTTTTTTTGACAGATAGATATCATGTCTGTTTTACTTTTAGAAAACTAAGCGAATGTGAAAACTTTCCCGCCCTTGCAATTGGCAGTTGTTTTGGCCTAGGAGGCGGGCTGAGCCTCCTAGGCCAAAACAACTGCCAATTGCAAAGGAGATGCGGGTTTTTCCTTTTTGGCTGCCATTTAAAATGAGAAAATTGTCCCTTCAACCAAAAATCTGAAATTTATTTGCCTTAGTAATTTCCACTGCGATCATAATATTATAATGAGTTCGCACTTCAAACATTTAATGATAACTAAAATGTTGACTCTAATGTAATGTAATCGTGATTTTCCAATAAGCTGAGGAGCCGTACTCTGGTGGTTGAACACAACATGTGCCAAGATTTTAATGGAATACTCGTACTCTACCTACTTTGCTTCGATTCGGTACTACAAACATTTTATTTTAGTTCTACTCGAGCGTGTGTGTCTAGTGGCTTCACCTACAAATATTTCCACATACACCATACTACTCGTATATTCGTTTGTTTTCCACTGGAAACGTCAAAATAATTTACGGTTACCTGATAACGTGGCCTTTTCAAAAGATAAAGACCATTCCAGTGTAGATTAGTGTGATAAACAGTGTGGTGTTATATTAACGCCTGTTTCGTTCGTGTTCGCTTACTTCAATGAGTGAAAAATGCTGATTCCCATAGTGGGTGTTACTTCCTTATTGACCTATGGTAAGCCATTGTTGTTCTTAGTATAACTTACATTATAATATTAAACATTTTGATTACTTCTATCAGTATTGCAATTCATATCCACACGTGTTGACTATTTAATATAATTATCTTGTTGTGTAGGTACAGTCTCTAAAAAGAACCAACAATTAAACTTGTTGATAACTTTTATTAATCATATAATTTATATTTAATCGTGTTGTTACAGTTCAATTATTGTTTTCATATTAAAATTATTCTCCATTTCATCATTAATTATCTTCTCGTTTACAAAGAACATAAAGAATGTTGTCCAAAAGAGACGCAATAAAATGTCGTTATCTTTACATACAGCTGTCATATTTATTTATAATCCTCTTGGAATTCATTGGCTGCCAGTAAAAAACAAACTTGTTATGTCACAGGCGGTGTTTAATTCAAAATTCGAATTGTCTACAAATGAGCGCCCGCGCATCTACTGACAATGGTTTTCCGACTCATCTTGCTTCTAGATCAGCTATAGATAAATATTTATTTATTCTGTTGACAATCGTATTTACATTGTCAGCCGAGAAGCGCAGTAAATAGATGTATTGATGATGTGTCTGTAACTTATCCATTGCAAAATTCGATAAACACAACATTGTAGGAGACTCTCATTTGCAATTTTTAATAAATAGAAGCAGAAAACTAGTGGAGATTTCTTTTTCCATAATATGCAGTTCAAATACAAGACGAACTGCGAGAATGTCAGACAGACGACAGAAAGTCACTTCTCGTAATAACCTGTTCAGAAGACTGACGACCACAAAGGGTCGCCGAGGGTCCTTCGTACAACTGCCCCTCTAACATGCCCGGTCCACGCGTGACAGTCATAATTTTGTCGTGCGTATTCTCTTATCCTATTGGAGGACATTTCAATATGGCGGGTTTTTGACAGTTAAATGTGCGACAAAATATAGTGAATCGACACGACAAGAAGAAGTTCAACACCCAACTATTTTTTTATTTTTAGGTTTCCTTGCCAAAAGCTAAAACGGAACCCCTTATAGGATCACTTGTGTCTGTCCGTCATTCCGTTTGTCACAGCAAATTTCTTCCGAAGCGATTGGACCAATTGAGCTGTAATATGGTACACGTATGTAAATCCGTGACCCAAAGACGGAAGCGTAACATCCTTAAGTAACATTAATAAATGAGTTTTAAACACGGTGGCTGCTTTTGGGAGTAAATAAGACTTTGAAAAATCATGTTTTTCTGATCTTGCCAGATATGATATTAAGATCAGACGTAGTAAGATCTTTTTACCTCAATAGAAGCATGTCGCCAGCCATCACAAGTCGCGGGCTAAACGAGCGTAGGCGCAGGATTGTGTAGAATCTACACTGTAGATCATCACTCGTTACGTATTTGGGTCAGTAAGAGATAAGTGACGATATTATCGCAGCACAGATACCTTAGTATTCTACCATTTGTAGACGGGTTTCACGCTAAGTGACCCCGTAGAAGGTAGAGTTAGACCGCCAAGCGAATTAATAAAAAAGCGACGCTTCGAACAATGAAACGCAATGTTGGATAGGTTTGAACTTGAATATTCCTGGTAAACTTGTCTTAATAAAACTCGATAAATATAACATAGAGCGAAAATGCTTTAACACAAAAAACACTCATTGTATTTTTTCTAAATCAATAATAATTCTGGATTGAATCGCATAATCTTTCATTTAATTTAAGATACCTGCCTGGTAATGTAGGTAATGCAATCTAATCTATGATAGAATAAAGGCTTATTTTATTTATTTTATTTTATACCTGCCTGGTAGAGCAACCTTAGCAATAAGGCTGCCTATCAACTCCTGTTCTGGTATCAATATCAATGTTGATTGCATTGTAGGTACTGAATAAAGTTCAAAAAGTCTTAACCGCTTGTGTTAATTGAAATCCTGTATTTTCCTGTTCCTGTCATTTTCCAACTTTGAGCAATCAGTACAAATCTGTATTGCCAAGCCTGATTCGTTCCACCGCCGCAATGGCAATGTTACAATAGAGACGCGTATTTACAAAGTACACCGCGGCCGAGCAATTATGTCAGACGCCTATCAACCACTTTCTCGCGCCAGATCTTTACGCGTCGATAGGCTAAACAACTATTGCCTTACATGGGCCTGCCAGTATTTGCAACTGCGCGACAGAACTCGCTCAGATGAACCAGGATGGAGAATGGAGACATCTCGTAACGGTTCTCCGGTCACGCTCGGACGATGCGTGAATAAATTTTCGCGACGTGAGTTTTGCCTAAGTACTGCCCTTTTATGGTTCAGCTTAGAAAATCACGTACGCTCATATACTGTATGAAATAAAATATAATTATTTACTAAGTGCGGCCCAGATGACAGGGCTGGATCTTGTATTTCTTACTGCTTTGATTAGGACTTCAACTACTTTCTAAGAAGATATAAACATTAACCAATACACGATACACAGGTACAACATATTTATAGGGAGAGTGGCACCGAGTTATAAATTCTATCTTCGTTTAAAAGCGAAAGAAAACTCGATCCATATAACGATTGTCGGACGCAGCATAGTCGCGCATCAAGAGCGGATTCTCTCGCTTTCAATAATTACACTGGATCGGCACACGACCACGACGTCTGATCTGATGGCCGGCAAAATGGTGCGAAACGCGAGAAAATGACTTATGATTGCGGCAGTTAAAACAAACGTAAAGTGCGGGCCAGAGCGCCCATTACATGTGCAGTCGATAGCTTGCAAAAAGGGACGCAGATGTTTGTTAGTATTTACGACGCAATGTAAGTAGAGATTCTCCAAAGAACGCCCAGGTATTGATGAGGAGAAGTCTTTATTACCAATACTAATTAATGAAATAGAAACAAACTACAGACTATCAAACAGTACAAAAAGGAACATTGGACGTACAATAACTCAATAAACATGATGGGTAGTCGTTCTGTGCAATCATACGTTTTCCGATGCAATAGATACCCTGCAAAGTCAGTTACGCCGAGGAGGTCGATGTAAGGATGACTTAGATTACGAACAAATCTGTCATGATTGCAGATCGTATATTGATCTGAAGAATTTGATATGATATATATGAGGTATAAGTAGGTACGTCGCTAATATCGCAACATCGTGGACTCGTGGTATGATTCATAAGTAAGCGTTCTGATTTGGTATTTGATTGGTGAATCAAACTGGATGTTTTTTAAGTATGTATTTAGTTTATCAAAGCAACATTAATTATTTTCATATATCAACAATGAACGCCATTTTGGACTTACCTAACACTGCTCTGGTTCAGTCGGAGGTTGTATTTATACTATGAACAGAACATAAAGGTACAACATTGAAGCACAGGCTTATACCTATTTCTAGCATCAGTCTCCACAGGTGCTTTCTCATCCTCCCTGAATACCTACCTCAATATGTAAATTTGATTATAAGGCTATGTGAGGAAATATACCTATATATTTTTGATTTATTGAACTTAGAGGTGACATGAACTTTTTGCTGTTACAAAGAATTACCTCTAATACGTAGTTGATACGTGTAAGTTTTGTTTTGTTTAGGTACAGTAAGCAGCACATGCGGCTGGACATTATGACCTTGAGAGCGCCCGTATTCCGTAGCGGTAGGAGTGAATTTCGTAGTGCAAGTGTCCAACCGCATGTGCTGGCTTCTGTACACAAAGCTATTTGTTTTCAAGTATTTGCCTTCGTTACAAACACGTTATCTTAATGCTGCACGCGGTAGCAAAGTTTGCAAAACGTGCATCTGTATTTTACATTTATTTATTGATAAACACTTTATTGGTGAACACAAACAAATAACAGAACCATAAAGAAATACAAAATTTAATAAACCCCGACACAAAACCGTTTGTTGATCCTTTCAACAACTAGAAATGAGCTGATAATCTTCAAATGGCTGAAAATATTTTCTTGGATCATAGCTAAGAACACTCTCGATTGTGACCCTTGCAAACAATAAAAACTAGATCAAAATCGGCGTATACGTTTAGGAGCTACGATGCCACAGACAGGCAGACAGACAGACACACACGTCAAACTTATAACACCCCTCCTTCGGGGGTTAAAAAAAGAAAATAAACAAAAGAAATCGTTGCAACGTTTCAGTCGCGTCAGAGAGCTGTTTCTACCAGAGATGTCTGAGCTGTCACCCCGAGGAAGTAGTCTGGACAGGCACGATGAAGGAGTGTCATCCCTCCAACTGGGTGTCAGCGGAGTGGGTGTATAACCTGGGGCACCCCCCACCTTCAACAGACTCCAAGATCCCCATGGAATACAGGTGCCTGAAGATGGTAGCTACGCCCGATGATAAATCTTGTAAGTTCAGGAAATCATATTTTCGCTTGTAGAGTTACGGTAAGAGAGGGCCAAGGTGGTACGAAATAAGTAGGTATATAGAGCTAGGTGTTGCAGAAGAAGGTTAAGCTGAGTTCAGACTACGCTATAATATAATAACATATAGCAAATAGTTTGTAGCACAATAAAATCACGCACCATACAGGACACGTTCACTGCTGTGCTGTACTGTACTATGTAAATCGTTAACAGCTTATATATGTCCCCACCGAGGAGCTCGAGCCTACCCTGATACTAGGGTGAATAGGCCTTAGTCGACCACGCTGGCCCAGTGCGGGTTGGTCAACTTCACACACAACCTATGAATTTCTTCGCAGGTGTGTGCAGGTTTCCTCACGATGTTTTCCATCACCGTAAGAGCGTCGAATAAACGTACATAATGAATTCGAAATTCGAAAACACATTGGTACGTGCCGAGGTTTGAAGTGGTTTGAACCCGCGAACTTCGGAATGGAAGTCAACGGGCCACCAACGCTCTTAAGTGTATACCTATACTAATAATATTATCACTACATAGTATAAAATAAAGTCGCTTTCTCTGTCCCTATGTCCCTCCCTTTGTACGCTTAAATCTTTAAAACTACGCCACGGATTTTGATGCGGTTTTTTTTAATAGATAGAGTGATTCAAGAGGAAAGTTTATATGTATAATACATGCATAATATACTGAAGGATAACCCACAATAACCATTTTCCCGTGCGGAGCCGGGGCGGGTCGCTAGTAATATAATATTATAAAGAGGAAAGGTTTGATTGTTTGTTTTTTTGTTTGTTTGTTTGCATCGAATAGGCTCCGAAACTACTGAACCGATTTCAAAAATTCTTTCACCATTAGAAAGCTACATTCACCCTGAGTAACATAGGCTATATTTTATTTTCAAAAATATTAAGGATCCTTACTAAAACTTCAATAATATAACCCAAGGTGTAAAAAAATACCTAAAATATTCCTTATAATTGCATAGGCTCCGAAACTACTGAACCGATGTTATTGAAACTTGGCACAAAGATAGAATTAACCTTGGGGACGGACATAGGCTGCTTTTTACTGAGGGAAAATATCTCATTCCCACGGGAAAGGCTGCAAGCGCGGGCGGAACCGTGGGGTGGAAACTTGATATCTATCTATACCAATCTAAGCTTGGGGTATGATAGAATAGACCTTGGAAATTAACATAGGCTACCTTTTACCGCGGGAAAACTCCTCATTCCCACGGGAAAAATGGCAGCGCGGGTGGAATGTTTTGATGAAACTTTGTACAGAGATAGAATAGACCCTGGGGATGTGTATTGGATACCTTATACTACGGGAAAATACTTCATTCCCGCAGGAAAATACCTTATTTCCACGGGAAAATGGTAGGTCGGGCGGAACTTTTTGATGAAACTTGATACAGAACAGATATAGAATAGATCTTGAAGATGGATAAAGGCTACCCCGCGGTAATATACCTCATTCCCACGGGAAAAATAGTAGCGTGGCCGGAAAATTAAGATGAAACTTGGTACAGGGATATAAAAGATTCTGGGGATGGATAAAGGCTTCCTTTTACCGCGGGAAAATACTTTATTCCCACGGGAAAATTGGTAAGGTGGGCCAGAAGTTTTGATGAAACTTGATACAGAGATAGAATAGACCTTGGGGAAGGTAACAGACTACCTGTAACCGCAGGACAATAGTTCATTCCCACGGGAAAATGGTAGTTCTAAAGGGGTGTTTTGGTAAAACTTGATTACAGAGATAGAATAGATTTTGGGGATGGATATAGGCTACTTTTACCGAAAAAATATGTTATACTGTTGGCGCGGGTAGAGCCGCAGGGCGAAAAGTTGTAATAAAAAAATAGATAGGTACAGAGATAGAATAAACCTTGCAGAAGGACATAGGCTACCTTTTACCGCGGGAAAATACCTCATTCCCACGGAAAAAAACGGTGAGTGGTTAAATGCGAAAGTAATGTTTCTGTGTTTGTTACACTTATTGGAAGTCAGAAGCAGAGAGTGATATAGGCTACTTTTTCAGGCTGGGTAACATCTTATTCCTATGGGAAAAGACGAAAACCAATGCGAGCGAAGCCGCGGGCGGGCAGCTAGTAATATAATATTATTATTTAAATTGCCTTACTAGCAACAATTTATTTTTTGTTTGTAAGTATTACATAATATAATGTGTAATAATAGAGAGAGATGAAAAACTGAATGCATATTTAAACTCATGATTAGAAACCTACTTCAGAATCCCTCGCGTAACGAAGACAGGCTTTGCCGCGAGTGGTGCTTTGATTTTGCGCCCCTACAAATAGTTCGTATTTCTTTTTTCCAGTCGGTAACACAGTAGATGTAATCCGCGGCTGCATACCTCGCGCCCAAGTGGACTCGGTCTGTTTGGGCCTCGTTGCCGTAGAACGAGCTAGAAGCCATAGCGACGCGCGATGCTCCATCTGCAGAGGCAACAACTGCAACTCCTCGGCGCGCGCGCAAGTGCAAATGATCGCTCCCCTAGCAGTCCTGATATTGTACTTTATTCTTAGGTGAAATAAAACTGCAGTAGGTTTACATTTTATTTTACGTACAGTAAGCAGCACATACAGTTGGACACTCGCACTACGAAACTCGCTTCTACTGCTACGGAATAAAGCTCTTAAGGTTAACATGTCCAGACGCATGTGCTGGCTTCTGTAAATTTTACTATATTTTACTGACAATATGTTGGATTAAACTTAGCCTTTGTCACACACAGCGAATAGTCTCTGCGATTGCATTCGCTGCGACTAAACATTAACAGGGTTAGTATGAAATTCGCAGCGAATAGCCCTGTCACACTAAGCAAATACTCGCTGCGAATGATTCGCCAATTCGCAGCGATTAATCGCTGTGTGTGACCGAGGCTTTACCAAAGGAAACTATATTTTTTAAAGGACGATGTTTATAAAAGTACTACGTGAGCTGTATAACAAAAAATAAAATTACTTTTATATCTTGTACAATTTTTTTTATTTCGAACTCATTCAATAAATGCAAATTAATTTCTTTTTGTTTAATTTCAGAGTATATATAAACTGTTTATAATTATAATATAACTATCCAAATGTTAAAAACGCATATTAAAAAATGATAAAATGTTAAACTAAAAATTTATAATCACAACATTATGGTCTTCACTTACTCATTAATATTAAACACTAGGTATCAATCACAGGTACTACGTGTTATAAATGCGTAATAGTTATTTGTACGGTGCTTTACACTATTTAAAGCCTGGCTAAAGAAATAAAAAACCCCGCCATATTGCGGAATTGCAGTTGGAACTAATTTTATTATGGAAATTGTTGCCATAAACATAAAAATATACACGTGGTGCCCCCAGTGCAGGTTTTTTATTTGTTTGGTCAGGCTTTAGGTCTTTACATTCGACAAACATCATACAGCCTTGTTAAGAAATTGAATTTAATAAGTTTAGATAAAATACATAGTGAGCTCAATTCTGCCAAATTACGCTAACTTAAATTTAAATTCTTGGTCTTTTTCGTTCATTTGGGGAGCGCAGCTGTCAAAGTAGACTTAATTTTAAGTGGGATGTTTTATTGCATGCCTCTAAACAAGTGCGAACTACGCGTAAAATCGATGTTTTACGTCTTTAAAAAGTTAATAATCACCTGTCTCTTTTCGTTCTTAAGTACATAGTGGTTTTTAAATTTAAGTTAGAGCGTAATACGTCGATAGAATTGGGCCCACCATAAGTTTAAAATAATGTATGTTAATTCTCCATAGGTTTCCCGGTCATTCATAATCAGATCTATCAACACAAATTTCTCTGTCTTGGTTAAAAATATATATATTGAATCTATCTATCTACTTTTCGCATCGGTACAGATGATTGGTTAGCTGCAAAGAATTACCTACCTACACTACAGCACTCTCAATAGAAGAGTTACTGTTATTGCTTTACTTCATATTTTTGTACATAAAAGCTCACATGCTTCTCAAGCGAACTTATCCTTACAGAATTCTTACATGAAAACGACTCTACCTACAGTTAGGCCACATCCACATACAATACGTTATAGGAAGGTAAATCAGCGCTGTGCGAACTGAGTTGCGATTTATTATATTAGAGCAAAAGTCTCTTTTCATTTAAATGATATTGTGAGGTGAACTTTTTGCACGCTAAGGCCCGTGTTCGAATGTGTTACAACTTTTTACATATTGTCGAAATTCCTCCATCGCAGGCGAACACTCACTTCTTCTGCTTCTTTCGTGTCGATTCGGCGACAATTTTTTTGGAGACCAGAACACCGCTTCGAAAATAGCATTCTCCGTGGCATTGTAAAGGTCTTCGCGTATGCATTACGGGGCACACTAGGCAGGTCAATAGTGTGGGCCATCATCTGTGGGGAGATACCACACAGACAAGCATCGTCCGAGCTCTATCCCCACCTGTCAAGGACAACACTAGTGTTTGTTGTGCCCAACCCTTACTTCCCGCCGATTGAGCTGTCACTTCTCAATGTTATGTTTCTTGTGCTTGCTCTGTACATTGTGCATTTTATTAATAAATACTTATAATTTACAACCCGATCTTTGTATTATAACAATACATGGTGCCGAAACGGTTTGGTTCATCATGCCATTCATGCCAAACAAGGAAAATCAAAAACCGGCAACGGCTGGTCATGTGAAACCGCCGAAATACTTCTCGACAACGGGCTTGGAAGCTCTGGCCACAACAGTGGGAGTGGTACGCAACAGCTACGAGCATCTCCAAGAAGAGCCCAGAAGTACAAGTCGCGATTTTTATGTCATGTGTTGGCTCAGATGCAGCTATTGTGTACAATACCTTGAGACTGACAGAGGCGGAAACCAACAAGTCGTTAATGCTCATCATAATCAAGTTCTCAGCATACTACACTTCAAAACTGAATGAAACGTACGAGGTACATTTTTAATACAATATATCAAAAAGAAAATGAAACCTTCGACGAATTCTTGACTACTAACCTTAAGAATTGTTGTTATGGAGATTTAGAAGATAGTATAGTCATAGATCGAATAGTAGTTGGAATTAAGAGTGATGACAAGAGAAAAACTGCTCGCCCAAGAACATCTAACACTGCAGAAAACAATAGATATCTGTCATTCAGCAGAACAAGTTAAAATGCAGGTTGATACAATGAAGCAGAAAGAGTCAGCGGCTATAGAAAGTTTAAATTATAACGACAACAAGAAGAAGTCTAACATAAAGAAAAAGAAAAAAGAAAATTAAGATTATCACTGCGGTGGGTGTGACACAAAACATAGAAAAAGATCATGCACTGTCTTTAACAAAACTTGCAACAAGTGCAAGAAAAATAACCACTTAAAATGCTGCAAGCTAAGAAAAGTTGAAACAATAAATACAGAAGACAGCTGTAAAAGTGAACACAGCGATAACTCATTACATGTTTTATCTGTGGATCAAGACATAGATACAAATGACTGGTATGAGAAAGCTAGCCTAGCAAAGAAAGCAAGTGTGCACTTCAAACTAGAATCAGGCAGTCAATGCAACGTCATAACAAAGAAAATTGCTACAAAAGCAGGAGCGTTGATAAAGCCATGCACAACAAAATACCTAACGTCGTTCATTAACCATAAAAAGGTTATTGGAGAGTCAATCATAGAAACAAAGGTCAAACAAACAAGTATGGAAATAGAATATCTAATTGTGGAAAAAGAGGTAACACCTATATTGGGAAAAAGCACTTGTGTAAAACTGAACCTTGTGAAAATAATTGATGTATTATCCAATGAAAAAGACAACTTGTTTGAAGGTATAGGATGCTTGAAACAGTTTGTATATAATATAGACTTGATAGATGATCGCAAAGTGCCAATTTGCCCAGCAAGAAAAGTTTCACACATAATAAGAGACAAAGTGAAGGAAGAATTGGAAAGTATGGTTGCACAAAAATAATAAAACCAGTAACTAAACCAACGCCTGCAGTTTCACCTATAGTAGTTGTGAAAAACGATTTTTTCACAACTACCATAGGTGAAACTGCACGACAAAATAAGACTAAATAAGAATTTGCAGTGATCCTTCGGAAATAAATAAAAATCTGAAGAGAAGACACTACCCACTAAACACAGTGGAAGAGATAACTAACTGCAAGACTTCATGGCTTGCGTGGTTCACACTCATTGTCTGTAGAAGAGGATTTTGGCAAATAAAAGTTACAAAAAAATATCTTCAGATTACTTGACATTCAGCACTCCCTTTGGAAGATATTCTTGTCTGCGCATGCCTTTTGGTCTAGCATTAGCGCCTGAAGTGTTTCAGCAAGTGCTCTACATTTGCTGGAATAAAAAATGTGGAGGTGCCAATGGATGACATTCTGGTTTATGCTAAAACAAAAGAAGAATTACAAAAGATCACACAAAAAAGTCTTACAAAAACTACATAGCTCAGGACTGAGACTAAATAAAGAAAAATGTATTTTCAATACACAAGAAGTTAAGTTCCTGGGACACACAGTTACCAAGGACTGAAGCCAGATCCTGAAAAGTTGGAGGCTATAAGGAAATTAAAGAGGCCTGATAATGTAAAAGAATTACAAAGGTTCCTTGGACCGATAACTTACCTGCCTAAAATAAAAGATTTAGCAAACATAACAGCACCCTTGAGAATTCTACTACAAAAAGACATAGCTTGGTAGTACCAAGTTGGTACTGGGACAACGAGCAAGAGAAAGCATTCGTCAAACTAAAGAAGCTTCTACAGGAACCATCTGTACTTGGTTATTATGATCCTAAAACGCCCATAGATGTAGATGCAAGTAGCTATGCTTGTGGAGAATTGATGATGCAAAATTTTAAACCAATAGCCTATTGTGCCAAATCCTTCACCAAAACGAAACAAGGCTATAGTCAGCTGGAAAAAGAAGCTAATGCCATACTTGTCGCTTGCAAAAAGTTTCATACATATATCTGGGGCTGTCAAAACCTGACCATCTAATCGGATCACAAGCCTCTTGAAACTTTATTCAAGAAGCCGCTAACAGAAGCGCCGTCCAGGTTACAAAGAATGTTCTACCTAATCTTACCTTATAATCCTAAAGTAATATACACAAAAAGGAACACAGATGCACGTAGCCGATGCACTAAGTAGGAATTGCATAGATCTTACCTGTGAAGAAATAATTACTGGAAACACAAGGATCTGTGCTGTATTACCTTTGCCATTCTCCAAACCGCGACGCGATGAGCTGATAATAGAAACAGAAAAGTGTGAAGAACTCAAAGATTTCAAAGAAATAATCCTGAAAGGATAGCCAGAAAAAATAAAAGATGTTACAGAAAACATAAAGAAATACTGGTTCTATAGAGAAACTTTAAGTGTGCTTAATGATATCATATTCAAAAATGGAAGAGCTTTTATACCACCTACAATGATACCATTGTTATTAAAACACTGTCACAAAGGTATTCAAGGAACACTATCCTTAGCAAGAGATTATGTGTTTTGGCCAGAGATGACTAGAGACATAACCAACTATGTAAAAAACTGTAAATCCTGCAAGAAAATACAAAAATATAACCCTAAGGAACCTATAGTGATACAAGAATCACCTAAACGCCTGTGGAGCATAGTAGCATCTGTAGGTCTACTGTGTAAGTAGCGACAGGCTCGAGAAGATGTCAAACGCGACATAGTGAAGTGACATTAGAACCATAGTAGTTCTGTCAATATGTCGCGTTTGACAGCTTCTCGAGCTTGTCGCTTCTTGCGTAGTAGGGGGGCAGGAAAAGACTATTTACTAATTGCAGATGCATATTCTGGATATTTTGATATACAGGAAATGATAACAACGAACAGTTCAACTGTAATAAAAGCTACGAAGATGTGATTCACTACGTTTGGAATATTCTACAGACGAATTGGAGGTAAACAATAATGATTGTGAAGAGTTTAGAAATTTCACTAAAGAATGGAAGTTTGAGCATAGAATCTCAAGCCCACACTTCCCTAGATCCAACGGACTAGCTGAGAGATATCTACCTAGCCTATTACTTACTTAAAGAAATACACCAAGATTGGATTTAGGATCACCCTGTCAGAGACTTATGAATAAGAAAACTAAGACATTGTTACCCTTAACTGAGAAGCTGTTAACACCTAAAGTCATAAAAAATGTAACAAAAAACCTGAAAAGAATAAAAGAGAAAGAAAAGGTAAATGCAGATAGAGGAAAGAAGGAAATAAAAAAGTTTAGAGAAGTGTTGCCCCGTGGGGTATCTATCCTTCCAGGTATTGAGCCGGACTTCGGAGGCTTCACCATTCAAAGGGAGCAAATCTTTAATGAAACTGTGTCGGCTTTTTAATGTGACTCTCACCGGCACGTGGGAGTACATGGGGTGCCGTGGGTCGGTCTCCTTTTTGTAGCGTTCGGTAAAACTCGCCACATCTCTGCGGACGTCCGGAGGAGCGATACCAGCAAGTGGATACAGCATTCTGACAGGAGTTGGATTTAAACAGCCTGTAATAATGCGACATGTGTCGTTTAAAGCTGTATCCACCAGCCTTGTGTGTGTGAAGCGACTCCAAACCGGACTAGCGTATTCATTCACCCGCCGAAAAACACAGGGCCAACCCAGTCGTCCGAAGAACCGCAGACGAGGCACCCTATTTGGTGGAAGTGAGGCGGTGCAGCAAATTGTTCCCACTACCCACTTTTTGCCTTGTGTTAAGACAGTGCTGCTTGTATGTAAGGGCTCTGTCCAAGGTCACACCAAGATATTTGGGGTATTGGCAGTGAGAAATCGGCACATCGCGCCACACTATGTTTAATTTACGCCGGGCCTCGTGGTTACGTAGAACTCTCCTCTTACTATAACACTCGAATATAAAGCTGAAGGACGTTTGAAATCGCCTAATATTCGCCCGGGACGTGATACGAGAGATATTAGGCATGCTGTAATGTACCTTACATCAAATGCATAAGATACGCAATCATCTAATCCTAAAATATAGAGAAGGCCCCCAAATTTATTTTAGCGAGTTGAAATATTAATATCGGACTTTTACGGACAATAACGATAAAATAAACATTGCGTGTCGATTAATAGTAATATAATAATATAATATAATATGTGGGGACTTACGGGTTGTGGGCAGCTTAGGAGCACATAACTGTTGCAGTGGAATCAGTCTGATATTCAATATTTTTAAAATACTTAATCAGCAAACGCTAACAAATTGACAAAAAGCTACCGACGATCAAGTCTTTAAGTTGAACCACGCTTACTTTCTATATCTCCTTAAATTCCTTACCTATGAAAATTACGGGTTGTTTTATATTTGAATTTATATATTTGGAAGATTTTTCATTCTACTTAGAAATTCAAATGTACCGACTGCCTACGGCTTATTGAAATCCTAAGGCTTATGAAGATAAAAGAAGCTAAAAAACTAGTGGCTCTGTATAAGCTGTAGGATAGACTACAATAAATAAAAATATAGATTACAAATAAAAATCATCGAACCTGCTGACGAGTCCTGCAGAGAAGAACAAACATGTACAGACAGATCTACGAACAGATCCAAGACCTAAGCAGCAACGTAGATGCTTCAAGCTTGCTTGGTCACTAACTTTACATATTTATTCTATTAAACAGCAATTCCAAAGGTAAGGTCCTAAAAATATCACAACTATCGCCAAGGCACACGTTCAAAATGCCAAATTTGTCCAGTATCGTTTTCCATACACGCTTTACTAGTCATCGGATCATTAACGCCTTGGTCATGATTCGTAATTATTAAAGTTAAACATAAACCACTATAAGACTTTAACCGGGGCCCTTCTTGCGTCCAGATCTGACTCTGATTATCTTTACAACTTTTCCAAATGGCCCGGCCGTTTCCTTGTTGGAGGCAAATGCCTTCATCAGCCATTATTCGGCCTTCAGGAGTATAGATGACCATTCTTTCAAGATCTAAGTCGCCCCCACAGTACATTCCGGCGGCCGGGCCTCCTAAACCGGGCGTTCCAAAGTTAGTCCCAATACAAGCACCCTTGTCATTCTTTATGCGACCGAACCATCGCTGTTCGGTCGGAAAGAAATGATCTTGCCACACGTTTTCTAGATACCACTTAAAACTTTTGCAGTTTAGGCTTCTTCTCAGAGCGTCTCTGTCCGCGACGAATTGTGTGTCTCTAATGGCCGCGGCGCCCTGGTTGAATTTAAAGTAGAAGTCTGCCCACTCGTCCATCCAGACCGTAGCGGCTCTAGCCAAGTTAGTGTTGAGAACTTTAGTGATGCCTCCGGGGTACTTGTAAGGGCTGTGTGTGCGGAATATGTGTCCGACTCGCGAGCACGACGTGATCTCGACCCTCGCGCCGCACTGCCAGGCGCGCCACGACAGCTCCAAGTTCTCCGCTCCCCACACCCGCATACCCTCATCGTAGCCGCCTAACCTCCAAAACAAGCTTTTCCTAACAGCGAAGAGGCCTCCAGCCATCGCCGGAGTGGGGTAAGGTTTGGAAGGGTCCTTGTTCTTTTGTTCGATGACTCTCTTGCTGGGCACTATCCAGCGGAAGTGGAGCCGCCAGCTGAAGGCTCCCCAGTGCGCGTCGATGCTGCGCGAGTATGCCAGCGTGTCCTGGTCCAAGATATCAATGTGCGGGCATATGTACACGTCGTCGCTGCCCGCTCGCTCTAGCAGGGGTTCTATCCACCCACTTGTAACCTGCAATTATTATACAAGCCCATTGACTGGAAAGTCTCTAGAGTCAAGCATTAATTAATGACCGTGAAGCTTGAGAAGTTAAAACACGACATAATGACATCAAAGTTATATTAGTTCCGTTACTATGCTACTCGCATTTTTGTACAAATCCGACAAAATGAAAATAATGTCTGAATTGTAAAAAGAAATAGATTCTTTTTTCACGAATCATTTGAAATTACTTTCAATTTCTTGTCTCGCAGTAAGTAACAATAAATTAAAACCAACAACCAACCGTATTTTATCCAAACCACATTTACTTAATAATGTAATTGAATATTTCGCTGTGGAATCTTCATCTGTCTTTTTTTTGACACCTCACACACGGCCATCTGACCCCAAACTAGGCAGAGCCTGTACTATGGGTGTCACACAGCTGATATAGATACATAATATAAATATACAACATTCAGACACAGGCTTCGTCACACGAATGTTTGCCCTGGGCGGGATTCGAACCCGCGACCCTGTGCTTTGTAGGCAGGCGTACCAACTAGGCTACGGGGCCGTCGAACTCCAAAAAGCATTACGCTCTTTAAAAATAATTTTAAAACATTTTAACCTAAGTAAAAGACCAATCTGTTAAGTAGTTACCTCGCAATGAGCGTCGAGGAATATCAACACGTCTCCGTGAGCTTTCCTAGCGCCCATCAGTCTGGCGCCGACCAGCCCCGACCGGTCCTTACTCCGTATTATCCGAACTTTTTCCAGCCCCGCAAGTGACTCATCCAACTCCTTTCCAAGGTACCTTCTTTCACTTGCGTCGTCTACTAAAATAATCTGAAATGTTATCAAGAACAAGACGTTTAATTTTTAAAAAGAAGCAACAGTCTGTGTTAACTTGCAGGGTGGCGGTCCATTAGTTACGTGAGACATTTTTGATCCCGAAGGGGGACCTTGACGAGTTTTCGTGTCAGATGTCGCCATTTTTAAATCTGAAAATAATTAATCACTCAAATTTACGCAGTTTCCTGCTAGAAAAAAGATTAGTCTGGCAAAAAAGTCTTGAAACGGAACTAATCTTACTTCTCAGAAATATCCATAAGTTAGAGCGTGACAGCATTATATAAAATGGCAACACCGTGAAGGAAGTGGCACCCCTATCAATTTCACGACTTTTTTGCTACGTGATATTTGCTAAGAGTTCGAACCACGGTAAGACACTTATCAATCAAATATGACTTTGTTAGGTTTTCCCCAGATTGTTTAGGACATTGCAAGCTGAATCACCTGAAAGTCCGAAAGGAAGATGACTCCAGTGGTTCTGACTGGCAATCTACTGTTAATGAGGTCGGTCGTTGATCTAACAATCCACACGGAAATAAGTGATGGTATTATGACAACACCTCTGATTCAAAGGATAGGGTTTAGCCCAGCAGTGGATTGGTAGAAACTGTTATGGTTGGTAGTGGCACAGAATACAGAGGAGTAGAACATTCACTTGGGATAAAAAATTAAATTAAAAGCTGCTTTAATTCCATAACAATAAAGTGCAATTCAGATCTCGCGGCGCCAATTTACCTACCGCAGTTCTTGCATCTCATCTCTCGTATTGCTCACTTCTTCTGACTGATAGTTATTATATCGTCCGGACGGGCCGTGGATGTACTTGCAGCGCTTTGCATATAGCCGGGAGTGAAACAGGCCTGGTAGTGGTAGAAATATTTTGAGTTTAGGGTTTCCTCTTACAGTAAGAGTCTTACTTACCTCTTTCAGCAAACGGTCCGGTGACCTTGACAACACCGACATGACGGTCCTCATCAAAGTAGACCACGCCTCGTTGTGGAATACTATGATTATACTTGCTGTCGGCAGGTTTTCAAGGTCGTATTCTACTTGTTTACAGCTGAAATGGAAACACCGTAGTACATTATATTTATCCTGTGATGGAAATAAATCACTTTAAGAAAGTTTCGTTCGACATATTTGGCCAGGATACTAATTAGATGATTGCTTTAAAGTATGAAAAATGTTTCAAGCTTCCCAAGGTATGTTGTTAGTCATATATCTTAGTATATCTTATTATCATGCTTTTCGACAGGTTTTCTGCGTATTTTGTGAAGTCAGGGTTCACTATGTTTGTATAATTATAATTACCAACTAGTTTAAACTTATGTTTTTAGATTATGTATTTTAAATTATGTATTGTTATGTAGTGTTTAGGCGAGCTTTTTTAAACTTCTATCCTATATCTTATACTATACAGAGGACATTTGGCTGTTTGTTTGTTTGCATTGAATAGGCACCGAAACTACTGAACCGATTTAAATGAAACTAAGTACATATAACGATAGAATAGACCTTGAGTTACCGCGGGAAAATTCCTCATTCCCACAGGAAAAACTGTCTACGCGGGCGAAACCGCGGGGCAGAAAGCTAGTGAATAGATTCGTTTGATTTTGAATTTGACGGGGCTTACCTATCACTCCTCATATCAGGCAGGCTCCTGTTAATAGAGATCTTATCACTAGCAAATAGGTTGTAAGAATGTAAGGAGTATAGGTCTTTCGCTCGCACTATCTCCCTCTGACTCATTTCCACCGGCCTCCCCCACTCCCCCGCACCCGGTACTGGGGCGTAGTGGTTGCTGTGTATGTCATCTGGTAAATAGAAAACAAATTTGATATAACAAATATTTTATTTTCGGAGTACCATATTTTTATTTAAATGTTAAATAAATTATTTAAAAATCTGTACGCCTGGCAACACTGGCTATACAGAAACAAACCAACTAAATATTTTAAGTCACTATTATTTTATTATGACCTTGCTTACATGTGGTTTTCGAGATTAACCTAGCTCACAAACATAAAATATCTTTATCAAGTTTTAATGCAGTGTTTTAATTGTTACAACTTGCTGCATACACAAATCAATTTTACTAGTTTGATAAGAGGTATATAAATCTTGATAAGGTCAAATAGTTAAAATAACTGGATTCTTAATTTAATTGCTTTTTTTATTTTTTTCGTTGTCCTCCTCAAACACTCAAAAAATAAAATATGAATAAAAACATTTTAGATTCACAACACAACAGCATACTATAATAAGCTGAGCACTTTAAACTTTGCATTATTCTATTGAAGCAAGCCAGTTAATAATAAATATTATTTGGATTTGTTTTTCAAATTCAGTTCTTTATAGCTCGTATTAAGGGTCCGCAAAATGATAATTTGCAAATGACAATAGTTATGTATTTGATGAATAATTAACTACTTGCTTGAGATCATTGAAATTACAATGTATAGTCATTTGTTATTAAAGTTAATGTTGTCTGTCAATGCAAATGATCGATTCGGGGACAGCCCTAGAAGGCTGAATTATCTGTACCAATAAATACCTTCAGACAGTTTTCCTCCATTGCTGCCTCCTACATAACGTCCAACAATAACTTGCATTAATTTATCTTTATTTGAATTATCATTCTTATTTATACTGAAATAGAAAAATTATAAGATTTTCATGAAAAGATCATACATAGTCATAAAAATACACATGCATGGAATAAACTTCATTTTCATGAGAAACAGCTTAATGCAAGAGCTAGCATCTGCTAGTATTAAATTGTACTTTACCTTCGAAACCAAGAGCCATTTTGTTTTCTCTTTACTGTATTGAATAATTCGAGGCTCACATAAAACATGGCATTTAGCAAGAATATTAGAATGATTATTAGACTGACTATTTTCTTTTTTCTACCTCTGAATAGTGATGACAATAAATCCTGAAAGGTAAAAATATAAATAATTAATTATTATAAAGAAAAAATCCATAAAAAAGAGAGATGAACTCATAAGGAAAGGGTTATAATTTAATGTACAAAGTTCTTCATTACCAGCCAAAACAACAGAGGTATTTTTAAAGATACAGAACCAGAAAAAGAAAAATATTTCTAGTTCAAAGTTTACCTCTCATTAGGTCTCATATACTTATTGAGCCAATAATACAAATAAATAATATTGAACAGAATATGAGGTCAAACATTCCACTAAATACTTATGTTATTAAAATCTGAGAATCTGATCTTTAGCTGTGATATGTATGGTATGGGTAATACATTATAATTATTTAATGTTATGTTACTGTTATTAGCTGTAATTTTTCATTCATAAAAAATATAAATCTCGTAGGATTGTCTGAGTCTCTTTCTGAGCCTTGAAAGTGATTGTAGTTACCTTCATAAGTCACCTATTGTGAAACTCACAGACTGGCCCTCTTGTGACTAAAGTACCTCAAAAATAATAAAAGTAACTTACGATTCTGAACAACATTTTCTAATAGTTGTACACTTGTATTTTAACCCTTCATATTTTGTTAGTAGTATTTTAGAATTAACTTTTTGTTTCAGTTGATTTTTGCAAGAAATTCTGTCTGACTGACTGAACTGAGTGAGTTCCTATAATGCACGCACAGCCTGATAATGTCTTAGAGCCGAGGAAAGCACGACAAAATTTCTGTAGGCTTACTACGTAAGAAGCGACAGGCTCGAGAAGCTGTCAAACGCGACATATTGACAGAACTGCTATGGCTCTAATGTCACTATGTCGCGTTTTACAGCTTCTCGAGCCTGTCGCTACTTACATAGTAAGCCTACTGAGTGCAGGTTTTAACCATTGATTCTTATACTGGACTACGGTACAGTTTGAAATACATTCATCATCATCATCAAAAAAGGAATAGTTCACATTTGAGACTAACTGGCTAAATTAAGCAATGAACCTTTACTTGTACTTGCATGCAACTAGTTGTAATTGTAACTGTAGCTTCGAGTAATGGACTCTTGAATTTTTGATGAAGCACGACCACTTTCCTGGCTAGAGATTGGCTATTGAAAGTAGACAATCGATGAAATTGGAAAACATTGTACTGGCAACAATGATACATAGAAAATAATAAATAATACATAGTTTAAAAAACTAAAAAACACGCTTTCTGTCCGTCATCTTGGACGTCCGCCATATTGGATTTAAGTCCCGTGACTGTTTTTTTCGTATTCCTGACAGCAAACCCTTTCATTTGATACCCATATATCATGTGGGTGGATTTCAAACAGCCAGTTCGCCATCTTAGGGAGGCCGCCATATTGGATTTGTAATGACGTTTCTTAGCTAGTCATGTATTGTCATCAGAACTCAGAGCGTGTGCAAAATTACATCCTAATCGAAGACCGGGAAGTGGGTCAAATTAAGATTCCAAGATTTTTTATATACATGTGATGGGGAGGCCGCCATATTGGATTTGTAATGACGTTTCTTAGGTAGTCATGTATTGTCATCAGAACTCAGAGCGTGTGCAAAATTTCATCCTAATCGAAGACTGGAAAGTGGGTCAAATTAAGATTCCAAGATTTTTTACATACATGTAATGGGGAGGCCACCATATTGGATTTTTAATGACGTTTTTTAGCTAGTCATGTATTGTCATCAGAACTCAGAGCGTGTGCAAAATTTCATCCTAATCGAAGATCGGGAAGTGGGTCAAATTAAGATTCCAAGATTTTCTTACATACATAGTTACTTACAAGTGAAGCTAATATAAAGCGTGTAAAAAAAATATCAAATTTGGTAAATCCATAGAATCAGGGAATCGGGGTTGCCACGATGATTTTTTTCCCGCGTTTTTTCATTGTCAACTTTTAACAGCCAAACTCTATACATACACATGCACGCTGTATATTATTTGGACGTGCATTATAGGGATTATTGTTTGTCCCCTTCCAGCGTTGCCAGAACGTTAGTTTTGTAACAATTTACTTTATTTTTAGCCCTTCGCGTTCGTTACTTCCGCGGTGCAAGGGTCTATTTATTAATATTAGGTGTTAGTATGTTGCATTTAAGACTTGTTATGAAATATTCAATAACTTTCTAGAAAATAGAAAAGAACATCGTGGAAAATATCGTAGATACAGGATTTTGAACCAGAGTATTTCCTTATCAGCTTTCTTTGGTTTAACGGAATGAAATGATTTAGTAATTTAATTGAAATCCAAATTAGGTACGTTCACCGTATACCGTAGTGTAACTCCATACAAAAGTGTCATTTTGGCGCGCTTCGAAATCTCGGGGTACTTCGGGCTGCAACAGCCAGGGCTGTGCCACTCTCCCGAACGGGCGTAAAATCAAAATATTTTTTTTTTTGCGTCATTTAGAGAAACAAATAATAAAAGCAATGCCAAATAACATGAGATATTGTTCCGTGTATGGATGTTTAAATTAAGTAATCAAGAAATTAATATTTTAAATTACCAAGTGTGTCAATGAGGTAAGTAGATTAAGATTATTATTAAGATTATTCTTTACAATTTGTATATTAGTGTTTTGAGGTTTTTTTAAACGTAGTTACTGGTAAATAAGAATGTTTCTACCTACTTCTCTTGTAGTACAGGTAGTCGTTCGTGACCTTGAGCTATTATTAAAGTAATCGGACTCACTAGGTATATATTTCTCTTCTATAAAGCACGGGGGATTAAAATATAGTCTCTTTCAATGCTGTTATATTCAAATTGATCCAAGTTTTACATAACAATAAAACTTGTATTATTGAGCAGAGACGATGCACAGCATCTGTGAGAGTGCGCCTCCTACTTCCGATTCGATTTCCACCAATTAGAGGCCATTTCCTGTGAATATTGGTTGCTAATTTGACTTTGTGTCACCAGAGGACGGCTCGTTCGACCTTACCTCATAAGTCTCTCACCGGGAGCCCTTGAAGGGATGCTGTGCATCGTCTCTGCTCAATAATACAAGTTTTATTGTTATGTAAAACTTGGATCATTATCGGCATGTGACGATGCACAGCATCTGTGAGAGACGTGTTTATATCTCCTGGTGACTAAACGACGCTATGTGATGAGGAATTATGCTTGTGCTGAAGTTCTCTGCAAAATAACTCTTAAACAAATTTATTAGAAAATAATCGGATCATTTGCAAAATTAGTAGACCCGTTTCTTAGAATCATCCTTGCTATGATATTATAGAATGAAAGTTCTTCCTCTCATGATTACTATTCGTGAAAGAAAGGTAGACTATGACGTTGTGTAGTTATTTCATCCGCGAGGTGCGAATAAAAATTTGTTAAATTAATCACAATATAGAGAGGTATGGTTAATAGCTGCGAGAAGCTATTGAGGGTAGAAAAAATTACATTTAGCTATTTATGACTGCATACTCAGTTCTAAAACATTATCTAACCAAGGTAAAATATTTTACTAATCACGTCTAATCATTAAACAGAATCGCCGTCAAGGGTTGCCCCTCAGTTTAGTACCTAATATAATGTGCCCACTTGAAACGTTATTCGAATTCCCATAACTCAACCGCAACGGCAAATTATTAAATGTTTCCAAATGAATATTTTAAGATCGAGTATGATCACCACTGCACCCAGAAATTTAGAGGCATATTGAAACTAAGGTGAAAACAACACATATCACACATACACACACGACCTAGTACATACTAGCTCGTTATACAAGTGTTTTAACTCAACAACCCTCTAAAGAATTCATACTATACAATATGCATTCATGTACCTACATATAATATCAGCAACGAATATTACGCATATTGAATTTTACGGACGAACGAGGTTACGCCCAACAAATTCCAGTTATAAAACAATGTGGATGAAGCGAAAGAAGTGTCTCTACCCACCCCTCGGGGAAAGACACGCGACTGTATGTATATATGTATGTATAACAGCTGCAAACTTACTAAAGTATGACAAAGAACGGTAATTTATTTTCGCGAATAACTTAAGTATGTATGAGAATTTTATTAAGGTAAATTATAACATTACTTGGTAAGATGAGGGTAAATAGACAATTGGTTGTTGGTTTGCTTAATTACTTAGCAGATATACCTTGAATTCATATTCTTAACAACAACAGTTTCAACCGAATTATAATTTACCGTTCCAAGACTAGAAGGTATCCGGTAGTTATAGCTGTATTTTCGGTAGGCTGACTACCATATTATGGGTTCTTAGACTGCGCCCTCCCCTTCTTTTTCTTGCGAAGAAAGAATCTATGGGGAGTGGTCTAGGCACCAAAGGAAATTGTAATTTAAACTTGGTTACCTTTCAGTTGTAATTTTAGAATTGTTTACTACCAGTGACACACGTGTGTGGTGTGATGCCATTTGTTTTGAGCTGCGGTATCTGGGCTCCGACTTTCATTTCCGCCAAAGCTGTTGACTGTAGAAAGACCTGAAAGTACTATTTATATCTACATTATTAAAACACTGGCAAGTGATGTTACTACGCATGCCCGAAGGCCTGTAAGTATCCCAGCTGCCGGCCATACTACTGCTGGAACTTTGCCTCGAGTCACCACACTTGGGTCAATGTTGGTTACCGCGCATCACATGCCACACAATAATAAATGCATCCTTGACGAACTAAATTGTTAAGTAAAATCGAGCTACGAGGCGTAGTATAATCTGTTGCGATAAATGAAGTACTAAATTGTAATGTAAGCAGATTGCATAGTGTTTTGGAGACAAGCACTGAATGGATGTTATTCTCTGAAACATCACCTTACATCAATAACAGTTCGACCTGTTCTTTTCTTCTGTGTCGGTAGTGTAATCGAGCGTCACGATACGCTCTATAAAAATCCTTGCTTGAAGGTGAAAATAGGACCCCTATTAGAAGCGTAGTGCTGGCTATCACAGAAGCGGAGACATTACCTGACGTCACTAATGGTTATTATACCAGAGAAGACTGGTGCGATTCGCACGCAGGCAGACCACAGAAATCCTTGGTTGAAGATATGTCAGACGCCGCTGTTGTTGTACAGTGTTGAAGGCAAGCACTGGCTAAAGGATAATGAAGATTATATTCCCCGAAATCAAAAATGGCATGTCCTTGGGTACAGGCGAGCGAAACTGCCATGTTAAGCTTGAAAAGCAGCCAAAAGAAAATTTATGTGGGATTAAGACGCCGCCGCTAGGTTGTACAGGATTGAAGTGAGCCAATCTCTGGCTGAATTTTGGTGGGATACGTTCCCTTAAGTCAAATGCGATTATCCTATGGTATAGACGGGGCTGCCGCGTAACGCCAGGAGGCAACCTACGTAAATCTTTGGTTGAAGATGTAAAAAATAGGACGCCGCTATATTGCAGTGTTGATAAGAAGCAAGCACTGGTGGGGGTTCATGACAGACATCTGACGTCATATTTAGACATGACTAATTGGCATACGCTGCCAGATAAGCCTGAAAACTGCCCGATACGCTCGAAGACAGCCCCCGAACAGGAAATTGCGTAGTGTTGCTGAGAGGCAAGCACTAGCCGAGGGTTAATGATAGACACATCCCCTGACGTCATTTCAAGAAAGACATCAGGTTGGCCTACGCAGCCAGACGGAACTATCACTGTTCTACCGATACGCTCGGAAACAGCCCCCATGTATCAATTATTTCATGATAGTAACGGATTCACTCAACTTGATTAAACTTGCGGTTTGACAAACTTCACTTCTCTCTGCATATAACGCCAAAATGTGCTTAATGCAGAGCACAATCACATTTTTATTTCACATGTGTATCTCACGACTCTGAATTACATTCCTGTTTACGTTGTATGTGTAACGCAACGTGTGATAAATAAATAATTTTCTTTCTTTGTTAATCGCCTTGTGTTGAAGTGCAATGTATCCAGCCAATCCGAGAGGCGGCCGATAGTTTGCTTTGCTGTCGTCGCTTGTGAAAATATCTCTAGACGTCAGGCGGTAGATACAGTTCGGGCACGGTCGATCATCTACTCGAATGGAGGGTAGTACAGATTTTGTGCTAAGTAAAAATTTAAATTCACCAACACGCCATATACGGAAACAAAACATAGTAAATCACCACGACCAGCCGTGTAGTTAACCGTCTAGAATTTAACCAATACAGATCTTCCTGAGTGTGGTGAGATGAGACCACATTATTTACATACATTACACACATTTATAGACCACATCATTACACAGAAAAAGGGAGCAGCTTGTATTTGATTTATTGAAAAATATATTCCATCGAAATATTATTACAATGCATTCCGTGCTTCGGAAGGCATGTAAAACCGTTGGTCTCGGCTACTATTTGCGGATGTGGCCAATATAGGAGCCGTGTCGGAAGCCAAGTCGGCCCAACAATTCCGACACCATGGTTTCTGAGATAGGTTGACCTTTACTCGATAAGAAGAATGCATTGAGGATACAGTTACTTTAATAAAGAGGCTTAACGATATTCACGTGACGGGTTGTAAAAGCTCAATAACTGCTAAATTAAAAATTTAACCCTTAGGTACTCAAGTCTTTCTATGAAGTATTTTTTGTAGATCAGCTTGAGGCCACTTTGAGAAAAAGCTAGGTGACCATTATATAAGCCATTGTATGCAGGATAAGACTTCATTATTGTCAGGTGTACGTAATTAGTTGACAAGTTTGTATGTAATGTTTTAAAACGGGAAAATCCATTTTTCTCAAGTAAAAATTACGACCTGGGCGAAGCCGCAGGGTGAACACCCAGTTTGGATTAATTTAGACAATATTGGTTCTAGCGATAACATGAACAGATAGTGGAGCAAACAATAACGGCTTAGATAATGGTAGGTGCATTCCCGTAATCATATCTAGACGGGCCTGCGGAGCCCTTAACCCTTATAAGCAACTTCGATACGCTCGAAAACATTCTCCTGTGAGTCATTGTCACAGCTAACAACCGAGTTATTCAGTTTCGGCTTAGGTAATGGTAGGGTAGGTGCATTCCCACAATCATATCGAGATGGGCTTGCGGAGCCCTTAACACTTCGATACGCTCGAAAACATTCTCCTCTGAGTCGTCGCAGCTAACGAACGACTTATTCAAACAAAAGCAAAGTTGGAAGTACTCACGTGAAATTGAAGCTGTTACCTTCTAAGATACTCGTTTTTGTAGCAAAAGCGAACATCATGACATGAAAAAGACTAATTTTCACTTATTTCACGGTAATGAGCAACGAATCTAAAATACGCTTCTAAATCCGTTAAAATAATTTAAAATTTTTATCAAAAAATTTCCATTACACTGTCACTAATTTCTTGAATTAAGAAAAATAAATAAATAAATTTAGACTAATATTTAGAATACGCTTCTAAATGCAAAATATAAAATTTAAAATAAAATATTTTTTACAAAAAATAATTTTAAATTTTGACAGACTTTAAACTGAGATCTTGTTAGATCGGAAGTTAACGACGCTATGAGGTAAGGTCGAACGAGCCGTCCTCTGGTGACACAAAGTCAAATTAGCAACCAATATTCACAGGAAATGGCCTCTAATTGGTGGAAATCGAATCGGAAGTAGGAGGCGCACTCTCACAGATGCTGTGCATCGTCACATGCCGATAATAAATCGTTTTAATAAAGGCCAACCAAAAAAATAGAAAACCTCGCCATATTTCTGAATTTTAACGGAACTAATTTTATAAGAGAAATAGTTGCCATAGTCATAAAAATATAAATGGGACGCCCCTAGAGCAGGTTATTATTTATTTTGCCAGGCTTTACTTTAAGTAATTATTTGCAAACTTAACAAGTGGTCAAGAAAAACAAGCAGTGTTCAACCCTACAGCATGTCATTCATTCATTCGTTCAATCCCAGAAAACCGCGAAGTTATCCTACTGTAATGTACGTAGTACATACTATATTTATACTGTGGTACGTTGTTCCACAGACGTCTAAATCTATCACTGTGTCTAATTCTAAGTAAGTTTGTTTTTAGTTGAAATGCAATTAGGTATTATGTGGTGTGAGTGTGAATTGAGAAGGTTATTTTGGTTGAAGATATAATCCACGTAAATTATGATAAACGATAAACGTTACCTTTTGCGTAAAATTAGGTAAATAAACGTTACTTTTGGTCTCACGCTACTTTTGAATATCGGTCACTGGCAACACTGCTCCCTTCTGTCTGTCTGTCTAAAAAAAAAAAAAAAAAAAAAAATATAGTATGTACATATTTATACTGTGCTGTCTGTGTGTGTGTCATGTCATTATTTTTTCTCTTTGGTCTACAGCAAGTCTACAGTTTATCTCTTTTCTCCCGTTTTTCTTCACATTTTCTCTTTTTCACGAGCCAAACATTACAAATAAAATAAAAGGGGCATTAAAAAACTCTTTGTAGATATAGGTACACGGTAAATAATAATCACTTTCTCAAATAATTCGATTGATTGAAACAACCAGGCGGCGCGGCGCGGCGGCCAGCAAAGCAAGGAGTGATCTAAGAAGTTTTCTTTTCCAGGTCCTAGTTTTGATTTTACTGGATTGGAGTATATAGAAATTTAAAATGAACAGAAGAGGACGTGGGCGCGGCCCATGGGGTCCAAGAAGTGCCTGGGAAACCAAAGGAATGAAAACTAAAAGTATAGTGCCTCCTCATTTAAAAGGCAGAGAAATAGGCATGTTTTTTAAAAGAAAACAATTTGAAAAACGAGGCCTAGATGCCGGCCACAAAGCTGTTTCGGTAAGTTGTGTCCATTTACCCAAATTTAATATTAAAAGTAGATAAGTGGATCTCCCAGCTTACTTGTAAGGTGGTTAATTAATAGGAATCATTTTTATATTTTAGATAACCTTCCGTTTACCACGAAGTGTAGAAAGTCGGGTACGTATAAACTTGGATACAATATCAAAACTTGCCAAGAGTTTGAATATAGTGACTGCAAATGCGAACCCTTTTCCTGTCAATAGAGAACCAATTAGCGATGACATTAAACTTTTGCCAACTACAGAACCAAAACCAGGTGGCATTCCTGATGTTGGAAAAGACATTTTTAATATAAATTGGCAACTAAACATACCCGAAACAGGTAGAAGTATGTCTGCTAATGAGTTTTTAAAAAAGCCTGACTTACCTGGGTGTTCGTCTGCACCTGACTTTATTCCACTTGGAGATGACGACCCTGATAATTATGATTCTGGTGATAAACTCCTTTCTTTAAGAGGTGGAGGTGATTACAAATATGGGTATGAAGACATTATCACCAGCAGTTTCGATGAAAAGTTGGAGGAATGTGTATCAAAAGGTGTTGCTATCAATTTAAAAACCCAAGAGATAGCTGACATGAATGTGGCTATGTTTGAAGAGTACAAAGTTATGCAAAGCCGAGTGAAGTATAAGAAAATGATGGAATTTCGTCAGAAGTTGCCAGCTTATAAAAAGGCACCAGATTTGATTGAAGTAATTAATAATAATCAAGTCATTGTGATTAGTGGAGAAACTGGATGTGGTAAATCAACACAGGTAATTTACTATTTTAAATTATTTCTATGATTAAATTTCCTCAATGATATTATACCACCAAAAATTAATGTTTGTGTGAACACAGATTTAGCATGTATTACAAATTTATGAAACATGACATGACTTATTTAGGGTAAAGCTTTCTGCTCCCCAGTCCAGTAAAGCTCGATACAATGATTTTACAAATAAACATAAGTTCATGAAAAAAAATGCTTAGGTATTTGGTTTGGCCAACCATAGACAGGGCCTTGGTATATTTATTATCTCTGATGTTGAATACAAACTACTGGTATCCATCTCATCTTTTAGTTCTAAATAGGAATATTTCAACATTCTAGGTGCCACAAATAATTTTGGACAATGCCATCTGTAATTTGCAAGGTGCAAATGTGCATATTGTATGCACCCAGCCTAGACGCATAGCTGCATCTTCTTTGGCTATGAGAGTGGCAGAAGAGAGAGCAGAAGACCTTGGCTGCTCTGTCGGATATGCTGTCAGACTAGAAAAGTGAGCGTTATACATCTCATATGTTTCTATTCATACTATTTTTGTAGTATATTCCATTTTAGTAAGATGTACCTAATAATTTAACTTCTTTGTAATGTTGAACAGCCTCCTAGCCAACAAGCCACCTGATTCAGTGGGTCAAGCTGAACATGGATTTGCACCATTCTAATGACCATTGAGTATCGTGGCAGACGCGAGCTTAAATAGCTCAAAGTAGTTATTGAAAGTTGGGGATGTTTAAAATTTAAAATCCAACATTTTTTCCTTTATTTGAAAATATAGCTCGATAATCGCCGAAGTTTCTAGGAATCTAGGGCAGAAAAGATATGGAACGGAACCAATTTAATAATGGCAATTGTTGGCAAAAACATAAAAATACATGTGGAGCCCCCAGCAATTTTTTTATTTTTCAGTGCAGGCTTATTATATTAAATCAAGAAAATATTAATAAAGCCAAGCCAGACCAGAAAAATAAATAACCTCGCCGTATTGCTGAATTTGAATGGTACTACTCACAATTTTATAAGTTCCATTGCTACCAGAACCAGAAACATAAGAAACTACATCTACGGTAGCTTTTTTACTTTGTTGGTCAAGGCTTAGGCGCGGAAAAGCGCGGGTTGCGGTATGCTGTCTGCCCCATAGAAAGAGCGGACGCGGCTTTTTTGAATCCACAAAACGACTTTTTCTTTTTTTATTTGCAGAGTAGAAGCGCGGCCTCGCGGCAGTATAACGTACGTGACGACCGGAGTACTCCTGGCCGATCTGGAGACCGACCAGGGCCTGACCAGCTACAGCCACGTGATCCTCGACGAGGTCCACGAGAGGGACTGCCACGTAGACTTGTCCATGTGTATGTTGAAGAAGGTAGGGTTTTTTTTTTCTTCTTTATGGCACTAGATATTTTATTCTAGGGCAGGCTTTTAAATAGGTTCGGTATAAAAGTTTTCCGTGGGAATTATGTATTTTCACGCGGTGAAAAGTAAGGTTAAAAGGTTGAAAGCCCGCCGCGGTTTATGGATATTGATATACTCGTAAATTACGGTATTTTCCTGCGGTAAAAAGTAGCCCAAGTGTTATTTTGAAGTATAAGCTGAATCATTGTAAATTTTCAATAAAATCTGTTTAGTATAGTTTTTGCGTGAAAGAGTACTAGTAAACAAACATCCATCCATCCATCCTCAGTTTTCGCATTTATTATATTAATAGGGTGTCACACGAATATCACGATTTTTTTACTCTTCTCAGTCCTTGTCACATTTGTGAGAGTTAATACTTCATGCCTTTGATCACTCCTCAATCAACCCAACACATTCTGCCGTTTAGATTAAAAGAGAATAACAAACGAAGCATCCGCATTTCAGTGACTCAATAAGGAAGCATTTACATAATTTGTATATCATTGTTTTTTGCAGGTACTTAAAAAACGTAAAGAACTAAAACTGATCCTTATGAGCGCCACGATCGACGCGGAGAAACTGTCAGAGTATTTTGACAACTGCCCCATGGTACACATCGAAGGTGAGAAGCTATAGATTAGTATTTAGTACTAGCTGTCCGCCCGCGGCTACGCACGCGTTCATTTTTAACTTTTTCCCGCGGTAAAAACTATCTAAGATGTTGACCAGGGATATAAGGTACCACCATGCAAAATCTTATTCAAATCGGTCTAACATTTTAGAAGATTAGCCCGTACAAACAGAGAAACAAAAATCTGGATATATCTATATCATTTCTTACATCCCCCTGACTCGGTTATTGCCATTTTCTTTTTTATGTACAGGCATACGACCTCTACAGTTTTAATATATAGATAGATAGGCCTGGTACGCAGTCTGCGCTCGAATCTAAAGTACGAGAGGACCACATTCAGTAGATCGGAAAAGTTGGGTGACAAGCGCTGTACGTTCTTATATATTTTTTTTTTTTTTCATTTATTTAACTTTATTGCGTAGACGAAAAGTTGTTATTCATTATTTTGAACTTCTGTACGCTAATCTAGCACTATGTGGTACTACTATAATATATTCTGTGGTATAGATATAGTTTTATTAATGCAAATATAGCAAGGTGAATAGGCTCCACTGGCCCAACGTGTTTCACACACAACCTATGTTTTTTTATTTGGGTAGAACGGTGCAGGTTTCCTCATGATGCCCTCACATACCCGACCCGACCTCGTAAAAGGAAAAATACACACACATAATGAATTAAAAATCTATAATGCTAAAATTATTTAACATCGCAGATGTTTTCTATTATAGGTCTCGCATATCCAGTTGAAGATATATACTTAGAAGATATTCTTTTGAAGATAAAAATTGAATTTCCGCCACCAAGAAAACCCTTCAGCCGTGGCAGAAAAGCTAAAGAACTACAAAACAAGATCACAGAAAAAGAGATTCTATATCGTGCTGAAATCGGTAATAGGTATTATTATTTACAAAATGTTATTTGTGTTTTTGTAAAGTAGCAAGATCTAATACATTTTAACGTTTTCGCTAACGGTTCTAAGTATCGTTTGTCATATCATGAGTGCTGTTTTAAAATACCTATTCCAATGTTTAAGTCTGTAAGTACATTAATAATCTTATTTTCCTGTAGATGACTGGCTGAGAAGTGAGTGTAGAAAGCGACCAGAATTACACAGAATCAGAAACATACTAGCGGACAGTAGAGTCGAGGAGCTCAACCTAGGTTTCATAGTCGATCTTCTAAGTTACCTATGCAAAGGACCACCTGGAGCCATTTTAGTATTTCTGCCAGGAATCGGAGACATCACAAAGACGATAAGAATGATAGAAGAGAGTGGAAAGTTACCACTGTCTCTCATAGAAATCTATCCTTTGCACTCGAAGTTGGCGTCTTTAGATCAACATAGAATCTTCCAAAGACCGCCAGCAGGCATTAGGAAGATTATCATAGCGACGAATATAGCGGAAACGTCCATCACTATTGACGACATAATATACGTCGTAGATTGTGCGAAGATGAAAATCAGTGGACTGAATATCGAAGACAATGTCTCCACTTTGAAGACGGAGTGGGTTTCTCAAGCGAATTTACATCAGAGGTAATTTTAAAAATTTCCAAAACTGTTTGATAAATTAATATAATCTAAATACATTCTAATATTTTGCCCAATCACTGCTTACAATTTGTATACATATACCGGGTCATCGGTAAATACATAATAATGTTTACCTTATATAATAATAATAATAATAATCTTTATTTCTTAATAACTTGTTAAAGCAATATATAATACTCGCAACAGTAACTATCAAAAGTAATAATAAGTTTGCAAGATATTAAAACCTCGCCTAGTTCTATAGCGCGAGCGATCTTTAGTTCTACATCCCGAAATCAATAGAATTATCTTCGTTGTCGTATGTATAGAATATGAGTAGATGTAACAAGACATGACAAAGCAAAAATCTATAATATAAAAATGAATCGCAAAATGTGTTGGTAAGCGCATACCTTAACAACGCCTGACCTGGCCTGGCCTGGACCAATTTTACCAATTCTTTTCTTTTTAATGTTCATTGAAGTCCAAGGATGGTTCTCACGGAAAGATTTTTTTAATACCTCATTCCTACGGCAAAAAAAATTAACGCGGGTGGAGCCGCGAGGCGGAAACTAGTGTTCAAATAAAAACAATTAAATTGTTTGTTGTTTTGTTTTTATCAAATTTTGCTAATGATCTTAGGCGAGGCCGCGCCGGGCGCTGCCAGAAGGGCGTGTGCTACCACCTGGTGACGTCGTACCGCGCGGCGCGGCTGGCCGAGCGGCTGCTGCCGGAGCTGCAGCGCAGTGACCTGGTGGAGCCGGTGCTGACGGTGAAGCGGCTGCGGCTGGGGCTGGCGGCCATAGCCATGGGCCAGGTGCCCTCGCCGCCTGCGCCCAACACCGTGCGCTGGACCGTCAAACACATGCAACAGTCAGTATTTATCGCATTACCACGGTTAGGGCCTGGCCACAGCCACTGCGGCGAGAGGCGCGAATTGCGGTGCGATGGTAGGCCACAGCTCGCCGCACATTCGCTCGAATTCGCGCGAAATGAAATCAATAGCCCTTAAGTTCGAGAGAGAAATCTGTCAGATGCGCTTTGGTGTTATGACCATTATACTAACAGCGTTCATAGATAAGATACACTCGAACCGCACTCAAAGTACCTAATATGAATTACTTCTATGTCGTTTGTGTTTTGTTTTTCTTCTCGCCGCGCACTCCGTCCGCCTCCTGCTGCCGCCATGTTGGCCAGACATAAAAAACCTCGCCATATTGCGGAATTTCAATGGAACTAATTTTATAATGGGAGTTGTTGCCATAAACATAAAAATATACACGTGGCACGCCCAAAGCAGGTTTTTGATTTGTCTTGTCACGCTTTATTCGAGAAGTATCAATGGTTATAAATTCAGAATTGTGGTTTTGTTTTATTACGATTGTTCACGGGTCATTGCGCGATCATTTTAAATAGGTATGTGTTACGGTCAGTCAGCTCGCGACCACGGCAGGTGCAACCCCGCCGAAACGTCGGGCAAAAATAAGGTATCGTAATACATACCTATTAAAAAATATCGCGCAAAGACCCGTGAACATTCGTAATTATGTGTACTAAAGGTAGCCGTTCAAACCGAGCGTCAGTGACACTGACGCTGCGACACGACAAATAATAATGGACTTACGGTGATGGATTTACGAATGAATTTACTCAGAAGTGAGTTGGCGCGACGACACAGACACCGGTAACGCCGCCTCACTCGCGTCACTGTCGCATGCCTCCAAAGCCCACCTAAAATACATAATTTTAGAGTCCATTATCCTTTTTCGTGTCGCAGCGTCAGTGTCGCTGACGCTCGATTCGAACGGCTACCTTAAGCGCGAAAGCCTCAAACAAACATGTGGTTGTAGGTGCGGGTACTTGAATAGTAAGGAGACGCTGACGCCGCTGGGCTGGCACATAGCGCGGCTGCCGGTGCACCCGTCGGCGGGCAAGCTGCTGCTGCTGGGCGCGCTGTTCGGCTGCCTCGACCGCGCCGCCAGCGTCGCCGCCGTCTGGGGGTTCAAGGACCCCTTCCAACTTGTCATTGGTAACCATTCTTCTTTTCCAGTCCACAGCAAACACACAGTCTCGGCACAGAAGAAAATAATAGTACTAACCCGTACAGAAAGTTGACTCACCCCCCCTCCCGCCCGAGCCCCCCACGCACCGTACCCCGCAGGGTACTGAACTATATAAGCGAGTAATTTTACTTCATGCCAAATAAAATAAAAACCTACTCTGGGAGCGCCACAATATTTATTTCTGGGAAAAAATTTCCATTATAAAATTCTGCATTATGGAAAGATTTTTTTTTTCTGGTCGTGCTTAAAATGTTTTGATTAATTTCCTAAACACCACTTTTTATTTTTAGGCAAAGAGCGTGAAGTGGACTTAGCCAGACGCGAATTCGCATTGGGCGAGCCGAGCGATCACATCGCGATGTCAGAAGCAATCATCCAATGGGAGAAGCGATCGAAGGACAACCGACGTCATTTCGCATATAACAACTTCTTATCCAACAACACGCTTGAACTGCTCTCTGATATGAAGTATCAATTCGGGAATAGTTTGCGAGAGATGGGCTTCTTACCGTGCGGGAACGTGAAGGCCACTTGGGAAAATAGAAACACGGATAATTTGAGCTTGTTCAAAGCTATTGTGGCTGCGTCGCTGTATCCGAAAATTGCTACAGTCAAGTAAGATTTTGATTTTATAATGCAAGTTATATTGCCTTTATATCCACGGTACAGAATTAAAAGATTCTATTATATTTATTCCAAGATTTTGGCGGGCGTATATATTCATAGAGTGAGGTTTGAGAGTAATATTTTTATAAATGATTAATTAGAAGCGCTGGTGATGAAGTGGCTAGGGCCTTGGCCATCCTTGCGGAAGGTCGCGGATTTGAACCTCGACACATACCAACGTGTTTTCGATTTTCGAATTCATACGTGCGTTTATTCGATGCTCTTAGCGCGCTTACACATTATGCCGCAGCGGCGGCGCCGCCCGCGCTAGTCTTGTATGGATTTGTATTACGCCGCGGCGGCGGCGGCGACTCTATGCCGCGGCAGGCTCCATACAAATCCCGGCGGTGCCGCTGCCGCTGCGGCATAATGTGTAAGCGCTTACGGTGAAGAAAAAACATTGTAATGATACGTGCGCACACCTACGAAGTAATTAAAAGGTTGGCTGTAAAGTTGACTAACCCGCTCTCGGCTAGCTCGGTCAACTAAGGTGGGGATATATATCAGCTTGTAACGTTTGGTTTTTTTATTTTTTTATTTAGGTCAACCAACAGTACTACAATAATATAATATTTCTCTAAATTACTCTAATTATTATAATCTATTATTATTATAATATTACTCTAAAACAACACCAAGAAGCATGACAATAATGATACCAACACCGTTAACCACAAAATACTATTGAGTAGTTACAGAACTTTACGTACAGAGATGGTAGTAAAGCTGTTAAACAAACAAGATTGTTTGATTAAACAGATGGGTAGGAGCGCGTAGAAATCCCAGGCCAAAACTGTGGCTCCCTCAATTCGGAGAGACGGGGCAGCGGCAAGCGGTGGCTTTACATCCAAGCAGCGTGATGGCCAGCAAGCCGGGCAGCCCCGCCGCCTGCGCCGCGCCCGGCGCCAACTGGTGCGTGTACTGGCTGCTGCAGCGCTCCACAGACCTCTTCCTCATCGATGTCACCCTGGTCTACACACTGCCGCTCTTGTTCTTTGGAGAGCTCACCGTTAAAGGTTATCTGTGTGCTTGATAAGTCGTGTACTTTTGTATTTAGCCCGGCCTGATAAATAAAAAACTTAGCCATGTTACGTTATTCTATAATAGCGACTGTTGCCAGAAACATGAAACGCCACTAAAGCAGGTTTTTTTTTATTATTCTTGTCAGGCTTTAAACTGTTAAAACTTTCGCAATTTAGAACGCAACAAAACCCTGCTTATTTAGCTCTTTAACAGCACTTACTCGTATAATTATGTCCCTATCAATAGTATCAATATATATTAGTACATGCCAAGACTTAAAACAACTCTTGTTATTATAATTTGGGATATTTTGGGAAAATGAGTTCAGATATTTAGATTTTTTCCATACATATTTTCATATTGTGACAAAAATCCGTACACAGTCGCAGAGGATGAAGAAGAACGCGACATGTGCGTGATGGAGATATCGTCGATCAACGTGCGCTGCAAGAAGAGCACGGCGGGCACCCTGTTCGAGCTGCGCGCGCTGCTGGACCAGGTGCTGGCCTCCAGGGTCACCGTCAGCAGGGGGCGCGCCACCTCGCACTGCGACTTCCAGGAGTGCGTGCTCAAGTAAGACACCACAGATCAACGTGCGCTGCAAGAAGAGCACGGCGGGCACCCTGTTCGAGCTGCGCGCGCTGCTGGACCAGGTGCTGGCCTCCAGGGTCACCGTCAGCAGGGGGCGCGCCACCTCGCACTGCGACTTCCAGGAGTGCGTGCTCAAGTAAGACACCACAGATCAACGTGCGCTGCAAGAAGAGCACGGCGGGCACCCTGTTCGAGCTGCGCGCGCTGCTGGACCAGGTGCTGGCCTCCAGGGTCACCGTCAGCAGGGGGCGCGCCACCTCGCACTGCGACTTCCAGGAGTGCGTGCTCAAGTAAGACACCACAGATCAACGTGCGCTGCAAGAAGAGCACGGCGGGCACCCTGTTCGAGCTGCGCGCGCTGCTGGACCAGGTGCTGGCCTCCAGGGTCACCGTCAGCAGGGGGCGCGCCACCTCGCACTGCGACTTCCAGGAGTGCGTGCTCAAGTAAGACACCACAGATCAACGTGCGCTGCAAGAAGAGCACGGCGGGCACCCTGTTCGAGCTGCGCGCGCTGCTGGACCAGGTGCTGGCCTCCAGGGTCACCGTCAGCAGGGGGCGCGCCACCTCGCACTGCGACTTCCAGGAGTGCGTGCTCAAGTAAGACACCACAGATCAACGTGCGCTGCAAGAAGAGCACGGCGGGCACCCTGTTCGAGCTGCGCGCGCTGCTGGACCAGGTGCTGGCCTCCAGGGTCACCGTCAGCAGGGGGCGCGCCACCTCGCACTGCGACTTCCAGGAGTGCGTGCTCAAGTAAGACACCACAGATCAACGTGCGCTGCAAGAAGAGCACGGCGGGCACCCTGTTCGAGCTGCGCGCGCTGCTGGACCAGGTGCTGGCCTCCAGGGTCACCGTCAGCAGGGGGCGCGCCACCTCGCACTGCGACTTCCAGGAGTGCGTGCTCAAGTAAGATCACAGGTCGCCACAGATCATCACTACAGAATTTAGTTCTCTAAAAAATCAATAGATGGCGCTGTTAGTTTTTAGAACACGCTAACCGAAGATTTAACCGAGGCTTCCTCGCTAACATTCTGAACACAGACACAGAATGTGCAATAAAACTACGTACTACAGAATAGTTCTCCGACCAAACAATAGATGGCGCTGTTCGTTTTTTCGCCGGGGCTTAAAAATATTCAACTTGATAGAACTTTTTTATGTGTGATCGTGTTGAATTCATTACAGTAAGGGTAAAAATGTTAATCTGAGGAATAACAAATACCACGCGGACGAAGTTGCAGGCATCAGCTAGTTATGAATATTTCCGAATAAAGATTAAAATAACATTGTCTCGGTTCAGTCAATATAAAATAGAAAATTATTAACGGCTGTAAAATATTACATGCGCCTGTCCTACAAATCATATGTTTGTTTACAGCGCGGTCATAGAGCTTATAACAGCTGAAGACGAAAGGGTAGAATATCTCGAAGACGGCGATTTATCAGACTCTGAAATGGAATAGCATCAAGCTTCCGTTCTCTCGATCGAAGAAATCACCGCCCTGGCGCCGCCACATCGCGAGTGGATCCACTATTACCAACCAGCTGGAAAACAATGACAGAGACACTCAAATATCGGTCGAGTTAACGGAATCCGACACCAAAGAAATTCCACTCTGAAGCATTTAGATTTAGGACATAATAACTTGTATTATTATTTAAAAAATTGTTTCAAAAACATTAAAAATAACAATCTACTAATTTAGTAGTTTTCATCATCGTCTGGCCACCCTAAAATGACATTTGTTTCTAACCAAACTATTATCAGTATCACCTGATAAATCCAGTAGGATAAATCTTTGTTTACACTTTACTTACACTCATTCCAAAAAAAAGCAGAATCAAAATGCTACCATTAGTACAGGTACCTAATTCCATAATTCTATTGTTTTATTTACATCAGAAATTATAAGTATTTTTATATTTAAAATGCTTCTACAGCAGAGGTTTGCGAGACCAGTTTTGATCCTAAAACGCAGCATTCATAGCCAGTTCCTTGCTGTTAGTGAAAATAATGGATCCAGAGAAATTACCTTGTGCCACGAAAAGACAAAGTAAGCCATTATTTTCAATATTATTTTTATTCTAACCAATATCTTTGTAACTTATATCTTTGTACTTAACCAGTTTTTATAACATTAATGTTTTGATTAGGAACTCATTATCTTTAAAAATGATGACGCACCTCACAGAAGCAATTACCAAAAATAAAGATGATTGTACATTGAGAACAATAGTCTTGGCAGCTAAGGGGAATGTTTTTTCTGCTGGTCATAATCTGAAAGAATTGGTAAATAACAAATAAATAATGCGAACAAATTTGCATGATTCCAAGTAATTTAAAAAATTAAAATATTTTTATTTACATTTTGCAGCAAGCAAGTACTGGTATAGACCATCACAAGTTGGTATTTAACAAAGCAACTGAACTAATGAAATCTATTGTTGACAGTCCAGTGCCTGTGATTGCTAAGGTAATAAATTCATTTTCATATAATTGGAAAACCAATTTACAGTTAGTGTATGTAGTATTATAATGTTTATAACCTATTTATTTTCAAAGTAGGTATGTATGTATGGTATTGTTGGTACAGTTTGATGTTAGTACTGCCATAAATAAATTTTAATAATGCATGGATATAAGGAATGTTAGTATGTTACTGTGAAACCGAATTTTGTACTTGTTGTTTTTTAACAACTTAATATAGACAGCTTATTTTTTCACTTTTTAAATTTAATCTTTTAAAACCAAAATATTAAATTGTGATATTTCAGCATGTAATATTTTTTTATGAATTTGTATATTTTTTTCAGGTAAACGGTTTTGCGGCTGCAGCCGGCTGTCAGCTTGTTGCTACTTGTGACATGATCGTATGCTCAGACACCAGCAAGTTCTCTACACCTGGGTAAACACTTCAAACAAAGAGGTTGTATAAACCGCGCTTCATTCCCACTTCCCTGACACTGACCCTACACCCCAAAACAAATTATTTTCCCAATTGCTTTCTAAATTCGACAAGAGATGGCGCCACTTACTATAATGATACATCATCCAGCATACTCGTATTTTTTAGAAGAATTATTTTTTGTTTGCATTGATTAGGTTCTGAGACAACTGAACTGGTTTTAATTAAACTCAGTATAAAGATAGAAAAGGCCTTGGGGAGTAACATAATTTAACTTTTACCGCGGTAATTTCGTCATTCCCACGGGAAAATTTGTTAACGCAAAGAGGTAATCTAGTAAATGATAAATCTTTGTTATTTAGTATTTTTTACACCAGTATGGATGTTGTTTTCTAAAAAAAAAGAAAAGGTAGGTACTAGGTATGTTCCTGGAGTCTAACTTATATATGAAGGCGCAGGAGGCCTTATTGCTTGTTCGGGTTCATCTACGATTTTATTCGACTCAAGATATAATATGATACCATCGGAAATAAGCGATTCGTCGCAGACTTGGCACGTAGCAAGGCTGACCGTTCAAAAGGTGACAAACCAACATGGCCGTCAACGTCATTGTCAAGCCAAACGTCACCAAAGACACGACGCTCCGCTAGAGTGCCAGCTACCAAGGAGTTGTCACTCTCTCCGATAAAAGACGGCGCAGTATAACGCGCCGTCACGGCCGGACTGACATTCGACCGTCCTCGGTCGTTAATTTGTTAATGCTAACCTGAGAACAAAGATAAATCCAAATCACCGTTTGACCCGCTCGCCCATTCTGACAATCAAAATAACAGTTTTTGTTTCTAACATAACAATTACACAAGCACTACTCGTCAAAATTGTCAAGTCAACATATTAAGTCATCTCCGGAGTCATTGTCACAATCTGGACCGGATGGGTGTGTCCTTACGACCAGCCCCGCGGGGCGTGGACCGGACGACACTATCCTTTCGACCAGCTTTTCTCATAGACCGGATGAGTGTGTCCCTTCGACCAGCCCCACGGGGCCTGGACCGGACGGCACTATCCTTTCGACCATCATCACCGTGGACCGGACGAGTGTGTCCCTTCGACCAGCCCCGCGGGGCCTGGACCGGACGACACTGTCCCTTCGACCACATCACCACTGGAGCGGACGAGTGTGTCCCTTCGACCAGCCCCGCGGGGCCTGGACCGGACGACACTGTCCCTTCGACCACATCACCACTGGAGCGGACGAGTGTGTCCCTTCGACCAGCCCCTCGGGCATGGACCGGACGACACTGTCCCTTCCTTCGACCATATAAACTTTAACATAACAAGTACTATGTTCAGTATGTACACACTTCATTTCATTTATTGTCCACAGTTATAGTCAATCAGTCATAGCAAATCTTGCTCAGCATAATATTCAACCTAGCATTGTATCCCGAAGGGATCAAAACAAGATCTTTATCGTTATCCATCGCCGTCTCGGCCTCCTTTATTCATGCATGAGACAAGTACTAACTTCGAGCAAACCACGTGTCTCTGCGGTACTGAACGAAAGATGTACCACAAACCACTATCAAATAAAAAGGAATGTGCTCACCAGATGACATCACAAATAAAGATGTGGATAGGCGATGCTCGCATACGTTAGCTTGATTAAAATTTGTAGCTACATCGCCGCCGCTCTTTTTATTCTATGTCCAAGTATGCCACAACGGTAACAAAGTCCAGCAAATCTCGTTCTCGGTTACCATGCTTCCGCGTCAGCTTCGGATTCATCGGGATCAAACTCGGCAATTTTTGATACAAACTCAAATCAGCAGTGCTTCCAAACTATTTGAAGTTCCAATAGATTGGTAACGTTGGGGTGTTGTTTTTTCTTGTTCTTCATGTTTGGGTAATCCCACTTCTGATGAAGGCGCAGGAGGCCTTATTGCTTGTTCGGGTTCATCTACGATTTTATTCGACTCAAGATATAATATGATACCATCGGAAATAAGCGATTCGTCGCAGACTTGGCACGCAGCAAGGCTGACCGTTCAAAAGGTGACAAACCAACATGGCCGTCAACGTCATTGTCAAGCCAAACGTCACCAAAGACACGACGCTCCGCTAGAGTGCCAGCTACCAAGGAGTTGTCACTCTCTCCGATAAAAGACGGCGCAGTATAACGCGCCGTCATATATAATAAATAATATAGACTAGACACTTTTTACCGTCGGAAAATATTTGAAGGGACAATGATAACGCGGGTTCAACGAAGTTTTTTTTTTCAGAGCTAACTTTGGCATATTTTGTTCTACGCCTGGCATTGCAGTTGGCAGATCGATACCGAAATCCAAAGCGATGTATATGCTTTTAACAGGTACACAGAAAATATACCAAGACATGGTTACATTACTATTTTTCTTTTCACTAAGATTCATCCAACATGATAGATAAAGAACCAAACTCCAAATAATACAGTGAATGCTTGTATTTTGTTACAGGTGAACCTCTATCAGCCCAAGAAGCCTACGAGAGTGGTCTTGTCACAAAAGTGGTGAAAGCTGATCAACTAGACGAAGAAGTTGACAAAATGATTGAGAAAATCAAACTGAAGAGCCGCAGCGTCATTGCGTTAGGAAAGCAATTCTTTTACAAACAAATCGACTTGAGTCTAATGGAGGCTTATGAATTAGGAGAGGATATCATGATAAAGAATATAAATGGTGAAGATGGACAAGAAGGAATAAGAAGTTTTGTAGAAAAAAGAAAAGCTAAGTGGAGTCACAAGTAAATTTTATTTTGTAAGGTAATAAATAAAATACTATTTTATATACACCTTACTTTTATTTGCCACTATAATAATAATAACTTTCAACACATCTTCAAAGCATGAATTACAAGTTCGAAGCGAGGACATCCACATTAAATATGATATTAGTTACAATTATTTTTGGCCAATACAATACATTTTCTGGTACTATGTACATTAGTAACACCATTCATACTACAGTTGTTATTCATACATTATGCCCGGGATGCACGAGGCTAGTTTTTTAAGTTAGGATAGCAATGTTCTGTTCTGTTGTGGTGTTGTTTAAGTGACAGTGGAAATTAATCTGGTCTTTCTTATCTATAAAAACAACTGTGGTATAAATAGCCTCTTATATAATGTTAGTCAAATCATATAAGACTAAATTCCTTATTATTGTATTGTGCATTTGTGTTAGAATATAGGTAGTACTAATATTATAAAGTTGAAAGTGTTTGTTTGGCCGAGAATCATAAGCTACTTTTTACTGCGAGAGATCTTATGCCTGTGGGTTTTTTTATGTAGCCTATTTGATCCTACAGCTGGACAAAAGCTTCACACCCAAAAAAACTAAAAAAACGCGGGAAAAATAAAAAAATCGACGCAGGGCGATCAGCGTCTTTCTATTACCTCGACTTTCACAAGCAAAAATGCGATAACTTAGTCTAAAACTTTTTTCATGACAAATAACTTCTAGCTAGTAGATAGCAAAGTATATAAATGGAATAGGTACAACATTAATTTATTGTCTTGTCAAACTAAGCATGATATCTCATTTGGAAATATATAAACTATTAAAAGTTTTCTTTACATCCAGAATCCTCACCATTTCAGCCCAATACACACACACGCAGCTATATGCATATTAATATGCCCAGTTATAACTTATAAGAGCTCGCCACAACACGTAGCTGTATTGAATATTCTATTTCCACCCTTACTGTGTCTACTTACGGTCTACTCTACCTATAATATTATGTAGATTTATTTATATTAATATGCCTTGCTATATCTACTAGACGACATACACGACGTCACAGAAATATATATTAGAGCTACGTGTGCGGTCGAGTGCAGATTTGTAGGAAAAAATATATTGTGTAATAGGCCTTGTTGTGTATACATATTATAAGTACGTGTGGAGGGCTTTATTTCTTTTAATCCCATATGCCATACCATTCCTACTCCTAGTATGCCACTGAGCCCTAAAATGTAATGAAAAATAATGTGCCAGTCACAGATGTAATAGTGTTGCCTGACTTTTCTGACCCACAATACAATACAATAAACTTTATTGACAAAAGACATAGCATACAGAAAACAATACAGAACAAAACAGAAGAGCCACCACCTTTTTGGGGCTGCTTTCATTGCCGCAATTATCTCACAAAGTCTTTTAAATACTTTTTAAGTATGTTTTTCTTTATTTCTTTATACCATAATTATTTAATAATCAGTTTTATAAAAGTTAATTTTAAAAAGAATAATTTGGTGAGGATTCTGGCAAAGGAAATGTCACTTGTAATTAATTGGCTATGCACATAAGAATGACTGAAATAGTTTAAAATATAATGGATTAAGACACTTTATTATTAGGTAGGTATAGATATAATTTATTATAATAAAGATGTGCATAGACACATTACTGTAAAGTTATATTAATTAAAATTATGAAAACAAAACCATTTCTTAAATATCAGTTTAACTTTTAGGAAAATTTAGATTTAATATTTAGGAAAAAAAAAGGTTTTTTTTATCTTGACTTCTCCACTAAACTGTAAAATAATGGCATTATTTTTGGATAATCTTGATAGGCCCAGCCTTAATTACCAGCATAAATATACAAATAAGTAGACCTACTTCAAAGTGATACTTACAGATACAGATTACAGATGATCACTTAAGTTCTAACACCAAGTAAATTGTACGCAGTCTTCACATTTTAATGCTGTTCACTAAAGGGTTGAATGCAAATCAACCAATGTCTAATAAATAACTTAATTGTCCTCTTACTTAAAATCGTTTTTTTGACACATTCATCTAATAAGGAAGTGCCCTAAAAATCTAATTATTCCGTCAGTTAGATTTACTAAAAAATAATGTACATACACTTTTTTTTTGATCTGGCAAACGGAAAATACCGACGATACAGCACTTTGAAATTTCCAGTGACGACACGCCGTAGATTTACTAAAAAATAATGTACGGTCTCCTGCATAGAAAACGGACCCCCCATCGTAAGCGGCGGGTAGTCTAGTCACCGCTTATGACACGGGGGTCCGTTTTCTTTGCAGGAGACTGTACATACACTTTTTTTTTTGATCTGGCAAACGGAAAATACCGACGATACAGCACTTTGAAATTTCCAGTGACGACACGCCGCCATACAAATTCTACGGAAAAAGTGACGTCATAGCACTCTTCTACATTTTGATGCGATATATCTTCGTCAAATTAAAAAAAAATACTTGTTTAATTTTTTTGATAAACTAACTGACGGACTAATAAGATTAGAATCAATTTATTTTTTCCAGGACACTTCCCCATTCTGAGCAAAGACAAAATTTCTAACTTCATTAAAAATAACCATGATAGATGAAAAGTTAATTTGTAATTGATGAATATTTTCACTCAGAACTTAAGTGATGTTATGAATAACAAATAAATAAGAATTTTGAAGCAGGCCTACGACAATAATTTCTTAATAATGTCCTCAGTAATGATGCTTAAATGTTCATAGTTGGGGGAAAATCAGTCATTTTGGGAATGTACCAAAATCTTTTACTCCCTTAGACTGGTATTGATAGTGTCTCACTTCTTGGCTAGTTCATTTGACAGCCAGTCTAACCCTTCATACAGTCCTTGTCCTTGTGTTGCACAAGTAGCTTGAATGTACCACTGGTAAACAAATTAATAATAAATTAATCTCATGACTTTTATATAAAACAATAATAAGTAATAAATAACACTACATTAAAAAAAAAAACCCCACACAAAACTGTTACTTGATACTTTCAACAACTAGAAAAGAGCTGATAATTTTCAAATGGCTAAAGATATTTTCTTGGATCATAGCTAAGAACACTCTCGATTGTGACACCTTGCAAACAAAAAAAACTAGATCAAAATCGGCGCATCGGTTTAGGAGCTACGATGCCACAGGCAGACAGACACACAGACACACGTCAAAATTATAACACCCCTCTTTTTCGTCGGGGGTTAAAAATAGAATACTAATAGTAGAAATAATTTCTACAGAACCTTGATATTAAATTGTAATTTATGTTATCAAGTTCGCTCCATGCATTTGTGTAATTTAACATGCCTTTTTTAATTTAATTACTAATTTCAATAAACTGAATGGTGAAACTGATTCATTGATGTTACTTACTTGGCGATTTCTCAAGCTATTCAAATTCAATGCATTTGTGAGCTCAGCTGCTGTCATTGCATTTGGCATGTCTTGTTTATTTGCAAACACTAGGATAACAGCATCTCTCAACTCATCTTCCTTCAACTGTTAACAAAAAAGAAAAGGTAAATAAAGCTGATGCAACAAAATAAATCTTGGCAGTAACTTGTATAGATAGGTGATTCATTCTTCTGATATCATACTGTGCATTATTGAGGTCAAAATAACTGATGCAACAAGATGAAACTAAAAAGGACACAATTTTTTTTTCTATGTAAATTACAGGTTTTTCTTTGTGTTTTTTTAATTGCTACGTGATCCCTGGCTTAAAATTGAACCATCCCAACTCTTCCTGAAGGTATTGTATGAGGCAACTAAAGGTCCTGTCCAGGGAACAAGCAGCAAGCAGTATTTATCTGTTTTATCATTTATCAACATCAACTGTGATTCCCAACCTGCCTGCTAAGTGTGGAGATTGTGACAAAACTTTTCTTTCAAGGGAGGGGTCTGAGTCCAGCAGTTACAAGTATTTTCAATTAGTTAGTGTTTAGAAGAGGACAAAAGGCACTTATTGGTCCCATTCATAAGTCCATCTTCACTACCATTTCAACTAAAACTTTCTGAAACCCTCTCCCAAGTATCTGCACATTGATTTTGCACTGCTTTCATACAGTGCTTGCTACAAAGCTGTCAGCAGATTAGCTGGTCATCTCTGCATCTATGTTTTACATTCATTTTTTTATATATATTTTCCCTTTAGTGTCAAGGTAGAACCCCCCCACATGGACCAGTGATTTTTTTTATATGTATATTTATTTCTACTATAACACTAAAACAGTAAAGGAAAAGAGAAAACCTGCACACAACTTAAAAGAAATTCAAGAGATGTTTGTGATGTTGACAACCTGCGATGGGCCAATGTGGTTGTTTATAGCCTATTTAGCCTGAATTCAGGGGAGGTTCGAGTCCTTTAGTGGAGACCATAATATATGAACTTATAATGGGCTAATGTAAAGGTAAAAGATATAAAACACACCATGTTCCTAAGTTCAGCTTCAGCATCCTCTACTCGTTTTCTGTCACTAGAGTCAACAACAAAGATCAGGCCTTGCGTGTTCTGGTAGTAATGGCGCCACAGCGGCCTGATCACGTCCTGGCCGCCGACGTCCCATACTGTGAAGCTGATGTTTTTGTACTCTACAGTCTCCACGTTGAAGCCAATTGTCGGTATCGTCGTCACGATCTCGCCTAATTTTAGCTTGTAAAGTATAGTAGTTTTTCCAGCGGCATCGAGCCCCACTGCGAGGAAAAGAACTCTACAGTTAATTACACATAAAGAACCCTTATCACCGCAACAGTAAAGCACCAAAGAATTAAATTCTACGCTATCTTTGACCGATGAGCTGTCAATACAATATGTCACTTACCCATGAGAATACGCATTTGTTTCTTGCCAAAAAGTCGGGTAAACACACTAGATATTGTCAAACCCATGTTTGATCTTGTTTTAGCAACTCAAAATTAATAATATTGACGTGTCTAACAGGTACAAGGGTTTTTATATCAGCGAAAAACCACAAAAATGTAAAGGAAAATAAACTCCAACGACTATACGTCGACGATTTTTCTTGATAGTTGGCTTCTAGTGTTGCGCTTTATCAATTTACCGAATTATCGGTTTTTAGACAAATTATTACTGTTATATTTTATTTACTGACCCTGTAAAGGAAATAAATTAAACGAATAAACATTTCAGCTCGTCAGTCAGACTCGTCAAAAAAAACATTGTATTGTAAAACTAAGGGTATAAAAAACAAGAGATAAAATAAAAACCGATTCAGGTAGGTTGGCTGTTTATGCAAATTCACTTTGCACCTAAAGGAAAACACTAAACCAAAAAAATATATAACCATAGAGTAATAAAGCTGCCTATGGAATAGCAATAATATTTTAGAAACTTTTTGATTATATTTTTATCACAAACAAGTTGTTCGACGTACGCCTTCGACTTTTTACTCGTAATTAAGGTATTTTCTATACACGATATATCTACATTTTCTGCTCGTTTAAACCTTTTCTGGCTGGACTACGATAAAGAAACTAAAACAAAAAAGTTGTTGGTCTCTTTCATTTATATGGTAATCTAAAAGGATGGGGACGGGCAATTCCACGTAACTAGGGACATGATAGAACAAAAGTCAACTCGTAAATTAGTAATATCTAATGCTTGCATAATATAGTTTGAGGCTTGAAGTATACATTTTAAGCCAGTTTTGAAAGATTTCAAATTAATATCCAACACATTTCGTTATTTTCCGAAAGCGTCTCTCGTGACTTGATTACTTCGTCAAAAAGATGTTTTCTAAAAATTTAATATTTATGCAATTTGGAAATATACAGGTGAAAAATGTTTAACATACTATTGTCTAGACATCTCTCTATCATTTGTATAAATTTAACATGGCGTAAGTTGTTTTCCGGTCATCACATTCCACACAGAAGATAATGATAATTTTTGTAACGCCAGTTACGCGATAAACATAATTATTTTAATAACTTTTGGAATTCATATTTAAAAAATATTTTATCTTTATTCCTATGAGTTTTTACAATATGGAAGATGTTGTAGTATTTGGTTTTCCTTAATTGATCATACCGTCGAAAATAAGGGGGGCTAAAGTCTGTAACGACAGTTACGTAACTAAGAAGATAATAAAAAAAAACACAATGGTCATCAAAAAAGTAAAGCAAAAAAGAAACAAGCGTTAGATCGCCTACCACCACCGAAAATGTTTAAAGGCTTTGAAGGAACGAATAAAAAAAATAAGTCAGAGAACAGCTAAATTTCAACCAAACAAGACATATTCCTTGACTTAAAAGCTTCTAGATCTTGTTCCTCCATCATTATTCCTCAGAAAATAAGAAAATCTACTTCACGTGTTGGAAAAGTTGTACCTATATCAGTTGGAAAAAGGAAAAGTTGTGCTAAAAGCTTTGAAGCATTAGTGGCCAAGTGGCTATGACCGTTGTCTTCCATTCTGGAGGAGCTGGTTCAACCTCAGCACGTACCAATGTGTTAACGATTTTGGAACACAAAAGTACGTTTATTCGACGTTCATACGGTGAATGAAAACATCATGGTGTTTGTCGTAAACAGTCAATGTAGTCCTCACCGAGGTGTTCGAGCCTACCCTGATACCAGGGTGCATAGGCCTTAGTCGACCACGCTAGCCCAGTGCGGGTTGGTCAACTTCACACACAACCAGAGATGGGCGGTCGGGTAAATACCCAATCTACCCACCCGGGTATATACCGGGTAAATACCCACGCACCCGGTAAATACCCATATCTACCCAAATCAGTGGGTAGATTGAATTCAATAGTTTGTTCTAGCATCATTTTGTTTGTTTATGTGCCGATTTCGATGAAACTCGGTTTGTAGCACTATTTTGGCAAGGAAAATAGAATGCAACAAAGAAATTTACAAAAATCCAAGATGGCGGCCAACTTTTTAGTTTTTAGACTGATTTCGATGAAACTCGGTTTGTGACACTATATTGGCAAGGAAATTAGAATGCTATGTGAAAATTATCAAAAATCCAAGATGGCGGTCAACTTTCCTGTTTATGGACTGATTTAGGTGAATCGCAGTTTGAAACATTATTTTAGCATAGAAGTTAGAATAGAATGTCAAAATCTACAAAAATCCAAGATGACAGCTAACTTGCTTGTTTATGGACTGATTTTGATGAAACTTGGTTTGTTACATGTATATTTTTAGATTAGAAACTGAATGCAATGTCAAAATTGTCAAAAATTCAAGATGGTGGTTAACTTTTTTGTTTATAGAGTGATTTAGATTAAACTTGGTTTATAACACTATTTTCGCAAGGAAATTATAATCCAATGTCAAAATTGACAAAAATCCAAGTCAGGGGCCAAATTTTTTGTTTACTGACCGATTTCGATGAAACTCGGTTTGTGACACTATTTTGACAAGAAAATTAGGATGCAATGTCAAAATTGACAAAAATTCAAGATGGTGTCTAATTTTTTTGTTTATAGAGTGGATTTAGTTTAAACTTGGTTTATAACACTATTTTGACAAGGAAATTAGAATGCAATGTCAAAATTGCAAAAATCCAAGATTGTGGCTAACTTTTTCGTTTATAGACTGATTTCGATAAAACTCGATTTGGAACACTATTTTGTCAAGGGAATTAGAATGCAATTTCAAAATTGACAAAAGTTCAAGATGATGGTTAACTTTTTTGTTAATAGGCTGATTTCGATGAAACTAGGTTTGTATCACTATTTGTCAAGGGGATTTGAATGCAATGTAAAAATTTACAAAAATTCAAGATGGCGGCCAACTTTTTTTGTTTATAGACCGATTTCGATGAAACTCGGTTAGTGACACTATTTTGACAATGAAATAAGGATGCTATGTAAAAATTGATAAAAATTCAAGATGGTGTCTAAATTTTTTGTTTATAGAGTGGATTTAGTTCAAACTTGGTTTATAACACTATTTTGTCAGGGGAATATGAATGCAATGTAAAAATTTACAAAAATTCAAGATGGCGGCCAACCTTTTTATTTATGGACTGATTTCAATGAAACTCGGTTTGTAACATAATTTTGCCAAGGGAATTACAATGCAATGTCAATATTTATAAAAATCCATGATTTCAGCCTAACTTTGGCAATTTTGGTAAGAAGTTTATAGGTAATGCAATTTTTTTTTTTATTGACCTATGCTTGAGTCGAAAAAGTACGTTGGATCAAGCTTAATCGGACTTGCGGGGGAGCAGAAGACCCTAGCCCAAAAAAAGTCATATACCAACGCGTCTAGGGGCGGCTCAAGGTAGCCTCGGACCACAGCCTAGCGCGTTGATATTGAAAAACATCGTGAAGGAGACGACGCCTGAAGGGGTCCGTCTCTGATTATCAATTCTGATTTTGGTTAAGGCTGCGCTCCGCCGGCGGGTACGGGCGTTGTTACCTGAAGGGTAATTGTTACCTGAAGGGTATTCGCTACCAGAAGGGCATTCTGTTAGGTGTACCTAATCTAAATTCTTTGGCTGCTTTAACTCCATCAGTGATTTCGTCGTCAGGTTCGGAAAGGAGGTAATGCAACGTTAAAATTTACAAAAAAAAACTGAGTATACAGCTTATGTTGTTTTTTGTTTATGTTTATGTTTACGGACTGATTTCTATTAATTTTGGTTTGTAGTACCTACTATTTTAGCTAGAACATTGGTATGCTTCGTAAAAATGACAAAAATCTATATCGGCGGCAACAATTTTAGTTTTAGACTGATTTCGAAGGAATTCGGTTTGTAACACTAATTTAACAAGAAAATGAGAAGAAATATGTATTATCATTCAAAAGTTTGTGCTGAAATCTAACTTTGTTATTTCCCTATATCCAAATACAGAACTCTGGAATTCTAAATACCAGCGTTCTACAGTCCTCCTCAGACATGGTGCTACATTGTTCAAGACATAATTATCTGAGCTCTTCGAAATACTGAAGCAAAGTTAGACCAACTTGTTAGGACTTTGTTCTAAAATTGTGTTGTAAAACCGGGTTTCATCGAAATCAGAACATAAACAAAAATAATTATTAGATGTCAACTTAGATATTTGTGAATTTTTACATTGCATGATACTTTCCTTCCCAAAATAGTGACGAGTTCCATCGGAATCCGTTCATAAACTTGAAAGTTGACTCTCATCTTCGATTTTTGTCAATTTCGATATTCCATTCGAATTTTCTCTGTCAAAATAGTCTTACAAACCAAGTTTTATCTAAATCAGTTTATAAACAAAAAAGTTAGCCATCGTCTTGATTTTTTTTTCAATTTTGAAGTTGCATTCTAATTTCCTTGGCAAAATAGTGTTCCAAATCGAGTTCCATCGAAATCAGTCTACAAACAAAAAAGTTAGCCTCAATCTTGGATTTTTATAATTTTGACATTGCATTCTAATTTGCTTGCCAAAATAGTATTACAAACCGAGTTTCATCGAAATCTATCCATAAACAAAAAAGTTAGCCCCCATCTTGGATTTTTGTCAATTTTGACATTGGATTCTAATTTCCTTGTCAAAATAGTGTTATAAACCAAGTTTGAACTAAATCACTCTATAAATAAAAAATTTAGCCACAATCTTGGTTCATTGCAATTTTGACATTGCATTCTAATTTCCTTGTCAAAATTGTGTTATAAACCAAGTTTGAACTAAATCCAATCTATAAACAAAAAATTTAGACACCATCTTGAATTTTTATCAATTTTTACATAGCATCCTAATTTTCTTGTCAAAATAGTGTCACAAACCGAGTTTCATCGAAATCGGTCTATAAAAGCTGGCCGCCAGGATTATAATTTCCTTGCGAAAATAGTGTTATAAACCAAGTTTAATCTAAATCACTCTATAAACAAAAAAGTTAACCACCATCTTGAATTTTTGACAATTTTGACATTGCATTCAGTTTCTAATCAAAAAATATACATGTAACAAACCAAGTTTCATCAAAATCAGTCCATAAACAAGCAAGTTACCTGTCATCTTGGATTTTTGTAGATTTTGACATTCTATTCTAACTTCTATGCTAAAATAATGATTCAAACTGAGATTCACCTAAATCAGTCCATAAACAGAAAAGTTGACCGCCATCTTGGATTTTTGATAATTTTCACCTAGCATTCTAATTTCCTTGTCAAAATAGTATCACAAACCGAGTTTCATCGAAATCAGTCTATAAACTAAAAAGTTGACCGCCATCTTGGATTTTTGTAAATTTCTTTATTGCATTCTATTTTCCTTGCCAAAATAGTGCTACAAACCGAGTTTCATCGAAATCGGCGCATAAACAAACAAAATAATGCTAGAACAAATTATTGAATTCAATCTACCCACTGATTTGGGTAGATATGGGTATTTACCGGGTAGATACGGGTATTTACCGGGTGGTTGGGTAAATACCTGGGTACGTGCCCATCTCTACACACAACCTTTGAATTTCTTCGCAGGTGTGTGCAGGTTTCCTCACGATGTTTTCCTTCACCGGTGAAAGATGGTCTACTAAAACTTCAAAATTAAACTTATCTGATGATTTTCTCGAAGTCATAATAAGTATGCAACTGGCAAAGACCTTAACATGAGGAGAAAAACCTTCAGATGTTAACGATACTAGTGAAGATGATGATAAAATTCTACTGGCGTAGCTTAAGAATCGACCAAACCCTGCTGTATGATAATAAAAACCCTGTATAGTGATAAGAACGGTAATTAATAACGCGTATTTCGATGGTAACGTCAGTTACGAATTTCAAGTAACGACAGTTACGGCCTTTTTTGTAGATTATTTCAAATATACGAATTAATTTGAGAAAATAAAACGTTGATTAATGTTGGATTTTTATTAATAAAAGACTTTTTTTCTATATCTTTAGATTCAGAAGGAATTGCATTCCCTTGTAAGCTTCAAAATACCATGTCCATTCACTGTAACGTCAGTTACGAGCACAAAAGAATTTTTATTACAGAATATGCAAGAGATATTTCTATTATTTTTAGTATTTCCGTTAAGGATACATAATATGAATTTGATACTGTGTTCTTATTTTATTCATGAAAGTTTATTTAGATTATATTTAAAGTTGAAATTCGTAAACTCGCTTCAAATGTAACATCAGTTACGGTGGAATTACCCGGGAGATGAATTAATTTAATTTTGAATGAATGATACTTAAAATAAGCAGAGCAGCTGTCAAATTCAGCTTAATTTAGTCGGGAACTCGGGAATAGAGTTTGGCAAGCGAGTCGTGGCACTAAGCACCACTTGCATGTTGACTACTGAACCACTCAGGTCGTCTGACAGCACGCACCCACAAAAGAACAAAAGCAGTTCTTATAATTTTAGACAAGGTCCATAAATAACCAATTATCAAAACCGTTTTATCCTGGTATATTGAGTGTTGTCTGCTTAAGATTTTTCAAATTTGCCGCCGTTTTCTTGTGCCACGACTCGCTTGCCAAACTCTAGTCGGGATGTTTTTAAATTACGCGTAAAATCGATGTTTGACGTGTCTAAATGTAGGTTGACAACCACCATGGTTCTTCCAAGTCCGGTAAAGCTTGATTGGTCGTACCTTTTCGACACAAGCATAGGTCAATTAAAAAAATAATAATGTATTGTATTGTATTGTAGAATCGAGCGAGCCCAATGTTCATCTATAGGTGCCTTTATTTACTTGACATGTGGGTGGAGGAGGATGATGAGGGAGTGAGCTTTTTGACAAGTGGCCAATAAGGTTGCGATTAGAGTTTGCTGTCATGCGTCGTCATAGAAACGATTTATTTTAGAAACTTTTCATTTTTTTGGCCGGAATCGACATGGAGATTTACGAAGGTAAGTTTTTGTAAATATTATTTATTTTTTCTGTAACTTGGTCCAAAATATCATTTATTATTAGTACCGCGAATGTTTGAAAACATTGAGCTATAAAACAGCTTTGCGCTCTAGGACCTCTAAGGGATCCTAGGCTCCTCTTGTTGTAGTGACTTAGAAATTGACTCTGTTGATAAAAACACATCTACTTTATTAAATATACTGACATACCTACCTATAATAATTAATTTATGTTACTATTATGTAGGTACCTTTTTGTACTATACATAGGTAGGTAGGTATAATACTATAAAGTGATCTATTTATCTTATGATTTATTTTTATGCAACATGATGATTATAGCTTGATGTTATGAATGTAAGTTTAAGTAGGTACCTAATTATTTCTCCCTGAAAATATAGGCATACTAATAGAAATTTAAATAGGCATAGTATCATATTAAGTTATTAATACTAGCTTTCCGCACTAAGAGTTTTTCCCGTGGGAATGAGAGATTTTCCCGCGGTAAAAATAGCCTATGTATTATTCTGATGTATAAGCTATATTACTGTAAAGTTTCATTAAAATCCATTCAGTTGTTTTTGTATGAAAGAGTAACAGAAATCGATCCATACATCCTCACAAACTTTCACATTTATTATATTAGTAGGATTACAAATTATACTATAATATTGTTATCATAGCACACTATCATTAATTTTCAATACAAATATTATTTACAGGTATTACTATATCTATAGGTACAGTATACAGGTTAACATAAATAATATAATAGCTCCTGTCTACAATATTTATTTAACCACAACGCAACATAATAATATAGTGGTATTATTGTTCTTACTAAACCTGGTTAGATTCTAGGTAGATATCACAACTGGCCTAGGCATGCCAGGCAACATTGTTTAGTTTCCTTAGACAGCAATGGGCAACCATATTAGCTGGGCTAGTCTGGTTTTACGGGCGCTAAATAATGCAATCACGCAATAGGCTAGGAGGCTATATTACGTCATTCATGGCTACATCACAACAAGCTACTACTTGAAGGTACAACCAGTACCGTATTAACCGTAAATAGCAGCAAATACTATGGCCCCTCACATAGGGGGGCCCCACTCACCACAACGTAACGCGCGATAAGCTCTGACTGACGGACGACTAATATAAGATTATTTTGTCACTATGCCGCGTTTGATACCTTTTCGAGACTACAACATTACCAGAGATACAATTTACAAGGTCCATCATTACGTAGCCAGTTTGTCTCAAACGTGTAGGTACCATTCGGTTTTGGTCGTATAGACTGCGATGTCACTTGTAATAATTTGTAAACAGAAGCAGAAGCTTCGTGTAACGGGCGGTGGGTACTAGGTCCTATTATATAGTTATGTGCCAAAAGCATTTTGAGTAAAATGTGTTGAAGCTAGTAAAGGTATATAATTTAATTTATCTACACTCATGTCGTAAATCCTTTATTTACTTATCAGAAACGCTAAGCAAATGATATACCTTTCGATGGAGCCGTGACTAAGGATCCATACAAATTTCATTTCGTTATCGCAAAGTTGTAACAAAATGAAGTTTTTTTTTTTAAATTTTTACGCAGATGCTTGCTATTTGAGCACACTAGCGTGTTTCGGAACGCAACCTTGGCGGCGCGCATGCGCGGTGCGATATTACTGCAAATTTATTTTCGCAACAATGATTACTTTATTTTGTCTTTAATTTAAATTTGTTGTATGAGTGTAGATAAACTATTGTATGCAACTGTACATAATTAGTATTTAACACTCGTGTATACTTTTATGAAACTCGCTGCGCTCGTTTCATAAACCACACTCGTGTTAAATACCCCTCATTATGCAACAGTTGCATAAATAGCTATTATATCATGTTTCGAGAAACGTTACACCCTTTTCAACTAATCAAATCCACGCAAGATAACTCGGTGACCGATTATTTTATTGGCGTCGAAAATAAAACACTTGTAAGAATAAATCTTTAAACTTTAAATAGGCTCGATAAATCGATTTTCTGAAAAATCTGACGGCTTTTAATTTTTTTTTAACTTGCTTCATAGAAGATCAAGGCCCTCTTGACACAATTTGCTACAGGCCCCGCGCTAACTTAATCCGGCACTGGGTGCAACAAACATAGCATAGAACAAATACCGACTACCTACTCAACTCAATTGCGATTTACGCTTACGCCTTTTTACATCTAAGCCCAAATCATAATCACAGTCACAAGTAACTTATGATCTTTTGTCACATGCCTTTGCACAGCAAGGCATGTAAATATACCTACTGCGAAAGGCATGGTTAGTATCTAATGACTTGTGACCTTGACCGTTCAGTTAGGATCGTGCTAAGGTGCTAATTTAACACAATCAACGAAGGCAAATGGAGCCTGTATAATACAGATCTTTTAGTATTTTTTCCATCGTCGCCGTATTTATTTTTAAGTTCATTAACCACACGTACTAGCGTGAATTTTGTCTTAAAAACCTGTCTGTCAACTCAACTATCGCAAAAGTATTTGCATTCCTAATTTCATAGCGCTCAGTATCGATCGAATTTTTAATAACAACCAAATCTTCGTCGTCGCCCTGGTAGTAAAACCAGTTTTACCCCATTTTAATAATGTAAAAAAACATCTTTATCAATTGAAAGTTGTGTTTTTCGTCGAATCGATCAAGAAACTTATTATACTTAATATAAACTACTGCCATTCATAATTTTAATTACTGTTATTTTCTTAACGGCAACAACTATAACTATAATTATTGTCGATTCGTATAGCCCTTTGCCCCAAATTATAAACAAGTAGGGCTAATTTGATTACAATATATTAAATTCTTCGGCATATTAAGGTAATAGAAAGCTTTTTTGTTTGGCAAAGCTGACCATAAGCTTTCTATTTTTTTTTTATTATACTCATTATGTACGAACCTAATGAACGTCCTTATCCAATAGACCTTAGCAAACGAATATCATATTATAAATAATTTTTATTTTATTTTTAAAATTTTATGCTTCTCGCATTCTTCGAAAAACAGCCCGTTGCTGACTGAGTGAGTAGTACTAATATTAATTATTTTTAGAGCATTTAAATGCAATATAGGTTTCTTGATAATATCTTAAAAATTAGAGAGCGTGCACTTCTTATTTTCAAGTTCAAATTCTATTCAAGATCGATGTAAAAGAGTATTTACATAAAATTTTCTTTGTTGAGTACTCGGTACACAGCCGCTAAGTATTTTATCGGTGAATCTATAGAGCTTATTATGAACTTATCTTTTACATCTGGCAAACTGAATTGACTCTATTTATCAAACCCACCGCGTTTTTACTCTTTTGATTATACAGACGGTTTTTTACCTTACATTCTCTGTAAATCTTTTCAAATCCAAGTCGAATCCAGCTAATGAGATACAAAGACGTCCAAATAGACGTCGTTCAGCTAACCGAAAGATTTGTCGAGTCATCGTGATCTTTTTATGTTCAAAATACAGCGATAATTTCTAAGATATCTCTTTTATAAACCCGTACGTATTTCCAAAGGACTTTCTAAAAACAGAATATAATATACCTACTTTATAGATAATATATTTTAGAAGTATAGTTTGAACCTTATCTCTGTATTTTTTTTCTTCTAAGACGTATTGTAAAAAAAATATCTGCTTGTTATTTAGTGATAGCGATATTTAAAATAAATAAAGTGTAAAAAAATTGATACTCTAAATATCGTACATTGCATAACAGACTGTAATCTCTCTCTAGCATTATTAAACAGAATTATGATTCTGATAGCTTAACAACAAAACAACCACTATATTATTATGTCGACTTTGGCGTCTTTATCTCCCATCTCAAAAACTTTATTTTCACTAATCTGTCTAATACCATTTTTATACGTAACTGTATCGGATCGACTTTCAAATTTGATTTCCTATTTTGTTTCCGAAGATAATTTTACAGGAAATAGCTTAGAATAGGTATAGATTTTACAGATTATGATGTAGTTCATTGCACTCTGTCTAGGTCTGTGGTCTAGGCTAGACTTTACGTGTATCATGTATGGAAAGATTAGAGGCGGAGTCAGCCTAGCGGAAACATTCAATGCGCCTAGCGCATAGAACTTTTTACAGAAAAGTCTGCTTTTATGGAAAAAAAACACGGCAAATTTAATAGAAGCGTTTTTTATATTGATGAAAATATGCAACGGTCTTGTATATTTTTCGTTAAACGTACCTACTTAGAAACTCATGTTGTATTGTAGAGCTAATCATTAATCATGGGCGAAAGTTCAAGATATCTTCACAATCAAACTCAATGTTCAATCGATTAGTATTTAGCAGCGATCGAGTTTATCAAAAATCATTTAGCGTTGCACGGATGTCAAATATTTCGTATGTGGGCTTGATTCGCCCACGTGGGGCCTTAAAACTAAAGTAAAGTTATTGGAACTTGGTCATCGCACGCAGTGGTACCTACCTGAAGGTTGTCAGCAGTGTCAGCATATCTTTCTTATATATTGGATTCGTTGGACCCATGTTTGTTTATATTTGGTTTGTTTTTCGAATATTTTGAACACGTTGCAAGGACTCTCAGCAGTCTATTAATAAACTCCCAATCCATTGTAAACTGCCTACCTACTTTCTCTCATTTCATATTAAATGCTTAAATAAAATAACGGTTTTTTTAACTCATGTATAAACGGTACAATAACCAATTAAGATATCGCAATGCAGAATATTTTCTCATGAGAAAAAAAATTGCCGGGCGAATAAAAAAATTCGGTCTTTTACATTTCAAACAGTGTGCCATGTAGTATACGTACCTATATTATGTGTTATGAAGGCTCTAAAAACCCTGACTCTGAGAAGTTTGTTGTAGTAGACTATTTATCGCACTGGACTTCGTTCGCGTGGCCATCTCTTTTTTCCGGGACGAAAAGTATCCTATGTTTAAATCAAGGTAAAAATTTACATGCGAAATTTTATCCATCCGTTTTCGCGTGACATCAAAACTTTGTAATATTAGTGTCAATGACTGGCGCTGTAACGGAACTGTTTCTTTTTGTTTTAGCAGCTGCAGTTAATAAATCATGCGCTTCACAAAATTGTTTATAGAGTGAGTGTTATTGCCTATTTCAATTGGGCCCGTACGCATCATTCGCATATTAATGGCATCTCATTCGTCCTCGTTTTCTAATAGATAGTGCATTGACTCGCCTCAATGGCTTTTGCGACAATAGCATCTGTATGGCCGTGGTTCTTGTTTAGTTGTGAAGAGGACAATTTCTAACTGTAAGATACTGCTACTTATTGATCATAAAGTAGGTACTCAACAAAGATTAGGCATTGAAGACTTATGTTACAACTGTTTTATTTAACACCTTTATGAAGATTACTTGCATAAAATATCTGAACGTTCTTTCGCTTTCATAGTTCTGTATTTGTATGCAAAACTTTTATGTCTTTGAAACTATCTTCTTTTAACAAAGGTATTTAAAAAAAGAATTACGTAACTAGGCAATTTTAAATTTTCAAAAGTCCTACCCTTCAATCCTTAAAGTAGATACGTAAAGTCGGGTTACTTTGACCCTGGCGGGTAACTTTGTCCGCCCTTTGGGCTACTGTGTTAGGCGAATTACTCAAAAAGTAAGGCCTTAACAGTGCATCGATAAATACGATATGCGAGCTCGAAGTTATATACCTACGCTTAATTCCTATTTGTCGTTTTTGTTAAGAACCCCAAAGGGCGGACAAAGTTACCCGCCAGGGTCAAAGTAACTCGACTTTACCGGTAAGTAATAAAAAAAACATTGCGCAATATTTACGCCAAACACGGCTCGCTCGATGTTCTTACGCAAATGAACCTGCATGAAAGCATTAAATCAACCAATAGGAAATTGATCCCATCAATCAATCTCTTCTTTTGACCTATATTCTTGTAGCAATTCATTGTGTCTATATTTATTCGCATACTTAAATACATTACATACACACACACACTACGTTACAATATATCGTGTTTTATCTGCGTATTGATGACTTGCGGCGTGGGACGCGTTATGGCCATCCAAAGATCATTATAACAACACTTTTATTATTGAAGCTTGTCATTTTAAAAGCCTCTGCTACTTGTTCGTTCATCTTCCTTGCATTGTACCATTAACTTGTTACGAGTTAGTTATGTAGCATTTAGACCAAAAACTGTCCAGATTTTCATCAATACTGCATAAAAAATAAATATATCGTATTATCAATAACTTGTTGGACGATACGTCCTTGTCCGTACCATTATAAATAGTTGATATAATTTTTATCTAACATTATCAGTGCCTGACCACAACACCGTATAGTTTTGTGAAATGGTTTGAATAACAGCTGGTTTTTACCAGATCTGTCCAGCTTAGCTAATTCTGCGTCCCTAATCAAATGCAAAATTAAAATGTCTTTGCCTTGGTCTGCATCTGCAAATAATCTCAGATCATCAACATGAGTCTTAGACCAATGACAATGATTCTGCAATTTCTGCATAATATTGCTGTATGTTCAGTTTAACATACGTCAGCATTATTATGAATACATTAATTTAGCTACAATGGTGTCCGTCCGGGTTTCCCCGGATTTGTCCTAGTTTGGAGGGCGTCCGGGGAGCGTCCGGGCGGGGTTGAAATTGTAGTCCGGGTAAAAACCGGACTACAATAAAATTCTGGGTTTTTCATCAAAGCCCGACCCCATCAATTTAAATAAAAGTTAATAGGTATTATCACACGTGCACAGATTATCTAATCAAATGCGCAGTATTTCATGCAAAAAATACTAAAAATTTATATTTTCTTTTAACAAGTACGGTGTAAAATGTATTTTTTCATTTACATGTAAGTGAAAAAAATTTAGTGTCCGGGGTGACAGCTCCAAAATCCGGGGAACTTACGCTTTCGGTCCTGGGGGGCAAGTTTTAGAAATGGCAACCCTAGTTTTGTTACTACTTTCTTCAAAGAAAGTTTTTTTATGAATTTATAACGAATGTTCTTCACATTCTACGCTACATACAACTTGATGACTGAAAAAGGTATGGAACGGACATTGCAAATACTTACTGATATTTTTATCTTATCGTGGCACTGTCGCATGTCGCACTGAAGTAGTAGTTAGCCAGGAATTTGTTGTATTTGGAGTTCTATCTATCAGGCAGGGCATTTTTTTTTTCTTCTATATGACAATGTCAATACTACAGATTTATTTTATTTGTCAAATTATGTTTATTGAACAGCAATCCTTCGAAAATGTCGCCTACGCAAGTTCCGATCGGTTTCGGAGACATGTGCGCCGATTACGATTTGATCGGCGGCGGCGTGGAGGCCAAAATCGGTCGGCGGCGGCGGCGTAATCGGCGTGAAATCGGCGTAACCTTTTTTATTGATTTAACATAATGGAATATACATTTAAATTAAAAAGTGCATATGAAATTAACTGATTTATGTCAAATCAAACATAAAATAGGTAGTTATGCAGTGATCGGTTCTCCGCTGCCCGCGTCTCGCGGTTTCCCGCGACCCTCACCAGGTTGTCAGTTCGCCTTGTGGTGGGCCTGCTCACACTCCGTCTTCTGGCGCGCGGTTGCCATTTAAGAACCTTTCTGACCCAATAGCCGTCGGTACTACGCGCAATGTGCCCCGCCTACAGCCACTTAAGTCTAGAGATTCTTCGGGCTATGTCGGTGACTTTGGTTTGCCCGCGGATCTCATTATTCTCGATACCATCGCGCAGGAAAACTCCGAGCGTAGCCCTGTTCATTACTTTTGTGACCTTGCGCCTTATTATGTGGCCCATAGTCATCAACTCATCACTGGCAACACACATTGGTCAAAGACATAAGTCAATAAGATACTGCGGTATTTGGGACGAAAAGATATTGCGCAACTTCCCGAATGCTGCCCAGCCTAGTTGGATTTAACGATTGACTCTTTCTCAAAGTTAGATCTACCTAACTGGACTGTTTGTCCCAGGTAGACGATGGTCTACAACTTCGAGAGCAGTCTCCAACTTTTATTGGAGGGTGCATTCGACATAACTTTTGTCTTCTCCATGTTCATCTTCTAACCCGCTTATTGGGAGACTATTGAGGTCAACTAACATTGTGGCGAGGTCCTCCAAGGTCTCAGCTATGACCACGATTTCGTCAGCTCACCGAAGGTGAGTAAGGTACATCCATTGATATTGATGTCATGTGTAGCTTAAAGACATCCTCCAGTGTAGCAGCGAAAAGTTTCGGAGAAATAACGTATCCCTGTCCTGTCACGCGCTGCAGCTGGATTGGTCTGTAGTTCTGATCTTGGCGACTACTCGCCAGGTTCGTCAATTGGGTATGCCTAACGGACTAATTTCTTCCGAACACTTTGGACCCTCATTTTTAGTAGCAATCTATTTTTAGATACAGTTTGCTCCTAAAAATTCAAGTCCTTATTGCGTACAAGGTGCAAATTTATTGCTTTTTAAGTTTTATTAAGCGAAAATGATCACGCCGATTTTACGCCGGCGGCGTCACCGGCGGCGGCGGCGTGGCTCAAAAGCGGCGGCGGCGGCGGCGTGGCGCGGCGGCGCACACGTCTAATCGGACACCTGTTGCGTTTTCACACAAAAGTTAACTCACCTTTTGTTATGTGTTATTTGCTACTCCAACTATTCTCATCACGTATTGATTATTGTTGCTTTTGGCTATTGTTGTATGGTTCTTTTTTATCTATTCAAGCCCTGATTATTGCAAATTGGTCCAATGTTCCATTACAGCTGGTAATGGAACATGCATGGAGCTGGTGATAATAGGCACAGATAATATAGGTAATACTAGAATTACTAGTATATATTATGTAAGTTATTGAAAGCAATTTTTAACATCCTGCAACTCCCAATTTACCCCGATATCACAAACTACTATTTCTATAGAGATTACGAGTACAATACGGAAGTAAGGTATTAATGACTCACTGCTCAATATCAACAAAATTCATTCACTTCTGATAATGGCGGAAACGAAATCAAGTAGCAGTCAATAAATTTTAAATCCAATTCTTAGAACAAACATCAGAAGGAACTAGTGACATTAGTCCAATTCTGGAAGCAATCCAAATCTATCTACAATATGTTTTCACTAAGCAACGAAGAGGAGTCGCTAACAAAACGAATTTATGAGCCATTATTTTAATTCAGCGGCCAAAAGGAGGAACTGACGTAACCAGTCACACGAATCTGCTCGTATGTCCTCAAGAGACAGACAATACGGTCGTTTCACAATAGCTGTCGAGTCCAAATCTGCTGTCTGATATCCATGTTGTGCAATAGTCGCGAAAACGCGCTTCTTTTCAACTGTCCGAAAATTTAAAAAAATATTAATATTGACAATAATTAAGATTGTAGGCCAGGTATCGAAGTTTCTTTTTTGCAAGTTTCCTCTGTAGGTTTCCTAAGATTCTGTTATCACAATCACGTATTATATTGCATTAACAAATTATTTAAATTACCTACAACAACCTGGAAACTTGTAGGCTATCATGCTTCTTCTTTTTACGGAAAACGTTTGTCTATTATGTTTCGTTTATCCTTACCCTTTTAATTTCGTTGCTGTTCGTCCTTTAAAATGTAAACAGACTCAATCAATCCCTAAGATTTTTTGATACTTTCAATGATTACGTTTATGACCCTATCTTTGTTCAAAAACATGTGAAGTCAACCGTTATGTCCTATCTTTCTATCAATATCGGTTGGCGTGTATCAAATCACTTCATCTTGTTTCGTGCTGCATGCGGCGTCAATGGTGTAATCAAATCTCTTCCGTTGCTCTAAGTAATTTGAGAGAACAGTGGTTAGTAACTCAACCTACTGTAACTCACTAAAAGAGAGATATTTCAATATGTCAGAAATTATTTAGGTAAATTAATTATTGCAATGGCATTATCAGCCTAGACTAGACTCTTGATCTTTCGGGTTCTTTTGACTATGAAAATGAAAATGAAATATCTTTTATTCGAAGTAAGATTTTACAAATCATTTTTCGACGTCGAGGCGGGTTCACAATTTGGCTGTCTTCTGTGGAGAAGAACCCGCTGGAAGAAACTCCACAGGCGTTGCATCTTTTCAAACTATTTTACAAAAATTATTACTATTATCTTTCACTTTGTTCGTTTTTCTAGTTGTATGTTTTTCTCAACCTCGAGCGAGATGCCGTCCTATTATCCTCGTTGATTAAGCTGAAAATTGTTTTAATACAAACAAGAACTTACATGTGTATCGTATAGTGTTTATAACTGAAGACATCAACCTTTGTCTAGGGTCTAGGTATATGTTTACGACCTATTCCACCCATGACTCTTCGCGTGTGGACGTAGCTTTAGTTAGTTTCGCATGCCATATAAGTCATTTAGTTTACCGTTATATCAGTAAAATGTAAGCTTTTTCGTCTAATTAATTTAATTAAACTTTTATTTAAATTATATTTGTCCCTTTATGTCAAAGACACGTGTGTTTCATTAGACTTTATCAGACAGGAACCAAAAACTGTTGCTTTGTCATTTTCTTTATTAATATCTATTTACTACCACAGTGCTACTTATGTTTGACTAATGTACATATATGTAAATCTAATAACTGCCAATTCATCTGATACTAAAATTTTATATCTCTTGGTTATTACTAAAATTAGACGTATATATAAATATTTTGTGAGTTCTGTTCAAGCTTCAATAAACTAATTAACTGACCTAATAAACCATCCGCTCTCTCATCCAAGCCGGCCACGTCAAGACGCTCTATGCTCACGCGCACGCAATGCGCATACGCTGCGCATCCGAGTGTGCGCAAAGCGGTCCGACGCGCACCATTGCATGCGCGGTAAGATACCAAATCTGAGATGATGTTGAATTCATAACATACTCTCTCTTATCCTATATATTATTTTACAATTCATACTCTTTTACTTATCCTGAATAATCCTCGTACCATGACATTTGAAAATTCTGTAAAATAGAATATGAGAAAACATCCGATAAACTTTAATTGCTTTATATTCGCTGTTTGCGTTGTTTATATGAATATTCTTTATACTATTATTCTTTCACTTGTTGTTTTGAGAATTTCTTGTCATACATTTTCATCTTACAAATTTTACATCAATTTCTCTACTGTAAGTGAACTCATTCATTACCAGGTTTTATAGATACATATTGGTGTAATTTCAGAACGTAGAGAAAAAGAGATTCCGCCTCTTCTGCAAAAAACAATTTAACCTTTTTACTGAAATAAATACTAACAAGATCATACGTTCTCGCTTCAAGTCACAATTTGTCAACAAACTGCTGAGATACGCAACTGCATTTGCTAATACATTTCGAAAGTGATCTTCAGAAGCCGTGTGTGGGGCAAGAAATGAACATTCAACACTTTAGCCACCCGTGACAAACTGCTTGTATCGATTGTTCACTGTTTTAGCATGCAAGCGAAACATGTCAAGCTTTGTTTTCGTTGTTGCAATGTGCCGGCCCTCGGGAATTTGCAAATGACGAAGACTGCATGTAACTGGGTATTTGCAAATTAGAAGGAAAGTGTTTCTTCAAGTAAGCTGTCACTTGTTACGTCCGCTTTTTTAAATGATTTTTCCCGCGATGGGTTTTCCTTAGTAATAATATTTCTATATCTACATGTGTTTATAACTCCTTCATACGCCATCAATATCATCATCTGCTAACCGAAACGTCTACTGCTACTGCTGGACAAAGGCCTACCCATTCAGTCATTAGGCCTGAAATCAGAACAAGGAAACACCGCATCGATATCGATATAATAAATCAACAAAATGATTCCAGTTTTCCAGTAGGAATTAACATGGCTTTAGTGCATAGCCTACCAATTCAGATTTCAGTTTTCCGAACTTAACTTACACTATTCTTATCGTTTTATAATGTAAACATCCAAATCGTTAGCACATATTTATTATAGACCTGCCCGAGCTCCTGTTTGTCTTAGTTTATTTATTTCAAAGAACCAGGAATAAGGAAGTGCTTTATTTCCGACAAGACTAAATTCGTAAGAGGCAAAGGATGCATAATTTCTACTAATGGCGTCGCAGCTAATTCAACGTGCTCGGTTTAGAGCCGGGGTGTTTTGTTGTTACAATGCTTGCTTAGCTTGTTCTTACAACTATATGGTGGTGGGAAGCAGTTCTTCCTAATTAAAGGTTTCTAAAAGTATATCCTAAGGTTTTACACCTCTGATGAAAATTTGTGTTTCTTAAAAGAGGTGTGATTGTTGAAAAACATACTTGTATTTAAAACTGAACAAAAAATCTAAATAAGAATAGAATCTAAAGAAGAAATATTATTATTGAAAATAAATTTATTAGTAGTCATTTATTGTAGATTCTTTCTTTTATAAATAAAAATCGATTGTAGACGACGACGGCGACGGCTCGATTGACTTATTTTTCTCAATAAATCATGGTTAGTATTAAATATTCTTTATAGTTTAAGCATCTGTGCGAAGCCGGACCACTACTTGAAAAGATAACATTAAATTCCCGCCTAAATGTGCGCAATATCAACCACGTGTGATTGCCGCGACTTTTTTCAAACTCCTCGAAATTCTTTAAAACTTTTTGCTCTTTTACTTGTCTCGCTTACTCTATAGCGAATGGCATATTCTTATTCTTCTCGCACCCCTGTGATTTATGTCCGGGGAGCTATTCTCAATTGAGTTGGGTTGGGTCTCTTCCCGAAAGTGCCATTCAGTAAATAAAATTCCAATTTTAACAGAGCCAGCGGATACGTTGTCTCCGGTGTTGTCACCACCGCGCCATTGGAACAGTTCAAACGTGTCTTTATGACTCCAATTTCATTTTATTTCGTCGCTTGATCGGGTTTGGACGGAAACGGGATTTTGTTAACGGAAGAGGGCTCGTTCCTTTGTAGTAATTTTTGTGCAAGCCGGTCAGTTAGTTTAGTTGTCTATTATTCTCGCATGCTGCGTAGCGCGTGCGCCGCTGCGTGTCAGTTGCGTTCGCAGCTTGATCAAGAATAGCCGTCGTTGAAGCGGTTCCTGTCTGAAACAGATCGGCGCGATTCAAAATATTCTTCACCGTCGTAAACGGACAATATTGTGTAACCACTTGGTCTTACGACCTTATACAGTTAGTGACGCGTATCACAGCGAACACTTATCTTGTTTATGTATCGAATTTTAAACGTTCGCCTCAGTATTCTAGTCGACGGTTTCCCGCAAACTCGTGCGTGTTTTATATGTTGAAAATTTCCTTTTTTGTACTTGTTATCACTCCAAGTTTGCTTAGATAAATTGATAAGTGAAACAGCAAGATAACGTTAAATCGGTAACAAGGGCGCCAATGTTTGGTATAAATATGGTGTTGCTCTAATGTGCGGACGTGATTTCCTTTATCTTTTTTGTTGATCCTTTTAGAAGTCATTAAGTGCGTGGTGTTTGTTTCTATACCGTGCGTATGAGTGATGCGTCTGCGCCGGTGCAAGTGTAACGGACCTATTTTCGTGCACGGAAATAAGAGCGGCAAAAGGAGCAAAAAGGAGAGTGACTGAAAAAGTAGAGGACTCAGTGCCGGGATTATTTCTGTCTGGACTCATGTCTACAAAGGTTGTGTGTTTATCTGGTGCGTCAGCGTGAGAACTGGTATCCAAAATGAAGAAGAGGACTTTATCAAAACTCAAGTCCATATTTAGTTCAAAGAAAGGTACAGTTTCATTCTGATATATACCTGTCCACAGTTTGTAATGTTTACTAAAACATGTGATTTATTCCAAAAGCATGGTTTTGTTGAGGGATTCCGTCACGTGCTGCCTATTTGTCGACTTGATTTACTGAATTTTCATTCGTTCTAGGCTTTGGATACAGGACTCACATGTTTTGAATTTATAAACAACGTCCTGTTTGCGCATTTAGCTTTTTAAAAACACTGGTCTTGTTTTTAAGGTTCTTGTAGACAGCGTGACTCTTTAATTTTGATTATCAAACCAAATAACTACTATTATTTAATTTAAGTCAATAAACCCTGTAATTAAAGATTCCGTGCTAAGAATTGCAGTAAATTACTAGAAAAAAGTGAAGTTGTTGAGATTCATCCATTTTTATAACGAGTGTAAATTACTAAATACCGATGTCTTGACATTATCGGCATGTTTTTCAATCGCTGCAAGGAATGTCGTTTGCAGCCTCAGTAACGTTTCTTCACGCAAGCAGCTGGACTTTTTTGTTGCATTGAATACAGCCCTGATTTTAAAGAACAGCTGCTCCTCCATAGTTAATAATAACTGGCGACGTAGAGTGAAATTTAAAAAGTCCCATAAATTTTAGGGTGTGAGATGAGCGTTATTTATCGCTGGCCCTTTGGTAGTTTCCCAATTTAAGAAGATACTCCTATGTTGAAAGCTTATTTTCATTATTATAACATCAGAATTTTCGATAATTATCTTGATATATTACCATTACAGATACATTCAACCCGTAATAAACACCAACTAAATCAAATTTCGACATTTAGCTGAATATATATAGTATTTGTAATGTAATTTGTAACCTTGTAAAACCAGTTGGTTAAAGAATCGTCTATAAATCGAATATTTACCCATTCGTCGTCCGACCATTCATAACCACATTTGTCACAAGTTTAGTAGTTATTTTTCTATATAAATTAATGTACTAAGTATTATATTACTGTGAAATTCTGCTTAGTATTGTTTCTTTACGATCCGTTAAGAGCATGGGTTTTCCGAACTTCACTATTTATTTTGTGTCCGTATAATTGCTATGTAGGTATACCTATATCACTATACGTACTCGTAAGATATAGCTATATTTTTTGGACCGCGAGTTATGTACTTTAAATTCTCGTAATATTTGTAGTTTTGTTGTGAGCTAGGTGAGCATTGGCACAGGTTACAGTAACAGTGACTGATAAGCACGTGGTTTGACATCGGCGTAGGCTGCAGCGTATTGGCCGCCTAGTGCTTACGCCAATTGTTTAGTGTTCAGTGGTTCAGTTTACAAGATAACGCGACGACCGGCACATGCCTTTGCGCGGATTTTTGTTTATTTGAATACTGTGTTGTTTTCACAATGCCTTGTGGTATTCCTTTTTATCGGAGGAAAGGTAAGATTCGTTTTATTTACATTCTTCAGTTAGCCAATTTTTCTTGCTATTAAAAAATCTGTATCATTACGTTTTTTTAAAATTGTATTGGTATTTTTCTTGACTAGACTTCATTGTTTTATGATATTTCATTCATTTCTTATGCGAGATTATACGTACAATTAATTGTCTCTGACAAACAGAATCTGTAGAGAACGTGTTTTATCGCTGTCACTTACATATCATAGAAAAACGAATTAATCAACGCTCATGTTCATCTGTAAAACAACACTCCGTTATATCACAAACAAAATAAAGACATCATTACGTTACTTACCCACTGACATCGACTTAATAGGGTTTTTGTTTCTGTTGAATCTACCGGCACACGATCATTAATCACCTTGTCATGTGATTCCATGTCTCAGTTTGCAACAATGTCATCATTAAAGCCATGACATGACATTCCATGTCGGTCTCCCGGATTTGCAAGAACATTGTCGTGAGAAATTATCAGGTTCGTGACGTTACATAAAGTACAACTTTCGATGGTATCTCTATAATGTTTCTCTATTTAACTGTCTTCAACTTGTCTTCTAAATTCTAAAAGTGTCAGTTGCCTTGCCACATTTTGTCCGAGCAACTTTCATTGGGTATCTGATAAGAAGTTAAAAGGCAATAGAGAAACATCATACCTCACATCTGTTTTCTCGTTATACTAGAAAACCCTGACACTAAATTCAGTGCTATAATGACACATTAAACCGTTTATTATGTAGCAAACGTGTATGCGGGTTAAAAGTCGGCTGACGACGACGTCACGGTTTGTGTTTTAAGTATTTGTTTGTACCTTTGAGGCTCTCTTTCAATTGTGTTTCTAACTTTATGAAACAAACTTAAGTTGTTAACATTTCAAAATATATTACCGTTATAAACTATTTAAATTGCTGACTTCAAAGGTCAACTTAAAGAATAGAATACTTATTAATATTTATAACATCATACAAGAGTAAATTTTGCTAAAATAGATTTCTAAAAGATTTTACGATTAAATGCAAAAGCAGTGCATACATAATTAATTAATGAGTTATTTTAATGCAAACTATGAGCCTCGTATATAAGTAAGTACATATAAGATATCTGACATGTATATGAGAATATAAGCTACTTGTTACCGCGGGAACTGCATCTTTTTCACGGGAAAAACTCGTAACAACTCTAAAATCGTTTAAACTAAGTTTCTAAGAAATGTGGTGAAAATAAATGCAAATATACCTACTTATCTCAATGACAAACCAAACCGTATTCGGATACTTCCGAGACATTTGAGATCTAATATTGGTTTTCATAACTCTCGTACGATACGTTTTCTTACGTTCGACTTCCACGATCTTGAATATGAGATTTCTATTTATCCATGCATGATTGAAATATGATTCGGTTTACTTTCACTCATATTTTCTTATTTTATTCCTTTTTAAGTAAAACGACGAAGACTTAAATTAACACTAATTAGGCTACAAAGAAGGCGATAGCGCAAAATGCTAGTATGAAACTGGAAACTTGCTCGTCTGACCTTTGTTTACGTAAGAAGCGTGAACTGACAAAGCAAACTGGGAAGAACTTGTTTGCATGCGTTGGTTCTCACGGACACATCTCATGCGAGTCGCTGAAGTCTTAAGTAGTCTGACTTTTCTAAGAAAATATTCCGGCGTTGTGTAGGTATAATGATGAACCTGCCTGTTGTTTTAAGCGAGATAATTGTTTGGGGTACTTTCTTTAAAACTATTTTGAATTTCTAGACGGTTCTCACCACGTCAGATGAGACGGCATCGTTCGTGGCGTGAGTTGAGAGTGGGATTGATCGACAATGCGTGTCGAGCTGTCGAACTCGACCACTTTTTGAGTGTCGCAAGAAGCATAGTCAAAATTGACAGGCTTCACTTCTTACCCGTCACCCAAGCTGGTCTGCAACTCCAGAAACCGGATCTGATGAATTAGTCTATTAATAAACTATTAAATTCTGTCCATTAGTTGAACAATTAGTAGCAAGGCTTGGATTTGATACGCTAGGTTTGTTTTCTGTCTGTGTTAATGTCTCTATAATAAATCTGTCTTAAAATTGGGAAATATTGAAATAAGGCCTAGTTTGCCCATAAACTCAGTTATCAGTTGTTATCAGCTTCTCCAGGTCCAGCTTAAATGGTTTATCATTTTATCATGATTTTTCATCATCATTCTAAACCACTCTCAGACCATCTGGTTCACCTTTCTCAATTGGAACACTTCTTTTTCTAATATTTTTTATATGAGGATTTATTATAGGTATATCCTTTTCACGACTCAGTCAAATTCCCAGGTAATTCCTTCCATGTTACCTAATTCACCGACAAGTGACAATACCTCACTGAAGATTTAGTCTGTTTATGTCATTGGATTCCGTTCTTTGTAATTATTATTTCTTTATTATTACAGCTATCACGATATTTACATAATTATTCTCTCTCAGCACCGTTATCATTAAATCCGAAGATAATGGTAATATAGATTGTCGGCTCCGTGCAATCTTCATCGGATGTTTGCTCAAATAGGAAGTAATTTTAAGCTTTATTGCGTTCACGCGAATTGTAGGTCATAATTAAGTTCGTAATTCAGATACGCTTTCTTCTCTGATCTAATATGCGCTTCTCAGAAAAACTGTTATGATTATCTATAAATTAATAATCATATTTTTAATGACTTTTATTAGGTACTTTACTTTTTGTTTCTTCATTACTATTATTTCTATTAACATACATACGTGTTAAATACTCGTAGTTTCGGATAGATAAGTCACCCTTTTTTATATCGCATCTATCCGGTTTGATGGGCCGCCGGAATATTAATAGATTAACCTTTCCGCTAAGTAAGCCGACCCGATGCGATGTTTTACCTGTTTTTGTTTTATTTACGCCATTTAATATTAAGATGCCGCGACCTCACTGTTCAAGGCCCCAAAGCACGCGACAGGCCTAAGAAACGCTGGCTGGACTTCGTGAAAGCTGATATAAAAGAAAACAATCTTAAAGCTTAAACCCGAAGGTGCCGAGACCGGGAAAAGGTGGATCTAGGCCGGGAAAACGCTAGGCCGAAAGAATATTGATACAGCAATAATAGCTTGTTGATTGATTGACAAACCAAGAAACGTTGATTAATTGTTTGCAAAATGTAGGTGCCCGTTCTTAGCTGCATTTCCTTAACCGGTTTATTTTCTTTAATTGGAATTAAATCGAGCCTTACTAAGGTAATAAATACATTAGCACTGATCACGGATTTTCCTCTTTAAGATAAACTGTGGACAGAATTAAAATAATCATCTTCCTGTTACAAAGATTGCCTTACATACAATAAATACTCACCATCAGCAGGATTTGTATATGATAAAAAATAAATTATAAATATCTCATTAAAAAGAAGTTATTTACATAAGAACTCTTGCTTCAATTCCGTGGGATAAGAAGGTGACTTTAGTTAAATGTACATATTTCATTTGTTTCCCTAATATTTTAGGTATGTTGTTTGTGCTGAAGTTTTCCCTTCACCTTCACAAACACTTTAAAGGTTCCGTGTTAGTTTAGTGCCTGGCACCAGTATGTACGGTATCACCCCTCGACACATTTTATTCAACTTGTCCCTTTCGCCCCCCCTTTTGACATTCCCTTAGTTAGTTCCCTAATTAATGCTTTGTTTAATTCTTTGTTTGTATGCAGTATCTTCACCGTAGATTATGTTTCCGCCTCATTAGTCTATTTGAAATATAATTCTGTTATGTATTTTCCTTCGAACTGGTGCAACATATTTCTCGTTTCAACGGTCAGATGCCATTTTGTATTCCAGCACTTCTTGACTATAGTCTATATATATAGGGGTATTATTAGGAATACCAGTGAAATGTTTCGTAAGATCAGAAACAACTCTAGATCTTAAAAAGGCACAAAAAGAAAATAACTGGTATGTTAAGATATTATGCCCATTGTGGCAATGTTGATATTCTCTGCGATAAAATTGACACCTTTCTCCCAATCTTAATCGGTATAGCATAACAAGCAATCGATATCGTTATTAACGATGTTGATGACATGCTAGATAATAATATGTTTTCTGCCGTAACTAAAACCCGTCTCAATATTATTAACTCGTGTTCCTCTTCTGATACGATCGCCGGAATTCAGTACGGACTCGCTTGCGGCTGCAATTAAAAAATGACTTCCGCGCAAGTCATAGTGGGGTAGCGTGATAAATCAATATTTTATCTAATATCACTATAGTGCTTTATATACTTTTCACAATGTTACTGTCCAAAATTACTTACTGCTTCTTCATTCGTACTTAAGAACGAACATGCTCTTTTCCTGTTTTCCCTAACGGGGTTGTCAAGGTACCCAAATCCAAACCAAACTTAATAAATCACCTTTAGCAAAGTTACGCATCCAAAATAAGTAAGATACAATACAGGTACCAATCTTGGTGTTTTGTAGTGACAGATTGCCAGCCAGTCGCTTACAGGGCAACTACACCCGACCGAATCCCTTAGTCACCTTCTACGACACCCATGTGATGTTCTTATAGTAATGCACCGGGTTTATACGACGTAATGCCAATTCTCATAACATTTACAAACAATTTAATAAAATAATTTAGCTTGATGTAGAGCAGAGGGCACGGGTCGAGCCCCCCAGTGTGCATAATTATCTGAGAAGCTGAAGTTCAATCTCGCACCGCGTGTTTTCGTATCTGTTATTAGATCTGCATTGCTTTGCTTATTGTGTTCATTCGACGCTCTACAACCCAAATTGTCTTTTGAAATGTTTGATGAAAGTTCGCACTGAGCAATTATCCTTTGTGTAGCTCTCTCTTCTCACTTGAGCCAATTTTTGGGTCGGCAACACCCGGACAGCGGTTCGCTTGTTAGGCTCAGCAACATTAAATAAAACCTGTAGCCATTTAACTTGCACATAATATAGAAGCTCTTTAGTATCGAGACAGCGTTTCTTTGCCGGCACAGAGTAACTGAAAAGAACTCTTTATTGGCTTTTAAGTGTGCCACGAAAATTGGCTTGAGCACGGTGGGCTGGTTTTTGCTCATTGACTCCATTAAACAATGACGCTGCCAGTTCACCTTTTAAGTCGTTATTGTCAAAAGCCATTTCCTGCTAACTACACGTTGACATCATTTGTATACATAAGTTTAAGTTCTTGATGGATTCTAAAACGATATATAGGTACATATAGACACTCTCTTTTTTTATGTGGTGAGCAGAGTTTTAGTAAGCGCACAGGGAACCCAAACTAAAACCACTTTTAGCAAAGTGTTCGGGTTAAGATTTGGTACGCATCTAAAATAAGATACACCAATCTTTGAAACGATCTCAAATGTTATATCCAAAATTCGATGAATAATTTCCCTGTATATAAAATTAAACTACCTTTGTGTCCGCATTCTTTGACCATTCCAAATGAAACCCCAGAAATCCGAGGAGATAAGACTGTCCAGTTTTAGAACGCAGCATTTTACCGGCGTGTGTGAGTGAAGTCAATTAGTAGTCTAGTCGGGACGCATGCGCCACTCGACCGCCCTCGATCGAGATGCGTCTGCGGCACAGTTCACCCACCCGGTACCGCGGTTCTACGTTTTATCGATACATTTACGATTTACTTTAAAAAAACTTTATACTCAAATCTTTACCACTTGAGTAAACAATCCGTACAAACCAGGGCAGCTCTCTAACAACGCGGAAAACTATAGCTATGGATTTTTTATGATATACTGTGTAGACGTTTAAATTTACTTAAGCTTATAAATACCGTATTATTATCACAATGAAATAAAATATTAACTCCTTAAATACCAAATATTTTAAATTGTTAGTTATTTTATTTTTTTAATGTAATTTTACAAAATAAATTCTAGACATAATTCGCTTGAATAAAGCAGAGTCAAGGTCGTCATTCAGGTTTCGCGTGTTAATAATTATACACATAGTTATTACATAAACTAGCTATGTCAATATAACCGGAATGGTCGATTGAGAAGGAAACAGCCAATCAGCACTCACTTAGAATTCGTTAACAGAATACAAGACAAACTCGGACTAATGGTCGTACTGTATCCTTTTTATTCGAACGTTAGTACGTAGTATGTACTACATACTAATGAAGCCCTTTTAGTATGCGGAGGGACGGAGGTCACTTCCGAAAAGGGCTATTTGAGACAAATATTTCAGATGGCGACGGGACATCGAGGTCGGTTTCGTGGGAATACGACCCATTCCATACAGGTTGAGTAAAGATAAATAGATCCAAGTTTAGATGCTTTAGATACTTACTATCTGCTCTTTTCGTTCACATAGTGCTTCGCATTCTTGGGAAGGATTAGCCCTTTTATAGCACTTTCTATTACACGGTCAATGGAATAAATATATGAAAGAAAGTGAATAGATTTTTCGTCAAATGCTCCAGCACAAATTGCACAACTAGATACAGCGCAGCGATTTGAATCACATAAATCACTCTTTATCTTTTGTATCAATACACCGAGTACCTATCTATTTTGCTACTAGTTAATCTTTTTATTTTTTGTGTAAAATATTTCGTTCATTCATTCTTTTAAATTGTAAGTATTAGGAATGTTTGTAAATAAGGTTACGGTTGCTGTCACTATGAACGTTTTCGTGAGGAAATTACTGCTCCTGCCACCGTGCTATGAAAAGAGTATGTCGCACATTTAACTGTCAAAAAGCTGCGAGAAACCCGCCATATTGAGATATCCTCCAATAAGATAAGATTATACGCACGACAAAACTATGTCAGCCACTCACGAGTGAGTGAAGTTTCACGAAACCTCATGGCTGTTACTGAATTAAATTTCCTCATTCTTGCTAGGGGACATAATAGTAGTAGTATAACTTGACAAAATCTGAATGTTTCCGCTAAGAAGCCATAAAAGGGTCTTCATCCTGTGTTATTCTAATAAGTCTGTCCCCTTTGTGAGTTGTGGCCACTTGTGACTGCTCTCTGCTAACGGCCCACACACGACTTGACGTGTGTCATTAACTAATTCTTAGTTTTAATTAGGTATAGCTATCTATATTAGATTGCAAAGGACTTTTTCTCTCATCATTGAATTAAAAATTATAATTGAAATTTATCTGTCTCATAACGCTTTTACCAAAGTAAATCACTGATGATGAGATTTGATAAGTTGTTTAAAATATATAAATATGTTTTTATTTTATTTTAATTTGTTGCACTTGATTGTTTCACTATCATTAAATGATTGACCTAGGTTCTGGAGAACTTTCCATCAGGTCAAATTACATACCCTTTTCTACATTTCTATTATGTTGGTCAGGGAAGTCAAAACACAAAGATTGTATTATAAGAAAGTCAAGCAGTTGACAAATTCATTACAATATTGTGCATGTGGTTGATTTACCTTCTATGCCGCTTGTATTCGACAATATTTCACGTCCATTATTATGCCGTAATGATCGCGAATTTTTACTCTACTATCGTAGGCTAGAATCGCGTGACCTAGCCCATAATGTTCCTAATCAATATGGAGGTTGTATAAGCTATTCGCGTCGAGTAACTTGCCCTTGCGTGAGCTTGACGCTTTTTCCCACTTATTTTTTATTTAAAATCTCGAGGTGGAACGGTCAGGCGAAGTCTATTTTAAATTCTACTGAACGATGCCTTTGAAATGGCTTTAGGTAAGGACATAATTTGGTAGGTTGAAGCAAAAATGGTAACGTCGCAAAAATGGAACAGTTTTTGTTTTTACTTTGTCCAGCTGTCCGGCAGTGGACGTCTTTCGGCTGATGATGATGTTTAGACTCGATTCCAAACTGCATGACTGCACTGTTGTAAATCAATAGATATATTACCAGATTTCAGCTGGTTGTGCTGACATAGCAGGGGGTGGAAGCGAAATACACGTCTACTTATGTTATTTTTACTAAAATCCTTATTTCCACCTTTCCAGGCAAGCGGCATCATCAGGAATCTTCGAAGTCTTCACGTTCGCCATCGCCAGAGCCGAGGGAGGCGAATGGCGACTCATTCCGGCCAATCGTGCGCACACCGCCGTCTTCCAGAGTGGGGCCCCCTCCCTCCCCGCCCGTCCCCACTCACCCCATCGCTCCCGTCCCTCCCGACCCGAGCGGCCCCCTGCCCCTCAGCCCGTGCCCAGTCTGCAGCCGCACCTTCGTACCTCAGTCCCTGGCCAAACATGTGAAAATATGCCAGAAGATGACAGTCAAAAAGAGGAAGACGTTTGATTCGTCTAGGCAGAGGCGAGAAGGTAAATTATTTTGTTTCTAACGGATTTCGAGACGCCAAGTTAAATGAGAATGTAAGGTAACATTCTCTGTTAACTTGTTGTTTTTATAATACATTTTTACACTTTCACTGTGGTGGTGGATGGGTTGGGTTTACTAATTTTGTGCTCATATTATTTTGGCTATATTTAAGCATGATTCCCTTTTGTTCGAATTAAATATCCTAGTTGTTGAGTTCAGTACAAATTATGATATTTTCATTAAATTTATAAATTAGCATGTTAATATTTTTGTATCAGTTCAGTATATGTATGTAGATAGATAGGTAGTTTATTTCATTCTCCTTATTATTTTACATTTTTGGCATGACTGTTAGCTGTATAATTTTGAATTTCGTATTGTATTATAAATAAATCCTTTATTTTGTGGGTAATAAGGGCTGGCTACGGCGAACGGTGTTGAATCGGGTGAGTGGGTTTGGTTTTATAGCCGTTTCCTAACATCTGTATGTGAATGTTTGTCTAACAATTGACACCAGGTCATGGTCAAACTCATACTTTAGCGACATTGTCTCTGCTTTATCTGTCCTTCTCCCTCTCATGCATAATTGTAATCTGCATACGTACTGTTACTGTTGTCACTTCTTTAATTACCATCGTGCACATGGTAGTAAAATATTTATTGTCAAAATAAAATTGACGATCATACAATAAACCTTTGTTCAATTCAAGCACATTTAACTGCTACGGTATTCTTAGAATTAACTGTGAAATATTGTGCCAATAGCCTATCATAAGCAAAATTATTAATGTGATAGATTAATGTAAGTACCTATATACATTTTCCCTCGTGGTTTTACTTGTGCTAGTTATTTCATAATTACTGCCTAGCCTACAAATTATATTAATGAGCAGAATTATGTATATGGACCTATTATAATATTGCTCAAACAAACTAATGTGTCTTAACACTTGACTCCTAACCAGCTTATTTACATATCCCATAACGATTCGTAAAGTACTTTCCATGCATTTGGCAACAGACGCCCACAGATAAAAACTCAGTATCAAGTTGAACGTACCTAATTAATTCAATAAAATGCATGCCCTGTGTCACTCGCTTTGTTATTGTAATGCCACGTAGAAGTATCATTTGAATGTTTAGTCGCACGAATACGTGAACTTGTGAAGTCGCTCGGTTGTTATTTTTAGAATTGTTTGTTATTTTTTAGTTCGGTATGGTTTAACTGTATTTACTCACACTTGTCTAGTATCTTTGAAGCAATAAGAACCAGTGTAACAATAAAATAACATAGGTCGAATATACCTCATGTTCATAATAATTAATGATTAGACCATCGTATCTAAACGATTTTCATATAAACAAACAGATCCTAAGACGTGGTCTGGTCGGTACTATTATACATTCTGTGATCCTTTTTTTGACTATCATAATTGACAAAACGTATACGATTACGTTCTAGGATAAATATTTAAAGAAATCCGATCTAAATAATGTTATTTTAAACGACTTCATTCTTTCATTGTTTGCATACAGTAATAAAAAAATCAACTTCATTCTCATTACCAAGAACAAAATTTTCCAACCAGGAAAATTGTCTCAAATTACAGGCACTGACTTAGAACAGTTCCTGCCAAAGAACTTCGGTCTGCCGGAAAACAGTCCATTCCTAGAGAAGAGCCCGCCTAACACAGCAAAGGCCACTCCCAAACCCAAGGTGTCCACTGTCAAACAATCCATGAAAGCAGCTAAGGTTAGTCGCTAACTCATTAAAGCCAGAACACGCAGAAGCGGAAGACGCGCGATTGTGCCCTCCATAACCAACGAAAACAAAACAAACGCACATTTAAAAATGGGAGACCAAGGCGCGAGAAAGGTAGTACGCGCCGCCGTCTCCCGCCTTGGTAGATGCTAACCTTAAGCGGGAACTTACCAAGAACTGAAATTTATAAAACAATATCTGCCATTCGGCCTGCATTTTTTCTCCCTATGATTGATTCTCTCCCAGTTTAGAAATGCTTGTAGGCTCACCTTATTATACCTATAAACTCTTCGCAAGGGTCGGCGTGAATAGGTCGGCACATTCGATCAGCAGCCATAAGGCCGCCTGTTGAAACCTAATGTTTTCTTTGTATGTGTTATCTGTCTGTGTTTCTTGGTGTCAATAAAGAATATTTGTATTTGTAGCTACAATGTAATGACTTCAATCACTATTCCACAGCCATTGTTATCCGCCTCTGGATCTCTACAACCCTTACAATAGTAATGTGTTGAATGATTGTCCACAGCCCCTGGCGGATCTCCAGATGTGTCCGCACTGCAGCCGCAAGTTCGGCAACCGCGCGTTCGAGCGGCACGTGGAGTGGTGCGCGGACAAGGCGAAGATCCTGCCCGCGGCGCCCGCGCAGGCCCCGCCCCACATCTCCGACGCCAAGCAGCGGCTCAACGCGCGCACGCAGTACAAAGCTCCTCTCGTGCGCAACAGGCGGTACGCTCATAACTCTACACTCCTCATCATCATCATAGGCTTTTACGCCTATGACAGACGGAAGGAACGAACGAAGGAGGATCTCTACACCTAACAACAGTACTACGTCTATGACAGACGGAAGGAAGGACTCTACACCAAGCAACAGTATTACGTCTATGTCACGGAGGGAACGAACGAAGAAGGAACTCTACACCTTATAACAGTATTTTTTGTTTTCGTTGTTTACTACTACATTTCTTTTCCCTAAAGATGCCCAGATAGTTTCGGCTTGGCAAAAGCGAAGGGACAAATCCCTGACAGGATCGAACTATGTAAGGTAGAATAAAGCCAGTCCAGGTGACAGCCAAGTTGCTATAGGAAGGGAAAAGATTACATTAAAGTAAGGAAATTTGGGATCTGCTTAAAATTTAGGTATTTGGAATTTAAAACTTTATACTTTCTTCTACAGGTAGTTCTAAAACGTCTAGGTTATGCTACTACATTTTAACCTTCTGTACAATATGCATAATGAATGAGTTAATAAATTATACAACGCCTCTACGAAGCGACCTTGCCAATGGCCCAGGAGTATTTACAGTTTGTTTAACCTCAAATTAGAGGCATTTGTATATTTTAGAGAACACCGTAAAATAATAACAACTTGTTTAGATATTTGAAATATTTGGGTTGTCCAATCTACGCGAAACTCGAATTTTTCATTCTTGATTGACACTTTTATTTCACCGCAAATATTTCCCCCGGGATTTCGAAATTTAACAAACGTAGAAAGGTTAACTAACCTATCCAAAAAAATAATTTTAAATACCAATCGACTTGACATAAAATCGGACACAAAAGTATTTTGAGAAAATCTTCAGTTAAGTGGACTCAAACCTGTCCAAAAATAAGATAATCAAGTCATTTTAAACTGTCTAGCTCTACAGAGCTCTCTGTCTAGCTGTCGTGCTCATATCAGAGGTATTCAGATACCTGCCAGTTTTTTACGTTCAGCTCGGTGAGTGTCAAATAATTGAATAATAATAACAATCTTTATTTATTTCTTCTCCCACACATAAAAAATTAAGTACATAAGCTGTAACAATAAAGGTGCAGTGCAGTTCAGTATAAATAAATGAAGAAAATTAAATGGAGTAGGTACATATAAAATCTTGATTTTAAAAAGTCAGGTCAGTGTGCCACGAATAACCTCTTTCTTTTCTGTATTCCAGATCATCTCAATCGCGCGACAAGACGTCTAACAGTCGGTCCGCGTCCGTGGACTCATCGCGGGGGGTCTCCCCTCCCGCGCCCCGTGAGTACGGCGACTACAAACATGGACGCTCCCGCGCATCAGGTGCAAAGGCTTATTATTACATACATTTTGCAATATTCTTATATTGAATGACTCCAGGGGCGCGTTCCGTCGCTTCGTCCGAGTGCACTCGAGCGCGCTCTGGCGCGCGCTCTAACCGTTCCGTGGCTTGGTGAAATTTTACCCTGACAGCTGTCAGAGCGTAGTTTCACCCGTTCTGTGGCTCAGAGCGAAACAACCAAACAACCGTCTAATGAGATGGTTAATTTTTACTCTGACAGCTATTTGACGTTTAAAGCTTGCAATTTATGTCAAAATCAAAAGACTCGAAAAGCCCGCCATTTTGTTTCGTAGTTACTTTATAATAATTTTGTTAAATTTGTATATCACAGACGTCTAATACGTCTGTAATGTATATAAAAGTGGAAAAAAATTGAGACAGGAGAAGAATTTTCTCTCGTTAAATATTTGAGGTTATAAAAACAACTCGATCGTTCAGTGGCTCGGTTGCAACTCAAACGGGTTAAAATTTAACCAAACAACTACGCTCGAAGCGACAACGTAACTCTGAGAACTAATGTAATCAAAATTTTTTATTTTTAGAATCAGTGTCCAGCACTGCAAGTTTTGACCACGACGACCCTTCTCCTCATGTACCAGTGATCCGCAACAAGCGTACCTCCAACAACTCTTCTGGGGATGCTAGTGTCAAAGCCAGGCAAGCCAGACTGGCTAGAGACCTTAGCAGTTCCAGGTTTGTATACTATTTCCTAACTCAGTTTGTTGCCGTAGCAAATAAGGGGAAAGGAAGGAGTCCAGGCCCATTATATTCTGGAACTTCAATAATTATTTCTTGCTTAGTCGTTCCTGTCTCCTTGTTTGTTAATGAAAATTATCATCTAACTAAAGTCTCCCTTCCTTTCCTCTCCTTTAGAGCTCCCAAAGAAAAACCCCCTGTCCCAAATGTTGACCTCCATAAAAAGGCCCCGATTAAACCCAAGAATAAGCTAACGTTAAAAAAACAACAACAGTTGAAGAAGTTGGAAGAAATAGCCCGCAAGTATGATGAAAGGCAAGAACAGATTCGCGCAGAAAAAAGGAAAAGAGATGAAGAACGCAGGCAATTAGCGGAAGAAAAACGTAAATTAGTAGAGGAAAGAGCCAAACTAGCCGAAGAAAGAAGATTAGCTGAAGAACGGGAAAAAGAAATCATTGCAAATAAAAAACTGGCTGACAAAAGTCAAATACCAGTACCTAAAAAAATTAAATTGAATAAACATAAACGAATATATCAGGAGCTACCCGATAGCGTCAAAGAAGACTTTAAAGAATTAGATTCTCCTAAACCAAGTACAAGCAAAATAAAATCAGGGGTAAATAGAAAAACTACCACTTTGAAAAGTAAGAAACCTCCAGAAGACGCAGTTTTAAAAATAAAAGTAGTAAGCAAAGACCTAAAAAAAGTTATAAAAGAAAGCACTATGAGCTTAGACAGCTTAGAAGAAAATTCTAATATAGATCAAGACCCAAGTTGTCATTCAGTGGGGATAAATACAGAGTTACTCTGCCCCTGTGTTCCTTGTGTCATACACGATAACGCAGAAGCCAAAACACCCATAAAAAATAATAAGAATGAGATTTCAAATAGTAACGAGAAAAATACTGTCAAAAATAATGAAGAAACTACAAATATCTATTTAGCTGAACCAAAAGTAGAGTTATTATTTCATAATCTTGCAATGGTCAGTTCTTGTGATATACAAGCTAGCTTTGTAACTGAAGAAACAAAAGGAAGCTTGTCCGACTCTACCATTGAACAAAATTCATTGATTAATGAAAGTACCTCCGGACAGAATGTTTGTGGTAAAAATAAATTGATTAACGACGTTTGTGAATTTAGTAAAAGCGATGAGCATATTAGTAAACCAACTCAACCTACGAATAACGAATTTGAATCAAAACTCGAAGTAGAAACTGAACCTATTCGTGCACTTTCTGTAGAAGAGTTTGAAGAAGATTACGAACGCAACCTTAGTGGAGATTCTGAAAATTACTCAGAAAACAAATTTGACACAAATAATGAAGTCTCGTTACCGCGACATGGGAGTGGTGATACTTATACGAAATTTACAGAAAATCCAGACGATTTGGAAGAGTTTATAAATATGACTGACAAGATGATGGGTAGTTATAATTTTAATGAAATTTTGTTTGACGTGGACAAAGAAGTTGAAAATTTGCATACTCCAAAAACTAATTCCATTGAAGCTATGAATAAAAAAAGTGACGATGAAGCTCCAAGCGATCCAAAAATTAATTTTAGTGAATCATTACAGCATTTAAAAAATGATCTAAAAGAATTACTTGATGGTGCTGGTGATACTCTTAAAGACCATTTGAATCCCACTGAGGATGCTGCTGAAATGGAGGAGAAAAGGAAGGTATCTGACATGGAACACATAACGGTTTATGAATTAAAATTGTACGAACAAAACAATTTTGACATACTAGAGAAAAGTTCAGAAGAAAATGTTTCGACCGATAAAACAAGTACTTTTGAATTTAAACTACCTTCGATTCAAGAAAATAATAAGCCCGAACGTAAGGGTTCATCTAATAAAAGATATATTCAGAGAATTTACAAATCAGACAGAGTGTTTAAAATGTTAGGAGAGCAAGATAAAAAGGAGAAAGATAATCAGACATTTGTTAAAGATCAAGATAGTGATACCCAGTCAATTTCTGCAGAGGCGCCTCCCCTTAAATTGCCACGTATTGAAACGAAAAGGTTAGAGTACTTTGTTCCTTAGCCCATTCACTGCATATTCCCGACTATTATACCTTTTATTTAAATCCTCTTTAGTTCCTAGATGTATTTGAAATATTTGTAATAAGTAATAACCTACCTACTGTTACAGATGATTGCACAAAACTATCTTTGTTGTAATATTTTCCAGGGTAAACGACGAGTATGATCCTTTTGCGTCTGCTGCTAAACAAATGAAAGAACTTATGTCCTCTGATATCAATATCCCGAAGTCTGTCCAAAATTGCAAAAATCCTAATAATACCCTTCCTATTCTTCGCCCTGCTAAAGAAAAGCCCTCGTTGTCTTATCTTAGTACAACCAACCCCAAGATTATGAAAGACTCTCTTAATAAAACTTATCAAAAAACTCCAACTTTGCACAGAATGAAATCTTTCGGTAGCACAAATAATGAAAATACTCCTACCACTGTCAACAATTTTGGCGGTAGATGTAGCTCTTTCAGAATAAATAGAGATAAACAAAAATCTAGTCAGAAGTTAAACATGACATTTACAAAGTCTAGTAAAGAGAACATAAGTACAACAGAGAAAAGCAATTTTAATCGGGGTGGTTCACTAAACAGATCCTTTTCAACCACTTACTCGTCCGCTTATAATACCCCGAAACTAAAAGACAAAATCCCAAAAATTTCAACTTCAATGTACAGCCATAGCTTCCAAAGAACAACAGTTAAACAACCTGTTAAACTTGAAAAAATAAAAAAAGATGACAGCAAGAAAAAATTTGTAAATCTCGATTCTATTCTTGGTGATGATAATTCCTCAATGACCGACAGCAATTACATTGACCCTAGACTTATAAACGAAAACGATAACTTGCCCATAAACGTTAACACCATTTTAAATAATCCCGATATTATTAGCAGTATGGAATCTCTACTTACTACGGAAAACTTACCACGCAAGTTCGAGTCCTTTAACAGTAACTTACAAAATAATAATGTTCAAAGTAATGGTATCAAAGATCCTGTAACTAAACTTGATAAAATTGAAACAAATAATAATATAAACAATAAAATTACTTCCCCAATTATAGTTGATGATTTGAGTGCTCAGTATGATAAAATTATGTCTTCTTTAGAACAGAGCATAGCTTCGAAGACCTCAATCAGGGATGATGATTCCCTGTGTGAGGACTTTGATCTTGAAGAGTTTATGACTTCATTTGATGAAGAAATACATAAACACATAGAAAAAAAACGTACTTGTAGTTCCACTACTCGCGTAGTGAAACAATCAGAGCTCGTTGATAGCAATAAAACTTCGAAAGTAAATAGCTTAAGCTCCACACCCAAAGTAATTTATTGCAATGGTTTGATACCCGTTAACAAGTCGAATTCTCTCAATTTTAGCAGTAACAATATAGTAAGCGAAAACCTATTCCCATCCTCTGTGAAGCGATCCACTTCCCTCCTTGATTCCATTCAAAAGAAGACAGTGCAAAAAGCTGATACCACCAAGAGTCGTCACAAAGCCGATCAATTGGAACAAGACATAATGCAGTCTTTGAAAGAAT